>CM052014.1:16638452-17851704 GCA_028476595.1 Obolodiplosis robiniae
ACATCAATTTCCTCAAAAATAAATTAATGAATTTGCCACCATCTTAAGAGATTCATTTACAACTATCAGTTCGATTCATTAAAGAAAATTTCGTTGGAAAATCCTATATTTCATTCATGGAAATAGTTTGATCAGCGGCGTTGCATCGATGAAGCAATATGACATTTGATACATAGAAGATTGAGTTTCACAGTATTGTTCCTAAATGGGATTTTTGCTTGACGCAGTCAAGACGCATAATGCTGTAGATCACCACCGATATTCAATACAATTTTCTCCAACTCGAAACTATTATCTATATCGAAAGATTGTAGTTTCGTTGAATCCGTTCTCGGGCTATTGATAGATACTAAAGATTTCAGAACGACAGTGCAGAAATGAAATGATTTGTATCAAAAATGGTGCTGTCGATAAAGCGAGCGAAGATTTCTCAATGGATTCAATGTTGCTGATATAGTCTTTTGCTTCTCTTGAATGATTAAATTACATATTCATGGAATTTCTCGTGCATCTCAAGTGAGTGAAAATTTGCTGGATATGTCACTCGATAATTGTCACTCGATAATTGATGAACCAAAATGGAAGTAATTCCAAACCTCGCATTTGGATAAAATTCCACGAATCCCTTTCGTCTTTTGCCACTTCTGGTTGTGTTATCTAATTTATACAATTATCAGCAGAAACATTACATGGAGTTAAGATTGTGTCGAGAATGTCTTGCTGTGAACTCTCCAATCATTTTTCGTGTGTTTATTTACGCATTTAATTTTACTGGGCTGTGAAAATATGAGCCGTCTCTTACGCTGTTTCGTGTTTATCTCGTCAAAAATGGGGATTTTATGTCGCTACAGAACAAAAAGTAAATACAGAGATTCACAAATGAGGCTACAAGATACGTATGACCAACCGATAAAGAACATTCACCGAAGTGTTTTTTTGCTGCGAAACATATTTTTGCTCACTGTTTATTTTAATATTTCTTCATTCTTTTTCCAGTTAGTTTATTTTTCTTCTTCTTTTGTCTTATTTTTTCTTGAACGTATGTTTTTTCTCTCGACATGCCTCTGAGTTCAACTAGTCATGGCTGCGGTTGCCGTAGATTTTGTGCGTGTGTTTGATGTTGTGTGCAAAGTGAAGCGGTAAATTTTAAGATCCTCCCCGCTCTCGTTATAATAGTCGTAATTGTTAATGGCGTATTTCTATCTATGCTTAAGTGGACTGTTGTGCGATATTTATACCGAATCGGTTTTTCATATTCTGAATGGCTGTATTGAATTTTCAAGTTGAGCTTTGGATGTTTCTGTTTTTTTCGTGTGATTATTTTTGATCATAGCGAGATTTTATGCGCATATTGGTTAATCTAGGCAGTGTGCATGCTGCGGCATACTCTCACATCCCATCAAACAACTGAATCAGACATCATAAAATTCATAAACAAATATAAATAATGAAATGATGAAGACAGAAAAAACACACTGCGTGCATATGAAAAGAATCTGAATAATATATTCAGCTCGTTTCTCGAATGAATACGATTTTAACGCGTCGAATATTGTTATGCGGATGATTTCAGTTGGGGATTTAATTTGGATTTCTTATTGCTTGGACGCTATTGTATGCGGGCATTATGTGTAAGATTATTTTCTTATCGTGTCGAATAGATAGTGAGTGGGGCAGGCGAATTATGCAAAGATGTGCGACCATCCAACATACGATGAGCGACAGCTATCGACCCACTCGAATAGACATGGGACGAAGGAATGAGTCTAATGTCGAAAAACCCACTGCTATCTATCTAATAAATGAATATCCGTTTGATTTAGATTCAAGCTATTTTTTTTTGCTGGAAAAATAAGAGCGAGATTTTTGTTGCATCGAGGACGCTGGATCTTTCTAAGTCCCGTATAAACAGCGACATTCACATCTTTGCACAATATGAGATTTTCACGCGGTTTCTCATCGAATTTCGATTATATTCTCGATGCAATAAATAAACGAAATAACTGGTTACACCTTTAAACCATAAATATTTCCAAATCTAACGTGTTCTCACCTCGATTTAATGCGTATTTTTAATGAAATGGAACCAAATATGCACGATAAATTCGACTAGAATCAGTGAAACTTGAATGTAGCACGCAAACAAATATAATAGGCGAATCCCATAAAAACCATGATAATATGACGTGAGATGCTAACACGTCACACTTTGTTAAGATGAGGGGCTACCCAGCCGTGCACTTTCCGTAGGTATTGCGTTTCAAGAAGCCATATAGTTTTTACTTTCAGCATGCAACACGAAAGATTCTCCGATATACTAACTCATGAATTTACAACCTTAATGCAATTACACTCGTTCGACTGAAAATGATCCATCTACGCATTTAAATCGCTCATGCAATTTCATTACATTTCCAGTTGTTTCGAACGCATCTGTTCGATTCGAATGGCTTAGGTGTCGTTGAGCAGAGCTGCTTCCGAAGGCTAGTCCCAGACAGGAGCCAGAATGTGCAGTAACAAAGGTGAATAGACTCGATGACTTTCATAAACGACCATTTATAGGTAACAAACCGCTTCAAATGCACTGAAAATTTATGTGCGAGCAAGTTTTCGCCAAGCCAAGGGTCAGCAAAAACGCAGAAACCGACCGAGGACCATGCTTAAGGAAACAATGATAGAAAGTGTTTAATAAGATTCACATTCTAAAATTCCATCCTGAAGGAAAAAGAGTAAATCGAAATTGTCATGCATAACGGCGATTATTTTCAAAAGGTCAGTTCATGAACTTCTTTTTTCTTTTTATCAATTTTCAACAGATTTACGATTTCATCTTATTTTTGTTTCTCTCTCGTAATAGAGAATAGATAATAACCGAAAATCTTTTATTAGTCTCGAAACAGATTGTATTCAAAAAAGCAAAAATGCTTTTGATGAATCAAAAAAATCGCTGGAAATGCCGAATAAAGTGCCGACAGGAGATCAACACATTATTATAAATGATATATTTTATAACGTAAATTACATAATTAATCAAAAAGTGTGGAGCGATTTGGTGTGCGTTGGCTCGATTGATTGCCGATGATGCACACTTGTGCCGAACAAAATGCCTGAATGGAGCTGCGTTCGACCGTTTCCGAAGCCGGATCGCAGACTGCGTGGCTCGGATTTTAATTTGTTACAACCGAAGAAAATATTCTGATGGTTAAATAATAATGATATATAAGCAGCGTATTTATTATACGGTGGATGCGTATGAAGATGATAGATGGCTGAAATATATTTGGCGAAATACCGAAATACCTGTGCGCGCTCGTTTGTTCCGAGAAATGCGTGCGTTGATGGAATCGGCTTTGAGCCGAAACGAACCGAGTAACACACAATTAATGATGATGATTAAAAGAAAAGCGTGTGTTCGGCCCGTAATAAGTACACAATAATAATTTAATTTAAAAAATTACTATTACGGATTACAGCGCTGTGTGCGTAATCAGCGCAACCGTCAGAATGATCATGCCGAACGATGAATGTGTTGAAGATCACACTTATGAAATATGGCTTTAACATTTGCCGATGCGGTGTCGCTATTCATTGTTCAAGCCCGAACATGATTTTCATAAAGAATGAACCGACCACGATGATAATGCAAAAGACAAAGTTGAGAGAAAAAAAAATCGCCGGTCGATGAGAGTGGGGAAAAAGCGAAGAGAAGGAAATTCCATTGAAATCGGTTTCGTAAATGTGTTGTTGATATTGATTAATTAAAATTAAATTTTGACCCATTTCGAAATCAAATATTTTTCGGTTGCATTGACGCACTATTTTCCATGAGTCGGTGGATTTTTTTTTTACATGGCCATTATTCAATAAGCATTAGTCGATTTGATTCGTTCGTTCATCACCATCACCATCATTTTCACTCTTTTCATGATCGTAGTGCGTTTCATATTGTTCACACGAGCCCAACATTGACGATGCATCTTTTTCGTCAGCTCTTTTCAGGTGCCTAATGATCCTTCTTAGACAAGTTCTGTTCTTTTCCGTCAATAAAAATCAACCCGTACAGAAGGTGCATATCATATCCGCCGGCCTTCTGCCTTGCTCATACCACCGCAAAGTGTTGAAATTTTTACTTATGATAATCGTTACTTATAAACCAAACACAGTGTTTTTTTTCTCACATCACATCCAAGGAATTTCTTAGCGTTGACAGGATAAATAAAATGCTAATTATGATTAATAGTTTCAGTGTGAATTTTCAGTTATTTTATTGTTCAATTCAAATTTCACGCCATTGGCATTGATGAAAGGTATCGAAATGAACATTTTTCAACGGAATAATGATCGGGGCAACAAATTTTATCAACATTCAAAAAATCCTTATTATGAATTCCTTGAGAATTAAAAATGCCGTGAAATTGCATGTCTACAGTATTTTCTTCGACTGTACAGAGTCATTGATGAGCACTTTCTAAAACCGAGCACTTTGCAAGCTGTTCAATTATGCAAGTGCATTTGAAATGGTCACACACTGCCAGGTTTGCCAAAAACGTCGATTTTCAATAGAAAAATGCCCATAAAGTATTTCTAAGAACAAAACGTTTCTTTTTTTTTGTCATGTTTTTTTCTTTTGATTTTGATTGTATTAGGTGTATTTAGTAAGAGCAAAACTCTACTTTTGCAGCATAGAAAATAAATCACAAAAAACACGTAGCAATATGTGAAATGCGCGTATAAATCGTCTTTTGTTTACAGCTCGAAGCACAAAAAATGCTGAGTTTCGTAGAATGCCGGCATGGCTAAGAGGACATGATGCAGTGTGTTTTTCGTCCATTTTCTTCTCCATGCTCCGCTTTGTTCGCAAGAAGTTGAACAATGAGTACACACGTGCATATCAACAAGCAACAGGGATCGATTCATTTACATCAATCCTTAAACTGACACATCCTACGTTTCTCGGTTTTCTTATGTGCTCAAAATTTGCGCTCAAGGTTTCACATTCTTTGCGTTTCGTTTTGGAATGTATTTTCATTCTTGTTTATTTGTTGTGTTTGAGCATTTTTCGTACTTTCTTATGGGTTGCACTTGAAAAACAGGGCATTTTTTTACCTGTTCAATACACTTATTACCATGTACAATGAGAGCTCTCTCTTGCCAGAGTTGGTGTATTGTTTTGAATTCGCCCAAAATGTAAAGAGCCATTTTAAGAAGATAAATCTCATCGATTTAGCATCATTCAAAGTGCTTACTTTGAGAACATCTCTCCGAATGAGTGATTGAGACGAAGCATTTGTAATGCAAATGATTGAAAATTTTCGCATGAATTGGTTCATTCTGAAATAAGATGTGATTAAAGGATGCATTCTCATCAAAAGCGGCATTTGTAAAATGACCATTTTCATAATTTTCGGTCTCCTTTCATCCAAAGGGATGAGAAATTCAATATTGAAATCATATAATTTCAATTCAAAAGAGTCGTTTTTTATTCTCGTCCGAAAGCATGTTTCGTACAATCTGATAAAGCATTTCCGATGACCGCAAGGAATCCGTTCAATATCAAATTTCGCTATCATTTTTATGGCCAATGGTCAGCTGCGATGAGAATTTTCTCATCAACGAGGGTTCAATTGGTTTATCTTGTTAAAAATGCATAAAAAAGGATTCAAATTAAGCGAATTGTCTTATGGCAACTAGCAGCTATTCAACATAGGTTCGCGCACTGTAAATCACGCCGCTTATTAGACGCTCGACCCATCGTAAATGATTCGAATTAGGTTTTTTGGTTGGCAAGAAAACGGGTTGTCACGCCGCACACAACTCACTCAATTATAATTTATTGAAAATACAAACTAGATTTTCAAACAAAATTCAGAAAGTAATTATAAAACTTGATTTACATCGTCGCCTTGAATCAGATCGGTTCAAGTTCGCGAAAACAGTTCATGTGAACTGACGGCACAGCAGCATACAAGTCCATAATTGTGACAAAAATTTACCGACATTTCCTTCGAAATGTCTCACCCGAAATGGAATTTGAAACATAAATTCGGTTCGCGACCACGCGGTTTTTCTGTTTACTCTCTTTTTTTTCAACTACTGGCACTTTCAAAGAGACGATTTGAAAACCTGGAAAACGAAACGCGAGCAAACAAAGGCAAAATCCGTGCGCTATTCTAAATAAAATTGAATGCAAGAATACATGTTTCAGTTCGGCGGTGGTTTGCTCGAAATCAAACACACAACATTCCGTTTTTTTCTACTCATCTCCTTGTTAAATTGTATTTGTTTCGAGGAGACGCGCAAAACCCTTCAATCTTGGCAGACGTTGTGTAAAAACAGTTGAAGTATAAGAATGAAGTGAAAATAATATGAAACGAGGCTACATGCATTATACACACACACGAGCAAGCGAATCGACAATAAATCCGCCGAACCATCGTAAATTTTATTTATGTCAGACCAAAAAATAAGGACGAACAAACTGGAATTACAAGTTTTTTCAAATTTTTTTTCCTTCACCGCTGCTGCTTTGTTCACAATGTTGGCAAAGTAAGAAGTAGAGCGAAGGATTTGAAAACTGGAAAAATAAATCGGAATGAAATTGAAGAACGAGTACACAAAGTAAATAGACTTGGCAATATGATTTGAGATACGATGAATGCGGACCCCTTCATTTGCATTCGAATTCGCATCGTCACTGAAATGGCCACTGATTCAGTTCAAGCACAAACAATTAGTTACGCAGTGGAATAATTCATTTACATTCGCTTTTGTTTTGTTGCTACATTTGAAAATCATTTGCTAAATGGACTAAGGATGCTGCGCAACGAAGAATTTAAACAAAGAACAACAAAATTATGTCTTTGATTCACACGAGACTTCTCGAGAAAATCGCCTATTGACCACTAAGCACACGCAAGTCCGTCATAGGGGTGCATTTTTGGCCTAATTAGTTCTGGATGTCGAGAATTTGTTGCACAAATTTCGTTCTTTCTTCCATTTTGTTCAATTTCCAAGCGACGTGAAAGTGCTGAGAAAGCATGTTAAACAATTTACACGGGTTTCATCTTGAAAATGGTGAATTGTCATCGTATTAGAAATGATTCGTCCAATCAGGGCAATCAGAAAAAAAAAACATTTCATTCAATCGAACTAATCATGTAGACAAAAGATGGATAATTTTACCATTGTTTAATATCGAACGACGCCTTTGTTTTCAAATGCGCGAGATTGCATTTGGTGAAATAAGAGAAATGATCAATTGTTATACTTTACACGATCCGATCAAAAAGTGTGATGGTCGTTCAAATATTGTCGAGAAACATGTCGAAACATTCACAACATGCTAGAAGAGAAACACCTTGTACAGCACAACAAGTTGATATTTAAGATAGATAGCAACGAATGTCTTGAAAACGAAATGGGCATTCGGAAGACGAAAGAGAAAGAGGGAGAAAAATGATTAATTGTTTCTCATTTATTTGGAGATTAAACCACACGCACCACGTCTCGGCAAGTAACACGTTATGCCATTAGAGAACAAATAACCGCATACACTTACACTTACACATTTTCGTCGCGGTTCATATGTCTTTGTGTCGCATGCGATCTTTGTTTTTCTTGTGCTCGTTTCGTATTGTTTTTTCTTTCTGTTTCGGCTGTGTCGGTCCGTTTGTGATTTTTCATTTGATTGGCTGAAGGAGAGATCACATTGACTAATTGCCTTTTCTGTTTAAACAGAGTGTGTTCATTTCTTTCAGGTTGATTTCTGATGAAAAGACTCGCAACACTCACCTGAACAAAATAAATTGCTTTTTTAAATAAATAAAGTTGAATGAAGTTAAAAAAAATCCCTGAGAAGAAAGGTAAATAAATCCGCTGCCATGATGTCTGGAGCGGAGGCGCGTCTGAATGTCTGATTCGTCCAGAGAATGAACAGCCATTTCTGGGAAACCCTTTTTAATGTGTTGAAATTTTGTAATTGAGAATTCATTGACCTATTCGTTTCAAATGATATGCATATCACTTGATGCAATGTAATCAAAACTAGCAGCACTTCATTATTGAGTGCCACTAGCTCAAAATCACTGCATCATTAAAATATACAGTTGTTATTGACCATATGGTTTGAATAAAATCACACCCTTTCCGATTCGTTCACGCGAATTTCTCTCATTCATTGATGGAAACCCCCGACCGAATGCATTGTTCGGCGATTACACATCTGTGACAGACAAAAACTAAGTAGATCACCGTATTTTCACTAAACAGTTGAAGTAATTGTCATTGGATTTGTGTGATAAATTTTTTTTTCTTTCTGCTTATTCGTTTTGCATTGGATGTATAAACAACAGCGAGCTGTTGTTGGATTCAACTAAATCGTTATTAAATTCACCGCAGGAGGTTTTTAATCGCTGCGCTTTGATCATTGTGTCTACTCGAAATGACATTTATACTTTCACGCAATAACGAACTCACAGCTCAACATAATCCCTGATTTGATCTCTTCTTCTCTTTTTATTGGGATTGCAACGAAAATTAAACTGGTCACAATCGTGATATTACTTGAATGTGCCAAGTTTTGTTCTTGGTAAGAATTGGTTCCTGAATTGAAACCTGCCAGCGACATCATATGGTGCGAAATCCGTTTACTTTCGCATCTTTTTTCGCCAACAATTTCGCTGCTTAAATAAAGCCGCTTTAATAGAATACAAGAATTTCACATGTCGTTTTTTTATGGTTTAATTTGAAATGCAGCAATTTTTCAAAAAAGAAAAAAAAGAAAACACTGTTCATCCAAAGACAGACTTTGGAAAACTCTTAAATCAATGACTGAAATTATCTCGATCCGAAATTACTTGAGTCAAAGCGAAATGGAAGATTTCTATCGTGCATTTTTGAGGGTGGCCCTGTTTTGCATTTAATAAGCGGTTGACTACTCAGGCATTGAAACCATATAGCTGTCTGAATCCAACGAAAAAAAACGCCATTTGAAAATCACCATCATCATCATCAAGAGCATCGGAGGGATCTGCTGGGATTGATGTTGAACTACATTTTCGAGATATGAAGGAGATGTTTTTTCCAGACCGTATTTTTTTCGAGCAGCTAAGAAGGATCGCTTCATAACAAGGGTGGTATTGTAATACTAATGAAAAGAACCCACTTTTAATCGAAATCAAACGATGGTTCGACCGTTGCTGTTCGTGAGTGCAGGGTTGTTCACAATTTCGGTTGTTCAACTACATATTAGCGTCGAATATATTGGAGTGGCCTCTCATACAACCACACACTCCAACACATCCAGTCCTTTCACATTCCTCGAATGCACACAAATAATTCACTTTACGGTTAATATGATTGATTTTCTATTATAACGTTCGACGATGACATTTGGATATTAGATTTAGATTTGGTTGGTACGCTGCAAACGCAGCTCAAAAAATTTCTTTGAAATATTCGGCGTAAAACAATGAGCAAATGGAAAAAATTATTTTACTGTTGATTTGTGATTTCTTTCCCGATAATTTGTGACATTTAGAAAGTATCGCGTTCGTTGGATTCAAAATTTTGCACTCTTCGTATAAAATAGCATGGCTAGTTGAATTGAGTGCGTGGTTCTTTTAGATAAAGCCAAGCAATCAAATTAATAGAAATCATTTCGGCATGTAATGTGAGCCCAAATTATAACGGTATGTTATTACTTGTCCATTATTCAACTGTGCGAGGTTTTGTTTTTCTCGTTCTTTGTTCAATTCCAAATCATTTCAATCAAGCGAACGATATTAATATTTTTATGCACACATTTTCAACATTTGTGACTTCATTCGGTTGATTTTTGCACATTTGGCTTGTGATTTTCGAACTACAAACAACAGCTCTGGTGATGACTTTGCTCACTGAATGGTTTAAATAATCGCATGGATTAGGTTTCGAATATTACCCATTCAACGGATCCGCACATATGGTGTATTTTCAGCAAAAGAGAGAGTTGGTATTTTATTTTTGTTCTAATTCTCGTTTGATTGCGAAAGGAGGGCATATTTTTTGGTTGAATTGACTTTCCATAAATTGTTTTGAATGGATGAATTGAGTTATAAATAGGGTTGATGACAGCCAGTCATAAAAATACAAGTCAATCAAAGGAGCGACCGTGCACAAATGCAGAAATGTTTTTGTTTTGTTTGAATCAAAAACCAAACAAATATGACATTAATGAATAAATTATTGCCCGGGTGCCGTTTCTTCCAATCGATTTGGAATTCTTTGAATTTCCTGCAGATTTTGTCCTTTTTAAATCCCATCAAACTGATAAATTTCAGTCATTATATCCGCTTGAATCTTCCACCTAAATTTGTTTGCCGGTAATTCATAATGTTATTCTTTAAATCGATAATTGCATTGGATTTCGTTGCCGATGCGCATGAATCGATCAATCGGGAGAATAAAGGACCCAGTCGAAAATCTGTTAATGAATTGTGATATGCCGGAATGAAAAATAAATACCATCAAAAATTTTAATTCATTCGGAATCAGAAAAAATATAACAACATTCTCCATCAATTCGGCTGTCAAAACTCTGCATCGATACAATCAATCATGATGATTGAATCGGATCGATACTTGTTTGATGTGCGTACGAAGTGTAAGTCGGCTTAGAACATACAGATACACGTGCGCGCATCTTACGAATAGATCTGGTGCAATGTACATAATTTATGATATGGATCGAACATTTCATTTTTTTTAACGTATTTGATTTCATTTTTCCGTTTGATGTGAATGTTATAACGATATAAAGCATATGCTTCATGTGTGGCTTCATAGATCCTTCGTCAGCAGATCGTCATTTAATGTGTGTGGCAAATAATTTTTCATGATTATCATTCGGTGAATTATTTTTACATTTTCTCTCTACCTCTGTAAATGTGAATATTTTGAGCAGTTTTATGTGATGTGTGTTTGAACGTGGTGCAGATGCGTAGGATGATGCCAACCTTAACCTCTCAGAGAACAAATTATCATTAATAAATATATTTATCGTAACAAATAAAATATTTGGCCGAAAATTTCTGTGTGCCTATTTGCTTGGGCATTTTTATTTTTGTTTTTTATTCCAATCATCAAAATATTCAAAATGGTTGAGATGAATATTATGAGAGACAGCAATATTGTGGATGTTTGTGTTTCTTTTTCCAGCATTCAACCGCAAACACCATTCAATGGCAATCGTCATGGCAGCTCAACGCATTCTTTTCCGCTCATGACCGTTCGGCTTTGCTTTTCAAACCGATTCGCTGGTATACACACCGAGAGAGAGGGCAATGTAATTTATCATATTTTCGAGACTTTTTTCGCTTGTCGGAATGTTCCAAATGTTATTTAATGTGGTTGATAAATACCCGCTAATGATATTTAAATGGCATCGCGACACATACACAATCATTGAGCGAGCAAGAGAAGAAAAATAACGCGATTCATACAACTGAATTGTAACAAATGATGTGAGAAATAAACTCCAAGAAGAAAAAATATTTGAATGTCGGACCATTTTGGAATTTAATGATTTTTCACTTTTTCGTAAATGTGTTTGTGTGTGTGTAAGTGTGCGCTGAAATTTAAATGCGAGCGCAGCCAGCAACGGCAGTCATTGGCGAACACTATGATTTTGCATGTTCGGGATCTGAATACACGCATTCGTTTTTCGAGTGTTTATCGTTAGCATCCACAACTGACAAAATACGTACATATCAGAACGAAATGGAATGGGGCGAATACCCACCGTTGTGACCATATAATATGGAAATAAGCCGATTGAATTCCTAAGCTTTGCTTTCAATTTTCATGGAAGGCACAGGCTCCTATGAAATGAGAACGAGAGCGCGCGCAACAGCACACCACTTCGCTGGCTGCCATTGGCTCCCTATCATCAGTCTCTGTCTCTGTTTCTGTTTCTCTATCTCTGTCATTGCCACTCGAATATCATCGGGTCATGAGCGCAGCATTGCAATATGTTGTAGTTTCATCGAAATCACTGGCAGCCAATTCCACCATTTGCACAGCACTCAGACCCATTGAGACGAGCCAAAGCTCATTTACGTTTTGAATACGGATACTTATCAAATAATTCACGCGACTAATAGGCCATCATATTTCTGTTGAACGTTTGATAAACGGATTAAATTTTATTCATACTATTCAGCATATTGATGGATCGGCCGAGTACGCGCGGAATCATCAAACAACATTCGGTTCGCCTTCCTCTCTCTCTTTCCGTTTCTCGTTCATTTCCCGAAAAATAGTTGATAATTCGATGTTGCTGGTCATAGAAATGGCGCTCTGGCCAAACTGGAATAATTATTTCGATGTGAAAAAAGAGAAATGAAATGCGTGTTGCTTTACTGAAAAGTGTTTACAATTCGTTTACTTGTTGCAATTGGATGCGAATTTTCATTGGGCATAAGTACGAAGTTAAATGACGACAGAACAAACTGATTCACAACCGACACAAAAGACCGCTATACTTTAGCCAACTTACCATTTTATCAAAGCTTAATTACGACATTAATTAAAAAATAAAAAAAGTGAGACTTCGGTTAAGAGACAATAACTGCATATTTTCCACTTAAATCACACCATTTTTGCGTAAGCAAATAGCGGGGTGAGCGCAGCTCTGCATAGCACAGCCAAATAATGTTTATTTCTCTTTTTTTATTCTTTTCATTTTCTCATTTTTCTTTTAATGTAATTGCTTCTCTTGGAGGCGATGGTTTGATTCTTGGCATTCGCCGCAAGAGTTTGTAAATCGTGTGCGCCAACAATAAACTTGTTTTCCTTTTTAACCATTGTTCAACAAAAGCCAAACGAGCCTCTCATATCGTTCACAACCATCCCATGTTATTTTACCAACATTTTTTTTCCTCGTCTCTTTTCTATTTGCCTTGTTACCAAACATACATCTCTCAGCTCTTAGATACACTTTTGTTTGTTAAGGAGTTACTGATGCAAAGCAGCTGCTGCTTTTCTTCAATTTCACTCACTCGTTCCGTTTCTATATTCATTAAGCTTTCTTTAGCTTTTAATTAATCTTTTCTCCCTCGTGCATCAACTACATATGGGCCACTTTTGAAGAATGCAAAGAGGCTTTTGGCATCAAAGAGAAATAGTAAAATCGGTCAATATACTGCAGTTTTCTAAGGAGCTTCTAATTAAAAAGATAACCTAATTATAAACTGCATGGAAGAAATTTTTCGAAGTGCAAATGTAAGTTGAATTTCAAAAAACAAAAAACTTGGAATCTTTAAGATAAAATGCGTTTTAATGAAGATAAACCACACTTTCCTGTGGTCAGTGCCATGCAATAAGTTTAAATTACTTTAAATTAGTCACATTTGGAGGAGAGATTAGTCGGTTTCGACGAACATTGACGTTTTCAATGATATTCAACTACGCGGATATCACGAAGTGTTCCATTGCTGCCTTGATTCATGTAGCACTGAAAATTGATTTGCTTTTGCGGTTAACAGAATGACAGCAAAGCAAAATTATTCAAAGTATTCAAGGTTATGACAAGAATCAACTGTATCTCAAACATTAAGTAAATAAATGAGAAACGACATTCTATTTTGGTGTGGAGGTTTTGATTTTGGTCATTTTGCTGTGTCTCTGTGGTGGTTTGAATACCTCAATTCGCAATGAAACGTGAAAAAAATGCCGTGACAAGTGATTGATGATGATATTTTTGATGAATTGTTGCTAACGTTGTACAATTAATTTCATTATTCACTGCCATTGACCATTTTTATGCTTCATTCTTTCTCGCCGAAAATGTACATCTTAATCTTGATCATCAATATCACAAAGTCTCCACTTTGGAAACTTTCAAATTTTCAAGTTTGTTATTTGTTTTGATTTGCAAATTGCTACACATTTGTTGGCACTTTGCTCCCTTCTAAAAAGTTATGATTTCCTAGTTTGAATATCGATTCCAACGGAAAATCTTGGATGACATATGTGTGCATAACTGCATCAGTAGTGATCACATTCGAGAGGTCGACAGAAAGGCTGATTCGGGAACATCATGCCAAAAATCAATGCTAACGATGTTAAATGTTCAAATGATTTTCGTTGTGCATATTGTTGTTGATGTAATATGAACACAATACACACTTGATTGACGTGCTACGCCCTATTTGAACCGACTAAAAGTGTTTGCGATGTCGCGCTGTTCTTCTTTCCGCTCTCAGGTTTCGTTACCCCATTTTCACTTCATTACGGCCGAAAGACGGCACTTGATTGAGTTTCGGACGCATCCTAATGAATCCTCCTCTGTGTTGCCTACTTTCTAATCAACCAACGTACAACTCGCAAATTGGCTGATAAGTTAATTAGGAAAACCATCCAATTAGAACAATCTAGTTCAATCAATTGTATTGCCAATGCCAGCCAGAGTTGAGCTCACTGAAAATTTCCAATTTCGAACCAGGAAATTTGCCATGAAGAATTGCATTGTCGTGAGCCCGTGTTGTTCAGTCAAATCGTGATTTTTCAAAATTTTGTTTTGGCAGCCATTTTATCCGATTCGATTGCGCGCATAAAAAATTCAAACAATTAGTTTGGCGCAAAATTGGATTGTCTACCATTTTCATTACTCGATTTTGGTAAAATCCATTGCAATTCACAAAGCATCAAATTGGTTTTAGCAAACAAAATGATGTTGAAAACGTTGAGCTGTTTTTTTTTTCTGGATATGAAATGCAATTCTGTAATTTCAAATAAGTTTCAGTCATTGACTCTGTGCAGCCAGTATTTTTTTTTTTATCATTCCAATAAACGTCAAAGCCAAACGAGAGACAGAGAGAAAATGTCGACACATCCAAAGAAAAACCGTATTCAATTAGACATTTAGTAAATTTACGGCCGTTTACTGCAACGAAATAGTCGTTTCACATCGTAGCTTTATCCCATGTTGCTTTTTATTGAATTTGCAGTTGTGGAGATCTGTTTTTGGTTGCTCAAAGCCAAAGTGCTTTGTCGGCATTTTCATTATTCCATCAGAGCCAATGAGAAATACGACATACTGAGTATAGCAATTTTGTAATCGCAGTTTGGGGAAAAAATGTGGACGCTCGCGCGCTCGAGCTTGTACGCACATATACATTACACATGAGCAAGATGAAAAAGTGGCAACGTCGAGCCGACAAAGGAAGTGTGGGAGATAGAAAGTCGAAACGATTGTTATTTTGTTTTATTCGTTCATTGGCCATTGTGATTGCATTCGGCAACTACTTTGAGAATTTGCAATGACGAGCAATTCGACGGAATCGCATATACACACACACACACAACCTCTTGTCGTGCATAGTGCACGATCTGCACATGTCGAAAATTACAAAGGAACTAAATGAAATTGTGATGAATGCGCGAACATGGCAACCGGAGAGAAAAATTGCGAATCGCAATAACAGTGGGATGGTCACCGAGATAGTGAAACACATTCCTCTCGAATCTTTTATTTGAAAATCGACCAAAATGCGAGCCGAACGAGAGTAGAGAGCGCAAAAAATCCCGTGAACATGGAACTTTTTTAATTTGATTTTCTTTGGATGCTCCAATTTTGCTAAGAAGATTAGACGAGACAATAAAAACGATTAGCTTTTTTTCTGCTTTTGCCAATGATGCAGGCCTTGGATGGTTTCTATCATCATTCTCTTTTCCTCTCTCTCTCTCTCTCTCTCTATTTCTTTCTCAAATGGAATTAATTTCTGCGTGTGTGTGCCAACTTATTTCCAACATTTCGCATTTTTCGGCAAATAAATGGCTACATTTTTCTTCCACTCCTCCGTATAACTTTTCCACTTGCAATTTTTTCAATTTTTTTCTTTCTCTCTTTGCGTTCCATTTGTTCGAAGCATTTTTCTCAAATGCCATATAAATAGTCACCATTAATCTATTCGCTTGATCCAATTGATTCGCTGTTAAGTTGTCAGAAAATATATATAATATTCGATAGGTGAATGAAATTGCTTGGCATGAATTTGCGTATATTGACTTTGAGACGCATAAAGAGCCGTGGTGCAGTACGAAACAAGAGCTCAAGTAAATAAAAAGGAAAATCAATTAAACGTTGTTAGGCTTCAGTAGATGGCATTTTTCTTAAGCTTCCTCGCCTACAATATCTCTCGTGAAATATGTAATTTCATTTTAATAGCTTTAGTCTGTCGGCAGTTTGTTTGGAATTTGCACAAACTGATTGGACATCCAATATTTGGAATGTCATATAATTGATGTGAAATATGCTCTGAACGCAATACCATTTCGATTTAATTGGAATATTCTTTGGTTCGTTCGTTCGTTCGTTCACTTCATTTTGTCTGCAAATGCCAACAAATGTTCCGCTATTTCAATTGAGAAATTTTCTTTCAACGGAAACGTGTTTACACAATAAATCGATATTAAAAATAATGTCGTCGGGCATGAAACATTCATGCTCTCCTCCCATACAATTGAATTTTTGATGTATGAATTAGGCACATTGAACTTCTTGATGAATCAATTCAATTAACTTAAGTTGGATACGTGATTTTCGTTACTTGACGCTTAATAAAATTGACTACACGCACACACACTGCATTTCATTGGAAGTCAACGAACAGCGAACATATTTGCACGATTCGCCAATGAAAGAATCGAAAAGTGCGGAGCGATCTAGAGAAGCGTGCGTGTGTGTGTGTGAACACGGCGTGTAATCATGTTTATTAGCTGATAACTGAAGACACGTGCAACGAACCAAAAATCGTGGCACAGCCAGTGATTTGTGCTGAAGATACTGCAATTCGTTACGCAAACATATCGCATATATGAGAGGGAACATAACATTTGTGCTGAAATTTAGTCTCACAGCCTGAAAATACACTGTAGTTTCCTTCCCCCGGCCTGCCAAGCGAAAGTAACAACATCGCGATCATCATTTTCATATACGTACTTATCAAAATTAAACGTCTGTCTATTCGCATGACATTATCACTCGTTCGGAATCTCCGTGTGCATATCAACCGAAAATTGATTTTCGTTTGATGTTCCGTCAGTAATTTCCATTTTGTTTCACCAAATGTATGGTTTCAGTGAAATTAAATGAACCCCTCTTCATTCTCAGCGTCAGAAGACTTTTTGTGACATTTTCGGTTTTCCGATGCGAAAATTGCGGTCTTTAATTATATCGAATTTTTCGAACGATACCTATAGTCACTATATCTACGATGGTGTGTGCGAATCGCTGAGCTACAATTTGATAATTAATTGTCAATTGTAGCAATTTTTCTGGGTGTGTTTCATGAAATCTGGCAGAAGTTAATAACTTGTTATCGACATTCATTATCATTGGAGCCGTTGTCAGGAAACGCTGTCTGCGGCTTTTCCTAATACGCTTACTGTCGCATCAGTTGATTACCCACTCGTTGAGCACGTGTTTCAAATCAATATTTTGCTCTTACAGTCAAATTTCAGCTTCAGGGCAAATTGTTGAAACGTAGTTTGAATTTGGAAGTCTTCTATAAGTATCGTTGTAAATAAAAGTGAAAATCACTAGATTACAAGAGACTTTTGATTGCAAATTTTGAATTAGGCATGTTCGACTTACTGCTCACGAATTTTAGAATGGTTTTGTTTCGTTTTTCATCAGCAAATATAAAAATCACACATTCATCTGAAAATATCAAAAATCATTGTCCAAATGGTCCAAAAACTGTTTCCATCTGGTGTCGCAATCAAAATGTTGTTATTTTATCAGTCATCTTTTAAAATCAGCTAATAACTTGGTTAGCTGGATGTTTTGTACCGTTTTTGTGAGTGTCTGTTTTCATCCGGCTTGAAATCATTGCCAATGCAGACAACAATTTTTTTCCTTGCTCTCGTTTCAGAGTCCCGACAAAATTGACCAAGCTCCTCTTATAACAAAGCCATCAGATGCTGAAATTAAACAAATTCTTATCTCCCCTTTCCAATCTGCATCGGGATTATTTTGTGTTGTCCGATGACGAAAAAACACGCACAAAGTTCCAATGTAGCTCGGTTCAAGTGGTGATGCTGTTGTATTCTGTCCGCTGTGATTTCAATGAGCTGAATTCGCGTATACGTGCTCATCTCCTTTTTTTATCATAGGCCACATCTTCCGTATACAAAATGGCAATGAAACACTTGTTCGGTTGTTTTCAACATAAGAGCGCATTTCGACTATGGATTTGAAGGTTTTCCGAGGATTTGTCACATCAGTTTTGATAATGACAAAGTCTTCAAATGGAAAAATGTCTGTATCCATGTTTCGTGTGCAAAATGGAATGGTTTTGGTTGGTATCTGTTTGTGAAAAGTGAAAGGAAAACGACGATTAAAATCGACTCGGAGTAACAAACACAATTAGGCGATGAAACCTTATCAGTTTGGCAATATTCACTTCGTATTTTTTTTAAATTGAAAGCAAAATACAACCGTTCTTGTTTTTTCCCGAATTGGACATTCCTTTTTACAAATGTAAACATTTTGTCAAGTGCCGTTTTTTTGCCATTTTATAAATGAGTTTGTTTTTCACAATGTTTTAATTTGTTTGTTCAGAGCTTTTGAATGGCACGATCAAAGAGCATCATGACAGACGCTT
Organism: Obolodiplosis robiniae; assembly: GCA_028476595.1. Lineage (NCBI taxonomy): Eukaryota > Metazoa > Arthropoda > Insecta > Diptera > Cecidomyiidae > Obolodiplosis > Obolodiplosis robiniae. The sequence continues at coordinate 16,657,100 of CM052014.1, forward strand.
CGTGAAATGTACAAAATCATTTGAGCGTAATAATTTAAACCCGTTTTTTAAAATCAAAGTGAGGAAAAATAGATGCACGAGAATAATAATAATGACACCTTAATTTGATGTTAGCAGAAGTGTCCCAGATTTTGTTATCAGCTGAACTTTTCCCAATTTTCGCATAAGATCCTCATGATTTTCACGTAACTGATAAGTGTTAAATTATGAGTATGTTCGCCAAATTCATAGATCTTCACAAACACTATATACCTCCTTGCCGAAGATAATTATCGTTTATCATATCAGTAATATTAATCTCAAATATGACAAATCGGGACACTATTCCTTAAAAAATTGAATCTGAGACACTTTAAATAAAAATATTTGCACGGAGCACTTTCGTTTATACGAATCTAAGGTTCCATTATTATCCTCACGCATTCAAATGTGCAATGATAATAGCAAATTACAGCTACCCACTCGTTGTTGAGCAGCTAAAATAGTTCATTTTTTATCAGCTGCCTCAACTAAAGTAATTTTCCCCCAAACACCATAGTTAATGAATTCATATATGGAAGGCGATTTTCTCTGTTGTTACCGCTGAATTCTTTGAACGAGCAAACGTAATTTTCAAAGTGGAGATAAATGAGATTTATTCTAAATGCCCGAACATATGATAGATCATGCATCGTCATATTTTTACGACATAATTATTTCGGACGAAATACGTTGAGACTTTTACGATGAAATGGAACAAAAGGCAAAAGTCTCACTACAATTTATCTTCCGTCGTATCATTCCACGTGGGTTTCGTTAGCTCGCTCTGACTATCTCCCATTCACATTCATGAGCACACAATTCGAATAAAATATAATAATCTCTGCCTTTCCGTTATTAATCATACAAGATTAAGAGGAAATTTGTTCATAGTGACCTTAAAATGTCGTTTCAGAGCTAATGATTGTGAGTATTTTGTCCTCTTAACTCCAACCTAAAAATTCAATGGAAAGTCGCATGTATTTCATAAGTCATGAAAAATTGTCTATCATTTGCGCGCACACAGTTGGTAAACTACTCGGCGGAATGCAGGTAAAAATGCGCCATTGAAGATTTCCGGCATTTTGTTGTGCTGATTTCAACATCGAATCAGATGTGAGAGAATCTTTTGAAAATTAGTGAATCCGTCGTATCCCCAATCGCAAGGACACTGTGACGAACACTCGCTATCTCTCAATGCCAAAGGGGGATGCTATCCTATCGTTAGAATTTGTAGCTCGTTAGTTGTTGCCATGCTTACCGAGAAAAGCCGAGCCGAGCAGCAGCAGCCTGCAACTTTGCCAAGAACTTTAATTTGAAAATTGAAATTAAGCATTCTTACGAATTACTTTTCCCGTTGCCATGAACCCTATATAAACATCCAATGTTATATTTATGTATTGTGTGCACGTTGTTTTTCTCGCCTTAGTATATGTGAAGCAGCAGGACATTTCTCTGTACACCGCTTTTTTTCTTATTCTTCCTTGTGACTATCAACGAAAGCAGAAAGGGTGAGAGAGAGAGATTGAGAAAACTGGAGTTGGTGTGTGTGTTTTATTTAATTTTGCTTTCACATCTTGTATAAAATATGGTGAAACTTTGAGCTTCTTCTCTGTCGCAACGACAAGAAATGAGTTTCCCTAACCAAACTCACGAACAGAGCCAGCCGTAGTAAAGTGATTACAGACTTTCTCTCACACTAGATGTGCATGTGCTTTAGTTTGCCTTTTATGCCATAGTCATCGTTAGCTGCGAAACGCTTTTTGCTACTCTTCGGTCGTTAAAAAGAAACAAACGAGCAAAGCAGCATAAGACGTCAAAAGCAAATAATAAATAATAAAAAATGGTGGAATGGATGGTTTGAATGCGAATGGTTGATGGTTCTATTTGAGGCAACTACCAAAATCATCTGGATGAAAAGGGTCGCTTTGATATTGGCCACAAGTGTTTGCGTATGTGCCGAGTGCTCGTACAGCAACGAAAATCACATTTGAACGACCTAAAGCGACAGAGATGAAAACGCCTAAGAAAATCCCGAAAATATATTTGAGCTGAGGAAAAGTTTCCATTGAGAAAGTGCGCGTTGATGTTAATGGCAGGCCTTTTCGACAATAGCAAGAATATCAACAGCGTCATGTTCTCTCTCTCTCTCTCTCTCTCTCTCTCTCTCTTCACGTATAAAACAATTTATTTACTAGCGAAGGAATTAGTGCAATTTCCACTTTTACATTATGTAATTTTCATGTTTTAATACCAACACTTTTTTCTTCTTCGTGCGATTTATCGATGATTAACATCATTTTTATCTAAGCCCCAACAGAAATTGTCAATGCCAAAAATGGCGAATTTTTCGGGCAATTTTTTTCGAGTCCGAAAATTCGTGAGACTCATTAAAATGAATGAATTGCTTCGGCCAAATGCGAAAGAAGATGCTGAAGACTTCCTTTTCGCTTTGGTGCCTCGTTTTTGTCACTCGTTCAAGATTAATGAATTGATTATACAATTACGACAAGGCCATGCGAATTTCCCTTTCTCCCATTATTGTTCGTTCTTCGTAGAGATCCATTCGTCTTGGGTTCAGTATGCCATTGTTCTTGAAAATGAACATAAATTATAGAGTTGCTGGGGATTTTTCGGCATAGGCTTGCTCCAACTTAAACTAGTTCGAAATCGTCTTGTGGATTTCATTTTCTTACGACCGCATAAGTTTGTAAATTACAAACATTAAAAATGCAACGTGGCTTTATTTATTTAGCCATATAAATTGTATGGGCGGTTAACAAAAGTTTCTGACGCTGTGCAAATTCCAGTTTTCTTTTTTCAAATTATGAATTCAACCATAACTTTTTCTTCGTCGAAAAACTGTGAGTTTTGTCAGAAGCAGCCACCATTTTGGTTCTTGTGATGGCAACTCATAGGAGCGGAGAAGGGAACGTTTCCTAAGAAGACATTTCCGGTGTATATTTCACACACATGCAATTGGAAATAAATTCCAGAGATAAGATTCTCGAATATCTAGGCAGAAGATGGAGAAGAAAAAAGTGCGAAACATCAGCGATATTCTGTGCTATGGCAACAGCATCTCGATCAAACCAAACATGAACATTCGATACATGCCTCTTGAACGCCCGTACACAAGTGTACATCAGCACGACACAGCCGGTTTAGGCAGTTAACTGTATTCTCATATTAATTTAGCTGTACACCAATAAGAGGGCATTATTTGAAAAAGATGAACGACATGTGAAGCAATTGATACACTCGAAAAAAACAAAACATGGAAAGAATTACGCCTGGCCTGGCCCGATTGTCTGCTGGTGCTCACTTATACACTTGTCATATAGCGCGATGTGCGTTCTCTCTTTCGCTCATTTCACATTAATCCAAATAAACGAACATCGCATTCCATATGTGTGTGCGATACTGTTCCGTCGTATTGTTATATAAAACCGGCGAAAACCCTCATTGAGTTCTCTGCGCCATCAGTGATGGCCCATCACATTGCGAATTATTGGACTTGCTTCTGGCAATGCACTTGACGCACATGAGTTACATTAAAGTGACACAATCTCGATATTTCTACGAACTTTCGGTTGTTATTGTTTTAGTATGGGAGGAATCAAATTATAGCATCAATTTGTTACTACCGTCACATATGCGTACCACCGGCTTCTGCCATGCGAAAATAAAAGCGGCATTAGAATAATGGCGATGGCCGTTGAATAGCCGACAAAATGTGAGTGCGTGTACATTTGATAATAAAGATCATTTCTGATGCGTATATATGATAACTCCGGCTGACAACGGTATTGGCGGCGTTGACTCATTCGAACACAAATGAAACGAATCGAAAAACAGAAAAGCCCACAGCAAACGATGTATTGTGACTGGTTTCTCTCTCTCTCTATTTCTCTCGGTCTAAAAATACACATTTCATTGGACGTGTAAGTGTTGCTACTCTCCATGTTTGCTTACGAATTTTAGAACATATATGGTTCTGTTTTTGCCGCTTTTGATTTAGTTCGTTTTGCTGTTTGTTTATTTCTCTGCCTCATTATTTTCAAATAAAAACGGCTCGCCGCTATAACATTATAACTTTTTTCGGGTGTATTCGTTTGGCTGTGATTTCTTTTGTATGCTCGTTCAACGGCATCATTAAATTGAATTATACATTTTATTAATGGGCCATTTAGTTATTGGACTCTCTCAGCAGCACAATACACGAAATAATGATATTGATATGATGAGCCACAATAAGTGCGCGGCGATGCAGGAGCTGTGTATGGGCTGAGCGAGTGTGAGAGACGACAAGAGCATCAATGAAATTAAATGAAATCAATTGACTTTGATATCATAGGATTTTTGCCATTGTTTTCTTTCTATTCGTTTTCTCCCCCGGTTTGGCTTGTTTCATCAACGTGGTCGGCTTTGCTAATTGAATAATGTGAATTCTATTGAATAATTTCGGTAAGCCGATTGCTTCTTGAATCGCTATTAAAAGCGAAATTGCATGTGAACTGAATGCACACTCGAAGATCTTTGATACCATCATGCCAGAGAGACATCATGCGAATTTTTCAATGCTGTGATCATCATCTGTATTCTTCGATGGAAATCGACTATTCGCAGGATCTCGAAATCGAAATTCACCAATATATTCGACTATAAATGATGCATTATCCTCCTCATTTGTTTAGAATAATAGACAAATAAAAATGCATCAGAATGTTTATGTGGATTCATTGTAACACTAAAGACCACCAAAATTTCTATTGCTTGTTGTGCAACCGCATAGTGGCTCATTGTGCATTGTGCCTGCACGCTGCACACACAATTCTAATGAATGCCACTTGCCCTCTTTGCACCCAGGACGAGAGTTAGCATTGAAAAACATGTGTGAGCTTTCCGCATGAATTATGGTTTGTGTATATTACAACGTGATTTATAATAAAAAGTTCAATATTTGCAGCATTCAAATAATGGACGACCGTTTTGATTGTGACAGCGGTCAAACTATCATCTATAAAATGTGGTTAGCAACTCTACGCAAATATCACCGTATATTTTATTCGGTTACTGTGATCTCTATAATAGATTGGCTATTTAATTTAAATGTATGAACGTCGCACGCAATAGAATCACAACGATGCAGGCAACGGTTACTATACCTTCGAAAATATGTAACAACAAAATTAAAATCCCATTTACGCTGAAATTCGTTATTGTGAGTCCATGTATTTTGATACACAATGATTTTGCCCAAAATTTTAAACATTATCTATTGAAACTGATGGGAAAAATATTTAGGCATGAATTTATTGTATTTTGAACATTACAAATGGCATATTCAATTCGAATATATTAAATCCAATTTATCACATCGTAAAGTACAAATCATTAAAAAAATATATAAAAAGCCGTGTGTTTGTTTTTGATCGAAGTGCTTTGCAAATTTTACATTTCTTAGCGAAACTCATCGAGATCAAGTACCCATTTGAAAATTTCACCATAGAAAATGATTGACTTAGAGATTCTGATATAAAATGGGTGGAAAGTCGTCAAAAGAAAAAACTGAACAAGAAAATAAAAGTTTGAAGCGAGAAAAGAAGGAAAAGAAGGAAAAGAAGAGTAAGAAGAAGAAAGACAATGAAAACGATGAAAACGGTGAGCTGAAAAAAGCTGGTTCGAGTACCAAGATCGAAAATTCTAAGAATTTTCCTGATATCGTTCACGATGCATTGCGGAATAACTTTGACCTGATCACTCTAAATGATCTCGAATCATATATATCTAAGCGTTATCGACCAAGTACAGACGCTTTCAATCGAAGGAAAATCATCAAGAAGATCATCGGCGATCAGTTCCTTAAAGGATGCCTTGCAATTAGAACAATAAAAGGACAAGATTGCGGATAACGGGAAACCAGTTTGAAGCACAACTATTAAAAATCAAATTCAAAAGGAATAAATGCCTAAAATGAATCGTTAAATTTATTTCTTTATTTATTAACAATCGTTTGGAACAATAAGTGCACATATCCCGATCAAACATTCATTACATTTATGGTGCAGATTCTTTTGGATTTCGTTTCAGTTCAATAGATGCGTGAACGCGAATTGCACATGGAAAATAGAACACTTTGAAGTTTCTAGCATTCAATTTGAATCAATGCGCTCATGTGTTAAATTTTTCGTGTTGTGGTTTTTTTTTTGCCTCTCGCCTGTTTTCATAATGATGGAGGTTTGATCGATAAGTCATCACACGAACAAAAGTTAGCTAAGTGAAGAGTACCCATATTATTGCTAAAATGTGCCCTCCATTTCGAACATTATTAATTCGAATACACTGAATGAGCATCAGTCAATAATAATTGTGGTGATGCAATCGAACGAATGTCATTGTCCATTTCACTTTTTCTTGTCTCAACTTTGAGCAGATGATTTTTGCTCATTCTGTTGGATTCATTGATTGCTTCAATGAATCCCATTTATTGAACGTGTGAATCATAATTGTTCGATGCCGGGAATAAAAACGTCCCTGAAATATGTTAATTCTGCAGATGTTCCGCTACCAAATTAATTTGCTAAGCAAATTTTCAGTTCAGCGATTGCAGCAGCTCAATGGGAATTCCATCTTAATAGTCGCTCCCGATTCAAAGTCACATTCTGAAATTTTAATTATATAACCAATCTAAAGATCTGAGTTGATGTCAAAGTTGCTAAAGTTTCTTCAAAATTAATTTGTCATCATCGACGATGGTTCGTCGTTGCAGTATAATCGCCATTACTCACTCCAAATTTCGATTCATTATCGTGAAAGGCTGGCCTCGGTTGGCTGCTCTCTCTCTCTCTCTCTCTCTCTCTCTCTCTCTCTTTTCCTCTGTAAACTTACTTACGCCTGAGTTCATCTTATGTTGCCGAATGCTTTTTAGCAAAATATGTGTATGATTTTAATGAATATTGAATGTTTCCGTTTTCATGCTTCCTTCCATTTTGTGCGAATCGACCGTAGATGCCTGCTCAAATGTTTGATTTGAGACTCCATGCGGTAGAGAGTGAGAGAAAGAGAGAGCGACTATGTGGCACAGAGTTAATTCAACGGTGCATATTTAAAATGAGACCGTAAACATTTGAATTGACTCGGCCAAAAGTGAAAACACTCGGTTCTCCATGTTGTCGCTAAGCATCGCCAAATGATATTTCATCATCGTTCTCTTGCCAGCTCTGGCCTCTCGGCATCAATCAATGGCTGGTCTAAAGGAGGTTGTTTTTGTTGTTGTTGTTGCGCCTGAAATCACAGAGTTTGGACTTTCATAATACACAATTTTGGAGCGGTTGTGCAAAAACAGGCGAAGCACACATTGAAAAATGGAATCATACATAATTTATACGTTCGTTTTGAATGGAACGGATGGCTCGAAAAATGAAACTCGAATACGCAACGCATACACTTTCCTATCCAGATGACGTTCAAAATTCTTTTGTCATTATTTTCACGTCTTTCGTCATTTTGCCCGCTGGAGAATGAAAGAGTGTGAGAGAGAGAGAAGGAGAGATTTTATCCACAAGTTTATGTTATCGCAAAGGGCACAAATACACTGAAATGGCTTTTTATGACATGATTTTATTGGTTTCCTTCGTATATTTTATGACGACGTTGAAAATAATTTCGCTTCGGACGCCATTTATAGGAGTCGAACAACGAGCTTCCTTTCTCATCCAAGTTTTTTTTCTTCATTTCGGAGTTTTTTATTTCATTATTATGACTGTGTGCGAATGCCTTTTTTTTCTCAAACAATTTTCATTGGCGAATATGACGACGGTTTGGTAGTCAAGGTGTATTGTTTCGGTGAATATAAATTAAAATTCGGCGTACATTCTTCGACGAACTGGAACTCCTTTGAAACACGAAAATGCGTAATATAAAATTTGAATGAGCAAAATTCGTTATATTTTTGTTGATATCAAAAACATGTCACTCACTGTCAAATGAGATGGTTTTCTGAAAATTCGATTAAAAATCCCAATTAATAAATCTCGAAGCTGATCTCTCGTAACGGGGATTTTTGAAAACACAACATTTCAACGACAAAAAACCGCACTGTCGGCGACGAAGCGGTGGTGGTGGCGATCCATTTCGATTGACTGCATCACACTCGAACACAACAATTCGAATCGCACAATAGAGTGGATTATTGATTTTCACTCGGTTCTCTTGAGGTGAGAAACCTATATTTTTCATTGTCATTCATCATCGTTTGGGGCTTTCCTTTTTGTGTCCGCATTGTTCTTTCCGTCTCTCTTTTGTTATTGTTGAGTATAGAGAGAGAGAGAGAGCGAGTGAGAGAGAAAAAACGTAAACTGTGTCAAACGAAATAAAATATTGGCGGCTCTGAACAAAGACAAAATCACAACTTTCATGCGCTTGCACTGAAATGAAAATGATGCTCGCGATGATGTTGATGATGATGGAGAAGAAGAAGAGCAAGAAAAACAATCATATCTGTGAATCGATCAACTAGTTGCTTTTGCTTTTGTTCGGCTGCCAGTTGTATTAAAGCGATATAAACACGCTGAATTGTGGCTGAGTGTCGGTATGGTGCAAAGTGTGTTTGCATTGTTTTACACAATGAAACTAAAATCATTTCTTTGTGAATAGGAAAATTTCATCAGCGAGGCGCGCCTTTGAACTAGTTCACTGCACTGAACAGAAAGCCGAAACGAACCGAACCGAACCGAACAAAACGGAACGGGAATGAATGAAGTGACATTCACCTTCCCTCTGTCTATTTTCTCCACCACCCGACGAAATTCAGGCGACCAAATATTTGTGAGACATTTCCACTTTTGCCCAGCGATTCAATGAAATGAGTGTTAAACATATCAACAAACGCCATGGAATCGCACGCAAATCTCGAAAATCCTTTGCACACAATGCAAATATTTTATGATTTCAATTAGCCAGGAACGGAAATGCTTTATTTCCTCTTAAACAATAAAAAGAAAACGCTATCAACATTTTCGCCTGCGTTTGGGGCATATTTTGGTTCATGTTCCGTGAGTGCAAGCGATGCTTAATAAAGATAGATAATCTCTTTTCGACTCCAATAAATTCTACGCCATTTATTAATTTTCTCTCGTACACATTTTTGGCAAATGAGATACTCTCTTGGCGCAAATGAGAAACGGCATCAACAATAGTTCATGAGTATCGTTATGCCATCGCATTTCCTGTCTTATGAAATTTATTTACTCTCCATCACGAGCAGGAACAAGGAAGTTGATTTGAATTATCGCCGGGATTTTGTGACAAACACACAACGCCAGCGTTCGAAAATGCGAATTACGAAAGGAAATGGCGAATGATTAAGAAAATGCCTATGAATCATTCGCCTGAACATTTTAGCAATATTTTGACGTAATTTCACTTCTTGAGATGAGGAAAATTCAAAGCGAAAAAAAAACTGAAAAAGAAAAAATGTCCCAATTTATTTTGGGTTGAAAAAATGTATGGAGTTTTGGATGGCGAGAGATTGAGTGAGCTCAAGATGACGCTGATTGCAGCGTAATCTACGCCATGTGAACGATGTTGCTTTTGAAATTTGGTCGGCCCAACAACAATGCGCACAGGAAAATACTTATCGGCTACAAGATGGAACACTTCTATAGGAGCTTTTAGCGTGTTCCTTTGTTCTAAATTGTGATTGGTCGTCAACAGCAACGTTACGCACATTGTCAATATGTCGAGTAAATACATAAAATCGAGAGTACGGAACTGTTTGTATCGAGGCGCTGACTCGCACACAAAAACATCCCCATTTATATAGATTCTGATTCGAGCACTACATAAACGGATATTTTTCGCGTGCACAGAAAATTCGCTTATCGTTTGGTGCAGAACAAGCGAGCGAACGAAAACACATACACAGCCAAATACATAGAGTATCGTGGAATGGAGTGGAATGAAATGGCATGGCAATGGCTATAAGTAATAGATTTTGCAGTTTTTCCGTTGGGTTCGAACGAAAAATGTAATATCGCTTTGGATTCCATGTTCATCACGCGCCACCGTTTTTATTTAGGGTGGAATATTCTCCACTTACACAACATATACAGCAGCATAGCACCGTGTACAGCTACCAATACAACTTATATGCCAACCATACTTTGGTGCACATAAATATATATATATCGGGGGACTTGGTGAGCTCGAACAATTTATATGTGAATGACGGCGGCAGACTTGTACACCACTTATTTACCATTATCGTCATCGGCGAACACTTTCGCATGAATTTTCAAGAGTGTGTAGAACTTTTTGTAAGAAGATGTTGCATTTTCTTCTTTTTCACCATCATCATCATCTTCGTTTTGCTTTTTTTCGGTCTTTTTCTCTCGGTAACATTGAACGAGTTCAAATGTGCACACCAGATTCCACGTTTGATGTGCGCCTTGAGTAGTGGCATTCATTCTCTACTAGCAGCTATAGATTTACCAAATAGCTCTGACTGATGAAAATCAGTCTGTCGGCGTTCAACGAAACATTTTCCATTACATAGAGAAAGGGATATTTTTTTCCTTCACTCGGATGTTCATTCGCCACTCAATCACCCATTCTCTTAGTTTAGAGGACCTTATGTAGTACATGGTTGGATCGATGTGCATTTTCACTTATGTAGCTTGGGATTCATTGGGGTTTGTGTGTGCCAAACGAAATATTAGATTTCGAAGGGTGCCAGAATATCGAGTATTATGCTTTTATGGGGAGAATATATATGTGTGCATAGACAATATTCGGCAAAATCTATGAGTAGCAACTGTGTGTGCTCGGACACGTGAAATACACAAAGTGGGCGGCTTGTTGTTGTTGATTAGGTGCCCCTAAATGGAATGGCGATGCTGAATACACCATTCTACGGATTTGACCAAGCTTTGCCACTGCTACTGTGCACACAAACATTATATAAAATACCATTCGAATGCATCAATATTTGTACCAACGCTAATGAAGCAGTCAATAATTGTTTGAAAAGCACCAATATGCTGATGAAAATGTACCAACCAACAAAACAAACAAATAAATGAATTATTCAAATTCAATCGATGATTTCTGAACCAAATGCAGTTGATGAAAACCTTACAGATGTTTCGAGCATATTATTGTCTTGCACATTTTAGAAGAAAATTCTTTCAAAAAATCAACAGCTCAAAATCGTAGATCAAAATTCCGTTGAGCATTTCTTTGACCATCTGAAAATACCGAATATTAGTTTGTTTCATTCTTATTATGTTACACAATTTTATTTCTTATCAATCGTAATATTTTCTTATTGAAATGTAGCAGAACAACAAAGAAGACTTCAACTGGCGAAAAAGTTCCAAATTGTTAAATTAAGTTATTTGGTCCAAATCTTAGGCACATCAGACTAGGTACAAATCTCCTATGAAACCTGAATGGGTATTTTGCAAGGCACTACGGCAATGTAATAGTACAACAATATAAGCATGCATGACATTCATTTCAACGCTTGTGTCTGCAAATCTCAGCATGCTTATACTGGGATCCGCTTGGGGCGCTGTCAAGCAAGTAAAATATTTAAATACAACAATGCAGTAGTGCTTTGGTATTTTGTTCAGAGAAAAGCAGGCTTTGTTTCGAAAAATTATTTAATCCCAATCATTGCTGTTCATTTGCATAAAAAGGCGAAGTGCCAATTATTCGCAATCCGGTAAAAATTCGCTCAATGAAATGTTTTTTTTAATAATTTTTGCAATTTCCAATATGTTTTTTCGGAACAAAAAGTGCAAATGGGACGTGATCGAATCCGAATCGCTGGCTGCTTTTTAAAAGAGAGAAAGAAAGAAGTATTAACTAATCCGAATATTGTAAAATGGTTTGTTCCATTTTCCCCATAAGGCCAACTGCATGACGAGATGCTGCCGATCGAATTGAAAATATTCCGTGGAAATTTGAAAGAACTAAGCAGATGAAGGAGCTAATTTCTGCGGGAAAAATAATGTCCTGTTAGGAATACAGTTCGTTTAGCGCACACATACACAAACCTTGAGTGCGTTTTTTCGCACAGAGTCTAAACGGCGATGACAGTTCTGCTTTGCAAATGCAATATTTTGAGTTTTGACATAAATCAAACATCTAAACAAATGTATAAGAGTTTGTGAAGAAGATATGTTTCTGTCATAATTTTGAAAATTGCATGCATATTTATACACAACCATAGCAGAACTGTCATGGTTACATAGCTATGTGCTAAAAAACCTACATGTATGTGTGTGTGTGTACGCTATTCAACATCGACATTCCACATTTACAAAATCGTATCCCTCTCGCGGCATCACGAGCTTGGCCTTTCCGAAAAAAATGTAGCATTTATTTTTAATCCAGCTTATCGTTGATAGTAATTTTCGTTTTTCTTTCATCTTTTGCGTGCTCACATGCATGATTTTTCTTAGCTGATTTCGAGATGAATACTCGTCATTCACTCTCTTTCTCTATGTTTTTTTTTCGTGCTCCCCGTAGATTGGTGTATCTACGCGATGGAAGAGCAAAATTAAATCTGTGAACCATATTGAATTCGCAGGCTCTTTTTTCTCTCATCGAATAGTATTTAATTTCCCTGGTCTCTTCAACGTCTATATAAAATGCAGTTACGATCTTTTCCATGATTCTGCTGATGAATGCTAAGCAATTTTCAAGAGACTTGTAACAGCAGCAATTCCATTTCGCGTTTTATTCATCGGTTCTATGTAAAGATTTTTCGTGATGAACTTACCGTTGAACTTGTTTATTTCCTTGCCATTTTGCTGCGGAACAGATCCGGCAAAATATGGCAGCCATAGGCAAGAAAACTAATTTTAAGACGTGAATAAATGAGCAATTTTCACATCTGACAAGCAAATAAGAGTCTCTGTGCTCACCAATCTTTCGTAGCTCACCTTAAGGTTTTCAGTTCAAAATAAAGCACGAGTTAAAGTGAAATTGAGCCATTTGTCATGTAAGGTCGGGAATAGTTTTTGAATGGAATATTTTCTAAATTTAACTTGATGGGTTTCAAAGTTGAAATGGTCGAGCCGGATTTGGTTGTGAGTTGGTAACCTCATCAGCCACAGCACAATTCGGAAACAAAATTAAAGTTCAAGAAACAATGAATGCGAATCCAATATTTGTTTTCAAACATAAGGTAACCGGCAGCCATTTGAACTGTTTAGACCGACAGCTAAGCGACATGTACGGTGCGTAGCGAAGCCGAGCCGGTGTCGATCTGGAGCCGGAGCCAAGCAGCAATACAAACATGCTAAAGTAATGCATACAAACAACATTGGATTGCATTTTCAATTGGAACCCGAGTGTCCTGTGCATATATTTTTAAATATTCATAAAACTTTTGCCACTCTGCAGTCGATTGACTGTTTGATACTGATGCGAATCAACAGCCTGTACGCAGTCTCTCTCTCTTTCTCTCTGAAGCTACGAACGAATCACTTCCATTTATACAAAGGTGGATGCTGCATTCCAGGGTTTTCCTCATTGAAAACATATTTCATATATTTTGATTACACAAGTAATTGGGAGTGCTGAATGGCAAACATTATGCATATGTTTACTATTTATTAATGTTTACTCACTTGCTTGTGAGCCCATCATTTTCGTTGGCTGTTTTGTGTTCGTCAAATTAACATACAAACGAGAAAAATAAACTAGCATCTCAATCGCTCTGTGTTGCCGCAACAAATGCAACCACAACTCAAAATTATTTGACTCCAAATATTCCTGTCGCGCAAAGCATTCCTCAACGTTCGTTTCAATTTCGCTTAAATAAAAAATAGGTTCATCTCTTATGCAATTGGTGTGTGTCTCAAAACTGCATAGCAAACGGTAGTTTGATGCAGAAAATCGCTGCCAAAAAGCAGATTTGCGGTGGGTTTCTAACGTTGTGTGCACAAACGGCGTGCATTTTGTATGATCGTTTGTTGAGTAAATATAAAAATTAATTGAACGTATAATGAGGTTTTTGTATTATGGGTATTTGCCTGAAATATTGTTGTTGCACGCCTGCCGCCGACAGCCGGTTATTATTTTTGATATTTACAAACAATTTAATATTAATTCTGTTGAAATGCATATTTGCACAGCACAGCAGCTCGCAAACACATAAACAAAATAAACAACTCAAATTCATCCAAACGAAAATCATGAATGAGGTCAGGCCCGATGATGTTACAGACGTCCTAGCACTGCTCACGCACCATCTAAACCGCATCTGAATTTGATTAAGAATCGATTTTAGATAGTTTCAAATGTGAACCAAAAATTTTAACACATAGAGAGATTCAATATCAAATTCGGTTTGATATTTGCTGAAATAGTAAGATTTTTGATATGAGTGAAATTTTAAACTTCAGAAAAATGCAAAGTTTTAGTTTAATTCAGTGTTTGTTCATTTATTTCATCAAATTTCAATTTTAAGCTATTTTATTTCACTGAATTCGTGTTTTTTGAATTTGATCCATAGAAAACCATGCTGTAGATTATGTTTATTTTTGAACTGGAATGGGTTGAACAGAATCATGAATGTTTTCATTCGTGTAATCACTATCGTTTTTCATCAGTCAAAAAGTTGAAATTCCAGATTCTGAAAAGAGAACAAAATGTTGTGTGAGACAAAAATTAAGTTCCGAAATTCTTGTGGAATCTTTCAGCTATGAAATTGATAGTTTATTTAGTTTTAAAATCATCTGTGGATTTCCGTAGCATATGTCCCTCAAAGTGTCGTGTGCGAGAAAAATTGCATACAATAAAATTGATAGGAAATGTGAAATTGATGTTGCGAATGTGAAACGGGTGTGTATTCGTCAATGATTTCCGTTGGACCATCGAAAATGAGCAATTTCATCAATATTCCAGTACACATTAGAGTCGACGGCGGTCATAACGGATCTTCGGAATTACGGACATGACCATGCGTTAGTCTTATCTGCATCTGCGAGCGTAACCGTCGCTCTCGACCCAAGAAACAAATTTGCAGCACCCGTAACAAATAACGACGTCAGTCATATTCCATTTGACTTGCATGGGGTTCGATCATTCTTTCCTAATGGTTAAGCAATAAAAAAGTATGCGAAAATTCCTTTCTATGCCATGAAATTCGCATCGAATCGGAAGCAAGTGAAATCAAACACTGCTCACAATTCATGTAATGCATCGGCCATTAAACGGCTAGCATTGATCATAATCCCCCGAACCGTATGAAAATTGTTTTTTTTTTTTCGCTACGCAACTTTTATCATTTTTTTCGCTACCGGACAGCAATAACTATTTTCCATCCAAAACTCTCTAATAAAATTCTTTATGTGTAAATTTGAGAATGGCCGGCAAATCAAAACGGAAGCAAAAGACGATTCATAACAAAAAACAATTGCCAATGGAAATAGATAATAAAAAGACGGTCGAATGACAAAAAGTACCTTCGAATGTACACGCGCACATAAAGCATTCACCATTCAGAAATATACTTTCGTTTGGACATTTTTCGCTTCGGGCGTTGTACCATGACTGTGCGCAAAAAGAGAAAAACAAGACTCACTCCGACTGTGAATTTGTTACAGTCCAAGCAAACGGAGGAAAAATGAATCAATTTTGAAATGATGCGAGAGAAAAAATATGAGCGGGAACGAAAAACTATTGCGACACGAAATTTCGGTGTGCCAAAGCAAATGGCTTGTGAGCGTCGTGTGCAAGTATCAATGAGCACACATTGAATATTGCGGATGTTGGTGCAGATATATGATTTTTTGGCTCTGTCGTACGCCGCTGTTTTGTTTCATATTTTCTCAAAAATCAAGCGAACGAATGATAAAAAATGAGCATTTGTGAATTTTTATTTCGGGATCAGCGCATGAAAACTCATTTTCGAATGGAAAAAACATTATTGTTGTTGTCGCTAGTGCGATTACATGACTCTCGGGGAAAACGCCTAATATATTTCTGACACGATTTATTGATTTTATATTTGGTTTTTCCTCTGGTATTGTATTTGTGTTTTCGGTCAGTACCGAAACAACAAATTTATATTCGCATCCGCATGGGAAAAATATATCAGCAAAAATAAATGTAAATGGGGCCTTTTTGTGAATGTGTGTAAAACGCTTGTGCAGTCATGTCCACAAAACACTTTATATTCGGCGCAGGCAAACCAAACCAGGACATTCACTCGTCGCATTTCCAAGCCAAGTGGCGAATAAAAAAGAGTGCCCGACTGGAGGATATGTTATTGCTCAATGACCGTAATTAATTATAGCGGAATTCTTGAGATTTGGTTTTTCCTGTTGATGGTTGGCGAGACGACCACATCCATTTTGATCTTGATCATCAATAAATGCAGGACAAGTCCCTCGGTCAGAGACTACCATATTTTTATTGCCTGAATAACAACGACAATGAAATGCATATTTTTCATTCGATGCTTTTAAACTGAAAATCGGTGAACGGCGACCCTCATTGCTTGAACATTTTTCGCGCACACATCAACCATTTCTCAACCAATCTCCAATTATTATTTTTATTGCAACGACAGTAATTACGGTTATTATTATTTATCCCATGAGTTTTGTATTTCACATTCCATTTTTCATATCATCATTGCCGCACCCTCATTCTGCGCTCCAACGAATACATTTTAAAATATTCGCTCTTTTTGACATTCATTTATGTGAACATTTACCTCTTTTGCACCACAATCAAATGCGTTCGTCCACGCTTTCGCAACTGCCGGCTCAAAATTCTTCGCCCGAAAAATTTGAATAAGCATGTATGTTTCGACTGTGTATAAACCACAAACTATCAATCATTGCGATCACAATTTGGGTTGAGGAAAATGCTACTCCAAATAAATGATGGCAAATGATGATTACGCGTTGATGATGATGACGACGACGAAGAGTTAAATGATGTTTTGGGTCCGAAGTTAACATCAATGACATTCAAAAATTGTTTGATATCACTGGATGATATGGAAATACATGACACTGAAAATGCTGATAATCTGGATTGCATTACACGTGTTTCAGTCGCATCAAACCAAACATAGCAAATACATATTCGGTTCGGATGGCCGTGCACGGCGAGCGAATATTGGTTGACACAGAAATAAATGAATGATAAACAATTTTCACTGTGGGTCAAAATGACGATGGGAAGCAATGCAATGTCAGTGGGAGATATTTAGAAATGATACGCGCAAAATATTTAATTCGGTTTAATATGGGGTGTCTTGTTAGCTCGATGTATCTCTTTTTCATTCCGTATTTCACTTTCGGCAGTGCTATGAATGCGTGGAAACTGCTTTATTTATTCGCTTCGCACTAATTCCATTAAATCTATCATTTCGCATCAAAATGTTCCTATCATGCCGACAACATTTTTTGGTGATGATGTGTTTCAATTTCACTCTCGCACACACAATCTCTCTCTCTCTCTCTCTCTCTCTCTCTCTCCATTTGCGATGATCAAGATAACTGCGGCTTATTCCAGTTATTCCCTGAATGTTGAGCAAAGGTAGGAATCATGATTGTTTGACGTTTACACGCTATGCGAGCGCCTTTTACGTTTGTAGCGTTTCTCTCAACTAGCAATACAGGACTAGTTCGAAACGTGTGGCAGGAATTTAAAAAAACACTACGTTGCACATTGGCGCTAGTGTTCTATTCTTGATAGTCATATACATATATTTATATGTAGAGATAGAAGATGATGCCAGGCTGTGATGTTGAGTTTTATTTTATTCGCGTCTGCATTAAATTATTATTGCATTCAAGCGTTAATTAAACCATACAAAAAACAGATCTCATTTATTTGGCATTGATAGGATTGTGATTAATGCCTATGTAAATCCAGCATATTCGTTTCATTGGCTTTCGTGTCGAAACATTTACATTAAAAAAATATGTAATTTGCACGTTTATGTATATTTTTTCCAACTTATTGCCATTGCTCGTCGATCCGATAGCAGAACAACGTGTTTTTTCTCTATTATTGAGAATTTCTCTTAATTTATTGCTGGTTTAAACAGCAATATTTTATCTCGTAAAAGGAGCAAAAAACAATAAAATTTCATTGAATCTGAAAAAAAGAAATAAAATATATCAACTATATACAATAAATGATGACTGAAAATCAACTGATTTTTCACAAAAACAATTTCATTTCATCAGTGTGTCAAGAGTTTCAGCGTAATTGGCGTGCGGGAGTGGAACCGTCGACGCAACTCGTTTTTTTTGCCATTCGAATATTTGAAAACATAAAACACGCGTTTGATTAATTTTTTCGGTGAATATTTCGTGATGTTCAAACTCATCGACAATAATAAATCTCATCATTGTAACGTTCATCCGTCGTTCGTTAATTAAAATAAGTCTCACCAGACGATTAATCCATTGCAAAATCTTCCACAAGCTTTACGATAAATTCGTGAAAATTTATCAGAAAAATGTTCATGTGGAAAAGTTTTCGAACCATAAGAGAAAGTCGTCTGTGTAAAGACAAAATGGTATTGCCACTTAGACAAGACAAAAAAAATGGAATTAAACGTAAAATGCAAAATGTGAAGTCAAACTCGTTGCCGGTTAGGCGACGCAAAATATATTCACATTTATTTGATGCCTAACTTAGTATTCATCGAAGCGCTGCTCTTGTAATTCATTAGAAGAACTTTGTCACAAAGTTTCTATGTGCATTTGGTTCTGTTCTGTGTGAGTGTGTGCCTGAACGATGGAAAAGCAATGTATATAAATCCTCATAATATTATATTAAATGGCTTGCTGTCGGCGTAAAAACGCTGTCATTCGTAGAAAAATTTTCACACGTTTTTGATGCTTCAGAAAATAGGCTAGATTTTCCGACGCGCAGCTAAAACTTTTGTTTCAACTTCGTAAGACGCGACATTCATTAAGCTCTTTGACAATGGCTCAGCCATTACAGTTCTTTTAATTTTATCAAAATTCTAATGAAAGAAAAAGTTTTGAAAGTGTCTCTTTCCACCCGCGCCCGTCGACTGAATTCTCCTTATTCGTTCCAAACCATCACTGGGCCGAATCGGGTTTCGAGACACCGAGCATGTGTATTAATTTATTTAATGAAATATTCAATTAATTTTATTGGGCGGCGTTACCTAAAGATGAACAATATTTTCGTATTCTGCACAGATGAGATAAACACTCTATGAGACCATAAATAAATTGAATTTCAAGCCGACAAAAGACGAATTGAGAACGGTTCTTTTTTACTTATTTTTAATTATAGCATTTAACGCCTCCATCCAATTTTGGCTCGATTTGTGCAAATTTTCTTTAAAAATTGCATTATTTCCCATTAACGTGTTGATCAGAATTTCTTGGGGAGAAAGTTTAGCATAGAGAAGATTGCAGCTCAAAAAGTGTTCGCTTTCAGCTGGTTTTTTAAGAAAAGTTCGGAATATTACGAGCTTCGTTGTTCCGTAAATATTCATCTTTGTGCTCATATCAGAGAATTCATGAAAAATTCATAGTCCTTTTAAATTTTCAACAATATTTTCTTCGTTAAAATGACAAAAGACTAGCAGCCATGTTCAAATAGTAGAGACGGCCAATTCTGTGTGCTGAAAAGTGTGATTGAATTGATATATTCATCGCTTTGAAAGAGCATTTTTGAAGAATGTTACCATGCGTTTGATTGAAAAACGGTACTAAACTAGGTTAAATACACAAGTGTTCCAGACAAAATGGGGCAAAGGATGAATGGCATAGATTTAGTACATAGAATAGACGCAGTGGGAGAAAGAGAAAGAGAGAGAGAGAGAGAGAGAGAGAGAGAGAGGCGAACGAGAGAAGATGGTCGATAAAGAAGCAGAACAATCAATGGCAAGAGATATTATCAGTCAAATTCTATAGAGTTTTTATTCGGAGAGTCGGCGTTCAAGAGTGTTTTGTGTATTGTTATGCTTTATAACATTAAATACTCCAGCCACATTACGATTCTATTGTGTTTGGTGTGAATGATTTTGTCGCGCAAGTGAATTTCATTCATTAAATGCGAGGTGGGTTTGTGTGTGTTTGTGTGATGGCAAAAATCATGCTCGCATTTCCTCTCTGAATTGGATAAATCGGTGATGGCAACAAGTGTGTGACTGCCTTCCAGTCGGATTCTCTGGCGACTCTTTTGTCACATTAGAATTGCATGTTTTTTTTTTTGAAAATATCAACTCAACATTTTGATAACAACAATAACATATTCAATGGAATCAGATGACTTAGTTGAAGTCACCGGTTCCTCCATTCATTTTGACAATAAATGGGTAAATAGATTTTTTTCTCGCCTTTGAATGTTGTTGGAAGACAGAGTGAGAGAGCGAAAGTACAATGAGAATATGTACGTGAATGTGTTGCGTGTAACAATGCCCGGCCGAACTACGACGAATGAGCTGTGTTTGATATTATTCGGAGTATTATTATGATTATTTTTAAATAGCAAAATGCTATTGAGTGTCATGGCTTCTTTTCTTTGGCCGTTGTTGGTTTGTTTACATTTTCGTCTGTGTTTTTCTTTCTCTCTCTTGCTTTCAATGTGCGGCGCCGGTGTCAGAGAAAAATCAAACACATGTAGCACATAGATTTGCACACATTATATGCTAGTTGGATAATAATCGTATATATAAAAATGCTTATTGTTCCGGCTTTTTCTCTCTCATTTTTTTTCATTACTATTTTCAATGGATTTCTTTATAGACATCAAACGGAGAAAAGGTCTTTTGTTGGTGATTTTAGTGCAACAAACCAAATATTAACAATAATAGAATGAACGTCAAGGTCGTTCCGAGTTTGTGGCTGCGCGCGTTTTTTTTTTCTCTCCTCACATTCATTCACTTTCGTTTGATTGTGTTTTTCTTTTCATTTGTTATTTACTGAAGAAAATCGGAATCATTGAATCAAAATATGCGGAAATAGCGATCACTTTGTGTGACTTATTGTCTTTGCCTTTTGTTCGATGGCGCTTGGCGAGTTGAGGTCAGTCACATTATTTGCATTATTGCCATTAGTACTGCCACGTGATTTTTCTTACTATTTCCATTCATCAGATGTAGCATTGTGATTGGATTGGAGTTGTCTGGCTGCGTGAGCGCCGCATGAGACACTCAGAGAATCATGCAAATTAGATGGATTTACTGTCACGCATAGATTCTACGAATTCGAGCGTTCAAACGGATATGTGGTTATCATGATAAGGAAATTATGTTTATTCCATTTAAAATGTCAAGCAAGCGACATGCTCTGCGACGCATTTTTAATATCAATTTCCGACATTATTATCTATCATGCGATGCAAGCGATCAACGTCATCTGTCAAATAAAGGAGGAAAAAATGGAATATTAGACATGACACTTGCTAACCCCTCTGGCCACAGCGTTATTAATATTATTGAATTTCCAGTTTCTAACAAGATAATCTATACGGTTTGAATGCAACAACATGGGATTTGGCTACGCATTCACGTGGAGAGAAGATATACACACAAACCCAAACTTATCATAAATGTCATCTCTCGTCATCATCCGAAATCTTCATTGCAGGGGATTTCTACGTAGATATTGCATATTTCTCGTGAAATGAAGATTTTCGAATTACACCCAAAGATTGAGGGAAAATATCCGTTTTAGACTTTCAAAGGTTGCAACGATCATTGGCATACCATTTTGAGTGAATTGAATCAATTCTTTAGCCAATTGATTTACAATACCTTGTCTATATGAATGATTAAATACAAAAATAAATGATTTTTGTATATTTCATTTGTTTAAGGATTGCTGTATAAATATATTCTAACACCAACGAATTCTAGAGTTTAAAGTTTCAAAAAATAGCACAACATTTGGCCAAATGCCAGAAACTACTGTCGATAAATTTTTTGGTGCATTTTTCATCTAAATATTCAAATTTATACATGCCTGTTCAATGCCATTTGATGACTAGCTATCTTTATATATTCACAATTATGAAGAATTTGTTCAGTAAATAACTGAAGTACTTTTTCTAACATGATGTTTCTGAAGGAACAGTATACTGAATAAGAAAATATATCACGTGAAGAAACAAAAAATTAGAATGATCGATCGTTGGGAACAATATTGCTTAATAAAGAGGTGTTTAATATTCAATTGATTCAGTCTCGGTTGATGGCTGAAGCACTTGTGTAATGTAAAAATCGTGCGATAACATTAAATAAAATGAATTTGATAGTTTTGTTGTTTGAGATATCGCTGTTCGAATATTTTGTAAGTTTTTTAATTGCGTTTTTATTTGTAATAAATCATATTTCTACTATCAACTAAATCCAAACGGTCCTGTGACATAATTTATGAAATCAATTCATGAATTATTTATTAACGTCCCATCAAAGTTGTTGTCCATTTCTAGTTGCCTGGTCGTAAGTTCAATTTATTTTCTGTCATATATTTTAGCCATCGCATAGATGCGCATCAAATTCATAAAAAAGCACTCAATTTTTGGAATTGTTTAAACGCTGCGAAATTAAATTCACCAAAGTTCCTAATCTGTTCTCATTAAAAAAGGGACAATCACGTGCAGCAAAGGGGGAAGGCTCGAGTAGTGCTAGTAAGTCGTCTTAGCGATATTAAATTTACGCAAAACTCGTGTAAAATATTTCTTTTTAATTTTAACCGATTTCAAACTATTTAAAATGACTAAAATCAGTTATTATCAATCTTCTAGGTAAAACATCCGGCATTTCGATCGCGGCGAAAGGTATGTTTTTGAGAATATTAAATATGAAGTGTGAGAGCGAAATATATTCATAGCTTTGCATTTGATTTTTTGAAATAGCATGCAATTTCTATGCAGAACTTTATTATAATGATGATTCGAGCGATTCAGAGGATGAATATTTTTCAGTGAAGGGTAAAAAGAAATTAAGATTAGGAGAACGGATTTTGAATGGTGAAAGCGCCAAGTTGGGAGAATTTCCAGCCATGGTAATTTTGCAAGCAATTTACTACTGAAAATTTATGTGAAATTGCAATAAAAACCTTCTTTTGTGAAGATATCTTTGAGCTGGATCTATTCAAAATCTTTTAATCGTGAATGTGGAGGTACAATTATATCCGAAAACTTCATACTGACCGCTGCTCATTGCTTTGTTTTGAATAAGAAAGTAGCAAAGCCAATGGAAGTGAACGTTTACACAGGAATAGTAAGTGTCAAAAATTTGTTGGAGAAACTTTCGAATTTCTTTTGATAATTTTCAATCGCAAGTAGCTCAAGCGATACGTATCGTATGCAAACAAATATGATGTTGAGGTAAGGTTATCTTTAAAGGTGACAGTATTTGATTTTTATCAATTTTTTCTCACATCTTCGGATCAACAGGAAATCATAGTTCATGAAGACTTTAAACAATTATTCCTTAAAATCCACAATGATATTGGTTTGGCCAAAGTGACTGTTCCTATGATGTTTGGGAACTATGTTAAGCCTGCGTGTTTGAATGCAAATAAGCATGATGAAGCCGAAAATGTAATACTTACAGTAATAGGATGGGGGATGACTAGAGAAAACGGTTTGCATTACGTGAACGGATTCTTTTAATATATTTTCATGTCTTTTATTCGCTTATTTCAGATAAGACGTCTCATTCGACCGATTTGCTAAAAGCCGAATTGAGAACAGTTCCATTGTTACAATGCAAAGTGAAATGGTCAATATTCCAATTTAAGTCAATTTTTGAAGGCCAGTATTGTGCAGCCGATCCTAACGGATTGACAGATACGTGTGTAGGAGACAGTGGAGGGCCGCTTCTAAAAACGCAGGGCTCACAAATTGCAACTATTATTGGAATTACTTCACTCGGCCCAAAATTTTCCACCAACACGTGTTCCAACACCCCATCGATCTACACCAGAGTAGGATATTATAGAGAATGGATTGAATCAAAAGTCTGGCCTGAAGAATAGCCATTTAATTTGTTCATTTTATTTAATTGAGGTCATTCAGTTTCCTTCCTAACATCAAAGTACACAAATTACAGTGACTCACATTTTGACATTAAAAAATATTTTTTTTTTTTATTTAGCCTGCGAATAGTTACTTAAATGTCTCGTGATTGCATTTGATAAACTGAATAGATATGATTCTCAGTAAATATTCGAATTCAGTATGAATTTCACAAAGAAATAAATCTGAAAATTGATGGAAATGAGAAGAACTAGCAATATTGGAAGCATATTTCATCAAAATATTAATTTTTCGGTCACATTTTTGGAAACTTGCGCAACTGAAAAGGTCTGATCAATTCGCAATACGGTCTTTTTCCTGACAAATTGAGCAAAAGAGAGACACACAAACGGTATATTAAGTTGATATAGAATGATGTAAATTTTTGGTCTGTTTGTTGTATTATTTTTGATCGAATATTTTGGAACAATCAAGCTCTGATAACAAAACTGTATTTAACGTTAAAGTTGAATGAATGGATATTTAAATTTCATCATTCAAATTGATTGATTTCAAAACAAGGTGCAATCGATTGGAGCAGTTGGAAAAGGAGAGAGCGCAAGCATTTATGGAAAAAATATGAAGTTCAATGAAACTTTTGATTTTACGTCCAGCAATTATTGAATTTTTATGACAATTATAATTAAATTGAAGATATCATTAAGAGTTAGTCACCTTTTGGTGGAGAAAATGGTGACAGACCCGCAGTAAGAGGCAATTTATTTGCTTTTTTCTAGTTTTGTACCAATGAAATAATTTTATGTATATATTGTAATCAGATCAAGAGCATGCAATTCTGAGCGTTTTGTTTTTTTAAATGGCATGCAATTTGTATTCAAGATCATATTATGAGCTATGTGCTTTTGATCGATAGCACAATTAGGGGAAAAAGAAACTCACATAAGTAGAAAATATTTAGAATGACTTCGCCACGGAATTGGAACATCAATTCGGAGGAGAAATCATATCTGAACACTTGATATTTATCGCGGGTCATTGTTTTGGATAAAAGAAAAGCTAAACCTCCAGAAGTGAACAATTACATGGAAGTGACTGTAAGGAACTTTAAAATTAACTCATTGTATTTGTTCACTCAAAATATTTGACAGTTTGATCTAACAAAGCAGATGATCCTAACGCAATCACATATGTTTTTTAAGGTAAAATATGGTTGAACATATTCTAAATCAGTTTCTTCCAATAAATTTTTGATCAAAAATCTCAAAAGATTTGATTATATCGACGCATCCTTAAAATATATGAACATATACGGAAGTTCATGAAAAATCTGTTACAAATCTCCGTTAAGTCTTTCAAAAGAATTCAAAGGAAATTGAATAGATTTCCTCTCGATTAGAAATTCTGATTCAAATAACACTTCAATCCAAAAACATTTTACTCGAACGTCTGCCTCCGAATAGCTAATGCGCGTGTAAGTAACACGACATCTGCGTGATGACAGTACACAAATGAGACCGCAAAATATTAATATGTTGAATGTGTTTTTGATAGGCTTAAGGCGAAAGCTAATAGCGTCCAAATGAAGAGATGCCTGCTGCTCTATCATTCGAATGCGAATGGACGGCGTACTAAATGGATTTCTCATTAATCCAAAAGACAGAGAGAAAATGGATTCCAAAATCGGTTATTGTTGTTCGAGAACGAGGTTAATAATAAATTTCACATGCACACTCGGCGAATGGGCGAGAACGCCTCCACTTCGTCTGTTGGTGCAGAATTACTCGTTTTTGGTGTGTAATGGAAGCAATCTTGAATGTTACATGTTAATGTCATGTGACACAAACAGCAGTATATCGTAATTCGTAGACGCTGTTTGATGCCTGAGACTCCATTTTTGCTCCTTGATTTGATTGCGGACTTTCAAGCAGTCATTTTTTCCCCACTCCAACTCATTTGAGATTCTTAATGGGAATGTCATTTTCGTTCGTTGGAAAAATGATTTTATATATCATTTGTAATGACGTCTTTGTGAGTAGTCACAAATATATAAATACAATGTATGCATACATGGAATTAAAAACGAACAAACAAAAGACCGACGGAAACGTCGGCTGATGATCGGAGTTAAAAATTGTGTACGCAATATTCCAAAACTATAAACAATGCATCAACATTTTATATGACTGTAAACGAAAAGAAAAAACTTTGCCGCAAATGCATATTTGTCTTCTTTAGCTTCAATTCGTAAATATTGACTTGGCAATTCGGATTGTGTCGTGTGGCAATGAACACTTCCATTTGGAATGTAAACAAATGTATCGAAAATGCAATTTTCGACTAAATTCAATTTTCTTAAATAGTGTGCAATTTGTTGAAGTTAATCAAATAATAAATGAAATTAAATCTCGACATAACGCACGACTAGGGAAAATTGAAGGGCATACGATTGAGAAGAGACGATGACTCCTTCGTCGTATTGCTTGGGTTCAAGTGTCACGCATTTGTCGGTTTTTGTGAGTGAAATCGCAAATGTGTGTATTTATCTGCACTCACTAATGTTTGTGTGTGTTTCTCATCCGACGCGATTGACATTCTACCTACCCACAATGATTTCGTTTGAAGAGCATACACCCTGAACTACTCGATTATTTATGGCGTTGTGAGCGAGTTACCCTCCGAAAATCGTAAAACCAAACAGCGAACGCAAGTCGAAAAAACATCGTGCATGGAATTCGATTAGTCGAAGGTTCGTTGCATGCGTTCGTGTTTACCACGCATATGTTTTTCGATAGAAATGCCAAGTATAAAGGTGACCATCCGGAAAATTTAATAATAGTTCGCAAGAGAGATTTTTATTTCGATGCTTTGTTATTACACTTCGAGCCACATTTTTTCGGTTTCATTAGGTGAACGGTGCGTTTGGTGTTGGGGAAACGAACATCAACTGTATCATAATGAAATAAACAATTCGTACTTTTAGGAGGAAATTGTATTTATTGGCGATAGAATGGAATATGTTTTCATTCATGCAATTTATTATAGCCCGAAAACTGTGGTTACAGCACAGAAAAATAAGGGCATTCGGTCGGCATGCACACTTGACATCGGGTTCGACACACGCGGAGGCGGTTCGTTTACCAAAAAATTCAAAGGAAAAGTTAATAGCGCGCAAAAATCACCAAAAATTTCATTAATGTTTACTATTCATTTTTCACGGATGATTATTTTCTCATGAATATTTTTCACATTATGCGACAATGAAACGTTTAGCAGCTTCATCGATCGGTCGATTAAATATTATTTAAAATTTGAATGTAAAACGGTACTATTTTATTGGTCCAGTTTATTTGGAAGAGTTTCAGCTTGTTTTTCATTCGGTCGATGATCTCTCGAAATTCCCTATAATAAATCGTTATTAAAATCATTCACTGAGCGCAATAAAGTAATCAAGTAAAACTCATAAATGCACCAAAATTGTCTAAATCGCAACACATTATCCGACTGAACCCTCCGCATTAATCAAACAAATTCCCGATATTTCGGGGGCATATAGAGCAATAAAAAACAATCTCTTATGCGATTCGCAATCCCAACCACAGCCAACAGCAACAATAACCACAAAAAACGCAATAAAAAACAATTTGCTACTTTTGTACGCTGTTCGAGGAGTTATTGTGGATCGAGAGGTAGTGCGATGCGATTGCCGTACTTAGCATTCCCGGCACAGTCATGAATAAGTTTCAATCGAAATTGTTTGCTAATCCTAGTTTGTACTCGGAGTGGATTGTATGTCTGCGGCTATGTTATTTTCCGACATTTTGCTTGAGCAAACCGTAAAGCAAACCGCAAGTATTATCAAAAAGCAGCCGAGAACTATTGATATTAGAGACGATCTCTATTGGTCCAACAAAAATTGCAACTGAATTCAATTCACTGTCAATGCTCGATGCCATCGAACTTACATACTTTGAAGAAATCCAATTTGTTACTGTCGATGAATACGGGCATTTGGCATATGTCTCGTAATTTCAATTTCAATTCGTGTCGAATGGAACGAAAAGAGCGAGCGAGCGAGTGAGAGAGAGGGGTAACACGTGAATTTATTGTTCGCCTCCAATGTAATGATCACTGCTACCGAGTGCTGAATATTTATTATTTTGGCAATCAGAGAGCTTAAATAGGCTTAATCTTTTACCGACACAAAAGCACATGTATTTTATGAACAAACCTTCATCTAGTTTTTTTACATCTTTTGGATTGTTTCGCAGAAGGCTCTGGAACGCAATTTCGATCTCGTTCTTCCTTCTTTTCACTATTTGCTTTTTTTATTTCTTTTTCTTTTTCTTTTTCTTTTTCTTTTTCAGCTTGCAGTTGTTTCTTGAATTCTCTCAAGCGACCTTGCTTAGATAACCATCTCTCGAATTCTACGAAAGCAAACGAACACAGGCTGATTATTGAAAATAATATTGAATTAGTGAATGATACCATTTGCACTTGATTTCCAACCTCGCTTTGACTTTATCATTTTTGCACTTTCGTAAATTGCAATTTGGTACAAACTGATTGTGAAGACAAACTTTTGATAACTGATATAGTTGTCCCAAGCACTTCTGATGAAACAATGAAGTCTTCAAAATTTAAACAGGATATTTAATTGTTTGGATCGAAAACAGTTATATAAACTGATCAAAATTTGTTAAACAAATATTGAGATTATCCAATTGTCGACGCCAATTTTGAATTACGCATAAGATTAACTTCACAATTTAGGACCTACATGTGTATTTAATTCAGCCCCAAGAATCTATTTATATGTGCAATAAGGCTCATTTTTGCAGTAAGATTGTAATTGGAGACTACATCCAGATATGGCTCCACTCTACCTTTATTTTATTTTTTTACGTGAATTTATAAACAATTCATGAACCTTAAACTTCTCTCTCATAAATCAATACGAATTGTCGAGCTAATTTTCTTTGAAATGTTTATTTTGGACATCGAAGCGACAGTATCGCGCATTTCGCGTTAATTTTGTTTCACTTAGAGAAGGTTTATCGATTATCGACTGGAATATTAAACTGTCAGCGAAAGCCAAAACCAAAATGAAACATCACGGCAAAATTAAAATCTCACTCTTTATGTGCATGTGAATATGAAGCTGACGCAACGAGAAATGCGTTTCGATCAAAACTGTTGACTCAAGTCTTAAATCCGATGCTCTAAGCGGAATTTTCAATAATTATTACGATATCAATATACACATTATACTGATTTTCGTTCGAGATTATGTACACAGGTAAACATAAACGAAGTGAAATAATTACACATTTCGTCGTTATTTCAAGATAATTTGTTGAGGCATTTGCTTGGACAAAATGTAATCAACAACATTCTGTCAAAATGAAATTGCGATAATAACGATGACGATAATATTGCCCATGAATACATTCGCGTCAAATTGTCATACTCATGCAGTAGCGAGCTATCCACAATATTTCATGTGTGTAATGAGTCGGAATACTCAAGATAGTGGTAATGATGGTGTCATCTGTCATCATAGCGCTACCCAACTAACCAACGCACAGCCAGCTGAACGTTGTTGTGCCATAAAATATGGATTCGCATTAATTTTCGTCCATAGCTTAAGCTGTAAATCAATGTGCATCTTTCCGGTCGTCAAACTGCAGCTCGCCACATCGTCGCTACAAATGTGCTTCGCATTATCGCTGTTTTTGATTCACATATCGATTAGTTTTGTACAAATGCAGCCAAATTACTCACCATTAATGTGTGTGTGTTTGGGATGCTGAAATTTGGGTTGCGATAAAGTCAATACAAAGTGAATATTTGAATAAGTGACCGATATTATTGGTATTGTCCACTTGAACACATGAAAAGTGCTCCTCCATTCATTGAAATCAACTCAAAGGCTTCCTTTCACCAACTTTTTACACCAGGAATGCCATTTATCGACCTATTTTGTGAAAGTATGAATTCTGATATCGAAACTTATTTATTGTGTGAGTCACCAAACTATCTCGAACGTCGCAAGCAGCCAAATACGCAAATAAATATCAAAGAAATTCATATCTCTGTATTTGCGGTGACACTTAAATTAATTTATGGTCAAAAAGTTAAAACAATTGTTAGCTGAAATGGCATTTTATTGTCACATAAAAGTGCCCAACTTCACCACAAACCGAATTTTATTGACCGCGTTTCCGTCTAGAAAGTTTCATTCACGATTTACAGCTCTCCAAACCGGATGATTTCAGACATAAACTTTATCTTTTGCCTCGACAAAGTCAATTTGATCCATGGCTTGAGTGATGATGGTTAATAATGTATTTCGCGTCTTGTCTCAATGCAAACATAAACCTCATTCTCAATTCACATTTCAATTTCAATCAATGATTAAAATTGCCAAGTATGTGGAACATTGGTAGACACTCTCGCGAAGTCACTCAAGACTGGCACTTCAAAATGTTCCAAATGTTGAGACGAAACAAAAGTAAATTCATTAAATCTCCTCAATATCAGTTTGTTCCCTTACTGAAGATTTTGAGTAAGCGAGAAAAAAAAGAATGCTTCGACAAGAGCGCCAGATCCTAATCGGTACAATCTATGGATGAAACGAAAAACAAACATTTTGTGTGTTTTACATGTGTACGCTTCTACTTGAAATCAAGCACATGCAAACATCGTAGATCTAGTACTTGAATCAGCCCATGTCGAATCGATAGTGCAACAAACGTAAAACCAATCGAGGGGTTGTGTCAAACGGTACGAACAAGCATTGTTAATACCTCAAACAGACATTTCGTTGAAGAAAAAAAAAAACTGCACCGAAAGACCATGAAGAGCATGAAATAAACAAAAATAAAAAACATCAATAGCAAAATCAATAACACTTCGAATGTGTGCTGTAGCAAGTATTAGGAATTAATTGAAGTCCGTGTATATGCAATCGGAAACACGTGCGACTGTTTCATATTTTCAGTTGAAGTGACTTTTGATTAGTTTGGCCATATTTACGCCTGGATTCATTAGGTGAGCTATTTAACAATCAGAATATAAGATTCGGAAAAAATTTATTTCTGATTCCACAGATGGAAAATTGATTTATTCGACAATCTTCCCTTCATAACAATGCCAATTAGCTGCGTCACGAATGAAATTAGACAGAAACATACCTACAATTATCCAAAATATCTTTAAAAACCACTTTTTTGAAGCTGAAAGATATGTTTGCCAAAAAAAAACATTTCTCCTCAATTTTAGTTCAACGCAGTTTCGCATTTCGAAGCTCATTCGCAAGCGATCACATTCAAGAGCTGTAATGTAACCAGTTTGAGAGATGTTCGATTAAAGCTGTCATCGAAATTTAAGTGCATCGTCACACAATTGTCACAGTGTTTATATTCCATAAGCTTAGAAAATATAACATTATGCTCAATGAATTTGCTTGTTAAATGTAACATTCAGTCGATTGCCACTGGTTGAAAACGGGTGCACTTGACAACTGTTATAATTTGCGACACTGTTCATACAAACAACGAGTGCATCTAAAACAGTTCATATGCGTGTGTAGCGGCACTCGCTCAGCGAACACTAGCACAAAATAATCACTCTGGTTCGACTAACATGGTATTCAAGTGATTCTTTTTCTATTGTTTATCCCCATTTTAGTGCTATTCTTTTAATGAACGACAAATGAATTGGTTTTTTTGTTTTCAACATCGATCGACATGAATTGACATTTTTTTATCGATTTTGTTTCAACTCGATGGCATGATTAGCGTAATCTGACATCTTTTGATGTCATGGTAGAGTAGTCCACTTTAAAATGACATCGAAAATCGTGACAGCACCACTCTGGCGAATAAAAATTTCAACCGACTCCTTTTCCTTGAAATTTCAATCAGAATATTGCAAAGTGAGTACTTGAAACTGTTTAATTTGAATGTTTGATACTTCATTCCAAAGATTTGTTCAAATCAATAATTTGTAATTGATTTCTTGAATACGTTTTTAGACTCATTAAACCTCGCGAAATTGTCTAGCCACTTCATTGTCTCCACATCAATTGTATTTCTTATATTCAGCGTCTTTCGGTTCGCCAATTGTCTGAGGAAAACTGCCAAATTAATAAAATAAACCAATTTCCGTCGTAAACAATTATTATTTTGTATTGAAAAACCTTAAAAGTGATGATGGCAAAAGTCAATTTTCCAACAATTGGCCAAATAACAGTAATCATTGGAAATGGGCTGCTGCCATTAAGACTTTAACAATGCATTGAATATGGTGGCTGCAAATCAAAGGCGGATACATAAAACATTGAATGTCTTTTTTACGCGTCAAACGGTGCAATTTTATTGATTCCTTTGGCACGGTATTCTATAACGAAATGTTGTATATAAAAATCAGTGATTCGATAAAAAAATGTTATCATTCTGATTGCATGGAATGAAGGGAAAAGTCAATAAGGACGGAAAAATCGAGCGAGTGCGTCGAGCAAGCGGAGCAAATTGGCACACAGAAACCATTGAAAATCGTCGATTTTTCGTTTACAGTCATTTGCTTCAAATTTAATACATCCTTGCATGCGCAACCGATTATTCGCTTCTGAATGGCTTCTCATGCCTACACTTGCCAAACGCGTTCGTTTACAACAAATTTAAAATAATGGCAACAATTTTTGCGCCCTATTTCTTTTATACATCCATTTCATCGTTATTACTTATTATCATGCGGTATGCTCATTTGTTGAATTTTCGAAACTGATAAAATATGCTGTTTGTGATTCTTCTGTTCGAGTGAAGCGTCACAATGTTCCGGAATAATTGAGGAATTTAGTGCAATTTTTATCGTTTCCTGATATTATAACTTGATTTTTTTTTTCCGGCGAACGCGTAACGCGAGCATTTTGCCAAACAGTTTCGAATTGATGATGCAGAAAGCGAATCGACGAGGAAAATTTAAGTCAATAAAATTATTTGATTCGCGGTTTCAACTATTATAATATGATTTTGCATAACGAATTGAATATATGTTTAGTGAGGATGTGCTTGTGCAAGCGTGAGCTGCCATCGTCAATTGAATAACAATGATATGGAAACGGAAAGAAATTAAAATTTAAATTGATTTTGGTGTTGCATATGGATATACATAATCGGCTGTTCCGAATCTGATTATATCTGTTTATGGCCAGACAGAGAACTAGCAAATCTTTCAGAGATCGAGAGATAAAATCGATGTGTTCAAGTCAGAAAAATACATTTCATTAAATTCATAGTTACGGCACGAACAAAAGAATGGCTAAATGGATTCTGTCTGCCCAATGAATATTCAATCTAGACACTGAAATGTCGTGCAACAGCAAAAAAAGAAAAATAACGACAACAACTCTTAATCACAAATTGAATGACAAATTAATAGAGAAAAAAATGTGATGCGCAAAAAAACATGAAAAGAAGGAAATGGCTATCGAAATGACCTTTTATCGATCGCGTTGGATATGGAAAAGTTTTATGATTAAAGTATGTGTACGACTCGGGTAGATGATGACTGACCAACGTCCATTTGCTCGTTTCGAAATGAATTTCTAAATTTCCTCCGCTGTTGCCACAACGATACACACCAAGATTACGGTTTACGCAATCGATATGAAACAAATAATCTGCTCGTCCACTCACTACACAAGCACTCTGAGCGCAAACGAGCACGTAGGATGCCGCAAAAACAAAATCATGAGCTCAGATCAACTAAAAATCTATATGCACTTAGTGTGTACGTTTCGAAGATTTCATGCCAACAGATAAAAACGCTTCGCAACAAAGAGAATTGCGAACGGGAGGGAGAGAGAGAGTGTATTAAAAGCGTTTTTAGATCGATAAGCTCCAAGCTGTTTCGACCGAACAGATGAAGCCACGACACGAAATATAAAAAAAAAAAGAATCGCAATCGCACAAAAAATAAGCACTTCGAAATGGCATGCAGACGTAGTTGTTATTGGTTTAACATGCCAAACATCCATTTTATGTGTGGAATATGTGTGGTCTAAATGGACACGATATTTTATTGTCGCAACTCTCATATGCATGAACTAAAATGTATCTAATGAATTGGGGGACGGAGGGGGCGAACATCTAGAGGATGGAAGAGACAAGATGCGAACAAACAAAATGGATTCATCTAAGATTGCTTTTAAATTACTTTTTTTAGCTCACACACACACACACACACACGCTGTATGCAATGGAAATGCCATGTCGTATACTGATAAAGTTGCGAACGCGGACAAGACTGAGCGGATACGATCAAGCTATTCACTTGGCGTTGTGTCAAATCTTCCATTTTCGCTCGATTCTCATTTAACGTAAAATCGTACCAGAGATTTCGCACTGTATCCCTCACACTCTTTCGCTATTCCACACTGATTTAGTGTTGATGTTAGACTTGAACTGTATTCATACCGTCGTTTTTGTTGGTTGCTGAAATTAATTGCTCTGGTCAGCCATCTTATTGCGCTGATTCAATGTGCGAGCACACCAAATAAATTCTTTTACTCTGGTTTTCACAACATTTTTTCTTGCAACCGCGCTCGCACACAACGGCAAACGTCAACAGTGACCGTCATGTGCAGATTTCGCCATCAAACGTTATCGCATAAATAATGTGTCGACCATATTTAATGAAGAAACAGGAGAGATACAGAGAATAAGCGAGCGACTGAGAGCCAACGAAACGAAAAAAAGAAAATAACATGAGAAAAAATAAGCAAGTAAATAAATGACGCTGGCGTGGCCAAAAGAGGGAAGAGGTAAAGTGAGCTGAGTTCTTCATTTATTCGAAGCGCAATACCACCGTTTCTAGGTGGGCAGTGAATAAATAACGAGCTCCACACAAAAAGTATCAGCACACTTGAAATTGTGACCACGTTTTTCAACATACACACATGATTGCACGTCGTGTCACCAGAAATATCAGAAAAATACAAGAAAACAAGAAAGCGAAAAAAATCTTAGTGGAGTGTAATGGCGACGAACGATGACAACGTCAAATGATGTTCAATCGTGGAAGAAGGTTTGACAAACATCATCGACAGCGAAAAAAAAAACGCATGCACATCAGCCAACCAACCAACCGAGTCTCTTGAGGCATTTGCGCGCGTTGAAAATGTGGAAAAAAAAGTGTACTGATGAGTATGTAATGTATGGTTTATCGCCATAAATATTTTTTTTTTTTTGTGTGTTTGCGCTTTGTTTCGTTACTCTTGCCTCCTATTGAAATCGCTAATGACTTTATCAACACGTACACGTCTCATTTAAATTTTTATTCCATTTCCATTCCCTTCAACTTGATCGTCTCTTTTGTTAGTAATTTTAGTTTTCTCGGATTTGTATGTTATTCGGCGAACTCCCCGATGAAAAAAACCGACCGCATTATTTGGTAGAAATGTAGGCAGCACTGTAAATCTTTTTCAAAATGTTTTTTGTAAAAAGAATAGAAAAAACGAACATAAAGCCGAAAATTTGAATAAATAGACTTATGAGAGTAATGCATCTTTGCTTCGCTCTCACACGCAACTCTTTTGTAATTGAATGTGACGCGATTTTCAAGACGATGATTTTTTTCCCGTATGAAACCTCCATATTCATAATTTTTGAGCAAATACCCATCTCTGTCTCGACTCGACACTATCTTTATCGTGATTTCATCTGTATTTCTTGTGCAGTCTTTTTTCTCTGTTGTGTTGGCCAATCCGAATGTAGAACGTCTGTAAATGGCTCTATCATGCGATGGGCGACAGAACAACCGCTGCCAAGCAAGATACATTACTTGTCATTAATTTTATTTAATAAACGATCAACGCCGCCGCTTCCATCTCCCGACGACACGAGTCACTTCAGGTCATTTGTTCTTGCAATGCCACATCGATAATGATGATTCTATTTCCACTCCACTTCATGCACTATTTTTCAATTGAATCGGCATTTTTTGTGGCCGTGTGTGCCGGATGAATGCAAGATAGCAATGTGAAATTGTAACCATTTTTTACCGTCACCATTTCGCATAACTTAATCTGCTGATAGAAAATGCATAAAAAAAGTGGCGACCAAAACACACAATATTTTCTTTGAATGCGGCTGAGGCAAATGGCTATGTATTTTCATCGTCACTTTGTGTGATATGAATAATTTACGCTTGTAAGAAAATTCTAATCTTTTTTTTAAAAATCATGGCATCGATGGTGGTGGAGCTCGCCCGATGATGATTTGAATAAATATGGAATTCATCATTTCACATTCAACATCTCGAAATGTTGTTCTTCGGCACTAACATTGTGCCTTTTCATGTCATCAGCCGATGCCAAAAGACAGCCGCATCGTGCCAGAGAGATAGTGAGCGAGCGAGCGAAACAGAGTCGTGTGAGCATCATTAGTGTGCTAGTTGCCGATGAACGAACAATATTTATGCATTACACACGGGTCACAATGGAAACAAATGGAAAAACCGTCACCCAAACGCTGCGTTAATCATCATAATAATGGAAGTGAAGTGTACATGAAAATATCGTAATATATCATGGCGTTTGTGAGGTGATCGCATCTTGTTGAGCCGTAATCATCGAGCATAGTTTGTCTGTGCATTCAGTCAAGCATTCCGCAGGTGTCGTCACACCTAATAAAAATGGAACGCATTTTCATTTATGTGTGAGAGCAGAGCATGCCACATCTATTTTCACCACCTAGCTGAACATCTTTGACGATCCTTTCATCCGAACGCAAACATTTCACTCGACTTTCATTCTGGCCGTGTGTGTGTTCTGTTTCTTTGTTCGGATTCTTGTAAAATCATCTATATCATTGAAAATGTACGCCTTCTTATAGTTGACTGTTCACTTTACAAATTGTGAATCACAATCAGTTTCACATATAAGTGTAATCGTGAAGTGAGTCGTTAATCTGTATAAACTAAGAACTGTAATGGCACTGAACATTGTCAGCTTCGAATTAGTGCAAAGACACACTGAAATAGGGAAACCATCTTTTTTTTGATTAATTATTTTTAAACGTAACCATAACAAATTTGACAAATTGACATTCAGTGAGTTCCAACACTTGAATTTCGAAAGAGATAGTGGAATATTTGGTGTTCAATTAAATTGAGACTCACAGTTCACGGTTGACTGGATCGCAGGCATTTTGTTATGCTTTCAATTTCATCAAATTTCGAATTCGTTGTTGGGGTTTCACCTGAGTATTTTCTGCTTGTGTGACCCAAAATGATGTATATTTGATAAACTTCGTTTGATGTACTCGTATCGTAGCTACATGACTCGACTAATTTGCCATTTCCGCGCATTACGTGAAAATTAAATCGTCTCACAAAGGATTTGATGCATTCAAAGGCTGGAACATCAAAGGATTTAAGCAAGAATATTTTTCGCCACACTGAATTCCATCGGCTGGCTTTCAAACTTGACTTTTATTTTAAAAAAATTCATTGCAACTCTGGCGAAATAAATAACGATGGCAGCAACTTGTGAAATTTTTATGATATGCATTCATAATGAAGTAAGCCTTCGAATTGAACGTCTGGTTTCCAAGGAGTTTTGCATTTAACACGAATTAATGCAAGCTTTAACTTCAGTGAACTGTTCCATTTCATTTCATTTCGCATGCTACTTTATAATCTTCGTGGACAATAGTTGGATAAACGTTTCATATGATTACATTTTATACATATTGAAAATGACGTTATAGAATTGTTTAGTTTTCGTGTGATTTTCGGGTGGTATTAAATTCACGTGTTTGGATTGTTTAATTCTTCGTTTTAATTTGCAACTTTTTGTGTGCACTCAGTCAACGATGTTAGAGGATCTCGGGCGAGAGAAAGGCTTTCAGATGCTTTCAGAATTTGAAATTTGGTGCAAACAACATCAGCCAAATGAAATTGCAGAGAGACCGAGATTTAATATTAAAATGTTAGGTATTAAACTGTTCGGCTAAAGTTGAGATTAAACTATTTATTTCCATGGGATGGATTTAGGAGTTAGTACCAACTACGAGAAAAATCATTTTTCATTATGAAATGCATAATTTAGTGTATGAATTGCTATTGATTCCTTTTTTCTCGACTGGCGCAGCAAATTTACCGTATTAACCAAATTGAAATTCCGCATTTAATGCGAGAATGAACAAAGCCAATGCCAGCCCAGGACTATCGAGTGTGTGCATGAATGAGATCGAACGAGCTCGTTGCACAACATGAGAAAATTTCTTGCGCCAGGAAACGCCAATCCATATGCAGAACATAACCAATAATGCGAAACCTGCTGTGCTCACTCGTTCATTAAAAAAAGAATGTGGAAGCAGAATGCTAACCTACAAAAAAAAGTTTGTGTCGGTCGTCGTCGTTGTCACCGTCGTCGTCGGTAGACATACGCTGTTTGCGACTGAGTAGATCTCAATGAATTTGCTTTTCTATCAAATTGCAATCTAATCTGTGTACGAGATCAAAATCACTGGGTTTCAGGTCGTCACATAGCGCACCGTTTTCGCTCAATGATATTTTAATAATAAAAGAGAAATCCAAGCGAGAGCCGAATAGAATTTCAATCACAGAAAATCATTTGCCAAACGATTAATATCGTGCGTGTGTGCATGACCTGCTATTTCGCAGAACAGTTTTCACATCACCTTTCGATGCAAGCATCAAGCAATATGTGACATCGTGATTGAATTCATTATTGACAATATACTTTTTTTCGATGGGAAAAGATGCCATCCGAAAGAAAGCGATCGAATGCCATTCAAATATCGAGTAAAAAATCAACCATTTCTTAAACGGATTAGCTTGATTCCACGAAATCCGATTTAATTAGGCGAAAATACTGTGACAATCCTTTTCTATGAACATCGAAACATGGTAAATTGACTGCAATACAAACAGAAGAAGTTAATTCGGATTGTTTGAAAATAGTTTGATTAGATAGGCGCGCGCACGAAATTGTCGACGATGTAAAACAAGATTTTAGCGCCTCCAGCCACATATGTATCGTGTGTACCAATTTTTAACGGTTCTCATTGTTTGGCAACCGCAGAAAGTCATAAATCTCTTGCATGCTCACACATAACTCATGTGTTTAACCCGCGAGAACATGCATTTTTTCTGAATCGGCCTCGATTTTCGTCTTTTCGGAAAGTTTCGCTCTTTTTGTTTTATTCTAACGGTTGGCATCGTTTTGGACTATCTTTGGTTTGTTTCACCTCTACAGCTAATAATTTATAGTCGCACGCATGTAAAACATCCCCTTCAAAGATCGCGCGCGTCGTCTTCTTCTTGCGGTAAATGGAATGCATAGCACGGTATGCAGTCGTTCGATCTTCGAGACGGGACATTCGATTATCATAAGGTTCTTTGCGAGATAGTTTCAAAGGTGAAACCAGGAATTTAAATTGAATTTCATAATTTCCGAACATATTTATGATGAGGTGCAGGTAGAGCATCAAACCCGTTCGGAAATAGATTTATATCGTATGGATTTGCATCTATTGCAGTAGCACAAATATTAAAAGAGGTGGATCCATAAATAACAATTCCAACGATAAACAACGCCAAAGAATCTGACTGAGAGAAGAAAAAAATTAAAAAGCAATAAAAAAAAGCAAACAAACGACAAGAGTAAAGAAAGATTTACTGTGTCACAGGGGTGGAAATCACGATTGCAATAGATTTAAATCTTCGTGGTGACAAAAAGGAATGGAAAAAGGACATTCGAACCGAATGCATATTTTGGTCGTCGCTTTGTTTTTTTCAGCCAATAAATTATCAAGAGACAAAATGAAAATCAGAGAATTTTCTTTCCTTTTCGCCGCTACCAAAACGGACTGTGTGTGTGTGCCAGGATTCAAAGCCATAAATTTTGTATTAAGATGATCTATTACAATCTTTTTGTCGATTTTTATTGCCAGGTTCTGTGTTTATGGGACAACGAAGGATTTCAACGAGCCCGATGAAAAAATATTATCCTTTATTTTGAATGAAATCGTAATTAAATGACAACACCTGAAATGTGTTTAGAAGCCATTTCAAGAGTAGCCTTTGCCTGATCGTATTAATGAAAATATCAGCAGCGCGGTAATTTCGAACATCTGTAATGGATTTTCTTATTAACAATCGCCATAATTCATAATAAAGTATTTGTTATACAATTTTATTAAAGATTTACGTAATTTATAGTCTGTAAAACGGTAGCAACGCGACGCTATTAGCAACTGGTGGTGATGAAATCCTTTCAATTTGTTTGCAGGAGCGAAAAACGTAATTCAATGACAATGGAATTGGTCGAAATTAAAGGAAAACAAGCAAAATGAACGCAGAACAATGCCAAAAAACCAGATCTTTGGACAAATTCTTTTCCAAGCACTAAAGTGAACAATCGACTTATACCGTTAATGTAACTCTTTATCACACACAGAAGATGCCATAACTCTTTCACGGCCAAGTGAACACGCAAAGACGCGAACATGATATCACAGTCCATTGTTCTCTCATCTCGTTTCACTCTCTATTTTGTGTGTGTGCGTGCTTGTGCGTTGAAAAATTGTTTATGTAACAAAACCGCGTGTATTGAAACATTGTCCTCGAGGAAGCATCTTTTAGGAGAAAACGAGTCACAAGGATTGCGTAATTGAAATCACAGCAGCGGTTTATTTGGGTCATTCAACCACTGAAAAGAAAAACACACACACACACCAAAATGAAGGAATCATTCAAATGTGCGTGACGCTCGACATACTGACATTTGATATCGACTAGAATTAGCATCACACATTTCTCGCGCCTGTATCAAAAGTTCACTTTTTGGTTTTTTTTTTCATTTCAGCATTCTTCAGCTTCTCTTCTGTGAGCACATTAGAAAAATATTTGTTACTATGAAAACGCGGTGCGCGCACAATTTCCAACCACTGAAATAAATCTAATTAATTCATATAGTTGCACAATGGAACCCTTATTCGCCGATACAGATTCAGCGTTGGGAAACTGGCATGGTCGCCATTGTTTTACGCAAAATGCGTTCAATTTCAAAATGACCAATTTTGTATGAAAACCAGAATATTCACCAGATTTCAAACTGCGCTCGCTGTTCTGAAAAACAAGATCACAACCAAAAATGACAATATTTAAATTAAGAAAAAAAAAAAAAACGTGATCCTTCCATTAGGTAGGGTGATTCACACACACATTAAATGGAGAGGGAGAGGAAAAAAATAAGCCATTTCTTCAACGTTAAAAGACGCATAAAATGTGTTGAGATGAAAGCAAAAGGAAAACATTTATTCGCTCTTCATTTAAACGAGCTGTATCAAATCCGTGATACATTTCAGTAGCTAACCGACCGAATTGGAATTGGAAACTCTGTAGCAACGTAAACCGCTAGTTATGAAACAAGTTTTTGCGCCTCGCCATCTCAAATCGTTCAGATAAACACTGAAATCAAATTCGTTTGCTACTTTTCAGATGCTGCCGCCGCTGTGTTTTTTTATGTGCATAAAGAAAAATCCCGTTTTTCCATCAAATTTCAAACGTTTTGATGAAAGTTATCGCGATTTTATGGCTGAAAAATAAAAAGGAAATGAAGGGAATGCCTTTTTGAGTTGTCGAATTTGGTATGCTCGTTACTTGCGTTTTCCGCCGATTATGCAAATTTATGAGAATGTTTCGGTTATACATTTTCCAACCAAATACACACAAGCACATTTAATGTTGAAATTTGCATGTGTCCATTCGTCGATGTTAATGTTCGATGTTAAAGATCATGCCGAAATGAAAGTGAATGACAAAAAAAGCCTCGTGAAAATTGATGGGCTGTTGACTGACCTTTGAGTGTATCATTTCGTCATCTTTTTTTTTCTCGGGAAGATGTGACGGCGGAAAGATCTTCATTGGCATCCAGAGGAACATCTAAATCAAAATGAAAAGCGTTACGCTCCAATGAATTTTCATTATAAAAGTGTCATGGAGCCAAAGGCAAAGACAAAGGATGGCAGAGAATGGATTTTTGCGTGGCAAACTTGCGATTAAGATGGAATGCATTCGGTGTATTGTTGCGAATGTGTTGAATGTGAACGCCGCTCGCGCGCACACACAGCATTCGAGAACTGGAAATTCGAATGTAAGAACGTGTTGAAGCATATAAGCAAGGGTTGAACGACGCAGAGTTTGAGTAGGTTCACAGCTGAGAATGTGCTATATGCGCTAACGACTTGCATTTAATATCACGCAGCTCTCCGTTTTTTTATACTCCTTTCTATAATTTAATGCATTTTTCCCCGATTCGTCGGTTCCTTTGGTTGCGTTCGTGTTTGCATACCTATAAAATTTTAATGGTTTCCGATATTCGCTTATTTCACACGATAAATAAGCGCGTTACGAAAATTTCGTTGACTGCTTTTTTTTCGGCAGTGGCGAGAAGGTTGCCGGGAGATTTATGCCAGATATCTGACGCTTTACATCGCTTAATGTTCGGCTATAAATCCATTGAAAGATAGTCAGCAATGCAATTTGCATTTTTTCCGTTGTGTTCGCGCTCGCGCGTAAATGCATTCCCTTTCGGCCATCGCACACCATTTTCGATCGGAAGATTTAAAAATTAAATACGATTGGGAGTTCCAGGCATATATGCTTCTTAAGCATGAGATTTATGATCGGTCCGCGAGCGGCGATTCTTTTTATGACTTCGCTATAACAACAACAATCGGGATGAGACTCAAGTGGCGCTTCTTCATCATTTGAATTATGACAACAATATTTAATATTAATGTGAAAAACAAATAAACGAAACAAACAAATACGGATAAATACTTAAGCATATAATGGGTGAAGAAGAAGAAAGATCCTTAGCCCAAAAGGATTGGCGCGATTTCTCACGTTTTTCTCCGCGAATGGTCATCGTTGAAAGAATCCTGATTTGCTAAGTACCTGGTGAGCGCAAATGCGTAAGTTTCAACCGACAAAAATCTTTTCGTATAGAAAATCCGTTAAAATAACCATTTACCGATAAAGTGCATTGATAAAGCTCCAAAGAGGGCTGACCAAACTGGTCATTTAACCGATTCAAATCGCAAGAAAAGGTATTAATTTAACACGCACATATCGAATTATTCGCTGACAGCAACAAGTTTTCAATTGCATTACATTGAAAAATCGCGTAAACAAAAAATATTCCCACATCAAAAACAATGATCATTGATCCTTGCATGCTTTGATTTGTTTGGAAAGTGCACAAGCGAATCTTGTTTTAGTTTCCATTTTACTCCGATTATTCGGACAATGGGCGAAAGCGAACGTGGACAAGAGCGCGAAGCGGAAAAGCAAAAAAACCTTAAACAAAAGACAGACAAAAGCGAAGAAATGCGCGGATAGCGTAAGTAAGTGAAGGCAAATAAATCATATAAATGCGCTTGGTGCTTCTTGCCGAAAAAAACGCGAACGTCCGCGTTATTGCCATCGAATGAGCGCGCA
Organism: Obolodiplosis robiniae; assembly: GCA_028476595.1. Lineage (NCBI taxonomy): Eukaryota > Metazoa > Arthropoda > Insecta > Diptera > Cecidomyiidae > Obolodiplosis > Obolodiplosis robiniae. The sequence goes on from CM052014.1 coordinate 16,700,669, forward strand.
ACAACGGAACACTAGATATAACTCAAGATATCCATAAAAAAAAAACAGGAAAATAGAATATATATCGTAATAAAATATAAAAACACAACAATAAAATGCAAACAAGCCGCCGCTATGAATGTGTTCGTACATGGACAAACAAATTTCGGAACCAGAAGTGAAACCATGAAAAAAAAATCGGGTGAGCGAGAGAAATATTCGTGTAGAATTGCATCGCGGTGGAAAAACGTGAAATTGAGATACGGATAGAGTGCGGATGAGTGAAAGAACCAGCGGCAAAGAATCACCACACTCCAGCGACTAACAAGAAAACGCATTAAATGAAATCAAAAGAAAATAAAAAAAAAACGAGCCGTGATATATATGTCCAGTTTTGTGCATATTCAAATGAGTGTCGTTGTGTAGAGTGAGGCAACGCAGCACAGCACAATCAGTACAGCCAACCCCTTTAATTTATCCAAATCTCCTTTCTCACCAAGAAATTCTCTATAGATCTATATATTTATAGTGTGCATCGCGACGCTATTGCCGCGTTTTTGTGTCTTTTAATCGACAGACCGCCGAGTTTATGATTTCATTTCGTTATGATTATGACCGTGCATATAAAAAATATTGAAGATATTTATTTGAATGGCCGATCGCGATTACTTACCTCAGGTACCTATGTCAGCTATGTCATTTATTTACTTCATTCCATTTCCATCACCGGTGCCGAGTGTGTTTGATGTTTTGATCTGTTTCGTTGTGGAAGGGTTGTGCACTGATTGCACGCTGATGCCTTGCCACAGATACGTAACAACTGTATTAGGTTACAAATGTCAGACATTTGAGTAAAGAGATGCTTTGCTTTAATGACGATTAAATCCCATGCTCATTTATTTCTCTCAAGAGCCGGCAATTTTTCAGGACGATCCATAGCTTACCGAAGGCGGCAGAGTAAGCTACTTCAATTAAGTGTTTGTTTTTTCTACTCTTCAATTTCGGCGGTTGTTTATTTCTTGCAGCGAACAATGAGGCTCATCTTAAAATATTCGCATTGAGATTTCTTCGTTAATCGATGCGACGCTTTGAATGAAATGTCTCAGTTTTGATTGAGGATGAAAATCCATCTGCTCAGTTTGAAATTGGTTGCTCCGACAAAATGACCCTTGCAAATCAATTCCGATAATAATATGGGGCGCATAAAAAATCATTCATTTTGATATTAATAATTAATATGCAATTTTTGATAACTGAAATTTGATTTTATGCAAGCAAATGCCATGCAAATTGTGAAATATATAATAAATGAAATAAATATTTTCAAAATAGTTTATTTTCTTAAATCATTTTTTTACGGAACGCTCTTTTACAGAATGCTATAAAATAACAGTGAAATTCAGAAGCTGGCAAAAAATTGTTGACGCCTACGATCGATCCAAAATGATTAGAGAGGCGCATCGTTGAATTTTTTGAATTTAAGAATCGAAACAGATTGATGTGTATTCCTTTGGGGCAAACGCTTCAATACATTTAGATAATCTGGCTCATTTTTGCTGCTCACCGTTGCTATATCATGTTTTAACTTTTAGTTTATAAATTATATATCTGAAACACGCTGCAAAAGAAGTTCAAATAGATGACACATTGGTTTTCCCATGTTCAGGAGTGGGAACTGGAAGCATACGCTATGTTCGAATATTTTCTTAAGCGAATTCTTATCTTTCAAATGGTTTATTTCTTGCTGAGTATGACCCAATGAAAATGGGACCATAAACGCAATTTTCGTCTCGGCACCGTTAGGACCGTTGATATATCAGTTAATGTTCAAAAACATGGCCGATAACAGGACATATTTTCACTACATTTTCCAACGCATACGTTTTTTTTTCTTCGCTGCCATTTTCATCGCCGTCTTCGGGCGCAATTTTAAATTGCGCCAACACTATCAACTCAGATAAATTTAAACTGCTATAAAATGAAAACTGCTCTGTTATCTGGCACTTTTCGGTAAACATTACCATCGGGAATTCAACGAAAAAAAAAACCTCAACACATTCGACCATCGAGCAATAACCATTAACCAACGTTACCCTTCTTGTTTGGCTTAGTTTAAAATATTTCACCATATCGCAAAATCTTTGCATTGCAGCTACAAAGTGCTAACACAAACGGGGCGAGCGAACGAGCGAGAGTGTTATGGTTGTTGTCACTATAACCGGCAAAATGCATATATATATTTCAGTCGTTGATCGCGCTTGTATCATCTCCGTATTTATGATGAAGACATCCATTTTTTTTGGGTTAATGGCCAGGGACCTACGACAAATGACACGTGATATAAATACATGTGTGAAGATTTAGAAATGCGATTTTTAAATCGCGTGGGATGACATAATGTTTCTTCTTTGAAAATGATATTGGACGATAGCAATGTTGACATTTTTCACTCAAATGGAAATTGATCACGTGATTTCCCGACTTTTCGGGCAACTTTGGTGATATCGCCAAAATTTAAAATAGATTGGAGATAGATCGAAGCATGAGATTTGATTCATCGACGATCATGTTGCCTTCATAGAAAAAGAAGAAAGAAAATAGTCATCACAAAAACTTAATTCAATTGAAAACAGCTACATGAAATAATATTTTCGCTTGTTTACAGTTTCTTTATTTTACTTTCGTTTCATTTTATATAAATTTAAATAAATAATAAATTGGTTCAATAGTTCCTCACCCTCACGAGCATTTGGTACTCGCCCAACCACTTTGGAGCATTCGCTATGTGACGTATGTTTTGTGTGTTAAAAATCCATCATCAATCAATTCAAATAACCACAACGGCATGCGATTCGAGCATGTGTTGAAGCGTGTGTACAACACACATTGTGAAGTACACTTGATTGATTCAAAAGGTTTTGCATATATTGTACATTAGCATTTGAACTGAACGAGGCAGTCACATGAAACTCTATGCACTCCGAGATGTACAAATTATATTTCATATTTCATTAAATCCATATTATCAATCGTTTGCCACTTTAAATTGTGTTACGCAAACATATTCATACCTTGCTCAACATTTCAGATCGACTCATGTGAAACTTTCATTTCATTGTAATATTACGCACAATTTCAGATTGTGAGAAACAGCTCGAGCGATTTCTTTATCAAATGAATGTATCCCATCAAAAATTTCAGTCATTTTTTAATTTGCAAATGGTGCGTCCGGATGCGAAGCAACAAAAAGGCGAACTTTAAAAATAAACTCAGCATGAGCTTTGCACGTGATCGAATTGAATGGTTTCAACGGAACGCTACTCACTGTCTCCTCGAATCATGCACGAATTTTACAATTGACCAGATAAACTGATTCTATTTTGGGCTTAAGTAAAATATCTTTGGGAGTCTCATCCTCAAAAAATAACGGGTTTTGTTGCTGCCAAGCCAAAAATGGATTGGACGAAATTTCGCAGCACTACGCGAAATAATGGATAATGCAATTCTTCCGGAACTTCACCCAGTAACGCGAGTATTTTTGCAATTTTTTCCCAATAAAAATACTTGAGCACCGATTAAAAGGTAATTTTTCTGTTCATCCTTTAAGTAGCGCACAACGGAAGATCAACGCCACGTGATCCGAATCATTCAATTTTTGCGTGTTATGCAAACGTGTGCCTGGGTGTTTCATGTAGCGGTCGAAATGAATCTGAATTAATTTTTCTTATGAGTTCATCAATGAGAGGAGAGAGTGAATCCGTACCCTTTTTTGCATATTAATCTTCGATGGCTTCCGAAGTGTACAATATACAGTAGCCAAACAAACCAAAAATCGCATTGCGACAAGCAAGACAGTATGCTGTCGCTTATCCCATGTTCCACGCAAATGTGAACCAAAATAGTCGAAGCAACTACTGACTGAGATGAACTGGAGAATTAAGTGCATGTGATGTTGATAATGGAGTGTTGCGAAGACTCTGCCTTCAGCGTGGTGATGATGTTGTTGCGTGCAAATGTCGTAAATTGAAGATAAACGTGTGCCGCACACGTGCATCAAATTTTTGGCCCAGCAAACGGGGCATAGCATCACTAGATTGACTTGGTTCAATCAAATATTCAATTCGTAATAGAACATGAACCGCATGACGATTAAATAGATGAGAGGTGCATGAAACGCCCATCACCACCGACAAGCTGAGCCAGCCAGGCGCTCGATGCGAGCGGGAAAAATCGACTTTCCATGATTTCAGTCGACAATGAATTTAAAATGAAGTAAAATTGAATTGTTAATCCCTTGTTTTGACACATTCTTTACACCATGCATCCGAACGAACGCTGGAAAGCACGAGCAAGCCGATAAAATTGATTGACAACGAACACATTGCATTTGATTATCGCCCACTTCTCCCGAAAAATTTTCGTTTTGATGTGAGAATTGAAAAATATTTAGAGAAAAAAAAATATTAAAAAGTAATTTGAAGTAGAGCACTTCTGGTGAACTTGGTGGTTTCGGCTATTAAATGGTTTCGGAATTATTGAAATGGGGCTGAGAAATAATTTGGAAAAAGCATTCCTAAGTCGTGTGCCATTCGCAATGGTGATCGGAGAAAATTAATTCTAAGTTGTTGCTAGACAAGATAACTTTTCAACACGATTTTGTCTCGTACATTTCTTTAATCTTGCATTTTAAATAGATATAAAGTAGCAAATAAATTTAGTAGACAAAAAAATCGAGTGGCACTTATTGGACTTATTGCTAGTGATTTTGTGTGGCAAGGAAGCAGTCATCACTGCTATCACTTCGCTTGTTATCATTATGATATTTTCTTTTCGTTTAGCTGGCTGGGCTTCCTTAGTTTTTACATTTCTCTGATGCTGCTTAATTCTCCGGCATACTGTATATCTCTCACACTCATTTCTTCTAGCTATTCTCTCCGTTTCTTGCTGCGCCAGCGTGAGCTGATTGTATCAAATCAAGTTGAACGCCAATTCTTTGTTCATAAAAGTTTTGATCTTTATCATAAGTCTACATTTTGGCCGAATTCCAGTCGTTTTGGTGCTAGAAGCCAAAACCCGTAGAGCTTGAGTAATAAATTAGCATTTTTGAACATTTTGATAATAATATTCAGCAAAAATGTTCGCTATCTTCAGAACTACAACTTTGCAAACATTGTATGTATGTAACAAAATTCCAATCCGTTTACGTATTAAAGGCCTGCGAAGAGAGAAACTTTTTTCAAAGATCGCTAAAATCTGAAATGAACGTGTAAAATTCAAGAGGATGTAAAAAAAAAATCGAGCCAATCTCGAAAACCCAACTTGGAATTTCACTACTATATGATAGCACTTTCATTTGATTTTGGTCCGATTAGGGCTGACTGGATGATACAGATTTTGTGAAATATTTCGATCCAGATTTAATCGACGCAGAGTTTACTAGATATATAAATAATTGAAATATATTTTGTGGCTAAAAAAGATCATGCAATTCCCCTAGATTCTATACTTAAGCTCTTACTTAGGAATTAAAAGCATCATTTGTAAGAATTACATTCTGACACTTCAGTGCATTATTGCTTGAATGTAATATTTTATATAATTCATACGTTTGACACCTTCACAGCTTTAATTTTGAAAATAAAATGCGCAGGATGTTTCAATCGAACAAATAGTAGAGAATGGCCTTTAAATCCGTTTTCAATTGGAAAATTGGATTAAAATAATGAATAAAAGAGACGCACGTGAAATAACTAGCCAAAAAATAAGAATTCCGATATTTGTAAATGAATCGATTCGAGCCGTACTGAACACTTGAGCATTTCAATCAAGTCAATGATTTAAAAAACATGCATTTCCATTGTTTTGTGGGTATTCTTCGGCAATGGGAGCCTGTTACAGTACTCAATCTATCTTCGTTCATGTTGAGCGATTTCAAATGCGAAGGAAAAAATAAAATCTAACTACTTTACAAATCACTTAAAAAGGAGTATTTCCGTAATGGAGTTCCTTTAAAATCGTCTCAAATGCAAAGAATGGAACAAGTAAGGAATTCAATTGGATGGAAGGTCTACTTGATATTCAAAGTGGAGATCGAGACGATACGGTGATGAAATTTTCATCGAGCGTGATTTCAATGAAAACATTGGAATCACGACTGTTTCAACCGATGGGGCCATACGGTGTGAGTGATTGTGAGTCAGCAGCAGCATGCATGCATGCGAATACATATAAATTCCTTATTGGGAATCAGCTCACAACTCATTGCGAATTTCAAACACATAGGATCCTATTATCATTTCCATTACTTCTGACTGAATCCAAATGTCTGCATATGTTTGCATCGGTGGGCTTAGATGGTTGAAGGAGATGTGTTAAAAGCCATCATGTTTGGCAAATATTTTATCAAACTACAATTTTAGCATTGAATGTATTGTGCGGACTGAAGATGATGATTATTACCGTCAAAAACACATGCCAAGAAGAAGCATCTGAAAAATAACATGTTACTTGAGAGCTCAGGCTACTCGCTCTCTCTCTCTCTCTCTCTCTCTCTCTCTCTCTCTCTTACTATTGCTTTCAAAATGGATGTTACATATATGAACCTTAATGTAGTGCCTTTTATTCCACCAGTCAATTGATTACGTGAACGGAATTAATGGCTGTTTTAAGAGCTAAAGTCTTTTTTCTCACTTCCATATTCCGATTCGAGTTAAATTTTACGAAAAATTTGTGCGGCATTGATTGCGCCGGGTGCGCTGATTACGGAGATAATATGCCTTCTGGCAACACACACGAATATTTTTTTTGAGATTTCCAATGTCTCGAAATGTTTTGCGAGTGCTTGAAATTTTTATTGAACCTTTATTATATTATCAATTTTATCAAATGGGTGAATCATTGGAAATACTCGAATAATATGTTGATAGAGTGAAGACCCTTTTTTGCAAGAACTTATCACAAATTATGTTTGGGAATTGCGTGTCAACTGCAAAAATTCACTTCTTCTTTCATCTTCTTCGTCAAGTGCCATTGAAAATGGAATAGGCTTTGAACGAAATGTTTGAATGCATTGCAATAATGACAACAATGTAGACTATAGATGAATCAATCTATAGGCGATGTTTTGTGCCGTGTTTATTCTAACAATCTGATGAATCGTACCAACTATGTTCTGTCTAAGGGTGATTTTATGAAAAATTGGCTAGTACTTTTTGGTTCAAGTGATTCGAATATGATTTGTAAATCAAATCGAAATATTTAACTAATTGAAAAAAGTGTTGCTTATAAGATATAATACTTAAAACAGCAGTTCGACAACGGTCCCTGAATTTCTGCGGATTATTTGACAATTGATATCAGTTTACCAATATTTTATTGAAGGCTTTTCCACATCATAAACTTCATTTTCGACAATATTCAACACTTGAATCTGGCAGGTACTACCACGAAAACTCCCCAAATTTATTCCAACAAAAGTGAGAGTGTTCGCTAAAGTATGTGAAAACAGCGGGTGCATCGGAAGTTGCGGTAATCAAGGTGAGATTAGCTTAATTCTATTTCTGGTAGGAATTTCCTGCGGATAATCGTGCGCAGGCAAACAAATTTTCAAATGTGAAAAAATATGAATGTAAGGATTTCTTGTTGAAGAAAGTTTTGTGTCAAAAGGTCATAAATCACAGCCGAAAATTGATTTTGTCGGCTGAGGGAAATTATATAAGACAAATTTGGGCATTTTGCGAAGTTCAAGAGATATCACGTTAGATTGTACGTGATCTGGATTTGCGTTCTCAAACCCTCCGTAAATCAAATCATAACCAGCCCATTAAAGTTGGGCAAAATCAGCAAATGAAGAACGTTTCGTGCTAATCCTCTCTAGTCAATACGGAAAAATCAGCAATAAGTAATGCGAAAATACATAGAAAACAATAGGCCAAATAGCAACATTTCAAACATAAAATTGCTCCTTATTATATAATTAGGCATTGATGATTACATCTAATTTATTTGCTCCTCCGGCCGCCTCATGTTCCAGTGTGTGTGTGTGTGTCTTGTTCATCGACCGTGCGGCCGCTGTGAATTGCAATAAATATTAAGCAAAAACCATAAGATCATAAATATTTTCAGTAGTAACAGTTGATACTCTGTCTCCCGTTCCGTGCCGTGCCGTTTAGGTTAGTAACATTCATTCATGGCAGTGTGTAATGCATAAATTTGATTCGATGCAGTCAGCGAGCAATCGTTAAATGTGGCTGCGTCCTTAAAGGCAGTTATAGTATAGATGCGATGTGTTTATTGTTTAGATTTCAGTGAGCAGTGAGCGCTTTCGTTCTCCCTTCAGTTTGTCGACGTTGAAATCACCCTCAAGCTCATTGAAATCACTGAAGTTGCATAATGATGTGTGTAGAAAGACATATTACAATATTCGCATATCAAATACGCATTAACTTGCTAAAACCAACAATTTCGGCTTTTCAACACTCCATCGAAAATCTACTTCTTATTTTCGCCCACGATTTGAAATGGTCGAGCGCAACAATGGGGGTGGAACATCAATGCCTCATTCTCAGTAATCAGTTGTATCAACAAACACACACAGACACACACGTTGCTGTTGTTGAGCTCAAACCGAATCAGCCTGATATAAATCGAGTTAAAATTCGCAACGAACATATTGCCTATCGGAAAGTTGAATTACAACGAAATCCCAGGCAAAATGGCACTTAGTATGCGATGCGTGTATTCAGTGGAACAGAAACAGGGGTGTTGCGATTTGCGATACGGCTAAGACGACGGCAATGCTGTTGAATGGGTGAGCGATTGATTCGCGCAGCGAGATCCATGCTGCGCAAGCATCGAAACCAAAACCAGCGAATCAAAAGAAATGGGAAATCAAATCAACACACCGAAATAAATTCATTGAGATAATAATAATAAAATTGTTATGTGCCGAGGGTTTGTTTTTTTATGAATCTATTAATTTTTCATCCTCCGCTGGAGGTTGTAAATCAGTGTCGCTCATGAATTGTGTCAAATTCATTTGGAACGTCAAACGGTGCCAGTGAAACATAAATTATTTGCAGATGCAACTACAGAACTTTCGCAATCAGCTCATGATATCGTGCATACTACAAATACAAATTCAAAATCGGTTGCAAAACATTTTAATGTCAATTTCAATACAGAGAGTGAGAGAAAGCGATAAATTCACGATGAAAATCAGTGTCGATGATTTTCATCAACAGGAGATTCTGTTTAAGACCCTCCTCAAGCCTCTGGGATATGGCGATTTAAATTTAATTCCAGAAAGTTAAAACAATGCACTGCGAAGGGAAATTTAATCTGCAAACGCTTGAAGAGAGACGATGACAACGACGAAGCCGATGGGGAACATAATCTGTTATATGAACGTAAAGTAAATGTTGGATGATTTGGTTTTATTGGTATCGCTTGCGTGAACAAAGTCGGTTTAAATATTCAAAGTCAATGTGCTTAAAATTCGTTCGTGTTGCAATGAACGCTCTATCGAAATTACACAAATAAAGCCATTGCTGACGAGTTTTTTGAATGATGGCTGCTGCATTTTCGATTGCAATCCATTCGTCGGGAGGAAGTTGAGCTTGCCGAACATGTGTCGAACTGTAAGCGAGAAAAATCGATGTATCAGCACCGTCGAGACGTGTGCAAACATACGCAGTCATACGTTTAATCCGCTGCTGATAGAGAAAAACGTTACAATTTTCACTTGCTTTTTTATTTGTTTAGAAGAGGTTCAATATTTGCTGAAGCAACTGCGATATCTCGTGTGATGCTGTTTGCAAAAAGATTATTATTTGTGTTGTATTAACACCCAGCATTTTTGAATGTTTTTTAAAAAAAAAAACAGTAACTGAACCATGTATATCAGCTCGATGGCAGCAGCTACGCATAGATAGACACAAACTCACCATTTTCAATTCAATCCCCATTTTTCGTATTTACTCACAATATTATTATCACACACACAACTTTTGCATTGCATTTATACGATGCGAGCAGCAGAGCGCTCGAGCACAAGCAGACAACGATACCAATATATGATGCGATCTGCATGTGTATAAACGATATAGATACTTACTTAATGATTAATTTATTTAGCTGTTGCTGTTGATGCTTTGTTTTGCGCTGCCAGCCGTATTTATTTTATGCCGGTGTAATGCCACTTCAGAGTCGAACCGATTTCATTGGCTTGGGTGGGTACGGCATAGTATAGTTATATATGCGTTTGCGATTAAGTTTTAATATTACTGTATATAATGCACGATAGATATGTATTACAGGGAAAATGCCAATGAGATAGACGCTTTGCAGGAAAAAAGATTGGTCCTAAGGGGATTTGAGGTGAAATTTCCATTCAGATTAACCAGAATTATGTTACACAAAAAGTTAAATATGTTTTATGTCAAATTAAATTCATCGCCAGCTCACTGATTTCTCTCTCTCTCTCTCTCTCTCTCTCTCTCTTTCTCTCCGTGTTTTTTTCGCATAGCCAAGCCATCGTCTTTTCCCGTTCGGGATTTAATTTTGATTTGACGCTGCAGCATTTGCATCACTGCGAATCTATTCGGGATATTTGTGTGTATGTTTCGTAATAGATAAACATATTTATTTTTAAATTTTTAATTAGATTTATAATTGCTGGTGGTGATGGTGGCTTTGCTGTCCCTCATTCTTACAGCTTGTAGCGAGTATCGTTAAATGGCCGCACTCATTCATTACGAAGTTTCATGTTTTTGTTTTTGAGTTGATTTTTAAGCAAGGTTCACAGACGAAAAACACAACATTTTGAAGGATTGAATTTCTACGAATTGTTCTATTTAATTTTCGAACTGTCTGTGCAGACGTGTCTAGCCCGTAAACACTGTTGCCACGGCTAAATCACCATTTCATGCGCAACATCATTTTCACTGAAATTCATGGCAATTATTTGTTCGTCAAAGCATACCCCAATTATTATATTAGATGGATGTTCGTCGCCTGAAAAATTGCATACAGCAACATATTGTGTAATTAAATGCAGAAACAGTAGCAACTTTCATCTTCAGGAATGTCAGTTGTCTATCTATTTTAAACTATCAATCTCTGTCAGAGCTATTTCAGCCATGGGCTCTTCTACGATACGATGAATATCGGAGCTGAAGGATATAATTTTCAATTAAATTTGAGACTTTTTTGCGCAAATAACAGTAATGCTGAACGCAGGTAAACAAATATAGCAATTAAGATGCTCTTTAGACCAGTTCCCATTCGAATGGCCGGAGAGAAAGGAGATAATTGAAATTTTTTAAATCCAAAAATTGTTTTCGGCTACCTTTTGTTGAATGATTTTTTACTAGCGTTTATATTATTCGGCTACTGTTCGTCGTCAGACAGAATAAACTAACTTCGGTGAATTGTACTATATATTTCAAACCAACAATTTTGCAGGCCATCATCATCATTTTTATAATTTGAGCTACTGTTTAAAAACAATGACCTGCAAAAACAACCTGCAATATTTTCGAAACAAATGGAAAAATTTAAAGGAATAAAAACTGGAGAAAAATCGAAATAACTTTTTGAGCATACAATTAAAACATATAATCAAATATTGAGAATTTCATTTCACGGCGTAACGAAAATGAAAAAAAAAAAAAAGATATTTTAAATTTATTGTATTATCGACAAATGGTTTGTGTGACCCTAGAATGTGAAAAATAAGCGTTGGGAAAAGGCAAAAATATAATTTCATGTGAGGCAATTTGATATATGATTGCAAAGAAGCAGAAGAAAAAAATTTAAATCGGCAAATGGAGTGGTTGTGAGTTCCATGGCCCACCACAGATAGTCTGGATGCATTCACGAAAAAGCCACGGTCACATAGCATTGATTGCAGCATATGTAGTTCATTGAAACGGAATGGACAAAAAAATGTGTAATGCGTGCGAGAGGGAGAGCGAGAGTGAAAGAGTGAGAGAAAATGGAACTCGCAATCCAAATGATTTGGCACTGTTCGCAGTGATTGAATAAATTTCACCCTTTTCATCGATTGCCAGCCATCGAACTGAAAGCAAGCGTATTAAAAAAATCCGAATTTTTGCTGGAGTTTAGCCATTGAATAATTCTTGGTGCCCATCGACCGGCGATATTGAGACCGGCGACTGTGAAACGAATAAAATTGCGTGATTCAGTGTACTCGAAATGTGTTAACTATAACTTTCCATCGAAGCATCCCACATTTATGCATGGCATGGCAAAATGGGCAAATCTCACAAAAACTAGCATCATCCATATACGAAAAAACGCATCGAAATTCATGGCGAAAATTCATGGACTTGAGAAAATTGACGTTGAAATTTAATCATGTGTAAATTTCCGATAGCCTCGCCGCGCGCTCTCTTGTCTGCCATTCGATGTTCGAAACGATGTATTTGTATTTACTGCGTGTTTCACAGGCTATTTTTTTTCGCCATTCACGCTCAGCGTGCATTGGGATGATTCTGGTGAGCGCACATAGCGAAAATAATCCGTAGTTTTCGTATGTGCATTTTGTGTTGTGGAAGTGCAAATAATGTTCGTGTCATTTACTTGCCAGTTTTGATTCAATGATGTTTTCGTTCTCATATCGCTTCAGCGTTCGCTGGCTAATGTTTTCGCATCACTAGATATTTTCTTTCTGTCATAGCAAAACACACGCTCACACGAAGAGTGTGTGAGAGAGAGAGCGCGACAGAGAACCGTTCGCTCGTTTTTATCTTACTTTGCTCTGGTGAATCTGCACCCACATCAGAGCAAATGCTTTTTAATGGAAAGTCATATGATTGTTTCATTTAGCCTGAGCATGACATCCGCACGCGCTTAATGAACAAGTGACCGACACTCTGACGCTACATTGACATTGACGACTACGTTTTCGGCTTGATTTGCTCCATTTGGGCTATTCCGTGAAATTTTTTGTGGCCACATCAAAAATCCAAAAATATCGATAATTAGATTTTGAATGATTGTTTTGTGCTTGAGGTTTTTTCCGCATCCCAACTACAACTATTTCGAGCGGCGGTTGTGGGACGCAATAGTGGTTCACCATTTTTTTTTTGTTTTCATTGTATTTCACCGTTGGGTATAAATCATAAAGCATCAATTATGCTTATCGACAATCACTTGCCGATTATTCATTTGTCAAGCACCAAAATCTACCCACTTCACACTCAATATCTTCACACGAGACACGAAATTCGAAGAGCACCGAGCTGATAAATTTACCAATTGACAGGATGCGAGGCATTGTTGAATTATTTCTTTCGATATTTCAAAAAGCACACGTCAAATATTCTTGCCGTTTTATGTATCTAAAACGTGCAATATCACATCCGTTGAACGCATTTTTCCCGGTGTATGTTCAAAGTTCATTGCCGAAAGTATCCATCACCAGGCTGCAATTGAACCAAGTGGAAGCTAAAATCGACTCAAAATATTCGATCGATTGGCAACGATCCGAGGCTGGGGGCTTTCTCGATTTGATTTGTACGTGTGATATTGAGCGAAACTCATTTCGGTGATGTCAACATTTCAAATGATGAAAGAAACTAGAATCGATTTGATCGCATATATGTGTACTATCGCGTACATCAATTCCCTTCGCAATCCACTCAAATGTTAGCACATTTCCATAGGCGAGTGTCGCTTTTTGTTCATTGACGTAACGAAATAAATCGAAGGAGAAAAAACGCACTTTCGTCGGGCCAACAAAAACGTGTAGTTTTGTCAAATAAATCAATGTCACGAAAGATGTGCTAAATAAGAGATTTCTCAAAGACGAAAAATAAGTTGAACTAAAAAATTGTCGCCAACTCTAAAAGTGCCACGGAAAGAATTGAACCGCCACCGCACGCAGTCATTTGGTCAGCTATACCCAATTGTGAGCGGCTAATATCTTTGGCCAATGGACGATTGGGTAGCTTTTAGATAAAAAATATCAATTGCAACACTGCACGACGATAAATAAAGTCGCTTAGTACAAAAACGTGTACTCGAAAAACAAAAGCTCACTCATCGCACATCGGAATTTGAAAAGGAAATGCAAATTAAAACTGTCTGATGTGTGAAACCAAATGCCAGGTCATCATTCATCTTGTTATCAAGCGTTTCTGGAGAGTGGGAAAGAGATTACGAAAACAATTTGGTAAATGCGCGCTTATTTTGTAAATAAAATTTATCATTTCCTCAGTCCAAATCTCTCGTTCTCAAATTTAAAAGGTTCTCTTGCTTTTGCACGCGAACACAGCGCCATATCGAATGATATACGGATTTTTGTATAATTTGAAAATTCCGACGATTTCAAGTACAGACTTGTGATGTTATTTGTACATTTTGAATATTTATTTTTCCGCATTATGATTGTTATGGCGTTCGTATGACATTGTTGGTTTCGGAAAGGTTGAACTCTATATTTGTCATTGGCATCCTCATCCTCATCCTCATGCTCAATAGAATAGTCATCATCCAAGGCGCAGAGCCAGTGAGCTCATGGTAGCAAATAATAAAATATTTCCACCAAATGGCATTTACGCAAATAAATCACAGCGATTTTGACACATCTTACGTGATAGCATTTTGAAGATTCACCCTAACGCCATCGCATGCCCAGCCAGATACGGCACGAAGAAAGCAATTTCAACGTAAAAAAGCGTTAATATTCGAAAATTTTTCCCATTTGTTGGCAAGGGATCATAACGCCACATGAACTGAAGGCACAAGGAAGGAAAACGAATGACATCGTTACATCGCTTTAAAGGTTTCTTTAACTTCACTAAACCAACAGAACCATGGTGTCGTTGGATACTGCTGCTACAATTGTACATGTGTATTGTGCATGTCCTGAATCATTGTTGACTGCGGCACACTATTTTGAACCCAAATCCGTTTTACTTCAAAACCGGTGCACAAAAATATATGAACATTATTATTATGGCATTTTGAGATGACGATATGCGAAAGTGTGGAAAAAAGTTCCGATTATGGACTGCTATTGAGCACCTGAACCGTTTTGTACGGTGCTTCAGATTACGATTTGCAAATCACATCCGAACCAAAATCCGAATGGCTTTTTAAGTGAAAATATAAATATAATGGATAAGCTACATAGAAAGTGAGGAAAAGAGAACTATCCACGTCGAGTGGCAACATCTAAATTGCTTCACTCGATGTTTACTTATTCATATCAACATGTCTTTATAAATATTTGCAGCGATTTTTCTAGAAATTTACTCGAAATATTATGAATTTTTTGGGATTCAATACGGTCTCTTTTGCCCTCGAAGTGAATAATAGCATCTAAATGGAAATTTAAAGGACTTTTAGCAAAATCTTTAAATTCGAAAATGTAAAAAACGAAAATATACAACATTGGAAATATTGTGGACTTTTTCCTAAAAAAATCGAATTTTTAAAATAAAGTTCCATATTTTGGCTTGGAAAACATAATTTTTTTCGCTGTCAATTAGCAACGATTCCACTTGCTTGTGTTCTCGAGCGAAAATTCGAGAAAATTCAATGAGATTCGTGAAAAAATGTGGAAATGTGGAGTGTCAAGCGTTCTTTAATTAATTGAAGCAAATTTCACACCGTTTTGATTGCGGAAAAATGAGAGTTGCATAATTGCAAGTAATTTTATCAATTGAATGTAATTGAAAAACGAAAAACTACTTGAAGATATGTGTCTGTGTGTGTCTGCAGTTGCATTTAACGAACAGATTGTAGGCAATGAAATATTTTTCATTTTTTCACTGTTCGTAGCGTTTTTATAGCATATTGTGACAAATGTAACGACAAATGCAAACATGCCGGCTCCCAGGATTTTGATAAACATTTACTTCTGGTTGCCACAAATTCTACGGTAATTTATGTCGTTAAACATGTAAACTCAAAAAAGGATGAGTGCAAAATTTCGACATATCGTGTGAGCGTGTTTGTGTATCGCCTCTCAAAACTTCACCAAGACAATTTTTGTTAATGGCCATGAAGGCGCACTCGCGCGAATACTAAATTTTGTCGTATGATAGAAAAAAGTTTAAATTAAGCGCATTTTGAGAACATGCAATATATGCATAATGAGATTGTACAATGTGAGAGGGCACAATTGAAAGCATTTTTCGAGTATCCCAAGGAGAATGTGATGAATAGCACCCGGTTAACAAGCATTAAAGTCATCATCGCTTGTGCCTATGCTCGAGAGTGAGTGTGTGTATGTGTGTGTGTGTGTGTGTGTGTGTGTGTTTGTGTGTGTGTGTGTGTGTGTGTGTGTGTGTTTGGCTGTAATTGAATTTGCGGTTGAACTGGATTAATAAGTACTATGCAGCCAACCGGGTAAAAGTGCATGTGTCGAGAAGTCACGACGCGTGGTGATTGTTGAAAACATGCGTCGCCATCAAGGATTTTCGTTCTCTCCTTCTCTCTCCCTCTCTTTCTTTTATTTTTCACGGGTATTCAAGCAAATTATATGGAGCTGAATGCGAATTTAAGTGTTGCAAGTTCAGTGAGAGATTCAGCGCGAGAAAATTATGACACTAATGCCGGATACTTGCGCCGACACATTAGACTCCATCTCAATGGAATTTCCCATTTCGAAACTTCTTAAATATGTCTATTTGTGGTGCACATTTGATACCTCATCCAGCGCATACACACAAAATCACGCTAAAGAATCCAATTAGTGAAACGAACTTGTTTGAGTCAGTTAAAATGCTCCTCACTTTTCTATTCAATCTCATTTTATTGTATCATCCGATTGTTCAAATTGCACAAGATTTTTCTCTCTCTTAATTTACATCTGCACACAAATTAATCTTCAACTTTGTTTTGTTTCAACGCACAGAAAACAGCTTATTTTATTTTTCTAAATAAAAATGGAAAAGTGTCCCTTTATAAATTATCTTATTTTGAAGCAACGATGTATGCTCGTGATTCTAATGCAATTCATTAAATTGGATTTCCCTTGGGCATTCAAGGTGGAAAATGATAGCGAACGAAAATTCAGCGAAACGTGCTAATCAAGTAGCTTGAGATTAAAAGAATGTCAAAGGACCGGAAAACAGAGAAGACAATGCACAAGTTACGTTGATAAGGAGAGCACAGAGAAAATCGGCCGATTTCTTGTTTATGTTTACAAGAATTGTTTACGAGTCACAAACAAAAAGTGCTTCATTCTTTGCCATGTACTTTCTTTGAATTAATCAAATGCATTTTTGCAAGCATCTTTGTTTAAAACAATTTAAATGGCCATACAATGCAGGTGTTGTACCAGAAATGATTGCAGCTCATAACAAAATGCAAATTTCACACTTCTTTGACTTCTTCATATTTTATTTAATTGACAAAAGTCATTTTTTTTTCTTCGATTTCTTTGATATTTCCACACTTTTTCTTTGGTTTTGTGATGAACTGGAGTCGAATGCATAACGAGCACGTTTGTTTTCTCAGAGAATATAGTTAAAAAAACTTAGGCAAAACGCCCTTTAATTGCTTCCTCTAACACGCATTAAGACTAACGTGCATTGTTATTGATCCAAATTCGAAGGTGTACGAAGGCTTCAATGCGCAATCGGAAAGATGGTATTTCCTTTATGTATTGAAATTATATCTTTCAATCATCAATTTATGACCGACCATTTTTTGTTAATTGTTTGCTTTTCTTCCGAATACAATTTCTCGTTCAAAGAGTTTGATGCTTCTGTTCGTTCCCTCAAATTGTTCAATCTTCTTTTATTTTCCTCCAATTCTGTCACATCTTCCAAATTAAAATTGCGCTTGCCAAACATCAGTGTTGCTTTTGAAACGATGCTAATCATCGTAAGTGCATCAAACGACACACTAGATACCTTGGAATGGGCCACATGAAAAACTGTGACATGTTCCATGTTATTGGCTTCAAAGAGCCTGTCTGTGTGATGCTGAACTGAAAAAGAAACAAAAGAAAATCGTAGCAATGGCGTCGTAGGAGAACACATCATTATCATCATCGCCATTTATTTGTGAATTTTTCTTTCAAAGACACAACAGATGATTTTTCACGCGCTGGTTAATTTGCAAAGGAGATTCATAACAAATACATGCAGTCTAGTGATTTGTTTTCATGCATCATACAGCTACTTTTTTTCCAATGTGCTGTAATGAATGACTGACTATAGACGTACAGTTCGGCAGTCAAACTTATTCTCAGCAAACCAAATCTGAAATACCCTGGAAAACTGAGCCCACGACGATTCGATGTGCTTGTAAAAGTCAATCCTAACATAACAAAAGCAAAAATATAGTCACAGTCAAGTTCATGATTTGTTTTCGCATTCCGCATTCCAATTGAAACATGCAATTGATGAACACATGATGTTGAAATGGTGATGAAAACAACAGCTCTCCTCTCCAACTGTGGATGAGTTCGCGCCACTCTCGAATCACGCACTCACACGAGCGCGACGATGAACAGAAAAAAGTCGGCGCGAACAAATGTTTTTGTGCATTAGGCGTATTCAAACCAGTTCGCGCTTCATTTTGATTAGCTCGTGAAATGCACTTTTCAAAGCAAAGTGCGTGAATTAACGCGAAATTAACACGTGAAAGCTACAGAAGAATCTGGTTGTACGAGGATTCTTATTTCATTTTAATTAAAACTTGTATCTAGACAATTACTTGAATCTGAGGATGTGCGACGTTTGAAATGCATTTGACTGCGATTGTTTGAAGTTGATAAAAAAGTGATGATTGAAATGAGTGAGACTCACTCAGTGAGTCAACCATTACAAAGCAGACACAGCAATATTTCAAAATTGGACATTTTTCTGTTTCAAACAGCTTTGAATAAGTGCATTTCGAAGTCTCGAAAATTTGCATTCACAATTTTTACCACTCCAATTCAATATATTGATAAATGCGCAAAAAATTACTGTAGGAAAAACAACTATCCGCTGTCAAACGCTGCAAATCACTCTCAATAATATTTGCTAAGAGAAGGACCCGAACGATATTTTCCCTATGTCAAAACCAAACCGCAATCATGTAAACGCGCTTGTGCATGTGTTTGTTGGAGTAAAAGCAAAAGTGTTGTTGCTCGATGCAACAAACCGGGATTTTCCCTAAAAGGAAAACTTGTGTCAGTGTATCGCATCGTTTCGCTTATTCGACAATTGCGTCTATTAATAAATTCATTCGCAGTGGATTTGTTACGATTGATGCATGTCATTTCCATCATCATCACCATCATCAGGCACATTACAAGCCGATTTACATCGTCTGATTCAATGCACACTTGAAAATTTACACAACGATGAATTAAATTGTTGTCACACAATTTGGGATATGCGCGAGCATCGAGCTCTTCAATTCATTTGATTTCGTACAGCTCGAAAATGTGACGGTGGAAACAAATGTACGACATGTTTTTCGCATTTCGTTTCGTTTTGGTTTATTTTTTGTGGCGTGCCGTTGTTTTGAATAGTAACATAGTACCGCATCGCATCTAGATCATCGAGCCATTGCCATTGCACTCTGTGCTTTTATGAAAAGGGTTGTTTTTCGGTCACTTTTTTTCTCGAATATTGTTGTTTCTATTGTTAAAATTTCTGCCGTCGTCAAAATTCATATTTGTTGTTCCAATGTCTCGTCGAGTGTTTGACACGAGAGGGTGTTTCAACAACTTTTTCTCGTCCCTCTCCTCTTGCTCTGCCGCTTTCTCGCTTTCGAAAACTACGATTTCATTCGGTACAGTTTTTTTTCTCTCG
This sequence comes from Obolodiplosis robiniae, assembly GCA_028476595.1. Taxonomy (NCBI): domain Eukaryota; kingdom Metazoa; phylum Arthropoda; class Insecta; order Diptera; family Cecidomyiidae; genus Obolodiplosis; species Obolodiplosis robiniae. Next base: position 16,720,435 of record CM052014.1, read on the forward strand.
ACCGACGCCTGCTTTTACACGAAAAATCGTTCAGCGACTGAATGTTTCGTTGACATTCATAATTTCTATTTTTATTTCTGTTCCATTGATAATAAAAACGAGATTGCGGTTACTGCTGCACCAATTGTAGTGAAATTAATACTAATTTTATTTTCATTGCTTGTTCGTCGTCTCAACGCGGCATTCGACGTTGCGCATTGTTTATCTGGATTTGGATCAGATGTTTGATTGCAGATTATTACATGTTTAGAATGCAGACTTGTATTTTCATCATGATGATGACGTTCAATCGATTTTTGTGGGATTTTTCGCTTTCAATACCCAAAAGGTTTAAATAATAGGAAAAGGATGAGACACAATCTTTGGAGTACTATTTTTGCTGTCACTGTCTAAGCACAAAGTGTAGTTATGGTCCAGATAATTTATTATTTAATAATCTTTCGATATCAGCGAGAGCATTCGTTGTGCTCTTCGATGCGGCTAACGATATATCATCCTCGCATTATTAAAAGTTGGGGTACTTGGGTTCTTGTGTAAATAAGCGTAAAACAAAAAAAAAAAATCAAATTCGAGATGCTTGAGTGTGTCGGGTTCTGATTTGATTGAATATTATTTTCACATTTTTTTCGATGTACTTTGAACTTGAAGGGAGAAAGAATTTTTGTGGAACGAACCATCAATTCTTATAAAGGATTTACATTATGTGAAAATGGCATGTGGTTTACGTAGAATATTTTTGACAGAAAGATTACAGGCAGGGTATCGCGTTTGAATGAATAAAAAACATTCGTAATTGATTGAACGTCCCGCAATAATGTAATTACAATGGATGTGAGCGTCGCAAATCGTAACTTACGTGCTGATAATTCCGGATAAATGAAATTTACCGTGAATTCTGAATTATTCAAAGACTAATCATGTCCTACGAGCTGCTGCACTATAAGACAATTTCCTGCTACAATCAATTATAAGGAATCTTACATTGAACGAAGCACGGCTCATTCAAATGCGATGGAGTAAATTGAAATTCAAACATCTTAAAAACTTTGATTGAAAAGGAACAACTTGATCGTGTCGAGTGCAATAATTGAAATAATTTTCCGTATCGAATGAACAATCATATTTTTGCGACAAAAAATAGAATCGAAATCAATTGAGTTCAAACCAAAATTTATCTAATGGAAAATCTCTTATGGAAGATTTGACCGAACATTCAACCGATACATCAATGAGCCCATTGATTTCTGCTTTCGGCCGTACAGAAAGAAATATCAATTTCGTTAGACACTTTGGCATAACTAGTAAATGGTGGAATTTTGAGCGCTAAAACGAATGGGAGTAGAGGAAAATGAGGAACACATTAAAACTGCACACCTGAGTGAGATCAATGAATGAAGAATGACAAACGTTTATCACTAAACCTAGCACCACAAATGCGCTCTTTGTATATGCGTTCATCCATTATTGTCACTATTTTGGCTCTTTTTCGTACCTTCAGGGCTGAATGTGCGTATTTCGTTGCCGGCAAACAAACGAGATGATAAATCGGTTGCACGAAGTTCACATAGATGCGCTGTGTGCTTCAGCCAACAGGATGAAGAAGAAACGAACATGACAAAGTGTCATTCGAATCGGTGTGAAGGTTAGACAAGGAGCGCATTCGTTCGCAGATGAAAAGGAAGGATTGATTGAAGAAAATGAAAAATGACAACAAAATGATGATGGCAGTGATGGTTCAAAGCCATGCACCCACCTAAACCAAGTAAGTATTTAAAATAATGTGTTTTTTTTTCTTTTTTTTCATATTCACTCGCATAGATCTTCTTTTTTCGAAACGTTTTTTCATTCTTTCTGCCGGTGATTTACTCATTTCTTTTTATTTTCGAAAAATGAAAAATAATTGTTGCCGAAAAATGAACACCTGGACGGATGTGACCAACAGAGGTTTGTCATAGAACATGAAATGTATCACCTTGTGTTGTGTCAAGCCGATGGCATTCCGTGATAGATATGCTCCTTTTCTACTGCCGCTTTCCTTCTGATATCATTATTTCTAAGACTGCAATTTAAAGGAGCTCGAAGTTCAATCAAATTTTGCTTCAAAATTACGAACCGAAATTGCTTCGCAATTTTATTGTATTTTGATAAAACCGTCATTGCAATTCATACGAAGAATTAATTCATAATGAAAAATGCGATGCTTCTACGCATTCGTCTGATCAAACTGAATTTCAGAATTGAATGAAAATATAAATTTATACATCTCATAAAAAACGGTTAATTTATGAAATATTCGATTACATCTGTGATTTTAAAATGGATAGTTTATTACTTTTAAATCTTTTGTTTTGGCGCACTTCAAAGGCGAAACAGCTGCAAGTAGCTTCGTATCACATAAAATGTCAACTTTATGTCCTACAAATTGTAAAACATTTGATTTCTTTTATCGAAAATCATTCTAATAATTTCAACTTTTAGAAGATATGACATTTTTTTATGGGCTCTTTAACAGAAGATGATCGCTGAGTAGGGAAAATGTTGCGTAAATTGACCTGAGTCTGAACCACATTAAAAATTAACAACAATTAAAAGAATTGATTCAATGAACAAAAAACACACCCAAAAATTTTGTTTTCGGCATTCTGAACAATACATGATTTTGCGTACATCATTGGACCGAACAATGCGAGGCTCGACAAATAAAATCATTGACAAAAGTTAATCGATTTGATGAGAGGCAGCCGATGCATTATGTTTCCAAATAAAATACAATAACAATTCAGGTCGTAATTTTCTTTAATGACATTTTGATATTTCGGTATAGCTATTCATGGTCATTTCATTCAGAAGTTGTGCTTAATTTAATAGAATAATAATAATCAAGAATATCCAGATCCTATAATTTTTCATCCAAAGAATTTGAAAATATTTTAGTGTTTTTATGATTGTTAGAAGATTATGTAAAGTAGAATATTAGCAATTAAATGAAGTGTTAGTTGCGTTGACTCAGTCGGGTCAAGCCGCCACGATCAAGGAGAATTCGGTTGAAGCGCTATGCGATTTTATTGGCCATTAAAACGGAAAAAATGCGGAAATATAAATCGGCAAACAAATGAAATCGATAAACCACCGATTTGAGGTGGAGATATATATTTTCGAATCATTGAACATTCAAACAGGTTGAAGCCGCACATATCAAATACAATAGGCCAATAATCTCATTCATGCATTGTTGTCATTTGAACTGGGTTGAATTGGTGCAATTTTCAAAAAGACCTGATTTAAAGTGGCCATTCTTTTGCAACGTCCAGTTTTTGTAGCGATCGCTTGAATGAATCACAACTTATCGATTTGAGTGCTTTGTACTGATTTTGCCGGCATGAAATAAGAACGGTTCATTGTTTACGTGTTAAACGGTTCACTTTCAAAATTTCTCTATTGTTTCGCTTCAATTCAAATGTCGAGAAGCTCGGGCGCAGCGCACACAAAAGGTGATGTACGGACAAAATGAACATTCGCATTTTTACTTAAGCATTGCTTCTATTTATTTATTTTTTCTTTTCAATTTTTCTATTATAAAATCGAACCGGGGCTATGAAAGATGGAATGAATATGTAACGGTTTATTGATTTTATTGCAGTGCATTAACCGAAATTGCTATCATGCCAAGTGGAAATTGCTTCACAGTTAAATATAAAACAAAAGCATGAAGATTTGAATGGCAAAATAAATTGAAGAGACGATTTTCGCTTAATCCCAATCGATAAAATGAAATGAATGAAGGAAACAAGTGCGAACAATTAAAGGAACAAATGTTAATGCAAATTAATACAAAGGAAGTTCATTATTGTCAACGAAAACTGTGTTGCATTTTCTTTGGAATGTACAAAAGTTTTGTATCCTCAGAAACAGTTCACTCGAGTTCAAATTGTAGTCCAAATATTACAATTTCAATGGGACATTCAACGTGCAGACAGACGGCAACATTTTCATTCATTTTTGTTGCGCGAGGTAAAAAGAAGTAAAATTAATCGATTTCGACTATTTTTCCATTTAATATAATCAATTGGCAGCAGTAATGCATTAATAAGCATTCGTCGAAAATCAAATGATTGTTGTTGCTGTGCCTTGGCAATTATTGCTGTAGTCGGCATCCAGATGTGAGTATCCATCAGCATTTTTGCTCTTCAACTCACTGTTCGGCCATTTCTATACTATCATAGGCCACTTCTTGACGCAAGCGTACTTCTCACAGCGTTTCGGTCAAAGTTATGGCAAAAAAAAACATTATCAGAAGCAGACGCTCCACGAAAATAAAAGCACTGTGAGATGCGAATAAAAAGCCATGCGATGTTTCAACAACGACATCAACACAAACACCCACACACACACAAAACTTATGTTATAGCTTTCACTTTGCAACGGATGTTTTTGCACAAGCGCTCCATCACCGACACACTTCAATGGATTGCGATCACACACAGCAACGGAATCTGGCATGATAATAGCCGCATTTCAGTGTATAAGATTCAGTCATTTGCCCCACACAAAATGGATTCAACGACTCCAACAGTTATTGACGTGGTCGACAAAAATTAAATGGTTAAATACACGATAAGCTGATTTGAATTTTTCGGGAAGTTTTGATATTTTCAATTCATCAAATAAAGCCCATGGCTTTGATCCAGCGCATGTCCACTCCAGAACAGAGTTTGATAATTTTGGGAGTGCATTTGGTCAAGCGATTACTATCTGCTTACAATTTGCTTGTTAGCTCAATAATTTGATGCGATTCGATACGGTTGCTTTGATAACAAAGGAGTGCGTCAGCATGCAATGCCCAAAATGAAATGATGTACGATTTGATTTGGTACAATTTGTTCCTATTATTTATGTTTATGCATTTACTCGTTTCCAAAATGTGAGCGCACAGGCAAGGGGGAACTCTCATCGACCATAAATTATGTGAGAAAATTCCAGGCAAAATCATTTACTTTAATCAAATTAAGAGTAAAATAGCTAACAATATGATAAAATATTATGTACGTTAGAGGCTTAAATCAGGATATTTAATGCGTAAATGCAGTTTGATGGTGATAAACTTGCCCTAGGCTAACTCACCACTCGAATTCGTGTCTTTGCTCGATTTCAAAAATAATTGAACTAATCGTTTTCATCACGAAATCGAACCATTTCAAAGGTTAGTACAAGAAGATCGCCCTTTGACGAATTGAAAAAACTGAGTCTTCAACACAATTTTAACGAAATCAACTTTCATAAGTATACATATGAAATATGATACAATACTATTTGAAATTGAATCCTGATTATATTTGATGAACAGCAAAATAAATTTTGAATCAAATATCATCAGTTCAAAACGACATCTGTTGAAATAAATACGCAATAATTTAAAGCATCGATAAAAGCTCAAACACATCACCGAAATTATCTTTCAAAAGCGACGTAAAAAATCTCAGATAAACCGACAGATGGAAAATCTTCGGAATCAAAACGAAATTATAATCCATCTCAAAGTGTTGGAATACGTTGCCAGTTGCCAAAGCAATTTGCCACTATGCTGATATAAGCGATTGTGATAAGTGGATTTTGATTATAATTTCCTCTAATGAATTACAACTACAAAAAAAAAATCGCATTAAATTAAAGCAATTTTCGTGTCAAACGTGTTATTCCTCAGTATATGCTGGTGGCATTGCTTGTATTCTGCCGAAAATAACGCAGCATCATGAATCTTCTGGAATTTAAAAAGGCAAACTGGTTCTGAATGACGTGACTTCACGTTCAAAGTTCTTGCAGAGTTTTTTTCCAGGTAATTTCTGAGCTTTAATTTAAATCACTCATTTTGTCGCTCTTGAACTCACAGATTTCTCTTTACATTCCGCATACTACGCTCTCTCAACAATAAAACGTTAATGGAAATCTTTGAAGATCCAAAAAATAGTACTCAATAGACCCTATGCCGCCTCACGGTGTAGCTGTGTTAAAAAATAGATTTGATTAAATTACTTCTCAAATGTTTAATTCTTTGTATGTTTACTTCTATGTTCTTAGTATTCAAACCATAGCCTTAAAAAATTGAACCGCTGAGAATAACACTCAAACGTCCGGACTAAATGGAAAGAGCGTCGCATTTATACGCCGCACGCGTCAATAATGTCCATTTCGTTTTTCAGTTTCATGGAGTACACACTACAGAAAGGTAAAATGCTTGCATTTGAAATTTTATTCAGAAATCGCAAGCTCTTTAAAGTTTTTGTGTAGTGGATTTTATAAAAATATTTTATGTGATTGCTTGGAAATATTCCGGAAGATGTTGATGAATTTAATTCGCTCTAATTTAGTTTAAATCAGAGCATGAAATCGAGTTTATGAGGAAATGCGCCTGCTTAGCGAGCGCAGCATTGGACATGCACCTAGTTTACTACTCAGGCGCCGTTCCTGAGTCCATATTCACACACAAATCATAACGAATACATACAAAATTAGTGACACTAATACTTATAAGCAGGGGGGGCTCCCGGCAAGAGCACGCCTGATGAGTGACCATTTCATGCTCTGGTTTAAATGTCGTGTGTGAACCATTTGCATATATCCATTGTGTTAAACAAATTTTGTTCGTTTATGTAACGTTTGAGTTGCTTCAGATTTTATATTTTGCATTTGTTTACAAAAACAGTAATAGCTCTTGATATGATTTGCAGCACCAAATTTGATATCAATAATTTTGTTTTTTTGTATACGCTTGCGGAACAAGAATTCACTGCGACAAGAGGTTTTTAATTTTAGAAAAGTGTTGGTTTAGCGCTTACCAGGTGCTTGCATATGAAACCGCTGTTTTTTGCTAAAAAAACACGTTTATTTTAGTATGATGGCAAAACATATTTTATTCAAAGTATTGTCCATTCGAATCCGCACATTTTTGCCATCTTTCGGACAATTTATGAATATTATTATTATAATAGTATTCGTTTTGCTAATTTTAAACTGCTTTGTTTAAAAATGTATTATTTGAAATTGAGGTGATTAGTTGATTGTATTTGGGTTTCAAGGTCAAAAAATGAGATTTGTTCTATAGATGTTTCTGTTTTTACTATTGGGAGTACAAATTGAAAACCGCGCATTTTTTTCAAAATTTCGATCTTTATTATGGAAAAATGGTTACAAATTGATTATTCAAAGTATTGTTCATCGCTAGCCACAACTTTTTCCCATCTTTCTGGCAAATTACGGATTCCGCGTCGAAAGAAATCTGTGCTTTTTTCGGCTATCCATGAATCGACCCATTTTTTGAATTCCTCGTAAGAATGGAATAGGTGAATCAATAAGTTTTAAACATTTTATACTAGATGGCGTAAGTAGTATTTTTTCGCATCGGGCAAGTAGTATTTCGCATATACTAAAACTATATGCATTCCAAAGCGTCATCAATAGGCTTAATTTTCTAGTATGAGTCATTTTGTTGAAGTGTAACACATACAACATATATTCATTAAAAATTGACTAAATTATTTAAAACTTGTCGTCGAAAAACCTTATTGCTTTTGCTGGTGATTTACAAATGATAACACAAATGAGTCGACCGGAATAAAAGTGAGAATTCACCTGCTCTAGATCAGTACTGTGACTAGATAATCAAAAACGCTGAAGTGAACCGCTGCTGCCACTCAACAATATTCATGGTTCACTTCAGCGTTTTTGATTATCTAGACGCAGTACTGATCTAGAGCCGGTGTATTCTCACTTTTATTCCGGTCGACTCAAATGTAAAACTTACTTGTGAATGCACATTTCAAACGCACAACCGGCGTTCATCATCAGCACTGACATGACTCTCGATTCAATCACCGCATGCATGCCCGAAAAAACATCCTAGGGCAAAAAACAAACACAAACAGATGACCAATCTAACCCATACTAATGCAAATAGGCTGGACTGTATTGGCCCAGCTTCCACATTGAGTGCTGCTTCTTCTTTTTCGATATAGTAACTTTCGTATGCATTGAGACGACTATCTTAATCGATGTATTTCAATAAACTAACGCAGTGATCATTTAAGTTAATACCGTGCTTATTTACCACTACGTGTGCAGCAAAAGCCGATGATTTCAAATTTTTATTTTTTGCACATGTGCAATGTTCTTTGTAACGCACCGACAATTTTCTCTTCGATTGACCAATGTATCGTCTCTTGCATACACTACACTCAATGGCATAAACACCAGATTTCGAAATATCAGGAATTTTGTCTTTCGTTGACGCGAAACGATTTGTTATTTTGTGATTATTCGAATACACAGGTGCAATGTTATGTTCTTTCAAACGATTTTTGAGACCACTCATGACACCAGGCACATAGCTAAACAAAATGCGAGTTTTTTCACTTATTGTCCCGTTATTTTGTCTGTAGAGAGTAATGTCAATATTCTGAACCTTCTTTCGCGTATGTTTTCTCACTAAAGAGTCCACAAGGTTCTTTGAATAACCATCCAGAGAAGCCACATCAAGAATAAAATTATATTTTTTTGCAAAATTGCCCACTGATAAAGGTAAATTCATCAGTCTATGCACTAAAGAATGAAAGACTGCATGTTTGTGTTTTATCGGACAATAAGAATCACTGGCTATGACTCTCTTAGTCGACGTAGGTTTATGATACACTCCAATATCAAAACGCTCTGAAATACGTGTCAATTCTAAATCAAGAAATGCTAATTTTCCATTGTTTTCTTGTGCACACATGAACTTTATGGACTCATTTTTATCATTGAGCACTTTGAACAATGAGTCAACTTTTGATCGCTCAACCACAGAGAAAATATCATCCACGAATCTATGAAAAACACGCGGTAATTTCCCTTCATTTTTAAGTTCCATTTCCAATTTTGATAAAAATATTTCAGCCATGAACGGACTCAACGGATTTCCGATACTAGTGCCTTTCGTGGTTTTGTAATATTCGTCTCTAAATTGAAAATAACCATGTGACATACACATTTTCGATGCTCGGCTATACACTATTCTCTTTTCTATAAACACTCTATTTTCATACAAATAATCATCAAACGCAACCAGTGTTTCATTAATAGGCACATTTGGAAATACATTTACAACATCAAACAAAACCAAGTGTTCATCAGTTTTAAAAAACACACATTTAAGTTTTTCAACAAAAACGAATGAGTTTTTTACCGACAAACTATTGATAATCTTCAACTTCTTCATTTTATTTACTAGCCATCTCGCTACTTTATTGCACGGAGTGTTTATACACGGAATTATTGGTCTCATTGAATTTCCAGGTTTATGTATTTTCAGTAAACCATGTATACGCGATACACACATGGATTCGAAACTAATAAGGAAAACTGTAAATATTTCCCTAAAACTGCACTTTAATTTCCTTTCTAATCACATCCACCTCTTCTATCATTTTCGGCAAGGGATCATCTATCACAGACCATTACTGATCAATAGTTTCATACTATTTTATTCAAAGTACTTGCCCTCGGTAGGTACAAATTTCTCCCATCTCTCGGGCAATTTGTGGATACCACGCCAAAAGAAATTCTTCTCTTTTGAGGAAAACCACTCATCAAGCCATTTTCGGACGGCTTTGTTAGAATAGAAGTGCTGCTCAGCAAGCGCGTGGCCCATTGACGAAAACAGGTGGTACCAGACCAGGCCAGGTCTGGAGAATAAGCGGGATGGGGTTGGTAATTTTTTCTTGTTTTTTGCCCACACCCATCCAAGTTATCCAAATCATGAAAGCAGGCGAGAATACCTTTCTAATGGTATATCTATTGTTCCTGTATGTTGAGTAGTTGAGCCACAGTGACCGTTGGAAATTTTGTTATCTTCTTAGGCCCGAAGTAACCAAATGGCCAAAGATTATCAATACAATTATCAATTCAAAACGAAAATAGTGGGTTTTAATGGCTGATCTTATTTCAGATGAAGAGCCTGTACAAGAGCCAAGTGGGTGTTTGGTCGATTATTATTATTCAATTATTATCACTTAGCATTGGGAATGCGCGTGATGTAACAATTACCGAGTTGCCATGTCATTTCCTCGATTCCGTGAATATAACTGATGGATTTCCGCTTACAAATGACAGCATAATATTCAACGGCATTACATTTCCAAAGGAACAATACGCCACAATAGATTACGTTTTGATAAAAGGAACTAAACGCATTCCAAAACAGCCCTACACTCGCGGATGTGTTTGCAACGTCAGACAGTGTATTCGTCTTTGCTGTCCATATGGAACAGTAAGGCATGAAATTCCAGGGAAAAATGGAACAAAACCAGAACGGGTGTGTCATCCTCATGATGGTGGTCGCAACCTTAAAGGCGAAGTTTTAGATGAAAACAGCGAGTCAAATACTCAGATTTTTGATGAAAAATTTGGATTTGTCCACGATTTTCCTTGCCAGTCTATGTACCAACAGCAAGACTACCAAATAACACACGTAAGAGATGTTTTTTTTCTGTGAATAAAATGCACTTCATGGCACTAACACGCGTTTACCTTACAGAAAGGTGACTTATTAATTGGTGGCGACACATACAGCCATCATGATTATTGCATGCGTGCACGCTGGAATGAAACAAGCAACAGTACTGAGATTAATCCTTTTGTTTGTATTAACGCAAATCCAAATGGTTAGATAAAAATCTCTTAAGGTGAACAAATCAAATATGTCTGGATTTATTCGTACATTAATGTAATTTTAGTTAGCACAGCCAAGGCATTGAAACGAATAATTCGCTCTGTTCTTTTGCCAACTTGTAAGTTTGTTTTTAAAGAAATGTTTGTGTTCGAAATATGTTTCTAATGTGTCCTTTCTCTCAGGTATGCTGTTATCAGTTGCGTTTATAATTGCTACATTTCTGGTCTATAGCTGTGTGCCGAAGCTGCGCAATTTACATGGCAAATGTTTAATTTGTTACCTGATCGTTCTAGCGATCGCCTATACGTCGTTGGCCTCAGTGCAGCTCGAACTTGAAATATTTGCAGAGCAATTGATTTGTGTATCGACTGCATATATAATTTATTTCACATGCCTTTCAGCATTCTTGTGGCTAAGTGCAATCAACTTCGATATATTATTGAATGTTCGGTTAGCTATTTCTGATTTATTATTTTAATAACAAATATTTGGAATTTTTCTCATAACAAATTTGTATTTGATTTATTTCGTTGGACCGGTAAGCTATTTGAAAAAAATGCCCGAAACAAGGCAATTTTATTTGTATATGCTGTACGGTTATGGGCTGGCCTTCGTTTTGACGCTTATAGCTCACATCTTTGATAATACCGATGTTCTCCCAGAACATTTCAAACCAGGCTTCGGTGTTGGATCATGTTTTCTTACAGGTACGTAAGTGTTTTATTCGAATTTAGCCATGTAATTTGTGGTCTTGAAAACATTTCACTATTTTAGCATGGTACGGACAGCTTTTGTTCTTCTATGTACCGTTTTGTATTTTATGCATCGTAAATACTGTACTATTCATGTTGACTGCATTGAAGATTCATCAAGCACAGCAATTTCTGAACAAAATGGAAAAAAAAGAGAGTTCAAAGGGCCAAAGATGTTTGAATCAAAAGAAAGATAGGTAAGCGATTTCATTTGAGTCAATTATCTGTGCAGCATTCGAATTTTTGCTGCTTTTTGATTTCAGTTTTAAGAAGTTCTTACGTCTTTTCATCGTAATGGGATTGAGTTGGGGCATGGAGGCAATTTCATTTTTAGTCTCAAGTGATAGTGCCTTCTTTTTGTTCACCGATATTTGCAACACTTTGCAAGGATTCTTCATTTTTATACTGTTCGTGATGGAGCGTCGTGTTTTGCGTTTAATTAAAGATAGGTCCGTGTATACACATGTTATAGCATTTCGACTCTTAACGAGCATGACTATTTCGGTGCATGCTCATTAAGGTATTCAATTTCATTGCATTTAGGTGGCAAGAATTACGAGGCAATGTCGAGCCGATACGAAGCGCAAGTATTGCGACAAATAGTAGTGAATCTGCTGCCGAACTAATGGATCAATTCAATCGGAATTAAACCTAAAGATGATACAAAAAAGTAACTCTACGTATTTCACAAAACTTGAGCAAATCTCATTATAAACAAATCTCTTCGATGCAAAGCATTATGTGCAAGGGAGAGATGAATATAGAAAAGAAGGAGACAAATAAAAAGTATGAAAATAAAAAGTCTTCCGTAAAATGCAATTTTCAGCTCTGTAATCCACTACATGCATCCCTTATATGTATATTAATTTTGTAAATCATTTTTCTTCTTCCATTGCATTTGAATTTGGAGTTCAAATTTCAACATTCGCTTCTGAAAATAATTGAATTATTGAATAATAATTGAGTTATTTCAAATGACTAAATTTCTAAATTAAAAAATCAGAATAATGACACACACAATGTGAACTAAATATGTATAGTCCACATAAAAAAATTTTCGACTTAACATCCAATTTCTCGGGGTAAAAATGAAAAATGTGTTTGAGGACTATATTTATTTATGAGGACTTTATCATATCATTATGAAACTGTCAGGATCTTGTATTTCAATCAAAAAATAGAGATTTACAAAAGTTCAAGACATTTGGATAGCAATTAGGACTTATTCCAGTACAAAATATTCAATTTGATCCTGAAATCCGAAAGTTTTGTAGGGTAGGAGGTCCTCAGCCCCATCGGAATGAACACTTGAAAATTTGTACGACTCATTTTTCCACAAACAAATAAGAATAAGAAAGTTTCATAATGCTACAATGTGAAATAAACATAGTTTCCATACAAATGTTTCGTAATTATATTGAATAGTTTTCATAGACCTCAATTGAACTATACATTCATTCATTATTCAGTATTTATAGACCGAATTGTGTACCGTTAGGTGTGTTCACTGTTCAGTCTTTTTCGTATTCCATGAATACCACCAGCATGAGAACTATTATTCGAATACATTGGTGAGAGGCTTGCAGGGCACAACTGCACCGCATTCGAATGCTCGAGCCCATGAATGGCTTCTACCTTTTTTACGGTGGTGTATTGAATATTGAAATACCCAATAACACAACCTTAGCGCTAAGGTAGTCAATTTACGTGTATCTGTGCTAACTCAAAATCCTCTTTGTCTACACAAACGGGACCGACGGCTTAAAGTGTCCTCCGAAAGGATTCAGTATTGGAATAGAATTCCCTTTATTTATACGGAGAATCGTGTGTGTGTACCCGAAGTCTCTATTCGAATGAGCTTAAAATAATAGGTCCCTATTTCCAATGAAGATCTACTTGTATTTGCGGGTTCATATACGGTTGATTAAGGAATTACAATTTTTGAGCTATCGTGTTAAAAAACAGATCCATCTTGTTTTTGTGTGCTGGATGGTTAAAAAATAAATTTTATAGGAGTCTTTATTTTTTGACCGATTCCAATACCAATGTATGCCTTCACAGTATGCGTTTGCGGAAAAGTAAAATGAGGAATTCTAAACATTTCATGCGACACCTATTATCTGGTTCAAGAATTCACGAGAATTTCTCATGTTTTCACTAGTGTTTAAATTTGTCTCCTTCGTTTTTATATTCATCTTTCTCTCGCACATAAAGCTTTGCATTGGTGAGATATTTTAAGAATGAGATTTTCTCAAGTTTTACGAAATAAGGCCTTGAAATCGAGCGTAGCGTTACCTAAAATTGAGATTCTTCCGAAAATCAATTTATATTGCTCTCTGGAACTGGATCTTGCCAGCTCTTATGGTCATTAAGTCATTCAATAAAAGCAGTATTATTTGCCAAATGGATTTCGCGTGAAATTTGATCAATCATTGACAAATTCTAAGAAATGTACTGCGCAATTTGTGTAATTCAATATGTTTTGAATATATAATAGTACTGTGAATATACTCTTGGATTCTTATTTTAAATATTTGAAAGCAATTATAGGTTTGCCAAACAGAAGAAATATTACGACAAATAGACGGCAGAATTTTCTCTGTGCAGATGGAAGCACGGACAAATGTGCAAGTGATTTGTATACATACCGTAGGGAGATCGTTTCAGTTATCCCGCCTGAAAGTAGGCAAATAAAAAAGAGCCAGCAAAGAAGCTAAATAAAGAGTGATATAGAAACCAGAATCATCGTTGTTTTTGGCTCACTCTGTTCCCGGAATTTAAACCATATACATCAGCTTTCATGGAAATCATTTAGCAGAAAATGAAAAAAATCAATTTGACCATACATCATTCAAAATTCCTAAAGTTTGAACGATTTATTCTGGATTAAGTTTAAAATTGATGAAACTTAATAAAAGAATGGTCGATGGATAAGCCGAATTACTAATATTCGAACATCGTTGTCGCGTTTGACGTCGGCGTGACTATATCATTTGCTGTTTTTCGTCTTTATTCCATCAAGAAACAAGTTCTGTAAGCGTTTTTGTATTTCGAAAACGTGTCAATTGAATTTGATATCCACTAATTCATTTACGTTTTGATTTGTGACATAGCAGAAAAGATGGTTGAGAATACCAAAGAAAGATTTCTCTGATTGATAATAATTTGCTTAGAACCCGTTTTCGAATCGTTTACGGCACACAAATGTATTCTTCAGATGCGTTTGTGTCGTCACGGTAAACAAAAATTATTTATGGGGGGATCGACAGGAGAAAACATATTCTCACGATGTCAGTTTTAAAATGCTGCATAAGAAAGTGTGTTCTTTGACGAGTTATTTTGCGATATGGTAGAGTATATTTCACCGGAGTCTCAATCCGCGAAAAATCATGGAAAAAGGACTATTCCAAGAAAATATTAATTGTTTTTGAATTTAAATAAGATACTTTTATTTTACTAAGATTTTTATACTTCAAACTATATTGAGTTATATCAAATAAATATCTCATCGAACTCACCAATATAAATGTTTGGTTTTGATTTAGAGTCATTTAGTACCTTCGGTAAAGTAAACGATAATGGTTATAGTAGTTTGAATATCGGGAACTTGTTTTGTGTTGAATATACTGAAAAAAAGTTGTTGACCATATTTTAGACTCTATTTTTGATCCAGAAAGAACTTATTATCCCTAGCGAAAGATGAAATCTCTCTCTCTCTCTCTCTCTCTCTCTCTCTCTCTTTATTATTTATCTGTTTATGCAATGCCTGACTATACCATTCCTTCGCGCCCATTACAAAAGTACATATAGTAATCGTAGAATATCAATCGTTTAAACGTTACATTTATCTATTAACAGAATAATGGTTAAATACTCAGTTTGAAATTTCGGAGCACTTCTATACAATTTTTGACTTTTGAAACTCAACATCTCGAACATAACCGAATTTCAGACGGAATAATTACTCTTCGACTTTAAAAAAGACGAACTAATTGTCAAACTAAATCAGTGATAAATTCAATGCAAACGCTTGAGTGAGAGAACATTCTTTTATCGAGGCGACAGAGCGACAGGGATTCTGTGAGGATAACAAAACATGCATACAGTGACAAAGACCCATTCTCATCTTCGTGATTTGATAGTAGTGTTTGCGCATGTATTGTTTTACTCAGCTCAGCTCAGCTCAGCTCAGCTCAGCTCATCCCTTTACATAGAATATCAAGTTACATACAATACACAGACAAAAAATGCAGAAGACGACTTAGGCGTGTAAATGTATGCATGTGATGTAATTCTCGAAGTCGCTGCTGCTCTGCTGCACAGATGAAAGAATGCTCACGCACCCAGTCCTGTGATTTGCATTGATCATTGATTTAGTTTGACAATTAGTTCGTCATTTTTAAAGTCGAAAAAATATTATTCCGTCCAGAATTCGGTTATTTTCGAGATTTCGACTTTTAACAGTCAAAAATTGTATAAAAGTATTCCGAAATTTGAATCTGAGTATTGTTAGAATGATTATACTGCGGGCAAAATGTTCGGATATTCCAAACATGAAATACAATGAAATTGGCATTGATATCCGAATATTTTTCATATGAAAAAGTGGTGTTTTCTACTTTTCAAAGGTTGGTTCAACAGCTCAGTAAATATTCGGAGCGCATCCATTGAAATTTACAGATTTTTTTCCATACGATATAAATGTTTGGAAAAAAATTCGGAATTTTTCCGGACCGAAATCCAAACGATCTATTGAACGTTGAACGTGGAATGTGAAAAATATTCGGATATCAAAATATTTTGTTTATAAATTTGGATTATCACCCAACATATGTTGGAATACTTGTGGAATCGTTTCAAACATTTTGTCCGCAGGGGTTACTATTTGATCTGGTCCTTGCCAGTTTGCATCATTCTTATTATTCTTATCTTCCTCTATAATATAAATGATGGAATTTGAATTTTAGATGTGCAACATTTACAAAACTTCAGGTGTTTGGTTCTTTGCCCTGCTCAGATTGGTTTCATTAAATGTTTGTTATGCTTCTGTCGATGATTTGTCCTGTGATTATTTTGACTCGAACAATATTACGGATGGAGCTAAACAATCAGATGGAAGCATAATACATAGCGGCATCACGTACCCGGAAGGAAAGTATGCAGAAATCAACTTTGTATACACAAATGGAACCAAAAGTGTGGTGGAACCATACATTCGTGGCTGCACCTGTGACTTAAGACCTTGCGTTCGATTTAATTGCCCTTATGGTCATTTTACATTGAGAAATGGAACAGTAAAACAGTGTGTTCCTCATGAAGCAGCTAGAAGTCTAACGGCAGAGATTTTATTCCAAAATGGCTCGGTGATCAGTACTCAGCTCACTGAGCGCTTTGCACTCCTTTCCGATAAACCTCCCTGTAAACAATATTACAAAGAAGAGATATATCAAATATTGGAGGTAAGGAACATTTGGATCTGATTCAAGAGTGAACATGAGATATTTTTGCATTTCAGAACGGTAGCATTTTCCATAAAAATGCAGTTTCGAATCATCACCAATATATTATCGTGCCTCAATTGATCAACACATCTAATACAGCGAAAATGAACCTGTATGTTTGCTTCGAAAATGAGTCTGCTGCTGCAAATAATACATCACGACATTTAACCTTGGCAATATGTAAGAATTTTTATTCAAAGACAACAGAAATTGTAGATATTCTTTTTTAACTTCTGATTTCATTTCAGTTATGGTAATATCGGTCATTTTTATTATTACCACATTCGTTGTTTACGTTTCTATACCGAAACTACACAACTTGCGGGGCAAATGTTTGCTTTGTTATTTGACTGTCTTGGCGATTGCTTATTCTTTATTCGCGATGATGCTGCTTAATGGTTCGAAACGCTTATATTTTTGCACTTGCATTGCATATTTGTCTCATTTTTCATTTTTGTCCGCGTTCTTGTGGTTGAATGTTATGAATTTCGATCTTTATTTGAATTTTCAGTGAGTTGGAAATGTTTCTAACATTTATGATCTTCTTAATCATTCTGTGATATTTTTGGCAGACAATTCACTTGGTTGAAGTCCGTTTCGGAAAGTAAGCAGTTCATTTTATATATGACATATGGATTTGGAGTTGCATTGGTCCTAACGTCCATAGCACATTTATTTGATGTAACCAATTTGATTCCGGAATATGCGAGGCCTGGCTTCGGAACTAACACCTGCTTTTTACAAAGTTCGTATCAGAACATATTACGTTCTGCTTGTTCGATGATATGAATATTTTAATAGCTTCTTATTTTCCCCGGAACCCGTCTCTAGGTGGACGATGGGCACATTTTTGGTTTTTCTATCTGCCGCTAGGCTTCATCGTCATCATGAATATTGTGTTATTCATTTCGATTGCATTGAGAATTTACGAATCGCAAAAAAAGTTGGATGAACTGATGAAGGAGGATAGCAAACGGAATCAGAAAATATTAAATGACAAGAGAAAAAGGTAGGTAAATTGGTTCGAAATCCGAGTTTTGAACTGATTTCTTAAAATCCAACTTCAGATTCACGCTGTTCATACAACTGTTTATTTTGATGGGCTTGAGCTGGGCCATGGAATTAATATCTTTTTTTGCGGGAGATGCAAGTAACAGCATCATTTTCTTAATTCCTGATATTTGCAACTGTCTACAAGGTGTGTTCGTGTTTATACTTTTCGTACTGAAACGCCCTGTTTTGAAATTGATCAAAGAAAGGTTTGTGTGAATTGAGAAAAAGAGCGAATGCAATAAATTAATTGTAATTTGTGAGCTTAGATATGGACAGTTCAGTCAAGGGAATGTTCAAAACGATAGCACAACGACGAGAAGCAATTCATCAGATGATAATTTATCAATGAAGCAAATGAATAAAGAGACTCCAAAAGAGTAGTAAATTTAAGTCTCCTTTTTTTCCTCACAAGCTACCTCGTATTTGCAATAAAAGAAAAATTATAGTATAACGTCAACATTGATTCATTTGGACTTAATAGTTCAACTTGAAGCAATGAGTAATGACAAAAATCAATATCCGAAAATGTTAACAATAAATTCTCGGTTGAGTAATTTGATGAATTGAAAAGTATTGTATCATTTTTTTTTCATTTTAAATAATTATTTTGTGAGCTAATAAAATGAAATTGATTCTATTTTCCTCGATCATGAAATTCATGAAATTGAATAGAACCATGAATTATAGAACTTAAAATTTCTGATATTCGGATGTAGAGCAAAGTTAAAATTGTAATTGTACCAGTTTATTACCTTTATCTAGTAAGATTATGCAAAGGAATGTTGTTAAATAAAGGTACTTTGAAAATAGAAATTGAAAAAAGTGCCTGTCCCCTTGTCACTGTGGACGCAAAAACGAAAAAGATCTTTTAAGTTATAAGTTGTTTTTCGTCATTATTGCATCATGAAACTAGTTATTAATCGGTCTATTTGTTTCTAAAAAGACTCGTAAATCAAATCCATTATCCACTCATTATTTAAATCCCTAGTTCATGAAATTGAATTCTGAAATAAATTAAAAAGCAATTTTCAGTCTGAATTGATAGGTTTTTCAACTCGCATTAGATTTTAAATATATTTTGTTACAATATAAAAACGCGCATTAGGAATTCATGAGAGAAGATACGAAATTTTGAGAGACTAGAGAAGTGTGTTCTCTAACGCGATTATGATTATGACTCTTTAGAGAAGGTTCTCATAACCCGTGTGAAAATAAAATTGATAATAGTTAGCCAACTGTTATTGATCATAAACGATTAAGATTAACTTTCCAAATTGGGACCCACAACTTTTTGCGTATCAAATTCAGACTCAAGCCTTTATTGGGTAAAACACAATTCGGGCTAAGATTTTCTCAAAATCGCCCCAAAAGGGCAGCCAGTTAGTAAATTCGCCGAGCATAACTTATTACGTTTTCATCGCCAGCAGATCGGTGAAGAAACACATTGGTCGACTATGCCGAATTTTCACAGCACATGAAGCAATGAGATGGCTAGAAAAAAAATCGAAACTATACGCCGGTAAAAACCACTTTACTCAAATTAGTCAAAAGGTAGTGAAAAATTAAAATATTGTTTAGTCCGGATTTTGTAATTTTTTTTTTTTAAGATTTTGCGAAATTTTAATACGATTTTCGTAAAAGTTGGCCTGATTTTTGTTTTACGCGCCTTTCTTCAAATAATGCTCATTATTTCAGTCAGATCGTAATTGAAGAATAGGTTCTTATATGGACACTCTATCCTTATAAATGGTCAATTGTTTATTCTTCACGGAAAATAGTCAGTGTCTGTTAAGTTTAAGTCGGTCGATTAATTCGGGACATTTTGAATTAAAATCCTACAACTTTGAGTGTTTCTAATTATGACCTAACCGAATTACAGTCAATTACCCTATAAGTTATAGTTGATTGAAGTTGTCTACAATATTTTGTTCGAGATAATCATAGTAAGCCAGTCAAAATACACCAAAACTCGGCGCTTATTGCGCTTTTTCATATGTGAATATACGATGAATTTAAGAACTACTGACAGATGATAGCTCGTTAGATAGAAAGATATGATTGTAGAATATAAATGTTCTGTAAATATTTGAATAATGGAATGACACATCGATCAGCATACCCGTCGCAAGGTTACGTTTTTGGTGTGACATTTGACTTGTCTTTTGAGGATTTGTATGAAATATATATGGTACTCACAGCCAAATAAGTCGAATGTCAATTTTTGTCTACTTTAAAGAGTAGACTTTTCTGTCAATTCTTTTTTCGGTAGAGGGACACCAAATAAAGTTGACATAAACAACATATAAATCAAAGAAGTTCGGCTTTATTAAGTAGAATGATTCTCTAGAAAGAGAAAGAAATTGGGTGTGATGGTTTTATTATTTAAATAGCAAAATTGACTCCAACATTTAAACTTTTTTGACGACAAAATCTCGAAATGCTGTTGGGAATTCTTGTCTCAATATTTCTGGGTCTGTTCCTGTACTCGCATTTTTCCTTTAGAGCTATTTGTTAGCTTATTTTGCTTTTTTTATTTCTGTTTTCTGTTAATTCTTTTATTATCAATGGTTATTCAAGCAATAGTGAGCGATGTCCAATCAAAAATTGAAAACCTTCTTGTGTTCATAAACGGTGTTTTTGTTCTTGTCTCATTAAGTGAAACAAAATGTTTCATGGACCCACATATATTCATATTGAACTATTTCATTCGTTTCCGATAAACCTCCTTGCTAAACACTATTACAAAGAAGTTAATTTTAAGATTAAATTTTTAAATATTTGAAGTGAGGGACTTTTGGATCTGAAACAAAAGTGAAAATCAGATATTTGTTACATTTCAGAGCGGGAGGATTTTTCATTAAAATACAATTTTGAATTATCATAAAAATGTGTTCGTATCTTAATTGTACAACACATCCAACAATGTGAGCCTGTTCATCTGCTTGGAAGGGTAATTTTCCTCTACATTGACGCAGACAATGCCACCATTTTCATTGCATTTTTTTTTCAAACCATGCAACATTTATCATACACATTTACAAGATAACTTATTTGTTTGGGGCAAACCAATCTTGAAGACAAGAATGAAGCTACAATAAAAAGTTTGATCATTAACACATTTTAACAAAACACAAAAAACGTCGCATTAAATCTTTGGCTCCAATTTCAAAGCTGGCAACAGAGTCAGACTCAATGCTTTTTCGACAAATACTCTCAAGAGATGGCGTTCATTGTATTAGCTGACTCAACTGCAGTGTTCATTTGAAGCGCTGGTGTCACATTTCGAATAACCTTGTTTGGCAAATGAATATGCAAGTGGCGCCAATTCAGCGTAGCGCGTCCAACACACGAACTTTCCATAAAAGAGTATTTTGAGATTATCAAACAACAACAAGCAGACAGCATTTCTAGTATGTTTGAAATGGTTGCATAGAAAAGTCAAAAAATTATTATTCGGTGAAGTAAAAAAGAATCAAAGAGGAAACGAGGCCGAAACTGTTTCTTTTTGAGTTTGTAGATCGATCAAAGAATTACCAACTGAAAAAGCGGAAGAATTAGTTGATGAAAAAAAAAAAAATTGCTAATTTATCGGTAAAAAAATTTAAGTACGTAGAGGAAAAAAGATATCGTCAAAAATTTCCTAAAGACTACAGTCGCGCGTTTTCGTCTTTGACATTATAAGTTGTGTTCACTTGGTGTCCTTTCACAAAGTGACTTGCAGCGTGAATTGGTTCGATTTTATAAATGGCATCAAATTCCAGAAAAACAAGTCAATAAACAAACTTTTTTTTAGAAAGAAGAATTAATGCAAATAAATCAAACGTAAACTAACTGTGATTTCGAATATAAGAAGAATAGGAATTAGGACCGAATCGAATAAAAAAGTTAAAATCTAGTGCATTTTTATCAGAAGAGAGTTCCGGCGGAATAGAAAGCTGAATAATTTTGTTCGATTCAGTTTGTAACGGAGTTTGTTGGAATTTCTCAATATTTCGCATTGAGAATCGAACGACGAAAAAAACGGCATATGTAAGCAAAGTGAAAATAATTAAAGAAAACAGTTGATTATGTTATTCAATTTGAGAATTTAAACGCATTTGTTACAGTAAAAAATTTCTGTTTTCATTTTAAAGGAATCGAATCGAGCCATTTGCTTTCGTAATTTGAAATCCGATTTTGGCGCGACGTGCGAGATAAAATTGTTATTATTTGAGGGTTTTTTCGGGAAGCAAAACTGTAAATCAAGAGTAAATTTACTCTAAGACGACGACGATAAAGCAATATTTTTTTTTTCCTTAACTGCACGCATACACAGGCACACGCACATACAAATCGAACGATCGAACGAGCAAGCAAGCAAACGACCGAGCCAATTCAGCACCAAAACATACACACAGTGAACGGTGTATACATACAACGCGCGGCAGAAAACGACTTACAACGACGACCTACAAAGAGCAGGCAGAAAAAACAACAAAAACCATATTTTTTAGACTTTTTCTTCCACTTTTTCTCCTTCTTCATCGTTTAACCATTTCATTTGGGAAAGAAGCTGATTGCTGATTTTCAAGTTTTGCAACACTCACGAGCACACACGTACACACACCGACGATAATAACGCTTAGGAATCGAAAGGTACGTACTATCTATATGTTATATGATCTAATTGAATGCATACCGTTTGTTTCATTCTATTTTTCTTTATAATATCAACATCATATCGGTATCTAATTCAGCTTTGATATAGCATGCATGAAATAAATTCACTTGATTCGTAGCGCCAATGCGGGTTTTCATACACACATTTAGATTTCAATCATAAAACTCCATTTCTAGTCGCTGCGATCCCGTTACCGCACTTTTATGCAAACAAGCTCAGTATTGACGAAACAGAAATCGAAAGAATTCGCCATCTCTTTTCGATTCAATTGTGGTTGTGGATTGTAATGATATGGTTTTTCGTCGTGCCATATTCGAGTTCAATCTACGTCGATAATTCTCGATGTTGTCTTCTTTCTTTCACACATTTTCGATTTCGTGAACAATATGCATGCACACAAGCAACCAGTCAGCTAGCCAATATATCCGAATTCGAACGCCTTTTCTTCGTGTATCGTCTTTGCTTCTACTTGTATCCATATTCTTTCATTTTTCGCATACAAACTGTTGCGCCGATTATAATATACTCTCAATTTTTTCACAGTCGTGTATTGGTGTGTTGTTACTTGCTATTGCTTTTGTCATAATTATGTTTTTTTCTCAATTCCGATAAATACTCTATTTTGCTCCTATTTAATTTACCAAAGTTACAGTTTGATTTTCGATTTATTTCTTTGCACGAAATGAAAATTGCGTGAATTGTGAGCGAATAGAGCGCGGCGGGAAAAAATTTATTATATTTATGCATTATAATATGAAAAAGCAAAAATTCAATAACCGAACCGAATTTCGTTCGGGGAAGAGAAGAAAGACGAAATCGCAAATGAAACGAACGGAAAAAAACGAACCAAAACAGTAAAGAAATCCAAAAATGGTTTTCGTTTCAGCCTAATATCGGTTGGCTGTATGCACGTGTGCGTGTGTTTGTACATGCTGATTTGTGTGTTCACAATATGCGAGAGACTAAACAGAATGTTTACGTGCGAATGTCAGCACGACCTATCGAAAAAAAAATGGCGTTCAATATTTTCCTTTTTTTTCGGTTGTTTTTAACTCGCCTTACATTAGCGTGGTGCTTTTTCATTCTCTTTTGTATTTCATTTTTTTTTTCAACATAATCCCTGTTGCCTGCCATTTTTGTTTTTGAGCGCTCATATATTTTTCCTAGAACGACTGAGCCTAAAGAGAGAGAGGGAGAGAGAGAAAAACAAAATATACAAACCGATTTCAATTTCGGTGTTTCTCTATTTGTGTGTCAACAACAGACACATTACCACCACCACCGCCACCGTTAACAGGAACAGCACAAACCAAAAAACCAACAACAACAACCAGCGATTTTAAAATTAACTAAATTTAGACGTATTGAGAATTCATATGGATCATAAATTGGCTGATATTGTTTTTGTTGGTGCGAGGTTGATGCGTAAAGCTGATTAGTGTATTGCTATCACACTTTGGTTTCATTGTTCCCGTTGTCATTCCGTTCGATGTCTTCAATGCACGCACAATAGTTCTGTTATTGTTTTAGGCACACATTGTGTGTGTGTGTGTGTGTGTGTGTGTGTGTGTACATTCTTCGCATTTTCCTGCAATTCTTTAATGCGTATGAACTGAACCGGTGTGTGATTTACCATCTCTGTTTGGCATACATTCGGCAGCGCGCATATTTCACAGTCCATTTCATGTATTTCACTCAAGCATAGAGAAGAAACAGTTCACGCACGAAATTACCATGTCATGCCGATTATTTGTTTCGTTCATTTCGTACATGTCGAAGCTCTTAGCTCATGCATGTCAATTTGTAGAGCAAATTGCAAAATCTGAGCGACGAGCAAATGTTTCATTAACTGTGTACTAAAGTTCGAATATGTTGCAATTGAACGTTCGAATTTATCGAATTGGCAGCGCAATGACGGGGCAGATGTATGGTCAAAGTGCCAAAACAGTCACCTTTTCACAGCATTAAACCGAACTGAACATATGCAACTTTCATTTCATTGTTGCTATTATTACTATTATGGCATCGCATTGTCAAAACGAAAACCCTAGTAACGCACAGCGCACATCCAAGACCTTTTCTTTTAATTATAGCCATCTGCTCATCGAAATCTGTCGCTTCTCGGGGCTCACTCTCAATTGATGCAAAAATTACGGCATTCCGATCGGTGAACATAGCGTTTCGGATAAGAGAATATTATGAAATCTCAGTAATTTGCTAGTTTTCAAGACATTTATTAGAGAAACCAGAGCAAAACACGCCATATCCATCGTGCGTATCGAATTAATTATTCATGTTTTTTAGGCAGAATATCTTCAATCTATGGCATTTTTTCGGTTTAATTTCTGCAAATTTCTAAACGCGTTCGTAAAACAAAAACCGATTAGACTATCTCACCAAAACAAAAAAAATTTGAGAAAGATGAAAATATAAGGAATGGAAAGTTTTCATTGACACAGGCGCTCATTCCATCTGTTTTACTCGGCTCCACTCCAAATTTTTGAAATTCTCCACACAAAAACATCCAACAATTATCTTCGTACGAGAGAGAATCTTTTGCATCTTACTAATCGATGCCATATCGTATTAAAATTTTTGTGGATTTTCGTTGACTGTACCTGATTCTCGGCTTTTTTGCACACTCTCATTGAAATGCCATGTGTATTGAATCAGATTTATGTGTTTTGGCCGCGATCCGTTTCCACCACAGATCACATTACAGGCCAATGTCAAACTTTTTTAATGAATACACAACCGATAAAAATATATCATTTCACTTCACTTCTTGAAATACATATTTTTCTCTGCTTGTTTTTCATTTTCATCATTCTTTGCATAATATTCTCAACGTGTTTGTTTCGAGTCTGATCTCATAGTTCCATAGATTCGGCAACGACCCGTCGTTTCGTCCGTTCGTTCGTTTTTCGACTTTCCCATATTATTCTATCACTCCTTCAATACATTAAATTTATTCATTCTCTTGCTTTCGCAACGAAATAAAAAATACAACCGATTGACACGAATAAAAACGATGTTTATTTAGTCATTTCCAAATCGCAAGCCAAATACACTCCAAATGATTTGCTGACGTAAATACAAAAGAAAACGATCGATTTTGATTCATTGGGTTTATTAGGATCAGAATATTGACTCAACTGAACGTTTCATTCATTGTTTAATTGTTTATTGTTCAGGTCGATCAGTGAAATTAGCTAATGAACTCGTTTTTCAAAGCGAACGCCATTTAATGAAAGCATACATACAATGAATCAAAACACACGGCGCACATATCGGGTAAAACCAAAACAGCAAAACAGCTGAAACATTCATGAACTAGAACAACAACAACGATCGACAAATAATAACACATCGCGCGCACACACATACACACAAATTGGCTTCTTTCAGTAAACATGAAAGCCTCGTTTGTATTTTAAACCATACATTTTCGATTTTTACTGGACCAATTTCGTAATCCTTTCAGATACTTGAGCATTTTTCTTTTATGTCGATTTAGAGGTTTTTGTCTGCCTTTACCGCAAAGTGTCCATTTTCATTGAGCGACACAATAAAACACTGGATCAAATCGAATGAAATGAGCACTTCACTCAGCGTAATAGACACAACACAACAACAACCATCTCTATCTGTTTGTTATGGCCGTAAAATGGCAAAAACCATTTGATTTTTTTTCCTGTCTTGTTTTTTCTTGTTTATTTTTTTTTTTTTGCTTGGCTGTTCATTTTGCTCGGAAATTGAACGGCACGTTAAAAAGACGGCAAATACAAAGAAAGCCAAGCGAATATTCAAAATCGTCTAAACATTGACAGCACACAAAGCAATGACTTATTTAGATCGTTTCGTTTATTATCTAATTTGGGGAAAAACGGTTACATGAACCTAGTTGAGTTTGAGTACTTTACGGTGTTGTGGTTTTTGCTGCTGTTACTGTGTTTTTGTGATGTACGGCTTTTGTATTATTTCAAATTCGATGTTTACCGTTTTCTTTTCATCTTCACATTTTCTGCGGTGAAAATGTATTTTTGCTAATTTTGAATAACTAAAACGATTTTGCGGTGCTGAACATCGGCAAAGCGATTTCGCCCTAATGGCTTTATAATTGTGAACTGAAAATGGTCGACGACAACGGCGGCGCCGCACATCTATGTGATAAATTCTTCACACTCCATCCGCTTGAGTAATTTCGACAGAACCAATTTGGATCCGATACAGTTTGTTAATTGAGCTTACAACTTTGGGTGAGATTTCACTTCAAACGATACCAATCCTCTTCTATTTATGTCTAGCACACGCTTTTTACCCTCTCCATTAATTTGTCAATGGCTGAAAATTGAGTAAATGTGAAAATTGTGACCCAAACGAATATGACTGACATCCAGACCGAGCCATGAAACGATGTTTGAATTTGGGCTCGACTTCAGAAACAAGCAAAACAACACTCCATACAGACAATTGTGCATTTGAATCTCAACGAAATATGTTTGCAATTTGAAGATTGTGCTCAAAATAAGCCATCCATAACGGATTAGATAGAGATTTAGCGAACCAATCCAATTTTATTTGGAATCTACATATCACGATTCAACTTATCATTTAGCGAGTGTTTGTCGTGCATTTCGATTGAATTATCATCATTGATTGAAGTTCCAAAAAATAATGCGCTCTTTTTCCATTATGGCCGACCTTTTGTTGTGGAAAAAGGTTATTTTGGAAGTTTGTCAGTACACATGCAGCGTGAATTCACGGTTCAAAAATATACACATACGCCTGCAGTGCTATTTAAACATATGCATCGAACTGACCTTGACATAACGACTGACATCGGGAAATTGACAGAGTACACGTTGTTATGAAATGAAACGAAATGAAACGAAATTCATGTACAGCGTCAACAGCGTAGCAATACACTGCGCACACATACAGTGGTTCGCCAAACATGCACATAAATAAACATGAGATTTGGTTTACATTTTCCCCTCAGCACTGTCGTTGACGTTTGCCGATTATCAGCCAGCATACTATGCTATAGATTGATAATTGTAAACACATTGAAATGCGTTTTCTGCCGTTTCCATAGTTTTGCTTTCTTTTTTCATTATTGTTTAAAGTTTGAATGCATTTATCTCATTACATAACATACATAACGAATCGATACAATTTCATTAGAATGCAATTTATCGCTAGTATTTTATTGAATCGGGAGCTACTTCATTTGAATCTCGGTTCCGTTGTTTCTTTTCTCCGCGCCAACAATATATTCGAAAGGTGATATACAAAAACAAAAAAAAACAAAAAAAAAAGTGGAAACGAATGGCATGGAAATCCAGTCAATTTCCATGTGAGTGACTAGACACATGTTTGTTTTTAATTGGCTATCGATCGACGTGAAACGAAACGCCACAAAGCACTTTTGTATATTGTTTTCACTCCACGCTATATAATTGCTAATGAGCCGCCCCATACCCAGTTTTTTCAGTCTTCAGTCCATGTTCGCTGATTTTCAACTTTTCACGGTGAATTCTTTTTTGTGTTTGTGTGTAAATAGCATGTCTCTATTGTTGAAATTCATCTATCTTGAGTGAGCTACATAGTTTTCTCCAAATAATCCAAACAAGAAATGCGCTGTCTGAACATATACCGCTGTCTATTTGGTTATTGGCACTTGGAACACGAATGTGTTTGTTTCTGTCTTCATTGACTTCATTCCGATTTATTTTTGTTGTGTCGTGTGATTTATTTGATTTGCTGTGTTCTGCTGGCCTTCTGCGTGTGTTTATCAATCCAAAAATTAGTCGAATGGAAAACATATGCAAATCTAGCATTGCCATAATTCATTTGTCCACTCACGCATTTGATGGTACAGTTTTTACAAAACATTAGTTTCATTTCGATTGATAACACTAATTTTTGAAGGAATCGTTCAATTTGAAGATTTCAATTAAACTACAGAAACACCAGAATTGTGCGCTGATATCGGAAGCAGCCAGTTCTACGTTATTTTGGGGAACCACTCAATCCACAACAGATGCAAAGCATTGACACATTAATGGTGCCTACAGCTGACTAACTTATCACAACAAGATAACAAAGTGAAGCGTGAAGTTTATTTCTCACTGACTCAGTGACGTTATTTATCGCACATTGATGATACTTGCGATGGTTGATGATTACTTCTAGTGAATTTTTATTTTCGTTTTCTTGTGTTTATTTTTCACAAGTTTTATTGCCTTTTAAATGTATCTTTCATGTATAAATTTTACTTTACTTTTTTTGTGCAGCAGTTGAACATTTTGCGAACGGTAAATAAACGAACGACGACCAGAGGAAAGGAATTTTTCGAAGATGGATCTAAACGTTGCTGTGAATACAACCTCCGAGCTGTTCGAGGACAGTGACATGGACTTTCCATCTATCCTGATGGGCCGAGAAAATCTCAAGATTCTTGCATCGCCAGGCAGTGAATCGAGTGGTGTCAGTTCGCTAGACGCCGATGAGGCAAAGGTAATAAAGTATTTCTATTTCAAATTTGACTGGTTGATAATAAAAATAATAACGTGATTAGTAGGATATGTGCAAATGAATACGAATCGTTTAAATCTTTCTGAAAAGAGATAGGTCAACTGTCTTCAGCAAAGCTTCGGAGTAAATAAAGATCTTTCACTCTCCTGAGGACACTTGGAATACACGTTCTCCTTTAATACCATGTCCTCTTTATCTTCATGCTGACTAATATATTGGGAGCGCAAATTAAAACGTGACCATTTTGGTGCACAAATACCGTTTTATTATGACATATTGGTACAATATATTTTATTCAAAGTATTGTCCATCGGAATCCACAACATTTTCCCATCTTGTTGGCAGCATTGTTATGCCACGTTTGAAAAACGATGCGTCCTTAGAGGCAATCCAAGAATCGATCTATATTTTAGCTTCTTCGTAAGAACGGAAGTGCTGGTCAGCCAGGCCATGAGTCATTGATCGGAACAAGTGGTAATCGGAAGGGGCCAGGTCTGGAGAATACGGCGGGTGGGGTAGGATCTCTAATTTCAATGTTTGCAAGTACACTTTGACCGATCTTGCAACATGTGGTCGAGCATTGCCATGTTGCAAAATCACTTTATCATGCCTCTGCTCATATTCTGGCCGTTTTGCCTTCAGTGCATCGCTCAAACGGCCCAATTGTTCTTGCTAGAAATCAGCATTGATGGTTTGGTTGGATGGGAGCAGCTCATAGTGCACCACACCCTTCTGATCCCACCAAATACAGAGCATAAGCTTCGAACCATGAATATTCGGTTTTGCTGTCGATGTTGATGCATGGCCGGGGTAACCATACGATTTTTTTCGCTTTGGTTTGTCGTAAAGGATCCAATTTTCATCGCCAGTGACGATACGATGAAGAAAACCCTTTCTTTTTTGACGTTGGAGCAGCTGTTCACAGGTGAAAAATCGCCTTTCAACGTCTCTCGGCTTCAACTCGTATGGCACCCAATTCCCTTCCTTTTGGATCATTTCCAATGCTTTTAAACGATGGGAAATCACTTGGCGTGTAACTCCTAATAATTTCGCAAGTTTGTCCTGTGTTTGACACGAGTCTTCATCGAATAATGCCTCTAATTCAGCATCTTCAAACTTTTTCGGCTGTCCAGGTCGTTCTTTGTCATTCAAGTCATAATCACCACTTTTGAAACGTGCAAACCACTTTTTACACACACTATTCGATATGGAATATTCGAGATATCTTTCTGACAACAAACGATGACATTCAGCAGCACTCTTCTTTTGATTAAAGTACAAAAGCATTGCTTCCCGCAAATGCTGTTTTGTTGGCACGTATTTGGACATTTTCAACGTAATAAAAAAGTTGTGTTTAAAATCTTGTGTTCACTTTGAGGGGCGGAATTTACTAGATTTTTTGAAGCTCTTTAACATAGAATAGCTGTCACTGTCAAAATATATGACGGGTGAATAGATATGAAGTTAGGCACAAATGGTCACGTTTTAATTTGCGATCCCAATATAAACTATCTCTTGGTTAAATGTTCAAATTTATTTATGCTTCCCACTTCTCCATACAAATGCAGTGTGCATGATCGATCTTAATACTCTCACATTCATTATCAACCGTTTCGGCTAATCTCATTATTATTCTCAACCACTCATTTGCCAAAGCTGTTGTTATTGTCAAAAACTTCATCTATTTGCAAAAATAAATTAATTTCGCTGAAATACGATAATATGGGAGATGAGCGATTACCGAAACGGTTTCTGTTCGCCGAAGCTGATGAGCTTCGTACTTGGCTCTCGATCGGGTTTTGTGGAGAGATATTGTCAGGGATGTATGAGGTTTATTGTTTCGAAATATAGACCAAACTAGGGCTTGTTGTTGTTGTTATACAACCACATTAGTCATTGCGATAGATTATGATAACAATATTTTATAACTAAATATATCAATCCAAGAAATAAGGGAAAAAGTCAGAAAATACGCATACAAATGCTATCGGAAACAGCGATAGTTCATTGAAAACAACGAAAAATGACACAAATCTCGTTTTTTTTATTGAATACATCAAAAAAGAATCAAAACGTCTCTAAGGTGTCAGTTATTGACTTTATATTATGATATAATTCGCTTCCATCGCGTTTCTTACAGCTTCTTATTAAAATATAATCATATCAACATCGATTGCAAAAAATATAGAAACATTTAATATTTTCGCTCAGTTTTTTCTACACGTGATTGAGATAAAGCGGATGATAAACTTCATGCAATGAAGCAAGCATAACAAACAAGCCAACCGCAATTTCACAAATTGAAATCATTCATGTAAAATTCCTTCAATAAATACGCAAAGAGAATGTTGCGTTTAACCTCCAAATCAGCAGTCAATCAGATAACAGAATTGATATTATTCAGAGAGAAAAAAACAAAAAAACAAATGAAATTTCGTTGGATGGAAATTTACTGAAAAATTTACGTGTTAAATGTGTAATCTGAAGAATCCTTGATTTGGTTTCAACACTAATGAAATTAATATTTAATTTTTAGAAATTGGCTAATGAGCAGCTACCAACAAACAGCAGTCCGATTTTGGCATCTGAACCAAGCTCAGCAGTACAAACGGAAAGCGAATCGAGCGATGGAAGTGATGGAAGTGATGGAAGCGATGGAAGCGATGGAAGTGATGGCAGCAATGATGATGATGACGACAAGCAGTCCGAACAAAATTCAAACGTAAGCGTGCAATCGGCTGAAGAGAATGAGAAACACGAATCCATTAGCGAAGATAAATGCAGTGATGAAAGTGACGTCAATGAAAAGCTTGAAGACGTCGATCAAGTTGAAGATGCCGATGACAATGAACGGCAGCCAGAACTAGTCTCTAGTGCTGCTGCTCAAGATGAAGAGAAGGCATCGATTGATTTGGACGAGATTCGATACGAACGCTTGAAAACAATTTACGAAGGACGTGACATTCTGGATTTTGGCGCAAATGTCGCCAATCAATCATGGAATGTTCAATATGCTCACTTGCCGGAGAAAAACTACCAAATGTACATCAACAATCGATCTCAATACAATCGTTTGGCCGCTGGCTACAAAACTCCCGAGTACTATTCATTGAACAAATGCGAATTTTCA
Organism: Obolodiplosis robiniae; assembly: GCA_028476595.1. NCBI lineage: Eukaryota > Metazoa > Arthropoda > Insecta > Diptera > Cecidomyiidae > Obolodiplosis > Obolodiplosis robiniae. Next base: position 16,752,770 of record CM052014.1, read on the forward strand.
TCTTGCACTTTTCATTTTCCAGTGATGGTCGATATTCCAGACAAAGGTGACAAGCAAGTGAACACCACCTGCAATTTAAGTCTCATTGAGTTGTTGATGAGCACCGTTGATTCGATTGTGAGTCGTCATTCACCGGTCAAAAATTTGAATGTTCCCGCTCAGAAAATGGCTGCCCAATCGATGGCATCTTTGATTTACGCGCCAATCGCCGGCCAATCGATGAATTCGAACAACTTCATGATGAACAATAGTGGTGCCAATATCGCCGCCACCTCAACATTTGGCCAATCATACGCATATCAAAACCAAAATCAAAATCGCAATCAATTTACAAATGCTAACAACAACAGTCACACATTCAAGCAAAACAACACCGCAAATCCATTCTATGGTAGCAACATCGCGTTCAATGATGCATTGTTCAATCAAATTGGCAACAATATCAACAATTCATCGGCGCTAAATTTGAACTTACTGAACGCAATCAATGGCACAAACAACACAAACCTCAATCAATTGAGCAAATCAGCCGTTGCTAATTTTATAAATCAAAATCGACAACTCTACGGAATGTGCCGTCAAAATATTAACAAATCAGGAATTAATTTTAACGCAAATAGTCATAAACAAATGCCCACATACTCACATTTCTAAATTAGAAAACAAAAAAACCTCATCCAACACACAAACACACATCTCAAGCAACCGAAACAGCCACGCGAACTCATGAAAATTAAAAAAAAAAGAAACATAAACAAAAAACAAATGAAAGAGACACGGAAATACATTGACTCAGAGAGACTAGGATCAAGGAACGATACGGATCTGCCCCACAAATGAAAAATCCAAACAAACACAGAGAGAGGTAAAGACAAATGGAATCCATTCGCAAACGGTCATTTCATCGGTTTCATCCAAAGAGGAGCTAAACGATCAACAAGTTTGTTTTGTTCTTTATAAATTTTATTGTTTAATATATTTTTTTTTGTTTACTTGTGCGTTTTTTTAAAAAAAACACTTCTTACTTATAGTTAACATTTACTGTCACGCAATTCAAGACAGATAGATAACAATCGAAAGTGAATAACTGTACAATATTTTTTCTCCCAAACTACATATTTTTTCCACACAAATTTGGTATGCAAGGCGCAAACTCAACTCAATTCAAATGAGACTTCAATCCGAGGCTTTGATCGTAATTTTTTTTCATTCACGCGCATGTGTTTTTGTAGTTTTTACACAACTTGCACACTTTTTCCACGGGATAACAATTGTGTGGATATTTTTTTTCTGTTTTTTAATGGCCAAAATGCATATGCCATTTTGCGTTTGTATATCTCATTCTTATTTTTTCCATGTTTCATTTTCATTTTGATGCTAATAAATTTTTTTGTACAAGGTTATATATTATATGCTCCTAGGAAAATTTGAGGCTGAACAAGACTTCTTGAGCCATAAGAAGTAAATGAAAATCATACACGCAATATCATGAATGAAGTAGAAAATATATCGTGACAAAGACAAGACATTCACTTTTAATTGTCTCTATTTAGAGATTTATACATACACAACAATTTTTTAACCGAAATGAAAAACTACAAAACAGATCCCAGATTTACTCTTATTAATCATCTATTTACTAAATAACAAAAGAAAATTCTATTATTCAATGTAACGTATATACATATAAGTTTAATATATGTTTCAAAGATGGAAATGCAAAGAAAAACATGTATATACAGAAACCTGTTGATCCTAATCTGTTTCGTGTCTCTCTCTGATTCTCTCCCCCCCACATGCATATTTATTATTCGCCACGAATATTTCAATCGTTGGCAATAGTTTTAATGAATTTGTAAAAAAATAGTGTAAATGAAGGTAAAAATCAATAACAACAGTAATTATTTGCGATTTTCCAAAACCAAACTCAGAGAGAATATCAATGAAAAGCAATGACATGCACACAATCACAAGCAGAGAAAACCCATATTTAGATTAGAACACCGAAAATCCACTCAAATGCCAACAATAGTTATTATTATCTCACCTTCCCAAACAATTATTATGGTTTCTTTGCTCTTGATACTTACAATACATGTAAAAAAAGACACATTTAACGAGTTTTGGTGGGACTAGAGCTGACTCGCGATTGTGTGACGATTCCATAAATGTGAAATTCTCTCGTATCTCCTTTTTATAATTCAATCGCAGAAACAATGTTGAAGTTAAAGTGTAAATATTGATTTTGATAAGAAAAAAAATTGAATAGAATCCGCTAACTTGAATTTGAGATTGAGGTGAAGAAACGATAGCTCTCGATTTTAGTGCGAATTTTCGCATTGTCATTTGAAAAACGAGCACTATCTGTTTCATTGTTGTTGCGTGTCACAAAATCACAAACACAACGGCATACGTACAAGCCTGAGCCAGACACAAACAGGCAAATGCATTATTAAGCTAATTTGTTTCGATAGATTTAATTGTGGTTTTTTTTTTTCAAGATTATTACCAAAACATTGATTATTATTATTTATGCCTTTAAAATATAACTGAAATTCTTTAAATTTAAGAGAACATAAAAAATGGAGCAAAATTCACGAAGCGACAGATTATGAGAAAGTTGGATGAAATTAGACACACAAATTAATATTCCATGAGTATGTTTAAAAAATGATGGACAAAATTCCAGTTGAACATATCTCTTTCGGCATCAAACAAAATAAGAAAAATTGTCAAAATTTGCAATCTTCACTTAATTTAATGCACACACTCAAAAGCATTTCGACGCCTGTAGATTGGATCATCTTCCACAATTTTACAAATATTTTTTGGAAACAATGTTTTTTCTCTTATTCGTCCAAATACTGGGAATGCGACCTTAACAATTAGAAATTATTTGATCTGTTTTTTGCTGTGCACTTTAAGATGTTATAAACTACAATTTATTACGAATTTTACAAGAAAAATGAAGGATTAGCTAACGAAACAAATGTTATTTATGTATAGGAAAATTTAGAACGACCAAATGAAAACAAAAACTCCATAAGCTCGCTTGAAGAAATGAGCCAGTTTTAAGTGGAACAAAGCCAACATTCAATTTGAAATGTTCAAAGCAAATATTTTAAAACACAAACTATTCGGATGCAATTTTCAGCAAAAATGTAATTTGGAAAGTAAACAAAAATCCATTTTAGTTCCATATGTAAGAATACAAAAAAACAATCGATTTCCGTTTTGCACACGTTATTTTTAAAAAAAAGGCGACCAATTTTTCGAATTCCGTAAGACAAAGATCTGATGACTTCAGTTTTTTTCAATTAAGAAAATTGAATAACGCGTATCAAATTGTGATGTATTAAGCCTAATGAAATTATATTTCTATTCGCCGTTATTTCAAGCATATCTAGTTTTCAATTTTGTTTTTTAGTGGAATTTAATTATATTGTCATTTTATGTCGCTTTCACGCCCAATTCGAGTCTTCTCCTCAGATGTCGCCTTTGTTTCGCTTTAAAATTCATTGAGTTTTCCTTTTTTGTGATACATTGAAGAAGCATTTTAGTGAGATTTTTAAGAAATGACAAGCCCAATGTATCTTCTTCACGAGAAAAAAAGAACTGGGTTTGCATTGGTTGTCCAAATAAATAAATGAAGAATAACCGAACCAGATTTATTACATCGCTAGCAAATAAAATCAAATTCTTATGTGCAACAATGCAAAACGAATTAATAAATTCCTTTCTATTGCAAAGAATACACACCGGAAAGAACAGATCACACGTTTTTTTTATCGCCAATAAAAGAAATGGTTTTGTGTATTGCGGAGATAGTATATAAATTGAAAACAGTAGCTAGTAGTATAAAAATATATATTATATGCAAGTAAATGTAGGTGATTTGCTTAAATTAACTCTTACAGACAAAAAATGGCAAACAATAATTTAAATTATTCAATCAATGTTAGGTGTATATGACATTTGATATCATAAAATGGTGTTGTGAGATTGTTTCCGATTCTATTGGTGCGCAGCGCGATCCCGGAGATGAAGTCAATTCGTCTATGCCTCCAATACCACAATTGTTTTACTTAATCATAACAACAGAAAGACAAACAAAAGGGACGGCTGTCGCCCAACTAGAAATCCAATTGTAGTTTTGATACCTGAACTAGTTAAAAAAAAAATCTGTATTAAAAGAGATTTCAACATGGACAACTGAATTTTAATCAGATTAATTCCAAAATATCCAGAAATTTAGCCAAATTGTTTGAAAAAAAAGGTGAATAGAAAGCTCAGTAGCTTTTGTACGTAATTTTTCTATTTAATGAGGTTATAAGTTGGAAAATTCAGAGAAAATGCCAAATATTTGAATAGTTTCTACAAATTTAAAGCGTATCTAATCACAAAAATCCCACAGAACTTTCATCCGAATTAATATGAAACACAAATAAATGATCTATTCCTCTGATTAGTTCACGAATCGATTGTTCCACTCAAAGCGGTTCAATACGAATAACCATTTTGTTTAATTCTTTCTTTTTTTATTTTAAAATATATTCATAAATGTATTCGTTTGATTCGACACTTTTCGAGGGATGCTTGCTCAAAGATTTATATTTGCACAAAATATTTCTTTTCACTTTTCAATAAAATATGCCACTTATTCAAATTCGAACAATACATTTTAAAATATCACATAACAATATTTTATGCAATTGATATCAGTGCCAATTTTAAATCGATTTGAAGTGTATCGATGCAATCATCATCCGATGTATTCGATCAAAACTTGATAAAAGATCAAATCGTCAGATCAAAATAATAAAAATTCAAAAGAAATGATTTTGAAGTATTTGAAAATAGTAAATCAATCTGGAAAATGAATGATTCGGAAAAAAAAAATTGAGCAAGCATTCATTTAAAAGTTTTGCATATGAACCATTATAATAGATGTTAGATCCAAGTACCTCCTTGCTCGATTACAATTTAAACGAAATTTGCTGAATAGCCTTATAACTAAGTGATTTGGTTTTTAAATTTAACATTTGAATATTACTTACAAAAAAAAAGATACACAATCAATGTGATTTCAAGAAACATTGGCAAACAAAATCAATCAAGAGGGTCAGTGGCATCAATTAAACGTGACAAGTTGGAAGCATCAGCGTAAATCGTGTCATAGTGTACCAATTTCATTTTCTCCTAATTCCAATTTGAGACTTGTAGAACTTTTGATATTTTGTTTGCTCCGCGCGTTTTAATAATAAGCAAAAACAATTATTTTCTCAGATTTTCGATTCTATGTCATTTACAAAAACTACAACATCAGAAAAAAATCATTTCATTTCGTTTAAAAATGAAGAATATCCTTTAAACATTTTTTTGGATCAATGATAATAATATTAGGATTAAGTGTTTGAAATCGTATTTTCACAACATAAATGTATTAAATAAGGCAGAACACAATAATTTTTTTCTCTTTTATTTTTCTAATTTAAAATTGAAATTGTAACGAATTAGATTTAAACTTTGATACAAAAACAAACAAAGAAGATGACTACAAAATATTGTTCTTTACCAAATAAATCAATGTTTTTAACAAAGATCCTCACACACGTATCGATAAGTACACACACACAGTTACGAATATTTAACGTTTATTATTTAATTTTTCTTTTTCTTTTTTTGCAAGTCAAAAATTTTCGTTAACATAAATCACAATGTAATGGTCATTTGGTGGCGGAATAGAAAACCAACTAAATATTCCAATTGAAAGAACAAAATCGCAATCGAATCGTCCGCCGCCAATGACTTGAGAAAATCATTTAAAAAAAACTTACACATAGAAAAATAAAATAATTTGCAGTGATTTGACTTGAAATTCCTACCAATTTTATAATTCGCCATATCTTCTTATTAGACTTTAACGCAGTTGTAACGAATGAAAACACACAAGCGAAACACCGGAAAAATGAAATGTAAACCAGCTTAGATACAACCAAGGGATTAATTATTTATTCAAAAAGAAAAAAAGCAACAACAAATGTATAGTTATTTGATTGTTTGGTTCAAAATCAGAGAATATGAGAATCGAATCGAATCGAATCAAAAAGTTTGTGTGAGTGCGTAATCGATTTGTGTACTATCCGTTTGCTTAGAGTGTTTAGCGTGTAGTTCTAGATGTAGCGACAATTCACACATACCCACAAAACAATGAAAAATTTAATTATTAGATGAGTAAGAAACCGAATTTTAAACAAATCACTCTTTGTTATATCTAAGTGGTTATGGTGTTTTTTCCGTTTTTTCTCTCTTTTTTTTGTTCGCATCATTTCTACATGCTTTTTTTTGGTACATTTCAATATAAACGCAGCTCATGATTTTTTTTTAATATTTCACTCTGTCAATTTGTTCGATAGGTTTTTTTTCCAATTTTTTGATTTCATTATCCTGTTTCAATTTTTGGTATCCTCATATGGTTTCGTGACTTGAGTACCTACGATTTTAAAGACAAACAATTCTCCGCAATAAGAAATTTCTTTTAATGCAATATATCTAAAATCTATCCAAAAGTAATAATCAAATTATCATGATTTTATTTTCAAATGCTAACATTCTAATGAACAAATATCTATTTGCATGTAAATGTTCGTTTTTATGCAGACAATTTGATCACAAATATTTTTGACTACAAAATAAAAAAGCTGTTTGTTGTCGGTCGATATTCGCATCTACAAGGAATAATTAATTCGAGCATTTCGAACAAAATGAATTGGGAAGAATAAAATTTGGTTCAACATATTTTTCGATTAAGAATTAAAAGCCATTTTCATGTTCATGGGCTAGCGTTTTTTCGCGCCGCCATTTTCAGGAGATAATGTAATATGTCCAACACCAAATCACTTCATTCACGTCAGTACAAAATTCAAAAAAAATTAAAAACAATTGCTGTGCCTTAGCATGCCGTTAAGTGATAAAATTATATGAGTGTAAAACCGAATCAGAATTCTCCTAATTCGAGCGACATTGTGCAAAATTGCTCCGGATTGGCAGCACGAGATAACACGCGCTCACTAATAACACGCTCCCCAATTCTTAAAAAAAAAAAATTATTCATCAACCAAAAATCAAAAGTAAGCTTCTTGTTTCAAACAAAATCAGATGGAGATTTCACGATAAGATCAGCCTGTATACAACAACCGAACATTTGACAAAATGAAATTGATAACATCATATTTCGACGGAGTTTTCGTTTTTTTCACAATAATGTACTAAATCGGCATTGTAGTAGCTGGATAATGACTAAACAAGTTAAGAATGTGTTTGAAGTTGAGACTGTTTCCAATGTGATAAAAGAAAAAATTGAATAAAAATTTATGTAATGAACAAAAATAGTAGGATTTTCTTATTTTAATCAGGATGCTGTTTTTTTTTTTTTTTGATAACTGAGTATCATCCGTCATGGATATCGTTGAGCAGAATTAAACATGTTACCATGTGATTTGGATTAAAAAAAAATTCTACAAAAAGTTACATTAACCTTCAGCTGAATTTTTTGATTTTTTTGATAAAAATGACTAAAAATAAATTGGCCTTTAAATGTCCTCAATCAACTGAAGTTGATAAGCCTTTACTCCTTCCATTTTTCACTATAGTCATTCAACAAAATTCCCTGAGCACTCCCTTACCAGGTGTCTGCTGGACCTTTGGACGTTTCGGCCGATTTGATTCCGGTGTGAAAAGTTGTATCCATAGTTCATCCATAGTGATGTAGCGATGCAGAAAATTCACTTCATTCTGCTTAAAAATGTCCAAACAAGCCTCGAAATCATCAATATGTTCGTATAAAATCTCGCACTGCCTTCTAATATCTTCAAGGCCTCTGTTATCTCTTTTATCTTTATTTTTACGATGTTTTCTTGAGTAACTGCCGTATTCAGGACCAGAGCGTTCTGCGTCTTCGGTGTTGCTACGACCTCTTTTGAATTCATTTTGCCAATCGCGGATGGTTGATTTGCCGAGAGAAGATCTGTCGTAATGCTTATAAAGCCACTGTTTTGCTTCAACTGTATTTTTTCTCGTAAAAAATAATGTTTTATTAACACACGAAATTCAGTTTTTTCCATCGTAAATAATAATACAAAAATCGATATCAGTCGGACTGAATTTTATGATCTGCATACAGTTTTAATTTACTTAATTCGGCTAGAGCCAGCAAATAAAATAATTCATTTTTGTTCTTATCAAATTATCCGGCTGACTCTATTTGCTGAAAAGTGACAATGTTCCGTACAAAAATTTATCAGTCAGTCAGACGGTCATTTTTTGTGTCCTTCAGCAAAACCCGCGATCCTGGATATTTCCCAAAAAACGATATTTAAAAAAAAAAAAAAAATCTCATATGATATTTTTACCATGTCTTCGCTTTGCTGTTCGGCACACACGGGCCGTGCAAAATGTTCGCTACGGCTTTTATAATTTCCCGAGTCAACTCTTTTGGGACGTTTTTAACTGGCTAACTACTCGTATGATTACTCCGAACAAAATTGATGGCTATAATCAACTGTAGTTAAATTCAAGAACGTCTCAAATTAATCAAGTGATTATTTTTCATACAGGTTTGAAATTCAATCACGGTGAGCTTTATTCAATCACGGCCAAACAAAGAGATAAGCTATACTAAAGTCCTGCTAAACAGAATGAATTCAATTTACATGCGTGAACTAAAAAATACCGGATGTTTTGAATTTGAGTTTTTTTTACCTCAATTCATATTATTGCTTTTTGAGATGCCGCAATTCATGTGTACACAAAAGATGAGTCATCGCAAAAGTTCTACTTAGAAACGTCTCAGGTCAACTTTTGTTATTCAATCGAAACGACCAACCGAGGAATGCAATGCTCACATTGCAAGGTTTTATTTGTTAAAACTTTATGCAAATAGAGAGGGATGAATACATATTGTATATGTTCATCTCTCTTTGTAGTAAATTAAACCTTACAACGTGAGCATTGCATTCCCCGGTTGGAAACGACGCATCAATCAATTGAATGCTTGATCAACAGAGTTTTGGGTCGTTTTTGAATAAAACTTCTTCTTGTCTCATTTTCTGCTGCAACTTATTATAGAAACTGTTTTAAATCCCACCAAATCTTATGTTTTATTGAAATCTGATGTCGAAGATTTTTCAAAGTGATAAGTAAGTCTAGCAATATTAAGATAAGGCTATGACCAAGACTTTTCCAGACAATCAATTTTTCCTGTAGCCACATGATTCGGAAATTTACAGAAGGGGTAATTTGTTATTAGACAACTAAAAAATCATACGTACAAATAAATCTAGTTACATCAAGCGACAGATTTTCGGAAATAGCTATTGGAAATATAGCCACCTGATACAGGCAAAGTATATGATATTTTCTTGCATTTTTGAAGTGCAGGTGGAAGACGCAAGTCAAGCGAAACCCTTTCGCACATTTTTTCACTATTACTGTCATATCATACATTCACAATAAGCCAGTCAGATGTTTTCTTGCGCCGAACCTTTTTTCTTAAAATACTAGCAAAATTCTGGCTCATTTGAACCAGAAATACGGGCAAAATTCGGGCATTCCTAAAAAAATGAAATTATAAAATATGTAAAACTTTTCCGCACATTTCCTGACAGTGTACGGGTTCACAGGCTATGCTTATTTCTCATCGTATCATCATGTGACTTTGAGTCAACGGTGCGTTCTAAAATAAACGAGACTGAGCTAAAATAGAAACGACAGGAGCTTTGTTCTGATAAATTCGAGATTATTTATTCAAAATAGTCCCCTTCGGCCTCGATACACTGTTTTGCGCGATCCCAAAGCTTTTCGAAAGAGTGATTCAGATCATTGACCGGAATGTCCTTCAGGATTTCGGTACATTTTTGGATGGCCTCTACGGACGCCTCTACGGACGCAAAACGTTTTCCTTTCATGGCCAAATACAATTTTCCGAATAGGTAGAAGTCACAGGGAGCCGTATCAGGCGAAAACGGTGAGTGATTGATGGTTTAAATGTGAGTTCTAGTCAAACAATCAGTCACAAGAGTGGATCGATGAGATGGTGCATTATCATGCAATAAGCGCCAATTTCCCTCTGAACGATATTCTGGCCGAATACGACTAATACGATGCACCAAACGCTTCATAGCACCAAGTTAGAATGGTCCATTAACCGTTTGGCCCGGTGGAAGGAACTTTTTTGGGTGGTGGCTCGTCTGGGGCCTTCCATTCGGCACTTTGACGCTTGTTGTAAAGGAAGTTCTCGTCTTTTCTCGCCTCTTTAGTGATGTCTTTCGAATGTTGAATTCTGGGCAATTTTTGGTCGAATTTGGCGCCACCAAAAATTTTTTTATGACAAAAGTCTCGTTTATTTTGGAACGCTCCTTGCATGTCACACCAAATTTTAAGTCATTACGATCAGATTTAAGATCAATTAATACTACGATTCAGCCGTGCCATGTTTGCGAATGTATTGGTATTTGGTTCAAACTCACCAATAGCGAGACGGTAAATATTAGCCATTGTTGATGTTGAATTTGAATTATTACTTCATAACTGAAAAAAAAACACATCAAAAACTCCTGAAAACTTAGATTATTGAAGTGAATAAAAGACAGCACCTTTTTTTGTCAAGCCCCTACAAACGGTTTCTCAGAGTTCCAAGAGGGAGACAATTTGAAGATTTTGCGTGAGAATGGTGTTATTTGTTTCAGAAATGAACATTATTACATGGAGCAATAAGATTCAGATTCATTTGACGTTTACATTCAACCTTGAACTTTTCACTGTTTCTATGACTAATTTTTACAAAAAAAAAAAAATTATAGTCTGAAAGTTTCATAGTGATGCAATACGAAATAGACCTAGTCCCCATACAAATGATTCTTAATTATATTGAAAAACAGCCCATTTATTGATTCGACTCCACTAGAGCTACCCGAAGACATGATCTGATTGAACTGAAAATTAATAGGTTTCAATTCCTAATGAAGACCAATGTGTGTGTAAATGTTTGTTTAATTCTAATCTCAATTTTTTGAGTAATAGTGTGAACAAATTTTTGCGTACAACGAACAACGGGCAACGGACAACGGACAACGTACCACACATGGACAAAAAATTGATCCGGGAATGGTTGCAATCGTTTTTTAAAGTTCAAAACGCATAGAAAACGCTCGCAAGTCAAAAATGAAAAAAACTTAAATTTATTACGTGAATATTGGCAAGCATGTTTTTGAGAGAGTGATCTGCTGAATTTTCTATATCCCACTCACATTGATCGGACCTCTGTATCAAAATTTCAAAATTTCGTGTATATATGCTTGCAGAGACTGTTCCCCGGAGGATTCCTCAGTGTGAGAATGTTACTGAGGAGGAAGAGTGTATTGTATTTATGAGATATAGCCTCCCAACTAAACTGTTATTGTCTTCTTGTAAAAGTCGCACCATGGGCAAAATTGTTGTATTGGGTCTAAGACCAGCACGGTTTGTCGTGAACATACATTGGCATAAATTTATGTTTTGCAATAAATAAATGAAATAAAAAAATCTCCATGTTACGATTTGTTTAAAGACAAAGAGCTGTGTAAGGAACGGCTCACCTGATAAAATACCAGATGAAGCCGAGCTAGCACACCTCTTGAATATTTATTCGACAACAAAGATTCCCTCAACAAATAAATGAATTGAATGAGTTTTATTTACACCGCCAAAGAATTGGCTGAATTTAAATTGTACAATGTGATATGTTTTTTTTATTTTTGAGTCTTATCAATATATATTTTTATTTAGTTCTATGAATCGTTATCGAAACCGGAAAATCACCAAAATCGTAATTTGAAAGAACTTTGGAAAACATTCTACGTGGTTTCAGATTAACAAGAATGACACTAAACGGGATACGGCAACTGATGAGAAAGATTTAATTATTGAATTCTCGCCAAATAAATACAAAACTTTGATTTTTGTCACAAACTAAAGACAATACAAATAATAACTTAACCATTGATAATATTATTCGTTTTTTCCTTTATTTTCATTTAATCCACTGTGGATTATTATAGATTAGCAGTTGTCAAATTGTTCACCCGGGTATTTGAATCACACGTTCGTAAAAAATGGTGAATCGTCGCGGTATCCCGATGACCTTCGTGTAAATTTCAATCCGCGTACTGAATTTGATACCCGCGCATTCAGTTTTTCGGCAACTTATTTTGAAATAGTATTCGGGTTGATATTAGAAAGTCGAAATCTTTGCTATCGTTTAAAAATAGCTTAAAGCATCTGTTGCGTGCCGGTCTATAAACGTATTTATCATCTTAAATTTACACAGAAAATAAAATGGTATTGAAAAAACCACTTTAACACTATATATGGTTTTAAATTTAGTTTGATAGGATTTATGTTATTTTTTTATTTTTTCATGGTGTTATTTCAAATCATAGATTTTATAGTTGAAACAAGGAATGTTTTGAAATAACACCATGAAAAAATAAAAAAATAAGATAAATCATATCAAACTAAATTTAAATCCATATATAGTGTTAAAGCGGTTTTTGCAATATCATTTTGTTTTCTGTGTACTCATATTAAAACCGATTGCAACCATTCCCGAAGCAATGTCCGTTGTCCGTTGTCCGTTGTACGCAAAAATTTGTTAACACGATAACTCAAAAAATTGATTTTAGAATTGATCAAAAATTTACACACACATTGGTCTTCATTAGGAATAGAAATTATTAATTTTCAGCCTAATCGGATAATTTTTTCGGATAGCTCTAGTGGAGTCGAATCAAAAAATGGGCTGTTTTTCAATATAATTAAGACAAATTTGCATGTGGACTATGACTATTTCGCATTGTATCATTATGAAACTTTCAGAAGTTTCCAATGAGATTCAGGACTACCTGTAAAAATTTCGATTTTCGGGGTCTTCTCGGGGTCGAAACGAAAAATTTGTATGGCGGCTATCTCAAGTTCACATTTTAACGAATTGAAACTTTGGATATATAATTTTTTATGAAAAAAATAGGTCATACAACATTTCAAGTCATTCTGATGAGATTTAAGACTCGCTTCCTCACAAAATTTCCAATTTTCGGGGTCAATATTCAAATCATTAAATTGGATGAAGTATTTGTGAATTTCTAATCTGTGTTTTTCATCAGTTTGAATGCTCATACTGTTAGCCAAAGTTATACTGTTATACATAACATAAATGTAGAACCATATCTATCGTTGGCATGAATTGAAAGTTCACATCAGAGTGAAATAATTCGTAATTGTTATTACCAATTCAAAAATAGAGACCGTTGAAGTAAGAATTAGGAACTGAGATGTTTATTTGTTTTTATATTAAAATTTAAATTTAAATCACATGATGTGTAATGACTCGAAATTCGATCTCATCGTAATGACTTCAAATTTTCTGTGATTTATTCTCAAAGTTGCATAATGATTCGATAAGAAATAAACATAAATCCAATACAAATGAGTAGGAATCAATGAAAACACGTGAACCCGAACAATTTCGGGAAATGTGCGGAAAATTTAGTTTTACGTACGTAAGACCGTTTATTCATTTTCATTTGCTTATTCATTGATGTTAACGTTATTTAATTGCAAAATATATCATTGTATTTTCTCCTGGCTCTCCAGAGCCAGGCCGGTTTTGCCATGGTTTTGCGTATCCAATTCTGGTATTAAAGCTTCACTTTAATACCATCCCTCCCCTGACTGTACTCTCTTTGCAAAAGACGCACCATGGGCGGAATTTATGCCGTATTGGGTCTCTGACCAGCATGTTCTGAGCTTGTTTTGAAAACGTATTGGCATAAATGTAGTTTTCGTAATAAATAAATAAATAAATAAATAAAGTTATCAAGTGCTAAAAGAGATGTGAAAAAGCTCATTCAAAGTGAAAGAAAACCATAATTACGTGCTCGAAAGTGAAATCAGATAGCAGTTCAAAGACACTGGTTGTCACAAGAAAGTTTATACGTCATGACGGAAAATAAAATCGTTCGGAAATGATGACACAAAACGAAAATTACATACAAATTTCACATGTATCAAAATCATAGAATTCGAAGTAAAAGATTTTATTGTTGAAATTCAAGTTTTACGCTGAGGAAAATATGTTTGCGATATCAAAGTACAACAGTGGGAATGATTCTGATATATCCCTTTTTGATCCTTAAACAAGACGCTGAGACATATCCACGCAAAAAATTGCAACTTGGTATAAATAAAATGACAGTAGACTAACGATTACGCAGCTACCATATGATGGGGATTCTAAAATCAAATTTGGAATCTTTAATTTAACCATTGTTGATTGACTGGTGACAGCATTCAGTCTTCTAAATCCTTCACCATTCATCAATGATGATGATGATGTTGTTGCATCCACCACCAACCAAAAACATTTTACATGAGATCTCAAATGGGATATAACATTATTGTTGTGTGCATGCAAGTCGTTTTCAGTCTTCAAACGTCTCAATGATTACGAATCGGCTGCGAAGGATTACCCTGAAAATTCCCGATTTTTTTGTTCCTGAACAATTTCCCGAATTGAAAAATAGCCGATAGACAAAAGCTTCATACAGAAGTGTGTGTGTGTGTGGATAAAGTCCCTATTGGGCATTTTCAATTAAAAAAAAGCCGATATTCAAAGGACTGGATGCATACAAACGTGTGACTCGTTTTTTCCGTGTATTCACTCAATTCACTTACAATCCTCATATTATACTCAGAAAAAGGAGTGAAGAAAAGGAGAGTATGCAAAAAGATGAGTGTTCCCTCGAAATCGTATGAGTGAACAATCGTATAAAACGAATCATGTATTTTGGGTACTCGTTCCATAGTTGATTTTATGCATGGCTTGGTAGTTGCATATCGAACTATCTTTTTTTTATTCCCAATCCGATCCAGAGGAAATGAAACAGTCCAAACGTAAAGTGAAGTGGCGACATCTGGTTTGTTTGGAAATGATTGGACAGTCCAAATGCACTCGAAATAATGAGTTCGTTTCAACTGAGTGATGACAGTTTATATGAGTGTATATTTTATGCATACGAACTGCGCACTCCACTACGTAGTGCACACTCACTCACATTACTCGTTTTTATGCATTCGGCCCACTTCCATTCCCACCATTCATACAGAGGTGTGTGTAGACTAAGAAAATTCATCAAATCCAATCTTAAAACTAAACGTTTTTTTTTCTTGACTTTGATATCTTTACGATATATGACTGAGTGAGACTTTACATCTCACCTCTTGCTCTCGCTAACAGCAAATTTCATAAGAAAGAGCAAGAGGATAAATGTGAAGTATCGTTTTCATTCTCAGTCAATCATATGACAAAAAGACATTCAATTTTAGTTTCTTTAGTAGTAAAAGTTATAGACAAATGATAAAAAATCTGAGAAGATATGAGTGCAAAAACGTATACTTTTATACTAAATCAGTTAGAGTTATGGAAATTTCGGATATAATAAACAGAAAACCAGTGGTCCGATTTAAAATATATTTATATATATTTTTTCGAAAAAAGCCCATTAAATGTAACTGATTAGAAAGAATGTCGTTATATTCACGGGGACTATCAAATTCATAATATCAGAGAATCAACTTAATATTTATCAATGCAGCAAATCGTCAGCACAAATATCATTATTTTTCAAATCACTTTCGGCCAATTGAATGTCCATTCTGTTATTTTGCTTGTGATAAATCTGAGCAAAAATTGAACATATCAGATCAATTTTTTTAAAATAATCTACCAAATTTGGAACGATCAAAATCATTTGTTTTAATCAATAAAGAGTTGAAAAGCAAAAATCTGTTTTTGCTCCAAAAATGCATAGAAAAAATGCGTAAAACATATGTTGTATTTATTATTCATCAAAATAACTCTCCACTTCAGAATGTTTATTTTTTTTAAATTACTCATTTCACATTAAACGCAAACGAAACGAATTGAAAAATATAAAACTTTCGGAAAGTTTAGATTAAAAATGTAGAAATGCAATGTAAATATTATTGTCAGCTGCTCGAAAACATAAACAGAAAATTACTTGAATTTCGAAAGCGCCAACCGAAATATATTTTTTAGTAATATTGAAGGAATCATAAGTTTTTTGGAATGAGAATTCCAACTCAATATGATTTCCAATTTGCAAATAACGATAAGAGAACCAAAACAAACTGTTTGTAAAAGCAAATCATGAATGTAAAAATTGAAGAAGTGTGATTGAAGGAAGAGCCTTGGGGTCTATCCACAAAAATATGCATTGTTGGTAGTATTCCACGATACTAAAATCGGAACAATGAGTCGACGGAAAGTTTTATTTGATCGGGAATTACGCTCGCCCGAGAAACTTGCCGAACACAAAACAGGTCTATCGTTGGGAGGAAGAGAAAATTATACGGTTCGTCGAACAATATATGATGTTGTTATCTACGATATATTTGAACTAGGTTATGCTAATGTCACCGAACCAAAATCCTCCCAAACGCAATTAGATCGAGGTTTGAGCAAGCAGCATGACATTCCGAACTTTCTGGACGATGACGATGGAAAACTTGTTTGAGAAATACTACAAAAATGCTGATTGAGAGATACAAATACGCATAGCACAATTGAATCCAATCTCATTATCGCTTCACAGCTTTTTCCATCAACTTTATGTCAGCGATAACGAATTGCAGCCACGACACTATCTTTCCAGGTGCGGAATTACCATTGTTTTTGTTCGAATTGAACAAACAATCGGGCTGCGGGAATTTGATAATGTTTCTGCAATTTTTGATACTCTCCTGCAACGACACCATGTCTACTAAAATTCCACGTGATTTTCGAAATCACTTATCAAACATCACGTTACCACCAAGAGTACGAATGCGCCTGTCATATCTTGTTTCACGTTTTATATATTGATTGTGTAGACCTTGGCCCAACAGCTGAGCAAGTTTTTAGCCATTTCGTATAAATACGGCGAACTATATTCCAAACAGCATCAGAACAGCAAGCTCATCGTTGGAAGACACAGTGCTTTTTCTATCACAATAATATCGCAAACTTAATAGCAAAACGGAACTGAAACTAAACAGTTTTTATTACATATAAATTTGACCAGTTATAAATAGAGTGCAATGTGCAACAAACTTTCGATTTGTGTGTTGATTATAAGCACATGTTTGCAATCGATGCATGCTGCCACTCGGAGGCAAGCCTCAACAATTTACGGTTCTAATATCAAACCTGCAGGAAATCCCACCATACCACAGTTTTCACTAACCGATGCACAGACTGCCGGCTTGCCACAAATTGATCCAGACATCTATCAAGATTCGCTACTTCCAGCTGTATGTTTTATCATCCTTCTTTTTATTTCATTATTTTTCCAATTTTGATATTCCATTTTTATTTCCAAATGTTTACAATTTCAAATTTTACTAATGAATGCTTCTAATGATATTTTTATCAAAAATAGCCTCTGTTGGCATACAAACGGGGTTACGGCACGGAAGTACATCGTGTTATTACATCTGACGGATATATTTTGGAAGTGCATCGCATTATATCATCGCCATTGGGATCAACTCGGCGAAAAAAGATGCCGGTTTTCTTGCAACATGGCTTTCTCGATTCTTCTGCGACATGGGTTATGTCGGGTCCTGAGCATGGACTAGGTACGCATCTATCAATTAGTATTTTAGACGATAGAGAAACAATTTTAACATCGACAATATTTTTGCTAGGGTATGCACTGGCCGATGAAGGTTTCGACGTTTGGATGGGCAATGCCAGGGGCAATGTTTATTCTCGGAAACACGTGCAATATGATCCTGACGGAAGCCATAATGATCGCGAAAAATTCTGGACATTCTCATGGCATGAAATAGGAGTGATAGATATTCCAACCATGATCGACTATGTTTTGCTTACAACAAATCAAACAAAGTTACACTACATCGGCCATAGTCAGGGCACAACCTCATTCTTCGTCATGTGCTCCGAGCGACCGGAATACAATGCTAAAATTAAAATGATGCATGCTCTTGCACCAGTTGCTTATATGGACAATGCAGTTAGTCCCGTATTGAAAGCCATTGAATTAATTCCAAATATACTGCAAGTAAGTTGATTATGAAACAGTTGTCGTTGTCCGTATAATATGTTTGACAAGCTATTTTTAGATTCTCAATTCATTCATTGGTGATTTTTTCGGTTCTTCACCACAGAGAGCGGCGTCTCTGTTGGGCGCATTCGAATTCCTACCGTCGATTGACTTTTTCAAAATGATTGGGCAACAGCTATGTCGGGACACATCACCGTTTATCGGCATCTGTGAGAGTGTGTTGTTTTTGATAACGGGCTTCAACGAAAGAAATCTGAATGCTGTGAGTATATTTTTTTCAGTTAAAAATAAAATATTGTGCGTGATTTCTTCGATAAAAGTTCGAAACAATTTTCACTGAACTAACATGATTGTTCTTTTCAATAGACATTGTTTCCAGTTTATTTGAGTCATACACCAGCCGGCGCGGCCACCTATCAACTTGTTCACTACATTCAAACCGCACGATCGGGACAATTCCGTCAATTCGATTGGGGCACAAAGCAAGATAATATGGTGAGATACGGTAGCGAGCTTCCACCCGATTACAAACTAAAAAATGTTCGAGCTCGCGTCATTTTACATTACTCAGACAACGATTGGCTCGCAGCGCCGATAGATGTTCGACGACTTCATGCAAAATTACCAAATGCAGAAACCCATCATATACCCGACGAACGATTCGAGCATATGGACTACGTGTGGGGCATTGAGGCCAAATCTATGCTTTACAACCCAATCATACAATCGATGAAATTATTTGATATAATCACCGGTTAATGTACACGTCCGGCAACATAAAATATCTAGTCAACCCTGAATATGGTTAAGTTTAATTTGGTTCAAAGAATCAAACCAAACATGCTTTTGAATATTCAATGAATATATCAATGTTAACATTATTCTAATTAGATTCAGATTTCATTAAGTTTTATTTATTATGTTCAATGAATCACAGTAAAATAGGTGTTTTAGTAAAATGCAACTAGTGCTTTCGATGGAAAAGCAAGTGAAGATAGAAACATTTATATCTGATCGGCTATTTCGAAAAATCTAAATTATTTAATAAAAATTGACAATTAAATTCGAATAATTGGATTATTGGATTCATACAGAGAGTCGAATGTCTCATCGCACTGGCTGGATTCAGTTTATTACGAGGCACTTGTCATTACGTAGTCGAAATGTTCCAAAGTATCCAACCGTCTAAGAAGTTACAGAACAAAGCGTAAGGTTTCGGCATATATTGGCTATCTAGATTCGCAAGGGCTCATGAATTATATTACTGATAGCGCTATCGCGTTGCATAGCGTGCAAGAAATTTTCTATTTTTCACATAAAATTAAAAGTGAGCAAATTATAATCGTTCGTTCTTGTTGTTGATGTAAGTTATAATCGTTTACAATGGACTTATTTTATTTAGACTGACAATTTAATTTCCCCCATAATAAAGAATTTTTTCATCAGACATTTAGACAATTTATCTAGCAACCGAATTACGGTTTAATCGGAATTTATTATGAATCAAATGATTTGAAGAAGAATATCAATGTTGATTTAAGCTCATGGTGTGAAAGCTAAATTTTATTTTTTTCAGTATTCAGAACTTTTATTGAACAAAATGATAGTAAATAGACAATTAAACAAAGAGTTGCAATTGATTCAAGATGAATAGGCATGAAAGATTGCAAATGGCGCTCCTACGCTTGCGGATTAACAATTGTTTACACATTTACGAAGAAATGACATTGATTCCTTCACATGAACCCAATTCTATATCCGAGATTTAAAGAAGAGTTATGTATTCATATGCGCTTTTTTCACAGTTTTCGTTTAATAATTCCGAGATGACTGTGAAGTATCGATGAATAATACAACTTAGTTGAATACACCCTTCAATTATATCCTAGATTATTTGAGTGGTTGAGAATTATAATGGGTTTAGCCGAAACTGCGAATTAATTAATGACTCGTATTTTTTTGCGCGGTTTCGGCTTATCCCAACATTATTCTCAGCCACTCATATATTATTAGATACGTGTGGTTTGCGAATGAAAATCGAACGAACACATAACATGTTTCAAAAAATGTACATTTTTGTAGCTACACACGGCTTTATCATAAATCCAATAGTCGTAGACTCTGATTAATCTCCGTTCCACATACAACTTCAAAAGCTTACTCTCAATTCTACGAATTAAATGAGAAAAGAAACAAAAAACCGGAATTATGATTTTGATTTCTTTTGAAAATGTCTCTCGAGGCCATTCCTGTCACCTAAATGCTTGCGTTGATGTAGTTTGAGACCACTCTTACTTCTGTAATATTTTTGACATATGATGCATCCATAGTTTTTTACATTCAAATGCTTTAAATAATGATTCCGCAGAGATGATGTGCTTTTAAGTTCATTTGAACATGGGACGAAAGAGCAGCGGAAGAGTTGTGATTTCGTTTTCTTTGAATTGGCAGTCATTGACGATAGACATTCATCACAGACCATTTTATATTCGGATTTTAGGTAGCTACATCGTTTTTTCAACGGATGCTTTTTTATGCAAAATTCAAATGTACCGCCCCTTTCGTCGCGTAATTTGCACAAGCAACAAGTACAATGAACAGACATTGCTGGAGAACACATTTCTTTTGGTAAGTATTCGAAAATCGAAAATTCACAAGCATTTTGAGCGGCAAAGTATGAAACAGCGTTTTGCATATACAACGTATTGAAAACCCTTGTGTTATTTTCATTTGGTTGATCGAGGTGTGCTGCAACAGTGATTGAACTGTCGAATAAATTGCCAGTTGTCACGTTGAATGAATCATCTTGTCGAATACTTTGCTGACTGTAAATGGTGTCTTGGATAGAAAAACCGATTCGTCTTCTCTGCTCCCCAGCAACGATTGGTGAATTTGAAAATAATTCTGGACTCCGAACAACGGAAAACGGCTGTGCACCCATCGAATCCGAATAACCAACGACCATTTGCTCTGCTGAAGAAAAATCAAATAAAAAAACCTGCATCTCCGTAATATGGATTTTTGAAATTGCAAAACAATAAAAATGAAATTCAAACACTTACTGTTATTCTCTTGAGTGGACAAATTTGAAGAGGTTACATTTCCAACGCTGATCGATGGCTCAACATTGAAATTGCTTCGTAAATGCATCGAATTGGCTATAAATTCGGAATCATCAGCCTCGGTACGATCTACAGAATAGAACGATAGAATTCACAATGTATGATGTAATATCTATATGAATACATATTATTTTATCTATGATGTTTCATTTTTGTATATATAAAAAAAAAATGTATTTCCGGTGTGCTTCATCTAACCCGATAATTCAAAAATTCAAAAGAAAAATTTCCTGGTTAAAATTCCAAGGGATTAAACTATTTATTTTCTAATCTTTAATACAATTCAGCTTTATAAATGTGTCTAAGTGTGTTTGCTATCAACTTTTTCATGCGAATTTATTATTGTATACGTGGGTCACTTCGTCTACTTACTATTTTTATCGTAGGCAAATGAATTCTGGGCTGTATTAAAATCCCAAATATTTTCCCTAGAAACATCTTGAACATTCGTAGATTTCCCAGAATATTCGAATTGAGCAAATTGTGGAGCATTAACCGCCGATTCAAAGCTATCCACGGCCATTTGATCTGTGAAGAAATTCATATTCATGCTACACAATAAAACTTAAAACGTATTCATAATTCAACAAACTTTCATCATCATCAGCTTGATGGGACAATTCAAATGGCGGCTTATGGCCGAAGCTTGGCTCTCTTCGATAGTTTGACCGTACTGAATACTGATCAAAATTAATATTTTGCAGAACATTTGGCGATTGAATGTTGAAGTTTGGTGAGCCAAAATTTACATTTCGCAACGCCACCGAATTATTCGTGATAATATTTATTTCTGGTG
Organism: Obolodiplosis robiniae; assembly: GCA_028476595.1. Lineage (NCBI taxonomy): Eukaryota > Metazoa > Arthropoda > Insecta > Diptera > Cecidomyiidae > Obolodiplosis > Obolodiplosis robiniae. Next base: position 16,774,870 of record CM052014.1, read on the forward strand.
AATGCGACTCCTCCGTTTCCAAAACAATGTCTTCGTTGCAATTATTGATGTATGCCATTTCAATATCAAAATCATCGTTTCCACTGGATGCTGATTCATACGCCGATAATTCGTCATTTATTTTGTTTGACAAGTGTGAAACCGAAATCTCATTTGGTACAATGGAAATAGCCATAGCCGGGCTCGAGAAACTGTCCTCACTGCAAATTGATCTGTCACTTGTCATAATAGAAGTGTTACTAGTAATACTAGAACTGTCGACTTCACAAATTGAGCTAATGTCAGTTGGTGCGTAACTTGTTGTTGAATCGTTTGATAGGCCGCGGCACACTTTTGTTGAAGATAGCTTTGGTCGGACTGAGGCAGCCCTTTTCAATGGTCGTTTGCTACCAATTACTTTTCGTTGTGCATTTCTTTTGTGTGCAGCCAGGAGTGCGGTGCTCAAGTCATTCGACGAGTTCCAAATAACTGATTCAGTGAGTTCAGCCAAATACGACTTCAATATGTGGATTTTAGATCGCAGAAATGCATTTTCAGCCTTGTAACGATCCAATTCACGCTTTTGCACATCATTTAATACGATATTCACTTTCATTTTAACAAAATCGTGGACAAAACCCGATCACAAAAACAAAAGATCAGACGATACACACGTTTTACTTGCAAGCTGAAACGCAATAAAGCAAATTTAGAATAATAAACTCGATGGATTTTTATTTTTTTTTTTTTCGTTCGATTGATAGTTTCATTTATTTTCAAAATTCTACACGATATAAAGTGCTGTCGGACACATGAACTGTGGTAGAATTTCCGCTATCCGAATAATTGTGTCAAATTCTCTCACTTGTGCGATAAAACACCGACATTGAAAATGCCTAAATCAAAGTCACCATGCGTCTTGTGATCTGCTTTCTCATTCACTCCACCGATAGAAGCGAATGCACTCGATGTGAATAGCAAGAAGCGATCAAATTACATAGCTTAGAAGCGTCATGCTATTCTCTCGTTGAGTTCATGCAAGCCGAGTTTATTGCAGGAAATAGGAGAGTCAAATGTCAAAGGAGCATTAGGAATGAGTTCGAAAATGTTCAATTGAACGCACAATTCGAAATCGTTTGCTGCGCCCCCAATTAATTTGTCATGTGAAACACGCACAGATACGCTCGATAATACGTTAATCACTTCGTATTGCTTTGGGCCATGCGCTCTGATCTGCCATGCATCAAGTGTTTGTGTCTGGTGCGTTTGTTGAAATGAAAAGTTCTCAAGCAATTTGAAGTATTTTTTTATGATCCATTTATCGTTTAACTTATTCATGAAAATGGAAATCATATTTTGTCCATAAAAATGCCACCGTTTTTTCCGTCTGCCAATGCTAATTAGATGGAGAATGTTATTGAACGAGACAAATTTAAGTGGAATTCCCATTTGTGCATTCCATTTGCAGTTGCATCGTAAAAATGTCAATTATTACCGTTTATTTGGAATAGAAGAAAAAAAACTCACTATGTTTTACACAATGAATAAATGATTAGTTTTTCTTTTGCATGATTAGTATGAACGGTTGCTTTTCGAAGACGGTTAATCCAAGTTATATTGAAGTCAAGGTATGCAATTGAACTGATTCAATCGCTTTGAACAAGTGCATTAATTTACAGCCATTTGAACGGCAATAAACAGCATATTTGATTAGCGGCCATAATTCCTTGAATTTGGACACAATCGGTGAATCCAAAAGAGACATTTCAACATGTGTCAAAAGTGACGACTTGAATAAATTTGCCGATAAATGCCTACACATACGATTCACATATCCGGAAACAATTCCACTGATTTTTTGTTTGTCTCCTCATACGTGCATTTCAACAAATTTCCATACCAAGAATTTCAACGTTTGAGGAATTTCTTCGGTGAAGACAGTAGAAAATATTAACTTCGACGATTGTCTCTTTTTTCCGTCATTTCGAAAGATCTATTGTTTATGCTGGCTGAAAACAAAGAACCATTCTCGTTTGCCTGCACTGTTCTTCGCTTGTAAACAAAAATATTCGAGCAAAGTGAAACACGAGAAGACCCACCATCAACAGCAGAATAATAAATTGTAGTTAGTGCGCGACTTGTTATTCCTGTTGGGATATTTATTGGTTGGCGTGTTAAAAGGGAGGAAAAAACAAGTGTTGTGGCCGGGTTCGATTATATTTCCATAATTTCACCTCACGTACGAACGAATGCCTTTCCAGCTAAATCTTCATCTAACGACAATCAGTGCGTTACTCGGCCTATCCCTCTCTCTCTCTCTCTGCTTTCATTCATTCTACCATTTGTAGCTATACAGAATATGGTAATTTCGAACTGTCTTCTGGCCTTTGTTTTATTACTTAAACAATAAATTTGTCAATTAATTATAAAACATGGCATTTCTTACATCTTCTAACAAAACAAAATCGACGAAATGTTACGTGATGGAATTTTACGTTCCTCACACTGTCCAAAATCCACTGGTGTTTCGATCGTTTTACTTGTCGTATTTATTCATGAAAAAGTTTTATATCATATTATTTTGTTAGTAATCTTATCTCAATAGAATACGTAGTATCGACGCAATTGATTTGTGTTCAAAATTGGAAAAGGAATTTAATGGTAGCACAATTCAAAAAATAGCATTGATATAAAAAGTATGATTTTATTTCCATGAAAATAAAAATTGTTTCCCACGGAATTGCCCGATAAATAATGCATTATTGAAATCTTCATCAAAATATTGTAATGTGAATAGCAAACCCTTTTCAGGCTCTGATCTTTTGTCACAATAAACATATTGTTGGGAGAAAGTATTTTCGTAAATCCGTTGCGTTGTGGCTTCTGTAACACAATCACCAATATTTGAACTGTGTTTGAATCATATTTTACCCAAAATTATAAAGTTTATTTGCTCCTCCGTCAAAAGCCCTTAGGATAACGATCAATTTTACATGTTGTAACTTCATCCAGCCCAAAAAATTCAGCTAATCCCTTGATTGCATACCATAATGTTGAGATTTTTCGCTCGTCGTCCATTCGGCCACGCAGTATAATTAAACAACTAATTTGTGTGTGTGTGCGACTTCTCGGGAAGCTATTTCTGAGTTATCATAACATGACTAATCAGTGCGAGTATATTTTATCTGCGTCGGTTTTTTTGCTGTTGACGCAAAAGTGAAAGGAACAGATATGCATTTATTGCGATTCATTTGTAAATTACGGACCAAAAGGAAATGGAAAAATCTGAGCAGATCAATTTTTTTTTGATGCGGATCGTATTTGTTGTTTGTATAAGTGCCCGTTCGTCGTCGTCATCGTCCTCGATTTCTTTATGATGCATGTGATTTGGCTAGTGATTACCGCCTCACTCGGTGCATGTGTATTTGTGTTTTTGTGGCGCGCATTCGGTAGTTGTATTACATGCTGCATTTAAAATATTAGAGCAGCAACCTACGCCGCTAGGTAGAATATTCTGTATTTGTTGGCCTCTTTCGATCGACGCTTTTTCTTTAAAATTTTTTCACTTTTCGTTTTGATTTTCTCCTTCTCATCTCTCTCTCTCTCTCTCTCTCTCTCTTCGACATTGTTGGTTTTGGTTTTCAGCCGTTTAACATCTAGTTCTTTTTTCAAGTTGATTTGGTTTTGGTTGATGGAGTTGAATTGCCATTGCCTGGATATTAACCTATGCGTTTTTATGTGCGCATTTACTACAGATAGAGAGAAAGAGAGCGACTGTTTCGATGCAACAAATGTGATACGTTACGGCTTGTCGTTGTTTTCATTTCGATGGTATGGTGCAGTGTCTGTCAGAATGCAATCAATACCTTTTTGCGAGCGTGGGAACAGAATTTTTTTCATTCGTTTCGTCAGTGCACTTTTTCCATGTTGTTCGTTCAATGGTGAGCGCAGACTGCTGCAAGGACTGAATAGATGGGTCGTTTGTTGTTTTTGTGTGTAGGCAACTTTGTTTTCATTTTTGGGGTGTGTTTTGATTTTGAATAAGCCGAACGCACTGAATAACGATTAATGATTCTACTTTTCCTATTGCGCTTTGTTATGTGTGTGTGTGTGTGTGTTTTTTTTTTTTTTTGTACATTCTCTCTATTCAACAGAGAGATTTTCGAATTGAACACAAAAGAAGAAGAAGAAGAAGAAGAAGAAGAAGAAGAAGAAGAAGAAGAAGAAGAAGAAGAAGAAGAGAGATGAGGAGCAATGTTTTGTTCGACCATGTCGATGTTTCGTTTGAAAAAGGATATGTTCATTGGTTTTGTGCGTTCCGCTTTTTTTCGTGTTCGCTCGTTTCAAGTGTCGATGTACACATTTATTTATGGATATAAAAAAGTCGAACAAAATGTGACCGTTATTTCTTCAAATAATCAATTTTAATTTAGTGTCGCTGTGAATGAATCGGTGAACTTTAGCTGCTTTTAAATGTTGATTTTGGGAAACATAATTTTTCATAGCCGTTGCGACATTTCCTTTCTTTCTTTCTTTCTCTCGGATTTTGAGAAAAGTCCTTTGGCACATTCAGATAAAAATATAGTTTCAACTTGCAAGTTTGTCCAACTTTTGTGCCGTGAACGCGGCCCAACAAAAATACAATTAGTGACAAATTCAGCTTCGATAGCTGAACGAAATTGGAGAAAAGTGCAGTAAATTGATATGCCGACACGATCATCGATTAGGTATCAGTGAAAATCTATACTTCGTTAATGGTGTGCTGGCATTCAGATCCTTTTGATATCGATCTGATACCGTTAATGACTTTCTTTCTCATTCCGAAAATGCAAAAAATGTTGCAAAGCCCAAATCAAACGTGGCGACCTCAATCTTAATCCGATGTTTAATCCTTCGCAACAATGCCGACGGTGAAATCAAATGTTTGTTTCGTTATAATGTAGTCTAAATCAAAATTGAAGCAGGTAGAAAGGGAAAATTGCGCCATTTTTCCCTTCATTTGCACGCGGTGCTGATTTGTTTGGAATTCTTTCATTTTATTACACAAAAAAACACATTGTTCCTTTTGCGATTAGTTCGGTGCACAGAGGAGAGTATCGTTACAATGCGAGGACATATTTTTATTAAATCCGCTCGAAATAAACATACAAAAAGACAATATGACGGGGAGTTGAGAAATTTGAAACTCGTCTTACAACGGAAAAGATAAACGTACGTCATAAAAAAAATCATGAACGGCTTAAACGCATTGAGTTAAATGCGTGAAAAGGTCGAAGGAACGGCGTAAACAAACTCTCTCGCCCGATGTTACTCAGATTGCATATGTGCAGTACTAAAAAAGATCACGTAATAATAAACGCATCGAAAGAGATATCCTGATCTTTGCACTAACGACACACCACACGGAAAAAAAAATTATGGCATTCTCGATTTATAAACAAACATTGCATGTGTGTCGAGATATCTCTGTCTCGAATGCACATGTGCGTACTCATTTCACTTTTTGTCAACATTTTTTTCTCGGCATCCACGACAACGGCAACGGTGGCAGCGGCAATGCCAATGTAATCTTTCCGTGTGCTCATTTTCAGAAATAATATCTCTCATAACGATGATGAAGAATCCCAAAGTAATAGCGCTGGGGGCGAATAGAGATATTGAAATAAAGAAAACAAATCTTGAAAGTAAAATCATTTTATAGTACACAAAAAAAGGCTTGATACAACAACGAAACCTTTAAAGTTCATGAAAGGTGGTCTCTTACCCATTTCGTTTTGTGATAAAATTTCTTCATTTTTTGAGTTTGTGACAGTTTTTGTCGGTTTTTAGCTTAATGAAATGCGATTATATTGAGATTCATACCCTCAACATTTATATCTCGGTAAATCCATCCGAGGTAATTTAATCGAAACATAAGAAATATCTTTTAGGTCGAATTGAAAAATGTTATATTGTAATTGAATATCAAAGCATGGAAAGATTATTGCATAAAAACGTGGAATTCTACGCACAGAATTGTTATGTAAAATTTAATACACTCGATGATTGAACGTTAACATTTTGATGCGACTCATTTGACTATAGCCTGGTATTATGTAATTTGAGATCATTGAAATATCAATATGCTCGGCCGATCGAGTTTGCAATTCTCGCCGCAGATACGAAAGAAGAAGATCGGAAATTAACTCATTCAAACCTTTGGCCGAGAGTATCATCAACGGCATTTTTTCTGCAGTGCATTAGTAAATCTACAACAGGTCATTCGGATCTGTGGTTTAATCCGCACAGCGACGTTGTTACTCAATGAGGAAGCCAAAAAATCAATATGAATAAAAAATTTAAAGTTCCGACGTTGAAAAAAGCTAATGAACAAAAATAAGCATGAAACGTCAAAAGTATTATTCAATAAGAGTGGCAGAGAAGCCGAGTCATGTTCGACGATACACAATTCTTGCAAATTTTTTTAGTTGAGGAAAAAGAATCGTTTGTTAAGCTTGACTATGCAAAAGAGATCACGCGGAACTTGAAATTCCATTAAGTCGATAAATATTAACGAAATTATGCTGTCGGAAAGAAAATGTGTAGCGTCGATTTTTGGCGAGATCAATTGATCAAGCGAACATTAAAATTCATGCATAATAATTCAAACTAACGAATTCATGAGATGTGTCTGTGCATTTTGTATTATCAATGCGAATAATTTAAGATTGATATTGTTGTGAGAAACGTGAACGCACGTCCAAAGCACGAACTAAAAATCAACAAAAACACCAATTGAATAATGAGAGGAAAAAAGCAAATACCAAGAAACAACGAATTTCTTGACCTTCAATGAATATCTTTACAATAGCAAATGCGCGTTGGGACACGAGACATAGTCAAACGACTATTCGCTTCCTCGATTTGGGCAGCTTAAACATGCGCGTTCATATTGATTGACTACGTTGTCGCCTTTTGTTATCGTTCAAATTAGATTGAATTGAAAACTAGTTCCAAAAATTGTGATTTAAATTCAAATGGTACAAATCAAATCAGAACAAACTATATTGTTGCAGAAGAAAATACAAATGAGCCGCTCGTTGTTTTTATTAACATTGTATTGAACGCAATCAGTGCGATTGCTGGTCAGCGATCGCTTCAATAGATTTCGTTTTGATTGGTTTTGTAGAGCATCAGACGAAACCGTCTCCTATTAGCTTTAAAAAAACTCGGTTCATGTGAATCAAGATAATTCTATTCGATTGCAATAATCAAATAATTAAATTTCCGGTTTGATTACAATCAAATCTATGGTCCGGTTGAAATCACAGACAATTTTTCCCGCATAACCACAGCACAATGCAACGCAGTCCAGCACAGAATTGAAATAAGAAAAGATCATCACAATGACGTCCGCCAATCAGCGAGAGAGCAGCTGAACTGTGGCGAATATGAAATTAATTCCAAGCTTCCAGAACGAAAACAAGCCGAATCGAACCAAGAAAAATGAATTTAATCATAAGAAAGAGGAAGAAAGAGCGATTCACTTCGATGCATCCAGTTGTAAAACTCAAATCCGTCTCACAACCATTTCGTACAATCAAACGCATTGATATGCCAGTAAACAAGTTGTATTTGGGATTGTTTATCGAATTGTCGGATAATTTTCTGTGATAGACTCTCTATCGAAAAGCAGCGATGAACTATAAGCGAATTATTGTTCGTTGGAATTGCGATTCGGCAACAAAAAAAGAAATATAACGAATTCTGGGACACAAAACGATGTTGAAATCGTAATGATTCAGTGATTTTTTCACATTCACGTATCCATAACAGAAACAATAACGAACACTCCACAACAAAATTGGTGGTATTGTTTTCATCTAAAGTCTTCACTTTGTAAAAAAGTGCACAAGACGAATGGATACTCGAGTAAATTGTATGAGAGGCCATTCCGGACGATTTTCTTTCATTGATTTGCGGAAAGAGCACATGATTGGTGTACAAAGTGATCATCATTATTTATTGACACCTTTTCATGAACGATCGAAAGTGGCGATTTTCAAACTGATTCAATTCCATTGAATGAAAATCCAACGGATGATCACCAAATACAACACACTAAATCAAAAATTGAAAGATTCGTTGCGTACTTTTGAAATATATACAAACGAAGGTGTGACACCCAATTTGGAAATTGCCGGCAATTAGCGGAAGCGAAAAACTGTTCGCGTCTCATGGATGACGGCAAAATATGCGCAGATCCGCCTTACGAAAAACAAGCAACAACAAAAGCGAAAAAAAACAATAGTCAAATTGTTTGTGCACCATTTAAGATCAGTGATTCGAAAACAATGTGAATGGTGAAGGAACAGTAAACACATATATATGCGACATGGTGCGAGCCACACGAAGTGGCGCAAAAGCTATTTCGAGTAGAAACAATTCTCTCAAGAAGCGAATACTCTTCTTCGTCGTCATCGGCAATATGAGACAGATAGGCAGACATCATTTAATCGGAATGACAGAATATATCATTTAATAAACGAAAAATACTAGCTCAAACGAAATTGTAGAAGTGGCGAACAACAAGCGGAACAGTAGTAGCGCAGTAGCGGCAGCGCGTCAAGCGTACACTGTATTCATTTTGTATGTTTTCCTTCAGTAAGCGCGATGATACGCTACGATGAATTCGATCGGATATTCTTTGACCGCTACAGCGGAAATAAACTTAAGATTTGTAATCTTCTGCACTCCTCTTTTCTCTTCTTCTCTGTTTGTTGCTCTTCATTATTGTGATTAAGTTGGTGTATTTTTTATTTCTATTTGTGAATTCTTATTAGTCTATGTGCGTCATGTGAAAACTTTCGAATTCAGCCATTTGCCCGGCTAGGCTGGGTATTCTACGTGAATGGAACTGGAATCCTCTGAACGTTTCAATCAATGTTGATTGTATTGTTTTCTATGTGAACTAAATGGAAAATCATACATAAATATTGAGAAAGGAGGGAGAATCCAATAAGAAAACTGTCGCTGAGTAGAAAATGATTGCACTGCGCTGCACTTCAACTGAGTGATCAAAATATTTGCTTGGAGTGAAGACACACACGCAGCGGAAGAGAGAGATAGAGGTTGTTTGATGTGTGAGAACTTTTCTATTATCGTTCGTCGAGCGAAACCAAGTCATTAGATTGCTTCCTGAACCGCGAAAAACATGCATATTTACTAAATAGCGAAAAACAATCAATGCTCTTTCTAATGGAAGACGACACATTAACATATCGTAAATGATCACTATTAATGGCTATATTAGCCACAATTCAATGCATGCGAAACGAAAGAACGCACATTCTGCGGAAGCAAAAATTGGTCATGGAATTTTCATTATTATTACTTTTTTTCTTCCATTCTGCGTGTTGTTATGGGAGAGAAGGCCCTTTGAGAAGCCAAATCAAAGATCCGATTCGCACTGAAAGGTGGAACCGGAATATATGCACACAAAAGAACTAATTTAAATCATTTTTTTTTGTAGTACATTCTTGGATGAGTTGTTCGTCGCACGTAGCAAAGCGGCGACACGAACCAGGGATTTTGTCAAGAAATCATATCATGACGATTTCAAATTTATTTCAGCGTAACGTGATTAATGTTTATGCGTGCGATTCTTGTTTCGTTGTCTATGTGTTTGTTGGCTAAGTTACTTGGGCCCGAAACACTTATTATAAGAAAAGCAGAGTGTTATTCAAAAAGGAAATGAACGCTTATGTTTTTATATCCAATTCAAAAATAATATTTAAACCATAATATAAACATCCTCTCTAAAACATACGCCAAATGTGATTTTCAATATACAAATTAAGCCTTGAGTACGCAAAATTCTGCGGATAGCTTTGCCGGATTTGTAGCGCAACTGATTTCGTTTGCAATTGCTTGGATTCGCTCATCGAACGCATACGAAACTGCATTAAGTGACCGTTTACTTACACTTTTGGCTCTCATATTTGACCATAACAAATGGCCGGAGTTGTTCGGCGTGGAGAGATGAAGAAAGAAAAAGAGAGAGCGAGAGAGATGATGCGCGGGAGCCAACAGCTTCTAAATGCAAATCATTGAATTTGAAAATTGCACAAGCCCTTCGATTGCCGTCAGCAAAGAGGTTTAAATTCAATAATAAATTTTGTGCGACACAAACATCAGCACAGAACAACAAGCAGCACAGCGTACGAATATAACGCACAAAAGCAAAAACTTCATAAACAACATGAATCCGCAGATATAAAATATGTGATAGCCGGTTTTGATTAAGTGAATTGTTTGAGCAGGCAAGAGAGAAAGAGTGAGTCTCTGGCTATTTTTGTTGTGTGACGCTTATAAGGAGGATGTTTGCAATAAAACCTCTTTAAGAGTTGGAGGAAGACCGAGTGCGCGATCGGCTCGGAATGGAAACAAACAGAAGAAATACACGCGAGAAAAAATAGCGCGTCCAAAACGATCAAATAGTAGAGCATAACGAGCGGAAATTCGCAACTATGCATTCAAACTGATTGGAATGATTACGTTGTGTGTTTTTTTGTTGTCATATGAATTATGGATTAAGTCGATTGTGACACCATGGAACGCATAGCCATCAGCCAGTATAAATGTCACGTTTGGACTTTTTGAACAAACAAATGAAGCCAACGATATCAATTCTTGATACAGAAATATATTCTATGCAATAGGATTTGATTGGATTGGATCGATGTACTGCCGTTGCTGCTGCTGCAATGACATCACATTACTAATTTGTGAGCCAACAAAGAAATGTTCACATTCTTTGCGAATTCGCATTTCCAATACTGTGCGTAAAGTGCTCACAATCTTTCCTCGAAACGCGACCACTTGTGATAATATGTAAAAATACTGCCAACAGATAATCGTATCACATTTCTGAACGAACAAAATATATTTTATATGCAATGAAGTTTCATTGGATAACGATCTTGGAAACTCTTTTGATTTAGAAAAATGCATGTGCGTTACGTCTATAAATTTGCACGCAGGCATTAGATAATCCGTAACCGAATCAATTCGAATGTAATTATTTAATGCAATTCACATAAATGAACAACCAGGGCGAAGATACAAAAGTCGATGCGGTTCGACTCGACTCTATTGCTCACACACGCTCACAATCTGGGAATGTGTCAGTCCTGTTTCAACGGCGCAATAAAACATATTTCTTAATTACAAAATATATTTGCCAGACATTTTATCCAAATAAAAGTGCACACGCATTTGAGTTCCGACGGAGGTGAATGAGACCGAGAAAGAGAAATATGAAGGCCCCTATAACAGGCAGTTATGTATGAGTCGAACACGCGTTGGTTGCTGTGCAAAAATATCGCTTACAATTTGAATCGAATCAAATGAATTATATCATATGGAATTCGATACTTCCACTCGTAATTACAGGCAAGATGCTGCACAAAACAAACAGCGCACAAAACGCGAATAATGAATCGCATAAGCTATTTCAATGGAAGCGCAAGTACGAAAAATTCGAAGACTGATCTTTCGAAATGTGGCTTTATTTCGCTAGGCGCTGGTTAATTTGATTTCTCCTTCATCATTCTTTCTCGGTGGCGTAATCTACGTAAGCGATTCGGTACTGTTGGTTTTCTTGTCTGTGCACATTCATTTGTAGAGATTTGTGTTGCGATATACATATTGGAAATGTGTCGACGAGTTGAGAGCGCGGAGCTCTTCTTTCGGTCGTAAGAAAGTGTCAATTGAACGGCTGAGGCAAAATGTATCGTTCATCGTTCACCGTGCACTGTCTTATCTCTTGCAATGCTCAAAATATGCAACTAAGCTAACCCAAATTCACGAATCACAAACGTAACAGTCAGTATTACACGAACAGCAGCGCGTGAGTATTTTAAGCATGTGTTTTTTGTTTTTTCGTTGGGTATTACTTATGTTGCGGTGTGTTGTTAATGCGGAAAGATTACGCGACGGAGAAAGTTTGTGCGCGCCAGTTTTTTTTTCTTCTCTCTCTCTGTCTCGCTGTCTAACACATTCGGTCGGCTGTGCATGATGCACAGGTCCGAAGGTAGGATCGACAAAGACGGAATGATGCTCAAAAACAGCAGAGAAGCCGATTACACAAAAAAAGTATAAATACTAAAACTGTTTGCGGATGATAGTGCCTAAAAGAACAAGTACGGTTCGGTACGTAGCGTTTGCATTGCACCGCATCTATGTATTGATGATTCGGAATTTAATTCGTGCAGTGAGTCGAACAACGTATGTCGGCCCATGGATTTGTCGGCTTTGCTGAGCTGTGTTTTGTTTTGCTTCATTTTATATCGATTGAATCGACATAGATTCCCAAGCGTTGAGACATCAACAACCATTACCAGACATAGTAACACACATAACGAAGAGCCGCGGCCATACGTGCAACTATGATTTTACCAGCCAGCTAACAAACGTACACGCCAACCTCATGCCCGTATATTCATATACATCGGCGCATAACGGAGCTAGCGTAGCCACCAATTCGATATTAAACGTGTATTATGTATTTAATTTAATGAAATCGAGTTTGTTTGCAGCTTTGGCATTACTTTTCGGTTATGCTGTTATGATGTAATGACAAAAGCAAATTTATTATCGAATATCATGGATTTTCAATTGGTTGGATATCGCGGCTGCACATTTTTTAAGACATTTGCATGATATCGGGTGGCAAAAGGGCTCACTATGGGCAATAGCAAAAAATATCACCGTTTAAATTAGCAATTCGATTGATTCATAATATTGTACAATAGATGTGTCAAACAGTCAATATTTGGAAGCACATGTTATAACAAAGGCGGCGCAAAATGCGTGCGATTTAGAAAAATAATGTATAATTACCATTTCTTCGGCCAGCATTTAAAATTTTTTGATGCGTTTCGAGCGGAGAGAAAAGAAAGGGCAAAGAATTTTCCCGCGAGCGATCTCAGTGCCAGCATATTTTCGGTTTTATTATTAACGGAAATGATACCGTGAGAGATGAATATCGATGAATGCGTCGGAGTTCGTTGACTTGAAATAGCATTTTTTCTTCTGCTTGGTCGGCTTGGATTATATCAATAATGATAATTATAAAATTTGGTTGCGTTCGCAATCTACCAGCTCATTCCCATGCACCGAAATTCTGCGTTTGCACATTCCAAGTCGCTTCTTTGGAACACGTACCCGTTGGCCATTTTACGGTTGCTGTGCTGCCCAATTTTATTTACCTGACTGATTTTTTTTTTCGGCAAACGATTTGGAAATAGAATACAGAGTGTGTGAATGTGTGTTAGCGAACGGCTCAAATTCTCCGAAACCAATATCTTCATAGTTGGAGGTGGAAGGAAACTCACGTGTAAAGTTTATTGATCTAATCAGCTTCACACAAATGATTGGAGTTTTTCAGTCGCATCTATAATAAGATGAAAGAGAGATTATTGACCGCTGCTTGGACCAGGGCTCGTTTTGTTTGCATTTGTAAATGGCAGTTTCATCGCATTGGAATTGTAATATCATGTGCACTGAATGATAAAATTTCGAAATGACTGAATTTTTGTTGTCAAAAGTCATTTTTATCGAGTAAGAAAAATTACTTAAAATCTTCGATGATTCAACGGGCAGAAACGTCAGATCAAAACCGACCCGAAATGACGCGAGCGCCCTCACTATAATAGAAAAATCAATGGCTGTATGCTTGTGTTTTAGTTCAGATTTCGAACACTTTCTTCATTATTCATCATAATTTTTCTTCTTACTCCCATTTGAGATATACTTGACCATTTCTACTGATTACGTGCATGCGCACTTATTTTTAATCCAAATTAATGTTATAATAAAAATGTCGGTTCATCAATAAAATTTGACGTTTACTTCTTTTAAGATTTCTGGCTTTGAGCCACTGAATTACGTTTGTTATATCTAGTGATTTGCGATTTTGTATTTATGTGAATCATTTTCAGCATTTCCGTTGGACTGACTTAAAAAATTTTATACGTGATAATAATGAAACGAAAACAAAACATCTGAGAAATCAAACGGCAAATCGGGTCTCCAAAGAAAATACAATATTGTATTTTTAAATGTGCTGAATTCATTTTAAATAAGAGAATTTGATGAGAAATTTTCAGTGCGAGCTGAAATCAAACGTTTTTGTCAAAGTAATCGCAAATCTGTGTGAATTATGAAGCTTACGAAGGATCAATCATTTGAAAGTAAGCAGTAATGTTCACCGAGATTTGAACGGTCGAAACTTTGGTCTGATCGCATTGAACGATAGTGACGTCATTAAAAAAACAACAACAAATGAATAATCGTGATAACACAATTTCTAAAGAAAGAATTTCAGCGAAATTAAAATATCTTTGTTGTGGAATGTACAATAATTTCATGGAAATTTCCTTATACTGTTGTTCCTTCGAAAAAAAGTCAGAAATTATTTATTCCCACAAACAACAGTTATAAATTTTTAGTACATTGGTAAATATAATATGGTATGGACTTCTTTCGTTCCTACAAATAATATTGCATTCATAATTTGTCGAAATGCCACTCCGTAAGAAAAATGGACGAAATATGACGAAAATACTATACGTAGGAACGAAAGGAAACTCATGCTATATTCTAGTACTAATAATCCTAATATAAAATGTCTAAAATAAGTAAAACTAACTTGTCCGCCCATTTTCCAAAAGTCTACGTGTTTTCTAGTTTTACATTTATTACTTCAGATTTTTTTTTTGTATTTATGTTCATTTCTTATCAATCGTCATGCAATTTTGAGAATTTTATTATTTCATGAAAATATCAAATAATCAAACTTTCATAACGATACAATGTGATTAAAAAAAATCGTTCTTCGTCAAAAGGAATATTTGTGCAAGGACGATGTTTGTTTATTGATGGACGATACATAATGAAACTTCCAGAATATTATTCTATTTTTAACAACAACAAGTCTGGTTTCTGGTCGATATTTCGAAACTTTAAACCACAAACCCTAACAATACCTCACCACAAAAACCGATCGGGAGTCAAGTTTGGAGTTTCATCGCACCTTTCATATCCTCTCTCTCTCATTCAAATACACATTTAACCGAATCCAAATAACGTCTAACGTTCTCCCATGCGTTTCAGAAATCTCACCGAAATGACTAGAAAGTTTTTAGGCCTCATTATTTCTAAAAAAAAAATTCGATTTCTGAAAGTTAATGGTCTTCAATCAACTGAAGGTGATTTGCCTTCAATACTTCCATTTTTTACTACACAGCTAAACATTAGAACTTTAAGTTCGTCATTTTTGTACTTTTTCATCAAAAAGTACCAATATTCTATCAGTTTTGAACGGAATTTTTGAATTGATTTAGTACTTGGTACTTAATGTTAGGACGATCAGTGCAAATAAATTCTATTTTGAATGTTCTCTTTAGAACTACGTACTAACCGATAGAATATTGGAACTACTTTATGAACAAGTACATACTGAAATGTCTAATTTAAAGTATCTGACGTTTTACTGTGTACTTGAACATATTTTTTAAGTGCCAACTTAATTAGATTGATGACATATCGGTATGAAAAATTACATTTACTCATATCGGAAAAATGGTCAGTCCCTTAGAAAAAGGATACCAGATCCTCATGATTTCGTGGGAAATTCGCTTCTGATCCGATACTTTCAATAAATGTATTAATTCATTTTGTTATTAAAATTAAACTATTTTTTTCTCGAGAAAAATTAATGCATACTGCCAATACTTGTCGCAGACAGTGGTGTGTGCGTAGGAATGACATCTTTTGTTTGCGTGTATTGATTTTAAATAAACACATTTCTGATAGCCACATGTGCAGGAATCAACGTCATTACTTAATATAAATGTGTAAACATGTTGACTTACTTTGTAAGTGAGGAAATATCTATATTTATTTTGAATCACTCGCTTCCCTGTGCTATGCATATATTTTAATATTCAAATTAAATTGCTAAGATGTTTTGACAATATTCAATAATTAAAGCATTCGTATAAATTTGCGCTTACGAATTGACGTAAGTTCCCCACCATGGATTTTGTGTAAAACAATCCCTGAATTAGAGGTTCAATACTTTTTGCACACGCATCATCAAAATAAGTGAGCTTTTTTCTGAGCTGTAATGTCGCGTGAGTCACATGTTATTAACTCCTAGAATATTTGATTGCAAAAAACCATTTGATGTACAGATGTACACAGAAGCGATGTCCATGTTTTATTTAAAATGTTTTGCGTTCACATCTTGAATACACGCATTCGGGCATTTGCTTGATGAGCATGCAAATTACTGATATTGATTTGAGAACATTCACATCCAAAACGGGTTTTCATCTTCTTTAGCACAGCTCAGCGCTGCACATGTGAATATTGTGTGTATGTGACACGTTGCATGGGAGCAAAAGTCTAATTCCTTGCAATTTAAATATGCATAATTAAATTGCGTATGGCAGAGAAAATGTTTCGCACATTCCATTTCACATCGGCCGTAACAAACACGAGCCGAATTCTCATGAGCGCTAAACATTCGAATCCCAGCGCAAAAAAGCAGACGAAACAGACGAGTGCCGAGATGTGTACAAGATTAACATAATTCGGCTGCATTGGCTAAAATTAACCATTTCGACCAAGATAAATTGTAAACATCGTCTACTTTTGCCAGATTATCGCGTGCATTAATAATTCGTGCGGATTTACGTGTCTGGATGCACTGCACTGTACAGCGCACACTACACCAACTGGTGTTCAAATGAATCGCCGAAACGGAAGCAAATTTGTGAGTGATGTCAATTCAAAAATAACACAACGACAATTGCACCAAATGATTCGCCTGTTTGAATTGAAGCCAATTTTTACATGGCATTTATTTATAAAAAATGTCGAAAATAAAAAAAAAAACGGCCTGAAGGATTACCACAGATATCGCGAAATGTCTGGAACTGATAGATCGAACCGTTGTTCGTGTATAATTTCTCAATATTTTCGTATTGCTCGCGATATATCGGCTATTTGTATCAGATGGTTTGGTGTATGACTAATGTAATATGAATGAGATAAAACTGAAACATTGCTTTTTCTGGCATTTTTCACGGTTTTTAAGTATTGAAGTGCTCGCGTAATGATGACATTTAGAAAAAACATTGATTGCTAGGTTGCGACCAGTGGAGAAAACGATAAACTTTTACTCTACGACAATATTCCCATGCGATCGACAAATGTGTTCCGTTTATCTGTTAAGGAAACACTTACGAAACACACTCATCACAAATGTAATATGATAAAAACATGTCATTTTAATAGATAGAAAATTTCGTTGTGTTTTGTGCTCGCTATTACTTTTATAAATTATTATTATGGTAGTTGCTTGACGAAAAGGTCTTCGAGTTCAATTTTCATAAACAAGTTTAAATTGAAGAATGCCTTTGTCAAATGAAATGAGCACGAACTATTTAAAATACTCGGTTGCGTCCAGCCTCGCTGTGAATTATTATTTTCGATTTCTTCCGCTGAAACATTTCTATTTGGCTACATCTCTGTCTATCTTTCTGTTGCGCAAGCCCGCTCTCGATTCACCATAAACGGACCCCATGACTACTATTTCGATTTCCATATGGGAAACACAATCAAAATGAAATTAATTTGAATAATTGTCCACGACAATTTATTTACTCGAAGCTGCCGCATCATCAATTGGTGACCCGATTTACATTCTTACATCAATTTCTAATCTGAATATCTCAACTAAATTTACGCTGCCATTTATTCAAAAAATGGAGAAAAATGTGAGATTCATTGCTCCTTTAAAACTGATATGCTGAAATACCATACTATATGTTCGATGTTTCTTTTCCACAGGCCAGTGAAACGCCATACAAAATCAATGGTACACGTAGTAGACTACGCTATGAAGTTTGCATAGCGTAGTTAGTACACGTAGTCAAATCGCTTCACCGCCTTGCTTTTCCACACACATCACTGCGTGCGTAAAAGAATTGCAATCGGTTCAAAATAATCAAAGCCCTCGAAAAGAGTTTTTTATGTGTTTTGGACATAAAAAACAATTGCAACCATTCCCGAAGCGATTTGTTATCCGTTAAAATTTGATAAGACTTCGGGTAGTTTAATTGGGGTCTAGCCATTAAATAGATGGTTTTTCAATGTAATTACGAAAAATTTGTTCACAATATGTCATTATGAAACTTTCAGAATATCATTTTGCTTCGAAAAAAATGAGTCATGCAAAATTCAAAATCATTCCGATGAGATTTAGAACTACCTCACCTACAAACTCGTATCGAATTGAAACTTTCAGGATATTAGTTTTTTATTATAAATATAAGTCAACTACAAACACTTCGATATTCGGGCTTAGAATATAAAATAAATGGTCTTACGTACGTAAAACTAACTTTTCCGCACATTTCCACGGGTTTACGGGTTTTTCATTGATTGCTACGCATTTGTATTGGATTTATGTTTATTTCTTATCGAATCATCATGCAACTTTGAGAATAAATCACAGAAAATTTCAAGTCATTACGATGAGATCGAATTTCGTATCAATTCCTAATTTTTACTTCAACAAACATTCGCTGCTTTTGAATTGGTAAAAACAATTACGAATAAGTTCACTCTGATGTGAACTTTCAATTCATGCCAACGATAGATATGTTTCCACATTTATGTTATGTATAAATTTCATTAAAAAGTTGATGAGTATTCAAATTGATGAAAATAACACGGATTGGAAAATCACAAATACTTCATCCAATTTAATGACAAAATTTGAATTTTGACGCCGAAAATTGAAAATGTTGTAGGGGAGGGAGTCTTAAACCTCATCAGAATGGCTTGAAATTTTGCATGACTTATTTTTTTTCATAAAAAAATAATATTCTGAAAATTTTATTATGATGCAACGCGAACAAGGCATAGTCCCCATACAAATGTTTCTTAATTATATTGAATAACAGCCCATTTTTGCTTATCCGCACGCACCACTGTGTGTGGTAAATGTATTGCGATCGGTCCAAAAAATTCAAAACGCCCGGAATTAGTTTTCTATACGTTTTGAAGAAAAAACGATTGCAACCATTTCTGGAGACATTTTTTGTCCGTGTGTGGTACGTTGTCCGTTGTACGCAAAAATTTGTTAACACGATAACTCAAAAAATTGATATTATAATTGATCAAAAATTTACACACACATTGAACTTTATTAGGAATAGAAACCTATTAGAATGGACAGTAGTCTAAATTCTTATCAGAATGTTTTGAAATTAGGTACAACCCAATAATTTCATAAAAAAAAATCCTGTACATTTCATAATGATAAAGTCACTCTTGGGTGAAGATTTAGATTGCTTCCAATTGAACGTTCAATAGAACGGGGTAAAAAATATAAACTTTTTGGGAAGCATTTCACGTCGTATCGTTATGAAAATTCCATAATCTTAAATTGTCTCAGAAAAAGCAATTGGTCTCACATACGTGAAACTAACTTTTCTATCAAGCTTAATTCTCAAAATTACATGATGATACGATTAGAAATAAAAATCTGACTCATTAATGTAGAATTTCGGGAAATGTGCGGAAAAGTAAGTTTTAAGTATGTAAGACTTATTTTGGCGATCGCCTCAGTGTCGTTTTTTTTCATTTCACTAAAAGTCTACATTTCTTGATTTTACTAGATAATCATCTAATCTACATCGGAAAAACCCCAAACGGTCTTCTTGTATGAAACAAAGCAATTTCCTGTTGGCAACAGCTTTCACTTAAATGCCCTCTTAATTCTTTTATTAGCATTTTTTGAGAGAAAATTAAATTGAAGTAAAAATAACTGAGTATGACCGCGTATTTTTAACGTTCCTTTCAAATGGGAATGGAACAGCGATAATAATATGGGTAATGCGTAAATGGCCCAGCTCTCAATGGAATAATTTGATAATTGTAAGACATCCTTCACGAATTAACGATGCCGCAGCACAATCCGAGGACAGAGGTTCTCATTGATAACATATTTGTTTGGAATTCCCACTGATTTTATGTACAATACAGCTCTTATGTGAGGCGCAGAGCTCAGCGAAATCAATCAAAGTCAATAAGCGATCTCGCTACTCCAAAATGTCTTTATTGAATTTTATTTTAAATTAGTTTCACATTAAATGCTGTTTATAAACAACCGGAAATGTGCAATGTGTTTGATGTAGTAAATGTCTGAAATATCTTGCGGGTTGAATCATTATCAGATCGTCGTTTTATGTATCGAAGTCAAATTCAGAGAAGAAGTGTGATAAATTGCGACATTGGATCAACCCCCAACCAACGTATCAAGAACAAATGGTATACCTGACCAAAAATAAATGAAATGAAAAATGGGTTCCTCTGTTGTCCCTGAAGAGTGGGGTGACGCAGTTATTTCGCCACTTCATAAGAAAGGCAGTAATGGAGACTGCAATAACTATCGAGGAATTTTTCTATTGAGCGTTGTCGGTAAAGTATATAATATTATTTTGGAAAAGAGAACTAGAGCTATTATGGAATCGCTATTGGATGAAAATTAATCGGGTTTCCGCCCAATGCGCGGCTGTCAAGATCAAATTTTTTGCATGAGACAACTAATGGAGAAATTCCTTGAAAGAAATAGGGAACAGTACTTCTGTTTATGATTCCCAGATCTAAGCCGTGGTCAGTCTTGGCCAAAATAATTTTTGTAAGCAAACATGTTTGAAGTTCGTAATGCGACAGGGCTGTACAATTTCGCCTTCTCTGTTTATTATTTGTTTGGACAAGCTGTTCAAATCAGCCAATTTAAGGAGTAGAGTAACTTTGGGGGGCAATATTATCTCTGCACTCGTTTACGCGGATGACCTTGGCAATTCCGAAGGGCAGCTGCAAAATAGTATCAAAGATTTGGAAGAGGCTTGTACGAACGTTGGAATGACCATAAGCGGCACAAAAACTCAAGTTATGCATGTGGGCAAAACTCGAAAGCCAATTCTATACACATTGAATGGCAACTTGTTGGAACAAGTTTCCCAATTCAAATATTTGGGTTGCATCTTTTCGGAAGATTGGCAATTTAATAAAGAGTTTGGTCAATCTTCAGACCAACTATTCTAAAAGGTAGCGAGAGCTAGGTTGATTGTGAGAATTTGATGCATGATTTGGAAGTGTCTGATATGAAAGTGTTGAGAATGGTTTCGGGAGTCTCACGCCGCGATCAGTGGGAAAACAGAATCCGAAATGAGACGAATCGGGGGGATTTTAACGTCGATTCAGTAGGAGAGGAAGCAAAAAATTCCAGACTGAGATGGTTTGGTCATGTTAAACGCATGGGAGAAGAGCGATTACCGAAACGGATTCTGTTCGCCGAAGCTGATGGGACGAGAGGTAGGGGTAGACCACGACGACGTTATTTAGACTCGGTTAAATATGATTTGAATGCGAGGGGATATGAATGGTGTGATGAAACTCAAAACTTGGCTCTCGATTGGGGTTTGTGGAGAGGTATTGTTAGGGGTTTATGAGGCAATTTGTTTCGTAAAATAGACCAGTCGTTGAAAAGCAATAATGGTCTATAAATGCTTGTTGTTTGTTTGTTTGTTGTTGCAGAAAACAGCTTCTTTGTGTCGATTTTTACATTCCATGTTATCAAAAAAAAAAGCGATAAACCAAAATAGAAGAAAACTTCGGTCTCGTAAATGAGTTGAAAACCGCCACTTAGATGCAAAGCTTTGTAGAATATAAAACTTTCATGATTGAGTTGAGGCCCCTTATCATTTTAATATTTACGATTTAATTCCTTTACAAAGCCGTGCGTCACAATTTTGGATAAAGTATGCATATATTTCAATTCGAAATCTCAGAATTAAGATGAAAATCAAAAATGTTTGTATAGAAACAGATGAACAGCACAAATCCACTGACGTTATATTAATCCCAGCCACATAGCTATGTGTAATTGATAAAAAAAAATGGTATTACATACATAAAACAAAAATTTCCGCATGCCTCCCAAAATTCTACATTAGCGAATTATGTGATTATTTCTTATCGTATCATCATGTTACTTTGAGAAATCAGTTGAATAGAAAAGTTACTTTTACATATGAGAGACCAAATACTTTCTCTAAAAAAAGATTATGAAATTTTCATTACTATACGACGTGAAATAGTCCCAAAATGTGTTTCTTTTCGACTCCGTTCTATCGAAGGTTCAATTGGAAGCAATATAAAACTTCACACAAGAGCTACTTTTTTACGGGGTTTTGACTCCGAGAAACAATTTTTTTATGGAGACTATATTTATTTCATATCGTATCATTATGAAACTTTCAGGATCTTGTTTTTTTTTGCAAACGAATAAGTCACACAGACTTTCAAGTCAATCAGATAAAAATCAGGACTGCCTCCTATACAAAATATTTATGATGACCTCGAAAATTGAAAAGTACTATGTAGGTGTTCCTGAATCTCATCGGAATGACTTGAAATTTTGTGTGATTTATTATTTTCACAAAAAAATAATATTCTGAATGGTTCATATTGATACAATGCGAACTAGACAAAGTCCCCATACGCATGTTTCTTAGCTTTATTTAAAAACAGCTCATTTATTGATTCTATCCCACTAGAGCTACCCGATAAAATTATCCGATTGAGTTGAAAGCTAATACGTTTCTATTCCCAATGAAGACTTATTTGCGCGTTCATTGATGATCACTTTTGGTCTGATTTATTTGAGTTATCGTGTTAACAAATTTTTGCGTACAACGAACAACGTACAACGTACCACACACGGACAACAAATCGCTCCGGGAATGGTTGCAATTGTTTTTTTTTAGGTCCAAAACGCATTTAGAGGGAAAATAGAAAACTAATTTAGAGGGCTTTGAATTTTTTGCACCGATCACAATACATAAGTGGTGTGTGCGGAAAAGTAACACTGCAAGTAATCCAAGACTTGAAAACGCGAAGCGAAATTTTCTTTAGAATGTTATTTTTTCAGTGCTTACACATTTATAAGAGATAAAATGTTATCGCAAGTTATGCAATGTTTTCGCATAGATTGCATTCTGCTATGGTGCTCTAAAAGCCAGAGTGTAAAATTACCGAAAATTACTCACTCAAGATTTCAGATGCCACCAAACACTGCTCATATTATAAAATTATTGTCGTCATCACCACCATTTCATTGCGTTTAAGTGTATTTATTCTTCAGCTTCTAACGCCTGTACATTATGTGTGTGCTTTGTTGTCTATTCTAATTAGAGCCTAGTGGCGGTCATAGTTCAAATAACATCAATTTAGCCAATCAAGCTATAACCACGTCTTACTTTTTCCATGTAGACACATTTCCACAACACAAACACGAGTAATCGTCTCGATGGATTTATGTTGATAGTGAGCATGTTATTTCAAATACCACTTTAAATTGCAATCGTTCAATGTCCCAGCACACTCTATTGAACCAAACGAAGAAGGCGAAGAAAGCCGTTTTAGTGCAACGTTATAATTTTGTTCCCATTTTTCAGTTGAACCTTTTGTTTTTCAATTCAAAATTGGTGGCAGCTATAGGCACTGCGTTGCATTGTTTACTTTAATCATTTTATTGGTTAAATTGATGATGGAAGTGAGGATGACATGAAAAACAATTGCAATCGCTCGTAATCAAAATATGCATCGTAGAGACAATGAATCTTATTTAAAAGGCTGCATCTTGGCAAAGGGTGCAAATACTCACTACTTCATTCGATTAACGCAATGCCTCGGTTTTTTAATGAATTAACCGCTTATTGCCAATGTTCTTGGAAACACTTGATGCTACACAAATTCGAGATAAAAATTCGTTAAATGCGTTCTTTTGAAGTCAATATGATTTTGTGGAAATATTATCGCTATTTGTTGCATCTGCAAACACCTATGGGAATTCTGAGAATTTCTGTCGATTGAGTGTGAATCTTTATCAAATTTAATTTGTATTTTCATACCCTCATCCATAAATCAGATAATAATTATTCTTCTTGGGAAGTACCGTCTCGACATTTCCAATGATATCTTTCTCTTCTCGATTGTGGCTCCGTAATAAAAAAGGCGAAAAAATATTTTCCTTCGCCTTTTCCGATAAAACAAAAATGGTCTGTTAATATGATTTTAATTTCATTTTAATTGTATTTCGTTGATGTTCATTTTTCAAGCGGCAAACGATTCGAACGTTTTGTTTGGGCTGTGATTATAATCGGTGCAGTGAAAGTGATGTTTGTTGCACATGCAGTTGAACGTATTTTTGGGTTTTTAAAATTTGTTCTGAGCATATACCTATTTTTGGAATGCTTTTCGATGGCACAGCAGCAGCAGCAGCAGCATCATGCAACGGCAAACGATTGATGTATTGACGATGGAAAAGGATGTGCAATGTGATGATCGTCTATTTGAGGATTGTATACATTTCGAGTGTGTTTGAAGCGAAGCCTATGCCGCCGCTTCAAAAACAGCCGTAGACCGCACAAAATGTTCAATTGCGTAAAAAAATGTTATTGCACAATATGAAAAGTGCATTTCCCTTTTTATCTCTGGACTGGCGCATTTAAATTTTGTAACTGTAATAAACAAAAGCGGGTGTGATGATGGAATTGTAAAAATGACGAGTAAACAAAAAAGGCGTGTTTTTGGAAGAAACAATTTCGGGAAGAGTTCGTCAGTTCAGTGGAACTCGGAGTTCATCGATTACAACAATTTCGAATTGTGATGCATGAGTTTCTGCATCGTGATTATCACAAATAATTTTGATTGATTCAAAATTTCGAATGGTACATGTTGTTGTTGTTGCTTTTGGAGAGTTCAGCGCAGGCTGTATGCTATATTAAATTTATGGTGGTGATGTTTTACAATCACCAATTACAGAGGAGACACACACAAATGTTTATGTAATCGAAAAGAACCGACACACAAGCGGGCAATGGACAAATTATTTATTAATACTGGCTTGAGTCAAGAGTCACATCATTGCATTTATTAACGGCCACGGATCCAAAATATCGTCTGAGATTGAGTATTTTGATACAATGCTTGCGAGTGCATATGTTCAACACAGAGGAGGAAGACAAAATGCCTGTTCGTCTGTCACAAGCAATTTTTCGATTCGTACTTTGGTATGCCTTTCATTAAATTATACATGTTTTGCCCAATTGCTTGAAGCGTACTTTTGCCGGTGTGGCCATTTGGAAAATGTTGGTCGATGCTGATCTGTGTGAGCACACAACAGCCGCCGACGACGACGTCAACGACGACTATGATGGCTTGAGCAATGCCGATTTTAGTAATGATATTTATGGATATTTAATTTTGTTTTTGTGTACGTGTGCACCAGTGCCAGTATACTTAAAAATAGCACACCGTACATTCGGTTCACGAATGTTTTCACATGTAGATAGAAAGCCAAAAGAAATTAATAAACTTTGCCATTTGTTTAGGTTTGAGATTCAATGCGTTTGGCCTCTGTGATATAATCGAATAAATATTAAAGCGAGCGAGAGAGTGAGAGATAAAGGCACACAATAATATGAAGTCAGTACTCGAGTATGAGTTGTAAAAAAAACATGTTAAAAATAGCTCGGTTCACGGAAGTTACTTACGTTTGTACATTGCCAGACGCGAACATAACGGGTGAAGTATTGGAAATTAAACCGAATGATTTGTTCTTCCTAGCAAAAATCGGCGTGGAAAAGCCAAGTGAAAATGAATTTTCATATGTAAAATCGAGCGAAACGACTATCGGCAGCTAGATCAGCAGTTGTGATCGTTTCAGAGGTTACAGCTAATTTGCGTACAAATTAAATGGTCTGAAGCAATTTTCGGCCTAATGACACAATGTAGAATCAAATCTAATTAATCTGGAGTGATGGGCCGCAATTGGTCATTTCTGACCTTTGTCTGCCCCATATTTGAGATCATAATTAGTTCAACATCATACCTGCTTTTCGAAGCCGATCAAAGAGTTAATTGCTTTGTCGCAAGAAAACCAGTTCATGCAAAAATCGTTGCCGTCGTCGTCATCATCAAAGAGTACGATTACGGACATGAAATGCAATGGCAATCCGAAGTAGGCAAAATACTACCGTTTGCGAATTGCGAATTCATTTTAAATAAAACACAACAAATGATTGTTTTATTTTAGTTGGTTAGCCGACGGACGGAAATGTTTGCTATTTGTCTATTTGTAAATGGCACCAAACTGTTCATTTGCCCGTTCGTCCGTTATGTATGTCTAAATGCAATGCTCAAAGTATGAGTCAAACTAATGACAAATGAGATTTCTTTGGTGCATATGAAACAAATCATTCGTCAATTGTGCGCGCGCTTTGTGCAGCTCATTTTGTGTGTCGTGGGCACTTTATCGAGCAATATTTGCTTTCACGGAAGTGGATAATCGAAATATATGTTGAGAAAACCAAAGCACTACAAAACGGATCTTGGTTATTGTGAGGCAAACGAAAAACCGCAATAATTTGTTGCGAGTTCTGTTTATCGGGCGCTCACTGCTTCTGTCTCTTTCTCAGCAGCTATCGAGAGCGTCTGAAAGCGTCCCGCGTGCGCGACCAAGCGTTCGTCAAACATTGTTGAATTTCACATGGAATACTACATGAGACGGTATTGTGCCTATAGTAATTTAATATGGATGATTGGTGTGTTTTACAACAAATGAATTCACACGAGCTCGCGAGCGCTTTAAAAGCCACCAACCATGCGCCGGTCGTCATGTGTGTGTACTCCGACCCACTCGACCGCACTCACAAAGCATAAACAAAAGATTTCCCAATATTTCGAGGCTCTGTAATTTAGGAATATTAATTAATTGAATGGTAAATCGAAAATGCACTGCAGCGAAATAGAATCGGAAAGTGGGTCATCGCGAAAAAGAAAAGACGAATAAAACAACAACACGGAAAACCACTTTGGCTTAGGATATTGAGTTAGGTAAGTGGGTAAGTCTCTTTCGTTTTCTTTCTTTTTCTTTTTCACTTCTTGAAACTGCTAGCGCCTACAATGTTCAATGTGTTTCTATCGCAACATTTCCAACGATCACGGGACGGCGTAGCGTGAAAAGTGAAACTGATCTCTTTCACACCGCGGTGACAATCGATGGGAACACGTGAAATATCCCAAGTCAATTTTGATTTCAATACGGCCAAACAGTTAACGAGCCGACATGATAATTGTGATAATTCTCGAAAATATGATTTCGATTTCATTATGACCGGTACTTTTCTAAGCGCTTTGATTCAAATAGACAGAAAGAGAGAGAGAGAGAGAGAGAGAGAGAGAGCGAGAGAGAAATATAATAAAATATATCTATTGAATTATGGTTACACTCTTGGCACATTATATCCCTCTCCGTAATAATAATATTAATTTGGTTACCGTAACACACGCCAAATGTGTCTATGTTCGCTCGGTCTCTTCTAACATTCCCATAACATCAGCATGCTGCTTTGAATATTCTCTATGTCTCTCTTTATTTGGCTTACGAAAAATAATGGAAACAAAAAGAAACAATACGAAAATCTTTAAATTTTGGACGATCGTCTTCTCTTGTTGGTGCGCTGGTTGGCTGACTTGGAACGTTATTTCCAGGTTTGATTTGATATGGAAATGACAGTGCGCGCGGTAACGGCACAACACGATTTTTCGATGACTTAACCGATTATGTAAATATGCAAAAGACCAGCGAAAGAGAGATGGATTAAGAAAACCACGCAAATATTTCGAGCGTTGCTCGGTTCGGTTCGAGTGCATAGCACCACACATTGAATGTGTGGATCACAAACGCAAGCATGCGCGCGGGCACATGAGAGAGCTACACCAAGTTAAGGTGTTTAATCTTTTGCACTTTTTTGTTCGTCAAATCGAATCAAATACAATACAGGATTTGGACTTGAAGCAATATACACAGCCACATATCCAAAAAACCATTCACAAGTGCATGTGAAATATGCTCGATATGAAATAAAATGTTGGAGCGCGCGAACGCGTGAGTGATATGGAAAGGCAAGGGAAGGAAGGTGTAATCGGACTTGAAGCTCAATTGAACTGATATAACCGAATTGCAATCTGCGGTAATAACGAACTGTGTTCAGCATTTCATAATTTTCTATTTGCCAGAAAATTGAAATGGATAAAGAAAGAAATAAAAAATGCACCAAATGCACGGAGAGGGAGAAAGAAAAAAGCAAACCAAAGTGGATTCGTGTCAGTTGCACTGTTTCCAATCGCCCATTCGCTTCTTTATAGAATGTTTTGATAGACGAATTGTGCAAACTAAAGGAAAATTACAGGTTTTATTGAAGAAAAAAAATACAAACGGAAAAAATGATATTCATTTACGGTGCGCGCGCATTCCAAATGATAACGAAACAAGCATAATATTGTGGTGTAATTGCGACCAAGAAACCGCATTATCGCATGTACAGCAGCGCAGTAAAAATCAAACAAAAGTTCGGTAATCCCAAACACTGTGTTTTTTACTTGCCTCCAGACAAAAAACTATGGAGCAATAGTGACAGTTAATTGAACGTGTACTTTAGAGACGATAAATGGAAAATAGACGAACGAAAAAAATCCGTCTCCCAAACGCGATGATATAATAGGAATGACATAAATGAATGAGCCTAGGCTGAAACTATACCATAAAAACTGACATTAATTAATTCTTCTGATGCTTGTTTATTTATCACATCGAAATGATATCGGCCAATAATATCAACTTCTACCTTTGCACATTTTGATCACTGCTTCATCTTCATAACGAAATATCACAAATGATCGTGTGATGATGCCGAACGCACACAAAATTTAGCGCGAACCGGTTTATTTCATTTCGATTGTTAACGGTTTTATCTCGTACATTTTAAAGTCTATTATCATAAAATGAAATGCATTCGCTTTTCTAACACACTGCAAAAAGCATTTAATGGAAGACAAGCCACGGATCGGTGGCATCGAACGTTTGAAAAATCGGATTTGTTTACATGGGATTGTTTCCAATATTGCATGATCAACAAGCAAAATAGACGGTTCAGAAAATAAGCATTGCTCATCTCCTTACGTCAATCAAGTGGGAAATGCGGCCATGTTTCAAACAAAATTCGTTTAGCATAGCTGATAAATGATGGTCATATTGAGAATAAGTCAAATTTAAGCAAAATTGTACATAGTTTTTGACACACAAAAAATTCTTCACAATTATTTTGTGCATCTGTTAGCATTGGGCAATGGCAAATGTGAATTAACACAATGATCGTAATTGCATCGTCAAAGCGATAGTTTCAAAATGTGTGCACACAAACTAAAGGATACATCGTGCCAAAAATATGTTCGAATTGATAATAATCAATATATTTGACATCTAATTGCCGTTCTGCCTCATTCTCGTTTGATCATCGCCCTCTTAACTGTTTAGCGTATTTGCAATTGACGACGGTAACAGGTCAGGCGTTCAAATAAAGCATTTATTAGTCGGTGTGTTTATGTGTGCGCGTTCACATTTTGATGAAATAAATCGTCAACTGAAATGAATATCGACCCATAAATTAAATTCCAGTTATAATTTGCTAGGTCGATAGCAATTGAAGGAAAACGGATCTTATTTTTGTATGTGTTTATGTCAAACTGTTGGCTGGCTCGATTTGTACGATAAAATGGCAACAGCAATTGCTATATGCGACGATATGATTTTAATTACGAGGCTTTAAAGTGAATTTATAACAATAATTAATTGAAGGCGGCTTGTTTTGCTCTTAGGCATTCAGCCACTATGCCATTAATGATGCAACTAGGCGATTAGTTGGTTGGTACGCCGCTCCATCTAATTCGATATGGGTAAGCATATATGGGAAGCGGAAAAAATCATACTGAAATTTATGTCATTTTGTCCATTCGTTCAACTTAAAAAGCAATTGCAGAGCTCAAGCAAGCAAACATACATACATTAGAATTCTTTAAAAGCGATTGTCCAAATGAATCATTGCCGCTTGAAACAAACAAACGAGTTCAATTCGACTGCTGCTGTCGTGCTTCTGTCGATCTCTACATTTTATTATTATTCATCAATTCATTATCGAATTTTATTTGCGCTGAAACATAAAGGAAAAAGGGGGAATATTCCTAGATTGAATGATGCATATAGAGAAGAGGAAGTGATTCAGCTCAATATATGCATGGATGATGCGTGTGCGCCGATTAGCAGAATAATACGAAACATATCAGCATGTTGGTATTTGTGTGTTACTTAGTATGACGACACCAAGAAATTCCGATTGAAACAGACTGCCATGATTCCATTCGATACAAAAGTAACCGGATTGCACGAGTAAGAAATGTACACAAATGTCGTCGTTTAAAGCATCTCAGAATCAACCGATTTGGAATAAATATCGACGCCATCGCATCGCACATTCCAATACACCTAAAGTCCCATCTGATTTTGCTTTGCTAAGAAATTGTCAGGTTTTTTTAATATGATGTTCCGTGTAGGACGTACGGAAATACCGAAAGCAGAAAAAAGAAACAATAATATCGGTAATCGGTCGAATCAGACGGAGAGAGAATACAGAATTCTTCGGTTGATTTGGCTGTGTCCATTTCATTCGCGCTTTCTGGTCTGCCTGCCTGCTTGCTATGCATTTTTGAGTACGCACGACCGCAAATCTCTGAAACAATTTACTGTAAAAGTACATTAGCACACACTTGTCGACACTGTGTGTACCATCATCGTTGGTGTGTTGTTGCGCTTGCTCTGCGTTCCGCACTCTTTTTTATTGCCTTTCATTTCTTCGTTTGTTTGCTCGTTCCTTCCTATCTTTCTTCGAGTGCTGCGCTTGCTTTGTTGTATTACGTAGTCTCACATCAGATGCGCACGAGCGCTACACACTTTTGTGTGTGCATGTGTATCCGAGCGGCTGTACGTATGGTTAGCGGGGCGCACGGTTGTCCATGCGGCGTATGTCTGCGACCGCTTGAAATCGTTCGTATCGAGAATAGAAGAACCACCATTTACTCTGTTCACAGTAGTTTGTTTTGAGCAGTTGCTATAGTCTGTCGTCGTCGTCGCTCGACGAAAAGATTATTATTTATTTGTCTTTCTTTTTTTTCGTTTTTGTTTCTCGCTTTTCGTATTGTATACGACAAGGAAATCATTTACGTTAAAATAAAAATAATTTTGTTCCGAAAAAAATTGCGTATAAAAAAAAATTGCTCGAAAAAGGTGTTTAGCATCTTCTTGAGAAAATTAAGAAACGTTTTTGAACATTTTTTCGACAAAGCAAAGAGAACTTAGCATGCACCGAATTTTCGTGAGAAATTGTATCATCGAATATTTAGCGTGGTTTCATGTTCAGTGTATCGAATAAATTGTTAACCATTGATATTTCCGCTTATCTATCAGCTTAATATTGATCAAAGTGAAAAAATATTGACACAGTTGTCGACAGAAGTAAGATTAAAAAGCAGGCGCAAAATCCATCTAATCCGCGATACCAACATGACTTTAATGTAAACACAAATAGACTCATACGCATAAAATATCCGAAATTTTTGTAGTTTATATATACAAAAGCTGTCGAAAGCAGACCAAAAACTTTTGCGACATTCGGAATGATTGATGAAGTTGGAAAAAAGAAGCAAAAAGCCAAATTTTACAGAACAACCGAAAAAGCGATAAAGTGACACAAATTTATCTCGCCAAGACAGGAACGGTTGCAAAGAAAGGAAGGAAATCATTGTATGAAAACTTGAGAAGAAGAGATACGAAATTCCGTTCAATATACAAGACACATCGTTAATTTATCGGTATTTGTTGAGCGTCCATAGTGCAAAGGTTTATTTTTGGCAAATGAAAGACAAACACAAGTTAGAACAACACCATTAATTGAGAATTATTGTACTTTTATGGAATTCAAAGTGATAAAATCGATGAGTTTAATAGAAACATTCGAGTAGAAATGACAAGTGCAAAGACATCAACCACAATATTGTTTTAATCATTTAACCGCAAATCAGGAACGGAATCGAATCGAATCGAACAGAACATTATTATTGGTTCAAGAACACGGAAAAACACATAACATACGTAGTTCGAATCATATCCGGATCGTGCTACTGTGCTTAAATTGGGATTTACAGCCATTTCAACTAAAAATATTGACGAGGTATGAACTCTATTACTTTATTCTATTTGCTTAAGTTTTGTTCATCGTTTTGAACATAATTGTGTGATAAATTACTGGTTGGTTGCGTGAAATGTGTGCGGCATTTGAATACATCTCACGATTCCAGCGTTGAAATGCTAATCCCTATATTTTATATGTAATATCCGCAACAACGGAAGACAAATTAAAAAAGTAACGCTTATGAAACAGATTTTGGCTGCCAAGTTGTTTTTGTTTTCGAAATAGAGATCACGAAGGAGCTGCGAACAAAGCGCGATCGAAAACGCAGACAAATTGAAATAATTCGCCGTTAAAAAAATCACGGAAAGAGGCTGAAAAGCATTATATTCAATAGCGCAAGTTCGCGATTGTAATTGCTTTCTTTCGTTTCAACGTTTCTTTCACTCTCTTGTATGTACGCAACATTTTTTCACTTCACCATGCGAACTCTTTAAATGAATGTATATATATATGTATATTAATAAATATTGTATATATATAATTTATAAGTTAGCTGGAACATTTAGCCGAAAAGGCAAAGATAAAATAATCAAATTTATACAAAGCCAAATCTGCACGCATAAGGTATACACGAACAAAACGAATAAGGAACAAAATACGTACTGCTTAAAGCATTATGGCAACATTTCGTAAGTCATTCCAAAATGCTAATTTCGACTTCAAACTGGCATTTCATGTCTCAACCATGAAATGTATCGCCGTCATTTATTATAATCCAAATTGAAAATTAAATTCGAGCACTCATACGAATAATAACCAATTGACCACATAGACATTGGCAGTGTTGAGAAAACCTGCGAAAATATTATTCTTGTTGAATTGACGTCAATTCGCCAAACGCCATTCCGTTGTGTTTTAATCGGGTGCGCGGGTGACACTTGCTTCTTCCTCTCTCTTTTGGGAATTGCCATCATATATTATATTGATAACAGTCACAGCTCTTTATATCGGAAGAAGGTAATCTATCTCATTACTTTTATTTCTTCTTCAATTTGTTAGCGTTTTATTCCATTGTCTATGAATTCTGTCTTAACCAAAGAGGAAATTCCAATTATTGATAAGATTATAATACGTCTCTGCAAAGTCTATTTCACGAAAAATTCACCTGAATCGGCGAATCGCTTGAATTTCAGTGGATCGCGAGTCGCTCAGAATTAAACAAATGGACGACCGAATGGGCAATACAAATCGCTTAAAATATTACCAAGTAATGTGCAAATGCCATTAAAACACAGCAATTTTATTTTATTACAAAATATTACGATCAGCGGAAAAACCAATTATAATTTCCATTTTGTTCTCATAATCGGCTTGTGTGTGTGAACGGATTTTTTTCGCATTGTGGCCATAATTTAATTTTCATCGTTAAAAGAAAGGAAAATCAAGTTTAATGCGTCACACAGCAAACAATAGCACACAAAATTATAGACGAACAATATATGTACAGATGCTCACACAAAAACGCATTCGAGCTGTGCATTGTCTGTCTATTCGTTCAACATTTATAACCAAATAATCAGTTTGCGTTGAAAAGAGACTCTATAAATGGAGCAATCTGGACTGAACGTGAACACACATCGGCTCACTAACGAAACTGTCTCATTTTCATCATCATTCTAATGTAAAATGTGTACGGTGAAATTGACGAATGAACCAAAAAATCAGCCAGATGCGATTGCACCGACTCATGCATTTATTAAGGGGTTAACACGCCAACTGATTTTCTCATCGTTCATAAAAACAAAACGTACACACACACAGCAACAGCAAGATGAATGCTTTCGATCCCTATTCACTGCATTACGTTTCTCACCCTAATTTTTATTGGAAATTCGAGCACATTTCATGGGTCGACGGCGTTTTTGTCGTTCAAACGGTTCAAATTGAAAATGATTATCGTTTATGTTTTGTTCTGTTTTTCCGCCGAGATTCTTTAGTATTCTGTCTGTCGAACAAAAGAACAAAGTGCAGTCGATGTGCTGCAAAACGGTGCAAATGTGTCAAAAGTACACACATAGAGCACGCCAACGGATGAAATTACGTATGAAATGTGCGCTCATAATATACACACGCATTGAATGCTGTAATAAAGAGGGGTTGTTTTCGGTGATGATCCGTCGTGTGTGTGCATGTGAATTCACTGGAAACACGCCGAAACGAAAATTCGTGTGGGTCTAGTGAGACAATAATGCGTCACGATGATCACAACTGAGGGTTGTTCCGAATCGGAAAAGAAATCACATGTTTTTTACGATGTGCACATGATTACGATGATTGTTTATTATTGTGACGGAAGCAACGGAAGAGCTGTCGTGGCAACAAGTGCAGCATTGTATCGAGGGACCGACAAAACTTCAATCGAAATGATGTTTGTCTCTTCTTCATCGAGCCGATTCGAGGTTGGACAAGTGTGTGTCCTCTACGATACTTCCACTTTGTATGTTTACCAATGTTTTTTAGCATCTCTTTTGTTCCACGCTCATTCAGTCGCTCGGGAAAATTTCAAGCAGAGCTTTAAATTCGTTTGTTCGATTCATTTTTCAATATAATAATTTAAATTGTGAACATACTGGAAGATAGTGCATTGTATGGGTCCCAAGGGATCGGCGTTTGTATAATCAAAGGATTTGCGAGAAACAACTAGAATGCCAAACAGTTCGATTTTAATTCATAAATTGGAAGCATTGTCGTCAACAAAAATATTCAATGAATGTTTGAAGTTTATTTGAAAGTTCATTGAGAATCTTTCGGTTCCATTTCAGTTTACTTAATGAATTTTTGAAAGTAATAAAGCTACGCTTCGTATGCTAATTTTTGCAAAGAGCCATAAAATATCGACTTAAAACTGTTCCTTTATTTTCTTCGATTTTATTACCCGAACGAATTTGGCAAAAAGTAATTATGACAGAAATGCTCATTAAGTTCTTTTCATTTGTCGCAAATTCCAGTTGCAATGAAGCCCAGCGACAAGCTGTAAACGACATTTGTTTGCTCACGGATGTGGATCACGCTCTGGGGAAATGTATGTTCATTAATATTCCTTTGAAATACCATCTCTGACGCTTTCCGAATTCGGTTTCAGTCGTTTGATTAAAAATGCTTCCGACACTCAAGTGTTGCTCTTCAGCCCACCAAAAAAAAGTAATTCCTTGACGAGAATATTATTATCTCGTCTCGCTTTGTATAGGAAGATGTCCAGTGCATCTTTAATCTGGCATAAGAACCATTTAATCGGGTATTTAAAAATGTGAAACGGAGAAGAAAGAGAGAGAGAAAACGTAATGTAAAATAGGAAACAACATACGAAAATCCGTATGGAGAGCACTAGCAATAATATAAATAGGTACTTCGACTCAAGAGTGCGTTTCATTTCAGGAGAAAATAACAAAAACGGATCAGCACACATGTGCATGTAGTTCTTGTGAAAACAAAAATATGTATTTAATGAATGGACCACACTCATGCATACAGAGTCCGCTCTCTCGATAGATAGAATGGCACAAACAAGTTGAAAAAGGAACAATGCAATAAATAGACCATTCGACGGCGAAGACCAATACAATTCTAATTTTGTTTTTTTAACCAAAAAGCATTATTGTTGGCTTTATTTCCTTTTGCATATATTACGGATAAAATTGTAGCAAAGATAGATCATTACTGAACAAACGAACGAACAGAAACAGAGAGCCAACAGTTAAATTGCATTTTTTTTATGGTCGAATGACAGTTTTATGAACGTAAAACAATGGAAGAATAGCTTACAAAAAATAGTTGTCAATGAATATTCCCAACCATTTTCTTATCAGCTGCTAAATTTTCGATGCCCCATGTAGTGTCACAATCTATTTCGAGATACAGCACAAAAATAATGTAATCGGTCATAAATGTGATTTGTAAAGTAAACAAACACTGAATGGATTAAATTCAACTTTCATTTCAATGTCAGAAAAACGTCGTGAAAAAATGTTGCTCGCAACCAAAAATAAATGATATCGCCTTTCCTGTGGCTGAAGGGAATATTTTAATCGACAACGTTTCTTATTTTCTTTATTTACATCTAGGAAGAAGCGCTGATTATTTTTACCAAAAAAAAAACTATTAACAATTTAAAAGCGCACTTAACCCAGAAATACATCACAAAAAAAGGTTGGCCAAAGGACAAATTGTCTAGGCTCCGAGCAATCTTGCAAAACTATGCAATTGTTCACTTTTTCCTTCGTCTATACTCATTTGGATTTTGCGTATTTGTTGCATTGTGAAGATTTTGATTTAAGAAGAATGGTTCCTTTTCATCTCATCCATCTTTTGGTAATATTTCAATTGTCATTTTTGAGAGCTTCATTTCAAGTATAATGTATGAACCCCGTTTGAAACACACGCATGGAACTCTCTCTCTCTCTCCCTCTCTCTCTCTCTCTCCCTTTATGTATGTCTCACTGTTCACCAGCGTTCAGTTGAGATTACAGCGCAGCAAGCTGAACGATTTTTTGTCCGTGTCATTCGTGAAGATGCTCGGTTGTAAACACATGAAGAATTGACCCCCTACGACGCAAGCATTCGAGCAAAATGAATGAAGATCAAACTCAATAGAAGTACTTTAAAAAGAATGCCTGAAATTGAATGCATTGTTCTAATAGTTAAGATTTGGTATTTCTAGCAAAATGATGCATCTCGAGAGCATATTTCGAGATTTATATATCCGAACTTCGTTTTTTTTTTCTTCAGACAAATTTATATCCGAAAATTGATTCTCGTTCTTCGTTTCCCATTCGATGGTGGCAATGATAACGACCGAGGATAATTCAAAGTATGAAATCGTCTAAAATCAGTTTATCTCCTGGCACATGGAAGGAAAATAGAGCCATAGAAAATAAAATGAGGAAAACTTGCACAATTTGTCTTATTTAGATGGAACACGTGTTTTTTCATTATCCCGATGAGTACATTCCGAATAAAATAGTTTTGCGAAATCGTTGAACTACTGAACGTTGATTTCAGATTTTGGGACCAGTTTAAACGGAATCGAGTAGTTATACAAACATTTGTTCATTGATATTTAATTTCTCGAGAAATGTTCTGGTCATTAAATAGACATAAGGTTGCCCGGTGCTTCAATGTACAAATCGAACATCAAGTCGATTTTCTTCGTATTTCTATTGTGAAGTATGTTTACTTGTTTGTTTTTTTTTCGTTGCTTTTCCATTGTCATTCTCTTGAGTGCATTGTGTCTATTTTTCCAGCGCGTTTTTCATTTTTGCTTGGACCATTAATGCATGCTTCTATTGACAATTCACACACACGCACACACAAACTAACATTTGGCTTCGGAAATATGTTGCAACCATTGTTCGGTAGTTGACGAATTCAATGAAGGTACTTCACACCATTCAAATGCATTGACTGTGCTTCTTTGTGTGGACATTTGAAATGCTCAGAGGATCACATTCAACGAGCATACAACAAGCACTTAAGTGCTTTCTTTTCTGATTTTTTTTTTACTCTTCTCTGTTACTATTTTTTCCACAATTGTTTGCTAAATAACTAAACGCTCTTTCGGCCATTTCATGCGTTGTGTGCTGGAAGCGATCTCCTCGAACATACCGGATAAACGCATTTGCTTCGCATATAAACAACCGATCGTTCATTTCGGTGTGTGTCATTTTTATATTTTATTTCGAAAATCCATTTTCACAAATGGCAAATAGAGAATCGAAAAGCGACGGTGGTGTGAAACAACGCACCATCCGAAATATGCTCAATGAATGCTCACTATATTTTTTGCGTATTTGTTAAAGATCTATTTACAAATTCTCTCCATTATCCTTCGTTTGATGCGACCAGCAACACCATTTGCTTAGAAAGTTTGAACAATAAATACAAACAATGACCGTTCTCACTTTGTGGTTAATTGTTTTTTGTGCTTTGTGAGCACTTGGTCAATTTTCGATCATCGATTCCGGGAAATATCATCTCATCGCTAGATGCGTTTTTTTCTCCCTCTCTCTTTCTGTATCAGAAGCAATTTACCATGTTTCGATATGTTTACCCATATCGATTTCGCAATAACAATGAACGAAAAGCTCAAAGTGCGAAATATGGCACGAAACAAAAAGTCAAAGTTCAAAATTATTATTACTTTATTTACCAATTAAATCAAAAAAGATAACTTGTAAAAAAATGTCTGTTTACATCTGCATGCAAACTATTGTCTCTTTTTCAAACGACGACAATTCGATTGTTTCGAAAAGTGGAGAAAAATGATCAAAAAACTAGGAATTATTTAGTCATTTTGGGCTGAAACCATTCGAAATGTACCAAATATATTATTCAGAATATTGTCACATGCACAATGACGTTTTGTTTGTTTGATACAACGAACAGACGATCCCTATCAAATGAGCATCCAGCTACGTACATTGAGTTGTTTTTTTCCATAAAGTAGCCTAATTTATATGTATTTGCACATCTCTTTCTTCCCCCAATCAATTTACAATTCTGATTTTGATCTGTTTATAATGACATCACTTTTTGTGTGCAAAGCAACTGAAAACATTCTGTCGTGAAATTGCAGAATTCGGTCGATGGTATTTATTCAATTGGTAGTCACAACAAGTTTATGTTTTGTTGAGTATATTTCGAAATTTATTTTTATTGAAAGTTGAACGTGCTCAGCAAATGATTTGATAAACATAAGCGAAATATCCAAACATGTTCTTTCAAGCTATAAAAAGAGTTCCGACCGAAATATGTATCTCACAAAAATATGCTATTATTTTATAACAATTTCGGTAAGATGAGATGAAATCTAACTTCCTTCGATAAACATATCACAGCGCATTCTTTCATTCTTCCGCCTGAATGTGTTTTGAGGCGATGAAAAAAAGAAATTTTGAACTGTGCGAAATAAACACACATTTAAATTTCATCTTGCGCAAACAAGCACATTCGTTTATTGAAGCAAACGAATGCAAATGGAATTACCTCTATATGAAAAATCAGTATGTCGAGGATTGAAATTGTGTTTTGAAAGTTGGTAGACATTCGTCATTGGCATCGAACGAATAGCAACATGTTGCATGGAAAGAGCGTATTTTTTATGATTCAGTCTGTGATATATTGCGTTATGAACACAAATGTCAAGTGATGAATAACACACAAGCAAAAGACGCACATTATGCAGACGTAAGTTCGCAGTTCCAACGCAATAAACAAAAACATACGAAACGAAAATTACATTTGCATTTGCAATATAATGCGATCGCGCACTGTGAATATGCCCTTTTCAATTCGTTTCGCTTTTGCTGGCTATAAAACAGTAGATCGATTTGTTTCGAAATTCGAATAGAAACAAAATAAATAATTTCACAAATCGGAAAATGACGCTCGCGCATTAGTTGGCACTGCATAGCAGCTGGTGCAAAGGCATCAAATCAGTGGTCTGTTATTAAAACCGACCAGTTTTCTGCATTGTCGTCGCTTTTATTGAAAGGTCGCCAATGTGATGAAGGGATTTTTCCCCTTTCTCTCTCTCCCCAATTGATTCTCGTTTCATTCTCGATTATACACAGCGCTTTGCAAATGAGAGAGCTGTCGCAATTCACTTCATGAAATATTTAATACACACATACAAGACGGAAGCAATTAAAAATCGCAATTTAAATATATACATAAAATTTTAATCATTCAACGCTCTTTTTCTGGTTTTTTGTTCTGTTTGCACTCTGAACTTGTTTTCAGTTCACCTACAGCAATTTTATCAGTATTTTTCGAATTTCATCGTCGCACGGAAAATCGCATTTGATTGAATATTCAGGATTCATAAGAGATTCATAACGCAAATGAAATAGCAGAAAATAGATCGTTCTTTTAATCTGAAGTGATGATTTATTTTTGAGGCGTAAGCGGAAAACGATTTAGTATACGGAGAATTTTTTCCGATGAATGACTACAGAGCTACTCTGTAGAATGGGTGCTCACATGACAAACCTTGTATTGGTTTGGATTTATGAAAAAAAAACACTTGTCAATTTGACAGCTGTAAAGTTTGGTTTCTACATGAAAAACTAGGTGGAAGCACCTAAAATAATACAGGATTTGCAATGTGAGCACCCATTCTACAGGATTGGCTGTAGTAATTCACCGAAATAAATTCTCTGTGTAGGCACGAATGAGCTCGTAAGAATCGCCGACCGCACGATCGCTCACACAAAAACACTATCAAGTCATTCGGTTTTTGACAGAATTGATGTTTGGAGCATTCAGCAGCCGTATTAGCAAATATCATGCGCAATAATCTTATTATACAAGAAATTACCATTTGATTGTGATTCAGTGACAAACTCGATTTACCGATCGAGCCTGTAGCCCACAGAGCCAAATCGAATCACTATGAGAAAATAATGTTATAAAATTGAATTAACTCCAAATTTACTATGTGTGTGTGAGTGTTTGTTTGCGCCTTCGCACATTCATGCAATTATATGTCGGTGAAACAAAATAAATCCAATACATAACGCAATTCACTTCCGCATTGCTCTAAACACAACAGTTCAACGTCATATCCCAGTGTCTTTCAGTGAGCGAGTGCGATCTCACCGATTGGCAAGAACGTGAAACAACTACGCGAAAATTCACTGTACATTGCAAAAGAAGAGAAGTGCTAGCAAGCGTGTGAGTGTGTTCGCGCGCGCACATACACTCACAACCCAATGAGCGCGAGCAAACGATTTAAGAGAAAAAAATATTGTGATCACGATAAACAGCCAGTCGACTCGTGTAGAGTTATATTCTACTTTTCTCGATTCCTGACGCTGTTGTATCGATTGTGCTTTTGCTTTTGCAATCAGCTATTTTCAGCAAATTATTGTTGTTCATCTTTGTTTTCTTTTTCTGTCTCTATTCCTCTCGTTCACTCGCTCACTCTCATTATGTACAAAAAAATTGTTTTATTCCGCGTTCGATCAGCAGTGTTCTATTAAGGCTGTGTATTATCTTCGCCGGTGGTGTATGAATGTGTGTGTTTGTATCTCCCTGTCTTCGCTACGTTTGCCAGCAAGAAATATTACATTTGATTCTTTGGCTCTCTCTTCCTCATTCAGCATGATGTTTATTGCATGTTTTTTTTTCGTGTCGGTTCCGCGTAGAATTGGCTTATTTTTATTACATCGTATCCGCATGTTCTGTTCCTGTTTCTGCCAAGAAATATAGCAAACCTGAAGAAAACCTGATGAAAAAAAAGAAACGCGTCAATTTGTTTTTCTCGTTTTGCTGCGATTCTGTTGCGCGTTGGTTTTATGTGACGTCTTTTCTCTTTTGTTTTGGATTCCGTTAAATTCATTTTATATCAAACGTCTAATGGGCTGTTTTCATTTCAAGAGTCATGTCGCGGTTTTTGATAATTTCGGTCGCATCTTTCAACAATGATAATTGGATCGTTTTTATTTTCATCCGAAGAAATGAATAAAGAGAGAGAGAGAAGTGAACCACACAAACGAACAGATTCTGAAAATGACTCAAGGTTATTTAATCGCGAACAATGGCGACAGCATTGCTAAAACATTTGTTTTTTATTGTGCGTCTCTTTCGAAATGAAATGCAATGCCTCCATTCCAAATATGAATTGAATTGATATTCATTTCCGAGGATATTAACGCATACTGTGTGACAATACAAGCCGAACCTCGTGTTCGTTGGATTTTTAATTAAAGCGAATTTTATTTCTTCACATTTCATTGCCGTTTTCTTCATGTACAATTTGAAATGCTGGCTTATGACAAAATGAGTGACGCAATCCCTGGAGACAACAGAAACGAAAGCAAAGTGACAAGTGAAAAAAAAACCACTACATTAATAAAATATGAAACAGCGAACATTTCATTTAAAACAACAATAGCAACAAATTGAAGAAAAGTAAAAAAGAACAAACAAATTCAACTAAAAATTTCAACATTTTTAAGTTTTCTCTTTCCTTCTCTTCTTCGACTGAGTGCTTCATTAATATCGTTATTGCTCCACACACAATTTTCCTCATTTTTTTTCATTTAATTACCAGCCAAAGTCATTTGCGTATGCCGTCGCATGCGAGAGCACGGGCATTCGTGCAATCGATCAGTCGGCTCGCAAGCGATCAGCAGCTAGCAATTTTAATGGATCTTTTATTTATTTGGCATTTCAATTTGCCACAATCAATCTCTGAGTGTTCCATTCATGGGTCTCTGTCGCAACAGTAGAAATGCATCCGATACTTGTGGGCAACACATGCAACCACATGCACATTTTATCTTTTTATTCTGACAAAAAAGGGAAAAAAAGTTAAATGCAAACAAAAGTGCTTAAATTTAAACTTGAAAATGGGGAAAAAAACAAAAATATATTGTATTTATCATTCATTTTGCTACTGCTGTTGCGATGCAATTGTCGCCATTCTCGTGGCTGCTGCTCATTATTGTTATTATATTTGTTGACGTTTTTCGGATATAATATGTGCGGCGCAGTTTTTCCCTGGAAATCATTTTCAATATCATCATCCAGCATGTGCTGAGTCGTGTGTTTTACCACGCGACACACGCTGACAATACATGACCCTGTGCTTTGAGCTCCAGCAAATCACATACACATGTAATCCATGATCGTTGTTGGTGGCTCATCAAATAATATTTTAAACATCGCACAATTTAATATACACTGCTGCGCTGTGCCATATTATCAAAACAAAAACCGAATAAAGCATTGGCACGGCCAAAAAAAAAAAAATAAAA
This sequence comes from Obolodiplosis robiniae, assembly GCA_028476595.1. Taxonomy (NCBI): domain Eukaryota; kingdom Metazoa; phylum Arthropoda; class Insecta; order Diptera; family Cecidomyiidae; genus Obolodiplosis; species Obolodiplosis robiniae. The sequence goes on from CM052014.1 coordinate 16,817,879, forward strand.
AAATAATATGCGCGAATGAGCCGAAGAAGAAGACAACGAGTGGAAAAAAGTCGCGTTTTCAATTTTCTTGTTTGCTTGACAGAATTTGATTCTGATGACTTGTTTTCCGGGAAATGCTTTATTTTTCTCATTTTTGCTTGTCTTTCGTTTTGACTTGCACTCAAATCCACACAGCCTTAAAGCATGTCGTTTTGACGGTGCCTCTCAGTAATGCGCCAGCTCTTCAAGCGCACATTTTTTCGATATTCGTCAAAATTTACTTCACAAATATATAATATACATATGTAAATTTGTGTCGTAAAGAATTCTCTGTTGCATGATTTTTTTTTCGTTCTTTCTTCAAAATTTTTCATGTTTGCATGCATGCAGTTCACGAGTAAGTGCTACGTTTTTATACATTTGGTATTCTTGCTATGCATCAACAAATATTCGGCGTACAGTAAATTCCGTATTCATCTGTGTTCCTCGTTTTGACTTCGGCTCCAGCCAGTATATTCTTGAGAATTGTACGCGAGAAGTGCGAGCACTTTTCGAATGAAACTAATTGAAAATTGATGGGCTTTCGGCCGCGTGGAAGCCACAAATATTTGTATTAAATAAATTATCACATCACTTGAACATATTCGAGCATCCAAAATACTTATGGCACAATTTAATTTCTGAGCACGTTTTGTGCTTGTCATTAACCAAAACCACAGAGCGAGAAGGAGAGAGAGGGATATATTCTGTCGGTTGTACCGTAGTTTCTCGTTGCAATATCTTTTGGACAAACATTTATGCTGCGTCAAGTGGTTTGCTTTTCCATCGAAAATTCTTAATGCGTTGTGTGATAAAATCATGTTCAAGTTTCATTCCGATAACCACCACTTGAAAAGTAAATCTGCGCTTGGAATGAGAATCATGTTCATTATTCGTAGAAAACGTAGAAAACGGAAAAAAAATACACACAAATATTCTTGAGTGTTCACTCCTAATAATCAGGCAGATCGAAAACCAACACACAAAAATCAGCTGAAAAAAAAACTTCCTTATGACAACCAAACATTTAGTGCAATCTTTCAACTTGAAAAATGATCATCAGTCAGATGTAGTGAAACAGAGATAGAGACAGAGACGGAGTAGCAGGAGAACAAATGAATCTCAATGACTAATCGAAATCAATTCAGTTGATTGTAATAAATTGTAATTAGAATGGTAGTTGGCCGCAGCGTACGGGTTGAAAAAGATCAGGTTTACGATTCATTGAAGCCAGAACATTTGTGCAGAAACACATTTAGCAAAGAATTTAAGTTTGCGTCCTATTCTTTTGCTGTCGAAATGACTGAGAGCATGACTAATGATTTCGTTTAGCAAATAAAGGTTTTGGTTTCAGGTCCGGTTTCACCGCTTATTTTATCAATCCAAGGCATTCTGAGCCACTCGTATCAAATGTTTTTCCGCAAAATTGTTTTCCAGAGACAAGCATTCCTCAAATATTTGATAAAGGGCATGGAAACATTTGATATTAATTACCACTTTTGGACCGAATACCGCACGACCACGACGATTTATGGAATTTTTTTTTTCTTCAAAAAATTGACTAGAAAAAAACGAACCAGAACGCTCTTATGGCATTCAAGAACCAGATTCATATTTGGGATTTATTCGAGAACAAAGCATTTTGTAGGCGTTGAGCGTTAGCGTCTAATCCTTTTCAATAAATTCTCTATTGAAGAGCTACCATAAATAGCTCCTATAATTATAAGCATGTTATAAAAAAGAACTCGATTTTTTTTCTGTCTGTTTGTTCCATGGAATTTCAAATGGTTAGAAAATGAGCGTGTCGACAAAGCGCCTCATTTGGATTCCATGCGGCTTTCGTGTTCCTTTCGTCATCTTTTTGTGGTTGCTATTTCACTTCACTTGAATTCGAGTGAGACAAACATGGAAAAAACAACACACTCATCACATTTGAAAGATGAGACGATGGATTCCGACATCTTCCACATTAACCAATTCATTTGTCGCTGCTCTGCAACTTTTCGACGAAATCTCTATTTGAAAGAGAAAGAATAATATGCATGTGCCGATGCGCTCATGATCATTATCATCGTGTTGATCTGCAGCTCTCAAAACAGCCACATGGAAAACATAGCCGAAATCGAATGAAAAACGAAAAGAAAAGAACTCATTTAATACCGAAAAAACTCAAGCAAACATTCAACAAAAAAGGGATCATGATAATTATAATTCACTATCAACATTAAATTCGATATGCGAGTGAACCAATTAATAAATATTTTCGGTGATAAAAAACACACCGAGTTCATTGAAACCGGTCATCAAACCTATCAATTCACATTATAATTCGATTTTTGTTAAAACTTTTCAATACAATTCAAAAGAAATAGCTGAATGATAAATGTGGCAACAAAAACAAAATCCATTTGGAAACATGTGCTGACGATCGGCCGTCTATAGCAAAGTCAATTCTAAAATAAGTGTTGGCCAAACTTTCCCTAATTCTCGACCGGTCGAAGAAAATTAGGCAAAAGGGAAGAGGAGCAAAGTCCATCATGAGTAGAATAGGAATAAAGTCCACTTCAAAATAAAAGCTGACATCAACCGATTCAATTCTCAGGAAAGGAAATTTCGCCAGTTTCACTTCGAACATTAAACTCTTTCGCTTTAATCAAAACAGATATAATTAGTAATTTTTATTTATTGAATACGCCAACCACTTTACAAATAATTTGTCAGAGGAACGAAAATAAAATTGGCGCGGTCATTGTGCGGTTTCGTGTACACTTTTGCCAAATAAGCATAAAATAAATAAATCTGGCCAAAAATTTGTCAATTTTAGCACAAGTATGTTATGAATTCGCGATTTCGATCGCATTTTTTTTATATTATTGCCATTCTCGCCTGTTCCGTCAATTTCGAATGCAAAAAAGTCGCTTTCCTGAAGAGTAAATACCAAAATATTTAAATGAAATTCAAATATTTAATAAGCTCATTTTTTGTTCGAGCATGAGTTCTTGTCAACTCGACAACAAAAACAACAACAGAAAAAAGTGAGAAAAAATATAAAGAAACGTTTTTCTAAGCCAAATTAAAATATTAACGGCAACATTGATTGGGCACATTTTCAGATGTGTGTTGAGAGCTGGTTCAATGACTTCGAATGTGTCTAAAATATTCGGTTTGTTTGCATTTTAGTGTGATCAACCACATAATGAGCAATCACATAAAATGTGTGAAATGGAAAACGATGCTTTTGGTCAATCGGTGAAAATTGAAGAAAATGACTTGAAACACAACAACACATGGCTCATTCGCCGCCGTTCCGCATTGTGTCGGCGACTCGAATCGGCTTCTCGAAATAAAACCATTTGTATGCAAAGTGAATGTGTTGATCAAAATAAATAGTATAACATATAAACACTACGATACATTAAATTACTGTTGCTTCTATCTGGTGGCTAATTTTATTGTTGATTTAACTACTTCGTTATGTGTGACTCACATAGTATGAGTGTATTTGATGAGTTTAGAAGAAGCAGAAGACGACGACGATGCTGGATATTGAAGAATAGATTGCATACGAAAAAAGGAAAACAAGTAAATGAGTTGCTTCTCTATCTTCATCGTCGCTGTTCTTCTTGATTAGACAGCAGCACGATCGCTTTCGTTTGCTGACTAACGTGCAACCGAACAGACTGGAAATTATTTTTTAAACAATAGCGCATCAATTTCGCGCTGAGGGGAGAGAGAGAGAGTGAGAAAGAAAGAAAGAAAGATGTTGATGAGGTTAGTGACTTTTCAAGGTTGTGATTCATTTGTCCGGTAGAATAGATTTTTTATGTAGATTTCCACTTGGAGTCGGACGCCATCGCACAGCGTGTTAACTAAATGGCTTGCAGCATTACAAACCAATGCTGAAGACAGGCACGCTAGGTGCTAGAAATGGAAATGAAGAGGGCTCTCAACTAAACGCCTCAAATTACAAGCAATCAAATATTCCATAGAGCGAAGAATTATGATAGTCGGTATGGGGATGCATCGAATAGCCAGCCAACGAATCACGAATCGATCTAATTGTTTACGAGTTTGCAGAGAAAGACACACTTACTCGCATCAAAATTCAAATTACTTCAAACTATTTATATGATTATTATAATATTTTTGGTTCAAAAGGCAGATTCTTTGTTCGATGTCAGTTCGTTCCTTCATTTCAATAGCAGTGTAATCGGTTTGGTGCTCGGGGCCACAGCAGCTAATTTCATACTTGCTGCCGCAACGATGACGACCAAATCGTGGAAAAAATTATCTCACAAACAAAAGAAAATCGTTTAAGAATCGACACAATCCATTCGTCTATCCATTTCTTCTTATAAAGACGGTATATTTATTCATGCGTAATGCGTGTATAATAATGAACGCTTTTACCTTTCTGCTACTCGAAAATTTTTATCGCTTTGACTATTCCATCTCTCGATAGCCACTTGGGCTCGTTCGTTCGGTCGTTCGCTCGTTCGATCGTTTCACTATCGTGCAACAAATAGTTTAAAATCTCTTTCGAATCTCAAATCGTCTCATTATGAAAATGATGGTCTGTGCCCTGTAAATGTGTGTTTTCTTCATTATTTTCGATCATCGCTTCTAATATCGGCCATATAATGGGCACAAAACACATAAATATACCGATTTTATAGCCATTTTCATCCGATTAGATTATTATGCAGACAACAAAATTAAAATGGACCATCCATAACATTAACGTAACAATCATACAACACAAATCGAAGGAAACGAGAAGCACCGAGGCAATCGACTTGAGGGAAAAAAACACCGTCAATCTCTAAATAGTTTCACGTCAACGATATTATTTTCGATTGCATCTGATTCTTCCTCCACAATATAGCGTCAACTGATGGCAGCCGAAAAATGAACTTGAGGTTTTTGGAGGCTTTCTGTGTGCGTGTGTGTGTGTGTTTGTGTGTGCCGGTCAAGAGTGTCAGTCAAATGAAATTTGACGGGCCTTTGACGACTAAACAAACAAAATAAAATTGGTTCGTTCGATTGAAGTGGAGCACGGAAAACTCATGACGTCCCAAAGAATGGCAAATCAATGAGATTTGAATGCATAGCGAGCGATCACGAATGCTAGTTAGAACATGTACTTCATTCAAAATGGGTTTCACGTCGCCGCAGAGTGTGTTTATCCAACGCAAAATGCTACTTTGTTTTCAAATTGCACAATTTTAAAGCGTCTACCGGCAATATTCTATTGCTTTAAATCACTCGTCATTGGCACAAGTGTGAAGCAAACAAATTACATACAAATTTCTCTAATAGAAAGAATCGCGTCTATCATCGGATTGATCACTCTTTTTCTTTCGCCAGTTTCTTTGTGCAACGAAAAATGCTTGAATTTTTTTCAAAGACCAAACATACTTCAATAGATTTGAGCACGGCAAAGAAAAGAAGAGAATAGAAGTAAAAAAATAACTTGAAAGACATGGATGGAAGTAACAAAATAGCAGAAAAGCGCTATGAATCGACAATTCGATATAAAAGACAAGACGCTCTGGAGAGACACACGAGAGCGAGAAAAAAAAACAAGCACGAGGAAACAATGTTTTTCATTCTTCGAGTATGTTTTGTGTGCACGGCGCGCATTTTTATTATAATGTATATTTCGGTGAAGAGCTTAAAGAGCACGTAAAGTACGGTGAAAATGCCCCGTTTCATATGTTTGCTCTGCATTGAGTTAAATAATAATCGTAAAAAGTAATTATTACGTACGCACGTGTGTACACGATAGTAGTGTGAATAGTATTTAGATGCATATATATCGAGTGAAAGAGAGAAACGGTTTGCGATAGCTCATCTAAAATGAGCCAGCGAAAAATTCATAACAAGATCTCAAGCAACAACAAAAAAGTGTAAAAAGTAATGATATTTAAAAACCGCATTTAGTGAAATATGCTTACAAATTTTTAACGACTCTGTTATTTTTCTTTTTATCACCTTTTTTTCATTTTTCTTTCATTCCAGACGAGCCGCTCATCTTTGAATAAATTTGATGTAAGTTAACAAATGCTCTTTTATGCAATGTGATTTTTTTCTTTCGATGTTATTGCTGCCGTGGTGCGGTGTTAGTGTAACTCTTAGCTTTTTCGTATTGTTTCATGTCAAAATTGTATTTTTTTATGTGAACTAAATGAGGCTCGTTTACGAAATCCAACAAAGAGACATGTTTACATTGAGAGCGCTTTTAAATTAGTATCGAATGTTTTTCTTTTCATTATTGCGCGTAAAGTATGCGTACGCGTGATTGCGTTCAGTTTTGGTGCTTCATTTCAAAGAATCATTGTTTTGTTGCTTCAACGGCAAAAAAACACACACACAAAACAAAGGCAAAGAAATGCGCAAGAGCCCATCAACGAATTCAGTTCAAATATTTACTCAAGATACTTTCAAAATGTGCATATGCGCAAACGAAACCGCAGAGTCGTAAAAGAAACCTTCTTTCATTTTATTTTTGGTCGAAACGGGCTTTTCCACTGAATTCCATATCGATGGCGTGATTAGTACAAATGTTAGCCAAAAACAAATCTCTTGTGTTCCTTGTTGAATTTGAAGGCTGTCTGGTCGAAGAACAAACGACGAATCGAGTGAAAGGCGCAGCATGAGTTGCTGAAGACACAACGGAATTTGGCACAATGAGTTCGCCGATTGCTCATGTTCCGTATTTCTTGCACGAATTTGACGTTGGCGACGTACCATATCCGATTACATTTCGCAAATTCCCCTCGGGTCTGCCGATGCTAAGGAACGATAACTGATGGTTCGAAGGCAAAAGACATTTGATCGAATTTTTTAATGCGTCTCATTCGTCAAAAGATGATCCATTCCATTATCTCCAATCCCTCTGTCTCTCTCTCTCCGCCAATGATCGAGTCCTTTTACACGAAAAAAACATGCGCTGTCACTTCAACGAGACAACAACAACAACAAAAAAACCGAAGCATCTGGTGATGAATCTTACAACAAACAGATGAATAAAAATAATTCGCATGATGCAATGGTGATATGCGGTTTATTTTAAAAATTCGTTCAATTTTTGAAAAAGGTGTTTTTTTGATTATGTTTATCTGAATTTCTTTTTAACCATGTTTTGCATTGTGTATGCCGGCAGTCGATGAGAGGCATCGCAAAGAAATCGGCAATACAATGCTCAATCAAGCATTGTCTATTCAGTTATGCCGAAGCATGAACAGTAAATCATCGACCACCATATCAAGCACATCATCACCAACCGTAATGATATGTGAGACAGATAGATTCCTGTGATACACAAAGGTGTTTTAAAGTGAATAAAAAAAAGATTTGTTATCTAGAGAGACAAGGAACTGTTACATGACCGAAGAGTTCATAAACGCAATACAAATCAAAACAGCACATGAATTGATAGAGCCCCGATAGTCAACACAAACACACACTTGAACTTCATGTATTTCAAATCCAAGAAAGAGAGATAGAGAAAAAATGCATACAATGAGAGTGTCATGACAGTGAAGTTGAAGTGGTCGCCGCCTAACAATACACATATATGCGCACGCATAAAGAAGAACCTGAAATCAAAAAGCGACATCGAAGAAAATGGAAAAAACAATGGAGAAAAAAAATGTTGAAGGAACAAAACGGCATACTGTTGTCTTATTATGAGCTCGTTGCCTTTTTTCATCGACTTTTCCGAAAACTGAGCAAGACACGGGAGAAACATGCTGAACCTTGACAAGCCAATATCGAACAAAGGCCAGAGATACACATATAATAAACAGGATGTCGTATTATATTCCTCATTTTATAATATAGTAATTTATTATGATTTCTGGTGTATGTTTTTTTGTCAATTCCTCTCATTCGACGTCTCTGTCCGACCAACTGTTTTTGCTCAATTTCACATCGGAGCATGTATGTCATCCATTTCTTTTTTCTGTGAGAATTCTTTTGATTTTTTTCTGCTTCACGCATCATGAGTGCAAATGGATACAAAGAATTCCGATGCTTTTGATAGATGCAACAATTTATTGCATTAATCGGTGAATTATGCGATAAGTACGGGCCATACTCAATTCATATGAATGCGCATATTCTCTCGAAATGTAAATAAATGGCATATGATTTGGTTTAATATAAGCAAAAACAACTTGCGATGAAACATATTATATTTTTGAAGAAAAAAATGAGGACAAGCGAAGGCCATACAAACTGATCACGTGGAATGGCAGACCGAAATTCGGTGAAGCCAAGTAAAATTGTTGTTTAATCTCATCACTTCGCCAGATAATGTATGCGTATTAAACAGAAGAAGCTATTGAAAATAAAGGCGATAGCTGAGGGCTAAAGAAAATGACGATGTGACAATGACAACCGATCTGCGCATACACACGAGTGAGCGTAGTGAGTGCATTGAAAATTCACACTTTTTGAGATTTCTCAGTTTTGATTCAACACATTTAAACAAAAGCCAGTGGCTAAACAATAGCCAACGAAGGAGGAACAAAGATAACCGTTTTTCCTACATATTTCAAGCTGCCCGTTGTTTTTCTTCGTTTCGGATATTTACTTCAATCAATTAAGCAAGATATTCTATTTTCTTTTGGTAGGTAAAAGGTGGAAACAACAAAAAAACCAAAAAGATTTACCAAAAAATAAAAAATGAAAGAAAATAGAACAACTTCTGAAAAGAGTCGCTTATTTTATTGACACTTCAGGAGAAGAGCCAAAAACTACACTTGAAAAGAAGTGAATATATATGACAAAAACAATTTGAAAAAGAAACAAAAAACGAACTCGGAATGACCGGAGCAAAGGAAAAAAGGGAATAATAGTGAAGATCACAGAATGATAAATTCACTGATGATAATAAATAAAAAGAAGCGTACGAAATAGATTAGGAGCAACATTACCAGTGGCCTGTGTCGAAAAAGGACACAGATTATTTGATCGAACAAGCAGGAAATTCGTAAAGCACCACAACTTGGTGCATCAGACGCAGTCGAACGCATCGCATGCAGCATTACATCGGTCGATGGAAACGGATTTCTTAGTAACGGACACAAAACGACAACACAAACGATAAAACGATATCGATAAATCAAGAAGTTTATTCAATTGTGTAACAACTACAATATAAACATCAAACACGATGCCCCGATAATGCCACGGCTAATGAATTTTTCCGTCCTTCCCGAAAAAGAAAACCAACTGTAATCTTTCAAAGGTGGACGGAGACCAAACGCAAAATAATAATGGAAGAAGGATTTGATTCAAGTAGACAGACACCGAGAAAAATGACGAAAATGCAGCACACCAGCACACATTTAATGGCAGTGTTCAAAGGATTCTCAATATAAAAGCATAGAAGATTTATAAGATGAAATCAGGTTTCTCTTTATGAATGCGCTTCAACACAATCATGGAGAGAAGTTGAGAGTGCGTCGATTTTTCGAACGCCGACTCATGTACAATAAAATATCGCATTAAAGGAGGAATGATATCAAAAAAATTCCCGAACAAAAATGCATTAAGAATTTTTTTAAGGTTTTAATCGCTACCCTTTCACTGCTCCACGCTTATTAATAATTCTGTCGGATATTTTATCTGTCGAAGCTTCCAGCCCAAAATGAGCTAATAATAATTTTTTTCTCCATGGTTTTTATCTGTGTGGCTATAAAAACCTGAAGTTGAGGGAAAAAAATTAATTCATTTTTTTCTTTCTCTCTCATTTCTATAGAGCGCTTCTGAAGCATCGTTTTTTTATTGAGTTGTTGTCGGTGTGCGCTCAAATCAAGTGATTTGGTGCGGAGGAGAAGTGGAAAGAGAATATCCAAATGAAAATTAAATGTTTTAAGTGCATCTCGTTTCGGTGTGCGGTCGGCAATCAAAATGGTCAAACACGCATTCTTCATACACCTTCTTCTGCATTTGTACTCCTCCTTCTCAACTATAACAACCACAAATGTAATCAAACACCACAAATCTAAGACGCATTCCTCTCGAATCATTTGGACAAAAACCAAAATCAAATTCATTAAATAATAACTGCTTTTCATTTTCATTTGGTTCGATATTGACGATTCATATAAATGTCTCAAGGGGCCTATAATTATTGCGATGCATTTTATTTGGAGAAAAAATGGAATGATGAAAATATAACAAATAAATTGTTGTTTCACACTCATTCAAAATGCTTTCAATGGTGAAATGCGATAGCAAGGTGGAAAAAGGAAAATTTCGGTTCCTGACCGGACGAAAATGAGCAAGAGAGAGTGAGATGTGTTTCGGTTTAGAATTACACTGATCTCAAAAATGAGCAAAACAGTCAAATCAAATCAAATGAAATTATGAACGAAAAAAAAAATGTTCGAAAAACCAATATCATGTTTCTTTCGAATATTTTTGACACGTTGTATTGTTGTTCGCTTCATTCACGAAAACCTGCCGAATATAAAAATGAATTGTTCGATATCCATTTTTCGCTCCCTTTATTTGCTTTGTTCTATTCGTTGACCACTTTCGGCAGTCAAAAGCTATCTTTCCTTTTCTGTCTGTCTATCGAAAATCAGTCTCTCTTTCTTTTGACTTTCTTTTCACTTCAATTCTTCGATGCAATTCGAAGAATCACGCTGTACGAAAAATAGTTCGGCTGAAAACGAATTTCCAATGAAATAAATGGATCAATTCAATTCGATCATTGAGTAAGTAGGCAATCATAAAGAGCTGACCAAACAAAACGATTTCATGCGCACGGTGCAGTTCGATCGACTTTTCGGCCATTGTTCAGCGAGACAATTTCTTGCCAAAAAAAAAAAATGAAATAAAAGAAAAGAAATAAAGAGAAGAAGAAAGAAACCATTTCTCGAATTCTTTGTAAATCGACTTTTGTGTAACGTGTCGGCCGATCGGTTCACTTTTATTCCGGTGTATGTATGGAATCAGTGTCAATTCATTGCAGTTGCATAGTAGTTCCCACATTGATTGTTTGCCATGCAACAATATAACAATGCACACAATTTTTTGGAGAGTTTTCCAAATTCTCTTTCTCTCTTACATAAACACACATTCTGGTTTCTTCTTCCTCGAAAAAAAATTGCCGATCGCTCGTTTGTTGTTATGCAATTGCCCGAATTAAACAATTCCATCCTATAAAAAACAAATTATATAAAAGCGAATAAAAGCAGAAGAAATAAAACTGGCATATCACATTGTGAAAATATGAGAGACAAAATGAAATATGACGGTGCGATCGCGCGTATTTATCTCTATCTGTAAATGTCATGAATGCTTCCAAAGTACACAAAATTCAGGGCGATAAGGTTAACTGCGCACACTAACCACGTAAATATTTACAATTCATCTCCTTCCTTATGGAAGATTATTTAGGAACAAGCTCGTTTCGTTCCCTTATTTCTCAGATGGATAGACTTTTGAAGTGCTGTGTGTCTCTCTTGCAACTTTGCCGCTCCGACCGCAATCACTTGCAACATTATTATTGACAGAAATAAAAGAGAATATGTCGTTTTATTGGATCGATATACATTAGTTGAACGATGAGTTTCACAATCCCAAAAGATTTATTTCCGCTCAACAAATCATGCCAAACACTTGGATAAGCCGACAAAAAAATCTCCAAATGCAGTTGTTGAATCGCGCGCAGATCGTTGATAAGGAAGTGTACAATGTTTGCCAGAACGATTCGAAGAGAGAGAGAGAGAGAGAGAGAGAGAGTGAGAGAGAGAGAGACAGAGAAAAACGGAGCAATACATCATTCACCACACAGAATAAATTGTCTCATTTACGAATTTCGTTGCTGTTCCAACCATATGTTTTATTTTCTCTCTTTTTCTCTATTTCAATCGTTTTGAAAGTGTTCCGTGTATTCCACCGTCGCCAGCCATAAATACGTTTATTTATATTTTATAAAATTGATAAGACAATTATCTCTTCATAACTTTAAGCCGAGCACAAACATAGAGACCTGAATAATACAACGAAAAAAGAAAAGAGAGATATAGAAAGAAGTGTGTATGAAGAGGTTGCGTGCTCGAACGTATTGACATTTCCAGCAACAGAAGATTAGATGGAACTGATACCGCTGTGAAAGTAAAACCGAAAATTTGACTCCGTCCGGGAGGAAGAGATCAATGCAATTTATATTTTCTAGCAATGTATATGTTGATATATTTCCAAATAGACTTGGGCATTCTCGGTTGACGTGCTTTTTTATCAAGACGACTACTTTAACGACATCGTAGGGGACATCGATTCGACCGATCGAGAGCTTTCTTCCGTTTGCGAACGTTACGGTTATCTGTTCAGTGAAATTGAAATGATAAATACAAAATTGAAAATTGCCGTTGGCTTCTCATTATCGACACGGACAAATGGAAAACACTTGTGACTCAAGTAGCGATTTAATTCCATGACGTAATATAGCAATAGCAAATCCATTATGATAATGATTTTATTTCCTATTTTAATCATGTGTCCCACAAATTTCTCTCCCTGTCATCATCCATGGGGAAAGACTTTGTGCGGATTTGTTGGCTGATGTTTTTTTGGCGCACGGTTATAAAAAGATTGTAATTTATATTGCCGAACAAACCTTACACAATTATAAAGAACGGAGCATGTTGAAACTGAAATAACTTAAGAGCTAGGCAAAAATGATAATACAGCAATAATTATCATCATCTTTTTATCTGTGGTGGCAACGATTTGACTGGGACGGAGCCATCAAGTGTGCAATTCCTGCAATGTACTTTGGTTGTGTCTATTCATTCGGTGTTGCTAAGATTGAAATAAATCTTTGATTCATTTGGAATCTCATCATAGCCAAGCACATCATCAAAACCTCGACACAAACAAGCAATTGAATACAGATTATGGTTGAACGAAATATAACTTTCATTAGTAATTTTCATATGGCAATCGATTAGATTGTTGCACGGTGTGCAAATGTGTCTGATGATTTCATAAAGAAATATTTAACAAAAATTCGATTCTATTCAGGCGAAAGAATTTTGAAAATTCTCCAAAATTCCTCTCCGTTGCCAAATATCAAAAAGGAAAATTGCAAAAGAATTTAGTTTTTTTTACAAATAAAAAGAATTTCGTATCCGTTGCTAACGCGACATTTGCGCATCGTGACTCATGAAAAAAATAACACCCAGCTCAATTGCAAAAATATATCATCTTCTTTGGTAATCAAAAGTGCATTAACCATTGGATATTTGCAAAATGCAAACTAAACCACAGATGATATTTGCACTTTGATAGAAAATGGAGTGAGCGCCATGCGTACTAGATTTCTCACCGTGCGTCCTCAATAAGTGGGAATACAAATTCGTACCAGTCCAAGTGCATCATGAAACGCGTTCTCGTGAAACATGAAAAAGTGTTTTTTTTTTTTTTTTAAACACAACGTGAACTGCCCTCAGATGTGATGTTAGTTCATGATGCGTTTTTGAAAATAATAATAAATAATTTCATGATGCTTTTTACGAAAATGCTTTTCACGGTGCACTTTGACTCGTACGATTCTGAATTCCCATTTTTCACTATTTTCCTCATGAATTCGTATAAGTAATATATATAATTTATTATCTTTAATGTCGTTCTCGTTGTGTTCCGTTTTGTCCGGTAATTCGTCTCGCAGTCAAAAACAACAATTAGCGCGCGCGATATGGTTTTAGTAAGTGCAATGGAAAATTGCACTCTGTACTTCTGGATCTTCGCACTGTGTTGAAGTGACACGTGTGTTCACTCTGTTGCAAGCAATGCAAGCAAGCGAACGACAAAAAAAACACAATCTATATGCATATTTGCGAGCAAGTTTCTTCATTGTTTTTCTGGTTTTATTTATATGGTTCCATAAAAAATGCTCCAACAACAGTGTGCTATTCATTTTTTTCCGCTGTCTCTTTCATTCGTTCAACGCTATTTGTATTGTGCGGTCTAGGCAAACAACCGAAGTATGCGCATAAAATGCTATTGACATTTTCGTCTTAGCGCTCGTTGAAGTGAAGTTATTTTATTTCACGTAAATAAATCAACTAGAGAATATATCATTTATTTCTGGATTAGCGCTTGTGCTATATCTAGCCACGACAACAAATATTAAGAATGTCTGTAATATGCTAAAAATAATTATAACAGCAGCAGCAGCAGCGGCAGCAAAAAGCGTCGCTGCACCACACGAAAATCAATAAAAAACGAAACCCATCGGCCAGCAAAATTTTCGATGACACGTGTTACTGCATCATCATATTCTGATGACAAAATGATTACAAGACCGGAATATTTGAATGGAAATATATACATTTCGAAGTGAAACAAAAAGATGATCTGATATTCATGAGCTTCTGTTTGAAATCGCCTCTCCAATTGATACGATGTAATAGCAGCAGCAGTAGCAGCAGTCAAGCAGCTCTGTTGCTATTTGCATTGTGAGGTATACGAATTTGTGCCGCATATTACGTTTTAATTCCATGACGCGACGTCTGTAATTTTTCGGCATTATACTTGCCATTTTCTGCAGCTCACATCCGAAATCTATGGAAATATAACGATTGTGTGTGTTTTTGAATTCTCAAGGCTCTCGGGTTATTGTACACTTTCCTGTGCATTTGCTTTTTCTATTGTGCGGCCGTAGTAAATATAGTTTGCTTACCGAATGAACGTACTATTGAACGAATGAACAAATAAACGTACGTTCGTTCGTATCGTCAAGCAATACGCAACTGTATCCGCACGGGCGTTTATTGCATTTATTTCCGCATTCGCCTCTAGCTCGAGCGTGTGTATATTTATACATAATTATAAGCATTTAAATGCCGTTTTCAAGACTATGTATCGCCATTTGCACACGTCTCTCACACATCGCAGAAATATCATAGCAATTTAATACGATCGTATATATTTGAATTTATCTTGACTAAATCCGGCTGTTGCGATTGGATTAACATGTTATCAGTTACAAACAGTTGAACAAAGATAAAAAATAATAATCGAAATGTTAATCGGATCGATGTTCCACACACAGTTTTCATAATCTCTTCCAAAATGGTGTATTGAAAGCGGCTCATGTTCGTTGTCCGCTCGAACCGGAACATGGTAAATGGTTTAAATTGTGTGGCTTTTGGCACATGCTACAGTCATTTCTGTCTAGCGATCATTTTCGTTTGTAAAAACCCGTTCGCGTGCATACACGTTCGATAGAAACGATATAGTAGGATGCAAAATGGAGGGAAGTGTATAAGATTCATTCTCGACAGATAGAATCAGCGAAAATAATGCGATGTTAAAACGCGATTCTGACACAAGTTCCTCAATATATTCATTTCATGTAGTTTCATTTCATAAGCCGCTTCTCTTGGCTAAATTGTGAAGAGTAATCGTTGCGTTTCATTCGACACTGGCTCTGGCACACAGGCACCAATTCTCTTCACTTAAATATAATAACGTGATACTCATATTCACATGCAATAAAATCCCAGAAGTAAATTGATAAGCAACAACAATATTCCCACAAACGTCCGTTCGCACCGACTAAGACGGTTGATCTCTGAGACAGAGACTTTTATGTAATAGTTTTAGTTTGCAGTGCAATTCAATTATTATCGAACCGATCGACAGAGGTACTAGAATGAGCGAACGGAACAGAGAGCTATTTCGAAATTGTTGTGGAAATTTCTGTGTACTATGCGCTCGATTGCGAAAATAAAATAGAGAAGTATTCTAGAAAAAATCAGAAGCATTTTTCATTTAATTCTTTTCACTCATTAATATGATTGCAGTGTGATTGTATGTGTTTGTTATACTGTGATTTGCATTTCGTTCGAATATCCAAAGCACGTCACTGTGCGCTGCGCGCTCGCTGTTTTGTTTACAAATGCATTCGAAATGCGGAAGACAAAATGGGAACAATTGATATAGTGCACTGAATCGAGAGCTCAAACGAACAAGATTCGCATTTACTAGCGCAATTACACACAGATAATTGGCCGCATTGGCGTTAAATGACTGCTAAATATCATCATTCACATCGAATTATTATTAATTTTAAACTGTGATTTGCTCTTTGTTGGCCTTACAATCATTGAATGTTACATTATGATGGCGACTGACTGAATGACATCTAACCGCAATAAATTTGCTCATTTTATTGACTTGGTCATAATTTGGATTATGGCAAGAATGAAATCAAATAAATCAAATCTAATTCCTTCAACAAAATTAAAATTTCTTTGGCATTTGCATATCAAATCAATCTAAATAAATATGTGACATTCGGAGAAAATACAAAATTGGAAATGTTAGATAACAAATGTGCTGATTTAAACAAACAAACCAGTCTTATGGTTTTGCTGAGCTGGTAGCGGCTGCTCAGCTTTAGCTGGCCAGTCGCTGGAAATATGCTTCTTATGGAAGACATACGAAATACATAGCTGACCAGCTGGCTGCTCTCAGCCGCCACTACCAGCTCAGCAAAACCAGAAGTCTGAAACAAATATACACACGGATGCAGAGAGGAAGGGCGGATGAGAGCAAGATAGAACGGAAATAGCTTATCTCACAATAAAGCACTTTCTTACATCATCATTCTCCATTTCGTTACTTTTGATTAGCAGTGCGCTGATTTGCTGCAGCCCGCGCCACTGCTTCCGACGAATCAAGACGCAAAAATGTGAGTCACTCAAACAATACGGTTGATTCTTTTCATAGCCGTTTGTGCAAACGCAGATTTGCTGCTGGAATTTGTTTTCCATTTTGTAAATAATAAGCGAAATAAAACATCTAAATATATGTTCGGTCGTTCTGTGTAAATGAACGGAATGTATTCCAGGACAGTCAATTTCATCGAGCATGAAATTGAATTTCACAACAGAAAACGAAAACAGTAGATGTGTTTACGAAGAACAGAGGAGAGCGTGCGGCGTATCTGCGCGCCAAGTATTCGTGCTCATTTCGCAATTCCAAGATGATTTCAGTTTTTAATCCATTTGTGTGATTTAATAGAACTTCGAATTTTTGCGCCAGAAGTTTAATATGTGAATTTCATCATGTTATTTCGATTGATTGTCGCAGGTGAAAGCCCCGGGCAGCGCTTATTTCTACTCTTCTTTCATTTCGATTTATTGATATTTTTTCCAGAAACAAAATTATGAAATCGATTTTTCTGTTTACAATTAATTCCTAAGCAAAGTCATTTGGTTTTCTTTATTTTGCTACCAATTAAATAGACTCGATTACCGTTAGTAGCGTTCGAGTGTCTTATCAAATCGGCAGAATTGTGACATAATTTTCATGTATGCTTTCTAAAGTGTTACATTTTTTTTCATTGACTCTATCTACTCTTTTTGTTGGTTATTTATTCAGCTTATGAAAAAAGTTATATTATATATATTTCTTCTGATCGCACATATGTTGAGCGGTTTTTTCCTTTAGTTGGTAATTTTTTTTTTGTCGTTGATATTGATGTGGTGCAATATTGTTACATTCGTACAAATTAAACAAAGACAAAACTAGTTCTTTCATACGATGAGGTAATCGCCTCATATGTAATTCAATCAAATTCAATGGATAGAGAAAAAACAAAACAGTAAAAGTGCATTTAGGCAATATAAAAAAGAAGTGGCTGGTTAGATATAGAGAAAAAGAGCTATCCAATTAGCAAAAATGAACGCATAATAGCGATTATCGAATAACTGTATCTATTACGTATGCTCGTGTCGGAATCAGTTCGATCGAAATTACGATGAATAGAATATGATGAGTAAGTTGCGCATCGCAGACGATTAAAACAGTTGATTCGTTAATTTTCTTTCTCATGGAACCAGCATTTATCGGAAATTGAATAGAAAAACCTGCATAACCGGTGTATGTTTATGTGTCTCTTTTCATCATCATCACATTGAATATATTAAATCAATCTGGCTGACTCGTGCATCAGTTCTTTGTTGTTTCATGTTCTTCAAAACTACAGAGCAAACCATATTGCGTAAATCAATCTTATGAGGAGAAGCATATCGTCAGACGAACACGAAAAAAAAACACACACACACACACACCGAGAAACAAGATTAGTCAGCTTTAATTCGATTCAGTCGAAACAGATTAGCATTCAGTAAAGTTGCCAATATTTAATTTATTAACGAGAAGAAAAAAAAACTCGAGAACGCAAGCGGCAGCAGCAGCGTACAAAAAAGCACACCCATACCACGATGATGCGGAAATAGATTTTGATTTTAAAATTAGCTGTCGGTTCTCACGTGTTTTCAGCTAATTTACGATCACCACGAAATTACTGTACCTGAGAATACACGACAAAAACAAGAATTTACAAACAATCGACGTTATAAATGCTCAATGTATACTTGGTACTGTGCCACAGCGTCAGCAGTTTTTTTTAATAAGAGGCGTTAGCGTGTGCGATATATCGCAGTCCAATTCATTAGATCGAACATTGCCGTGATTCGATAGTAGGCATTTAACTTTTTTCAAGCTTGTCGCAGCTAGTGCTCGAGTTAAAGCAATAGATCGATCGTTCGACGTGTTCATTTCATATGATTTGGTATGGCTGTTGGCTGTTGGCACCGAGAGGCGCTACATTAATGATTCAATGTCACTGTCAGCCGGTTTTATTTGCAGTTGTTGTTTATTATGCTGTTTTATTATTTTACCCCCCTTCAACCTATCTTCGGCCTGCATGTTTAATTCGATCACATTCCATCTGAATATTCATTTATTGAAATGGCTAAAAAACACCGGTACTCAATTTTCTTCTCTACCGTTTGTGCTACCGTGCTGCTGCTGTTGCGCGTGTTGTGTAGGAAGCGCAGAAAAAACGGTGATAATGTGCAAATGATCTAAGTTACAAGCACGCCGTGATTTAACTGCTCCGATCCTTTCGAAGAATAAAACTGACCGAGCATCGTATCGCTTTTAAGCCTTATCGAATTACATCGTGACGATATATTGATGTGAATAATTCGCACCATCGTTGCTATGACACTTTGGTACGCGCGCTCTCTAAACAAATGGTTTCAATTTGATTTTTTTTTCACACGCACTCGATATCTGTTTTAAGCTTCTAATAGTAAATTAACACCTGGAGAATGGTTGCTGCCGACACTCGAGACTTGTTCATTTCTCATTCAAATCACAATTGAATCGGTGGTTTTGTTTAAATTCCAACAGAATATTGAAATAATGTTTCACTTCTTATACAATTCCTAATGAAATCGTCAAGCAAATCACGATTTGAATATGCGTCATTATGCCATTTACATTCTTTTGTGAGGTGTTTTTATTAGAATTGACGTGTGTATGAGTTAAGAAATCGGAAATTGTTTCCATACGGTTGTCGGTGAAGCGCGCTAAACGATGAGGCCATAGCTCCCATTTTATTGACACAAAAAATTGAGATGTTGATGGATATTCTGAGAATTCGGTGCGAAACGCTCTGCAACGCAAAACGGAAACAACATTCTCATTGATTTATTTGTAAAATTATCGGGTAATTTGGCTCGCACCTAAAAATTCTGATGCCGATTGCGATACCATGTGTTATATCAACATGCATACAGTTAAATCCGTTCTCAACCCGGACAAAAGTAGTAACAGCAAAAGCAAACAGGCAATAAAATGCAGTCCCATTCTATTTCTCACATTCAATCTCGATGCACTTCAGTCGACACTGATTTCAATACTCTGTATTCTTTATGTGCTCGTTCCATTGTCAGTGAAATAAACCGTCGTTTCTCATTTCGCACATCGCATAACTCGTTTAGTCAATATTTCCTTCCTCGAAAACAAAAATAAACGCGCGTAAAAGCAATTTTAATTTTCAATTTTCGTCGAAGTGATGCGTGAGCGCGCTCTCGACGAATAATTTTCACGGCGACAATGACGATTCCGATGATGATGATGATGAACGCGCGCACACTCAGCAAAACGTGGAAGAGTAGAAGAAGGCGCAGAAACATAAACAAGATAAAAAGCGACTTACAACATTACGCGCATATTAAGCATATACAGAAGTACCTGCTGATGGAAATATTTTTATGTATAAATGCGTATTTTAAAATCCAATCTTGAGTAACAGCAATCGAAGCTGGGAAGTCTTTGCGCCTTTATTTGGTTTTATCTGTTTGAGCAGTGTTGTAGTTGTTGTTGTTGTTGTTGTTGTTGTTGTTGTTGTTCTTTTCTTCTCATCCGTGCACAGCCTCTTCTTAAGTACCTGTACATGTCCGGTAACGCGCACCGACCAACAAGAGCAGCACACAATAAGAACCAAATCGATGATCGCTTACGACTCCAGTTTTTTCTCACGCACACACATCGGTCGGTGTGTGTAAGTGCAAGCAAACGGACGCACACTCGCACCACAAACGCACACAGTTAAACCAACAAAATGAATTTCAAAGTGCCTCTCCACAATAAAATGCGGTTAAAGTGCTTCAAATTTTCAAAATCCAAATCAAAACATGACTATAAATTTTAACGAATAATTTTGTTCTCTCTGCTTTTCCTTCTCAAATCTGGTTGTATAGTTATCTGGCGCATAGCCACGTTTGTTTTTCAAAGAACCTAAGAATGAGAAGCAAAAACAATTATGAAGAAAATAAACGAATAAAAATGTTGAGGCGCGAGAGATGAAATGGTATCTTTGCGTTTGCATCGCACATAACGTTTTCATTGCACGAAAAAAAAGTCCGGCTGATAACGCTTTTGTGCGCGGGGCGATGAGGAAGCGCACCAAAACCCAGCCACAGAATCATCGAAATTAAATGCAGCGAATGCTGCATCAAATCGACGAATGAATAATATGTAAGAGTTTACAGGTCCAAAAACGAAATGAAAATACTACAGAACACTTGAAGGTGTGCGCGAATGCGCGCGCATACGTTTATCTCTTGTGGAGTGTGTATAAATTTGAACACACATTTTTCTGAACGTTGTTTCCGCTCAAACCGGTTTCCATCCGTCGAGAATTTAAAAGTCAACACAAATCTAGAGCCTAGCAAGAGAGAAGGAGAGATAGGGAGAACTGAACAGTGTATGGCATCATAATCATTTTTATCTACTCTTTTTTTTTGTTGTGTCCGATTCGCTTGACTCTTTTATCGAGACGATGCTGTTGTTATTGTTAATATTCCGTAGTCTTTTGAGAGACACTTAAGCATCGAATTCCTTGTTCTTTTCCTGCTTCATTTGCTTGTTCGCCAATCGACTTCTTCACATACGGTTCGTTTCGGCTCGGTTTGGTCGTTACTGCCATTCCATTTTGTTCCTTTCTTTTTCACTGTGTGTCGGTTGCTCTCAAGTGTTTTGTATGTGCCTCTTTTTCCCGATCGCGCGCGCTCAATTTCATTTCCTTTTTTGCATTCTTTGCAACAAAGCGCAACGCAACAGTTAAATAGCGTGTGACTCTTTGACCAAAGTCCTCTGAAGCAGGAAAGAGTTGATCACCAACATGAAAACGAGAGAATAAAGCACACACACATAAACACACAGCATCCCAGAAATGAAAATTAGTGAACTATACGTTGAGCGATTTGTGCTGCCGTACGGAACACAGCGCTACATTTGGTGGCATTTCATAGCTTGCAATGTACATCACCTTGTTGGTTTTTTGTTGCAAATATGTAATTTATGTTCGTATGGCCGCTCGTTCGCTCCGTCTCATCGCCATAAATACAAAATGATTGAAATACTATTTCAATGCTGTGCAGATTCTCAGGAAGGTAACTAGCGAACAAATATTAAATTGGCTGCTGACACGAGAATGAATTGGATAGATGTTCTCGTTTTCCTCTTTTCAGTATAATTTTTTTTCCCGTTCCATGGTCGGTTTGTGTGTTCGGTCAGAATAAGAAATAGAAATTATTCAATCGAATATCATATTTCCTGAACCGCAAACTCCTAGACTGATCAATATACAATTATGGTTCGGTTTTTCGATCAACCACACTCATCTTCGCACTCTCGGTCCAGCCCAAGGCACGGCTGAATCCGGGCTATCGTGTTTCCATTCCGATATATGATTATAGCATGCGAGTGATTCACGTAATGCCACTCTGATGGATATGGTTTGACTGGTAATCTAGAATAAAACATTCAGTGTTGTGTGTATTTTTTTTTTCACTTGGCTTCTTCCAAAGTTCAATGCATTACTCGATCTCGTGGATGGCCACCGTCGATTAGAACCGTACGTGTGTGGAACTGTGTAATAAAAGACGAGAGAGAGAGAGCGGGCATGAGATAAAAAAAACGACAAGATTGATGTAAAATTAGTCGACTTTTTTTCTCTTGCTTCATGTGGTTTTCACCTTTTTCCTTCGTTGCCTCTGTGGTCATTTTGAAATGCATTTTCCGTGCTTGCCTAGTCTCACACTTCACAGAGTTCATCATTTGAACCGTAAAAAATACGAATGCAACATCAACTAATTAGTACAATCAGGATCGATGCAAGTATCAACCATTTCAAATGGCGAGCCATTTGTCTTGGCAAAAGCAAATATTGACCGGGCTTCGTTGGCACGGTTGCATACACATAAAATTCAGTTAATGAGTTCCTTCGTTTTTCCAGCGACGTTAATTTATGATCATTAAATATTCAAACAATTTTTCATTACGCGCTGCAGCTCCGTCGAGATTACATTTTTCGACAGAGAAATTCGATTTGAATTGATTGATTTACGCAAAAAAGCGTGTGTAATTAAATTTTCTAGTCAGAAATGGAAAATTGAAAAGCGGCGCACTCGCCACAAATTGGTTGCATCTTATCAACAACAAAAAATTATATGCACCATCATCAACAACTCATCATAATGAACCATAGCCATTTTATCTAGCAATACAAATTTTTTCCCTGCTCCAGAGAAATATCTCAAATTAATTTAATTTTTTTCTCTCTGGCCGCACGGAATCCCAATTGATATTTAAACTTTTGTTTTATGCTTCGATCTTCTACGTGCTTTCTATGATTGTATGGCAATCGTAATTATAATCCCGTGTCGATGCAACATTATACATAATATGTATTGCAGGTTATGGTGCATATACAAATTTTATGATTTTCATCGTTTTTTTTTCATTATTGCTCGTGTGCATAAAAGGAGGAATCTACCAACAGCAACAGGTATACGAGAAAAACAAAACAAATCGATGAACATAGAATTGAAGAGAGGAAAAAAAGCCCAATCGTAATGCAACAATGATACGATGTATCGACTTCGACTTGCATTGTTGCTGCTGTTGGTATTTTCGATTTGAAAGCTATATGTATTTCGTTCGTGCATATAAATTTCAAAGTTCTTTAGGGCACACACCATTTCAATCGATTTTCTATGTTTTTCGCTCATTCTTTGGATTCTTCATATTTCGTTTTTAGACTCGGGTTTTGTTAATAATTGAAAGCATTTTCTGTGCTCCTTGCTCTCGAAACATGATAAAAATAATGACCATTTGGATGCTGTGCACTCTTCCATTTCTTTGTACGCTCTCGAATTCTCTTCTTCTTCTCAATTTTTTTTTTCATCGGCTGCAGAGAATTCTTTTTTTGTTCCGTCGAATTGACAATAACACACAGATAAAAAATATGGTAAAGAGAAGAGACGAATGTAAGAATTGAGTCGGTGTATTATGTAGTTATGGATGATTAATTACATAAATTTCTGTTTGAATACAGGAACATAACCATAGAACAATGCTGTTGCTGAATGCATTGACGTGATTCTTGGTAGGACCAAACAAAGTACACAATTGAAGAACCAAAAGAAGATGGAATAAATATGAAGAACGTAACGAATCAACTGAGATGAAGAGAAATATAAAAAGCGTCTTGGATCGATGAGACCCGGCGAAGTACATTGAGAGGAAATTTGAAACTGAACAAATTATCAACGGTTGATTTCAACCGGAATGAGATTGCGATGTTTGAATCTCGAAATAGATACACACAAGCGATCTGATTGTTTTTGCTCTTGCGCACACTTTATTAAGCATAAATTGAATCAGTTATCATTTGATCGCCGATCTAAGCATAAATACTCGAGCGCTACGTGGCAATTAATCCATCTGAATAGCCATCGTGTCTCATACATGCCAGTTGACATTCTATGAATTCAGTATATGTTTATGTTTGCATGAGTTCGTATATGATCGGCTCATCGATAAACAGGCACAATTGCACGCTCATTGGAGATGTTTAAATAAAATCGATCTGCTTGGTGAGGAGTTTTTGTTGCCAGTTGCTGAGTGAATCGTGTTGCTGGCTCCAATTCCACTAATTAAACAAATGTTAATGACAATATTTGAATGCAGTCTGTGCGTCAGGCGTAGCGCAGTGCAGCTAGTTCGTTGCCGATGCATTCGATCGTGAATCACGTTGCTGATTGGCATTAAATCAATTGAATTGACATTTTGTATCGTCAGCCGAATAAAGAAGACTGTTTAAAGACCTTAAATGTTTATTACACTCAGAAAAGATTTACACAAGGCGAATTCACAGCAAAAAAGTGTCGAGCGAAAGTGTACAGGCATAAAATAGTTATAATAGCAACAAATGCGAATTGCAAGATGAATCATTCATTGAGCGAAATAATAGTGAAAACCAGCCAATGATGTAATTATCGTGTGTGCGTTCCGAGTCATTACAGCAATCGCTGCGATTACAGACGATCTCTCGGCATTCGTTTATAATAAATTCCAAAATAATATCGCACGCTTGTCATCGTCTTGGCAGCTCATGAAACAGGTGTGTGATTAGTCGAAATACAGACAGTGAGGGAAAAAATGAAAAACAGAAACCAGCGCACACACACAGAGGGCGACGGATGATAAAACACCCATTATGAACTAACTGTTTAAATCAAATACAAAATCAATGGGAATGTTTAAATGTATCGTTGCCGAATAAATAATAATAATATACCTAATAAAAAGTGATTCGTCTGTGTATCATGCGAAATTTCGAACGCAATCTCGTTCGGTGTGCGGCTTTCTTCGGATAATATTCACAGTGGTGCGCTCACTTATGACAGAAATAAATGCAATCGAAATCGATTATATAAGGTGAAGCATGTTATGGTAACGGTGTTTTTTGTATCGTGCACGTATATTTCTTTGACTACGTAATAATTGTGTGGTTGCTCAAAAGTTCCGAGTGTGTCTGCAACAGCGCATTTTTGCTCACATAATAATACCGATGAGAGAGTCTTGAGATTGTTGCGCGAACAAGAGACGGTGTTTTTGTGATATTCGGCAATTTCGTGGATCTTCTTTCAATATGATTGTTGTTTTTACTTCACTGTATTCACACATTATTAATCACAAGCGATTGTGAGCGTATAATTTTTGGTTCACAAGAGACAAAGGAAATCAACCGATAAATGGGTACAGTTTAAGTAGTTCAAGTTTTTGAGTGTCTTTTCCTGTTCCACCATCATCAACGCTTGTGTAATAAGCGCACGAAATATAAAAGTCAGATAAATGGCAAACAAGCATATCGCAAAAATTGCATTAAAACGATCTCTTTTTCGGTACGAATTTCATAACAACATTCTCACCAAGCGACCTGAGCGCACGTCACAACTTTGTAATGAATCATTTAAACGAGTTATTGTTGTCGCACACTTTTCACAGTGGAATTCTTTTTTTGCAAATGCATTCGGCCACGAAGCGCACGAATAACCACTTAGTCATCCATCTCCGCCTGACGCTGAAATCAAATGAAATCCAAATTCATTCGAATCAAAGCTAAAGAAACATGAAAACAATTTAAATTGCAATCGTTATGTGTAACTGCGCTAAGAAATCACGGTAATAAAAGCGAATTTCCGCTAAAACTCGATCAGCCGGATATCGTTTGCATGCATCGCAGAACATTGAAATAGCTCTTCGAAACTTTGTTCATGCCATTTTATTTTGTTTAGTTTTATTTTCTTTATTACAAATATTTTTCGCAATTTTGATTAATGAATCAAATTATTTTTTTTCATTGCAGATAATGAAGCTATTACCAATACCATTACCGCCACTAGGTGCACCACCGCCAATTGGAATGTTTGCACAAGATTTGCTTTGGCGCTATCCAGCACCATCCAGCCCATTGGCTGAATTGAAAACACAATTGCCATCGCAATTACCAACTGATCCACGTGTTTGGAATCGCGATGATGTTGCCATATTCTTGCAATTTTGCGAACGTGAATTTGATTTGCCAAAATTCGAAATGGATCTCTTTCAAATGAATGGCAAAGCATTGTGCCTACTTACAAAAAATGATTTGGCCGAACGTATACCTGGCGCCGGCGACGTTCTACACAATGTTCTACAAATGCTTATCAAAGAATCACAGATGATGCTCAAAAATCTGCCGAGCAGCCCGATCACACCGACCAGTCGCTATCATCCATTTTCGCCACACAGTCAACCACCGACTCCAAATTGGTCGATATTGGCACCGCCAGATAGTCCATTTCATCCAGCCCACATTCAACATTTGATGCAATCCAATTCGGTTACCTTAAGCCCAGCACCATCGGTCGATTCACAGGGTCGTAGTCCGCCACAGCAAGAGATTCTGCAACAACAAGCACAAGCTTTTCAACAACATGCATCAACGAGTGCGGGCAGTAGCAATCAATCCGATTCTGATGAAGATAGCTACCCGGAAAAACCACAAATTGCTGTCGACCAACAGCAATCCAGTCCTCCATTGACACCATTGTGCAAAGAATCGGCTTCATTGACTTTGTCGCAACAAATCTCAAATGTTGTGAATTCGTGGTCGATGCACCAAGAAAATTTCGGAAGTAGCAGCGGATTGAGCAGTGGAAGCTCCTCAGCTCCAACCACACCATGTAATTTTGCTCCAGTTAAACGTGAATTCTTCCCAGACACACCAGAACCAAATACAAGTAAGTTTGGCTTCTTTAATTTGTTTTTTTGAAAAAGTGTGATTTTTTTCAGACACAATTTTAACATTTTCCAATTTTTCTTTGTCAGACGGACGATTGCTATGGGACTTTTTGCAACAATTGCTGAATGATCCAGCTCAACGTTACAACAATTTCATCGAATGGAAATGCCGTGAAACGGGCGTATTCAAGATTGTTGATCCAGCCGGTTTGGCCAAGCTGTGGGGCATCCAGAAAAACCATCTCTCGATGAACTACGATAAAATGTCGCGCGCTCTACGTTACTATTATCGTGTCAACATCTTGCGAAAAGTTCAAGGCGAACGTCATTGCTACCAGTAAGTGTCAAAATAACATTATCTCTTGTCAGTTGATTTTAGGAAATTATATAAGAATTCGATTTGTCGAAAAAAAAAATTCAATGACATGCTCGTATGACTAAATTTTATTGTTGTTGCTCTTTGTACAGATTTTTGCGAAACCCAACTGAACTGAAATCAATCAAGAACATGTCGTTGTTGCGCCAACAACAGCCACCAGCCCCAGCTTCGTCAAATCAAACATTGAACGGCAAAGCGAGTGAAAATCACAGCAACAATAGCAATGGAAATACTCAATTGGGTGCTCACATGAATGTCCAGTCGTTGCTGCATCAACAACCGCCTCCATCATCGCCTCGCGTGCACGCATTAAATGGTGCCTTTCATTATCTCACCACATCCACCGTACCTGATCGAAGCTCGCCGCCCCAGTCGCACTCATCATCGCAGAGTGACATGGACGACCAGCCAACCGACTTGAGCACCAGCGGCCGAACATCCAATTCAGACTGCTACCCGTAAGTCTCATCCCACCGAATTCCATTCGAACCGCTTGCAACTATTGAGATGAATGCTAATCATTTCCCGTTCTGTCTATCCTAAAGATTGATCCGAAACTCAAATGGACTGACAACAATTCGTTTGGTCCAATCAAATTCACCGCAATCACAGCAGATGGGTGATTATCAATCAAATAGTTCCGAGAAAGGCGATCGCTCCAGCCCAATGGCTACCGATCTAAGAAAAATGGAATAAAACATGGATCGAAACAATGGAGTGTTTAACAAACACACAAACAATTTTACTATATTTATTTCATGTTTGCAAAAGTGCGCGCAAATCGATCTTCCCAACAATATAATTTTAACATAAGCTTAAGTGAGTGAAAAAAAAGAGAATTTTTTTTAGAATTTTAAATATTAGAGTGAAAGAACACACACACATATAGAAAGAATAATCGATTGATTTCAAATATTTGCAATACGCACAATGAACTCTTTTTACGATGAGAAACGGATTTTATTGACTTTAGCGACAATTTATTGTGAGCGTACGTTATATTGTTTAATTAGCCTATTTTGTAAATATATACGCATATATTCATCTTCGTCTTTGGATAAAAATACATACATTTTATTTTTTTTAAATGAATGAATCAAGAAAAAAAAAAAATCGGAAAGAAAAGATCATTCAATTCTTTCCCGCAATGAAGGAGTCATTTCTTCAACATATAAATTCTTCTTTTGTTTTGTACATGTGCTAGCTTTAATATCATTTCCATTTCAAGAATCTTCATATAAAACAATAATTAGAATTAGTCGTGATGTATTTTCCGAATAACACGCACGTTGAATGAACGAAAACGCAGATAATAATCAAATTGTGCCAAATAAATGTTGAAACCCGCAAAATTCGATGGATGCGCCGCTTTGAACCAATCCAAAATTTAATGACGATCAATCCAAAAAAGAAATCGAAATTGAATCAATAACTAACAACCTGTTCAAATGAATGCTTCGCAGATGAAATTCCAGAAAATAAAACGGGAAATTACCGTTAATCAAATGAAAATAAGAGAAAAAAAAGTGTTACGCAGTAAAAAATACAGTGAAATGTGCCAATTTTAAATTTAAATTATTTGCGTATCGGAAACAAATGCGTTTTTTTCTTCTCCTCTAATTCATGTGCAACGACAATCCGTATTTTTAATTCATAACATTTGATTAAGCGTATTTGATAAGGATAAAATACACATATCTGAAGAGAAGGAACCAATACGCACAATGTATCTAACTTAGTGATTTAAGCAAATAAAAAGCACCCCATTCTTTTTATCCGCATCGAAAAAAACATTGAAAAAAAAAATTGATTTTATTTTCAACAGCCAGGCTTGATCCGGTCGTTTTTGTTTCTTCTGATTTTCACACAAATATTTATGTTATGTTTTCTTTTGGTTTGAATGGAAATGCTGAGATTTTTAATCGGAAATTTCTTCCATTCTTTTTTTAAATGAAAACAAAAAATCTGATTCTATATTTTCTTTTTATGTGTTGACCATTGTAACACTTCCAGCTCTTCCTTTTTACATTGACAATCGTACAGTGCATAGATATTTTTTTAGTAAGCGATGCGATGAATTGAATATTAATAAGCAGAAGCGTGTGATGAGACATTTTATAAAAAAAGATCTATATTTTCTAAGCATAAGAGCAAACCGTAAAAAAATTGTATTTACATGAAAATTCAATACTGCAAGTAGAATCTGTTAAAGTTATTTGGTTTTCTTTTTGAAATTTTATATTTTTTGTCGCCGAACCCGGAAAATGAAGAGCATAATTTTTAAACAAAAATTCAAATTAGCTTGTAATCATAAGTTTTGTAACAAATATTTTAAGAACTATGAATGAATTTAAAAGTGGAACAAAAAATTACAATAAAAAGTTCATCAAGTAAAATTTGTGTACTAATTTCCCTTAAATATGTCCATTTAAGGGCTTATCTTATTACGACCCAACTGCAAAATTAGCCTTCTGGATTAAATACACACAAAAATGTAGGTCTTAATAAGGGAGGTTACCCTTATCCTTTTCTTTTTTTGTCAATTGCTTACACTTATCTCAAAAATAGATGGCATACCATTCAATGATTTGTATTCAGTTGAAAGTGACATTAAATTCATTCGTTTTCGTTTGGAATTTGTGCAATAAAATATAAATTTTAAGTCAATTGAGATGTCAAACTTGATGTTTGAAGTTCGTCTTCCCATTTGCCTCAACATTCCTATAGGAATTCATATATAAAAATACACAGATTTTAAATGAAAACAAATGATCACAAAGACTATGAAGAATGGCATAACCATTTCTTCCCAAGGCCTTTCAGTTCTTTAGTCTTGCGGTTCTATAAGTTGTGATTTCCAGAAGGAACCATCGTGCGCACGGTTTGTAGAGGCAATTTTATTGAGTTATCTCTTGTTGAATGGATAAAATGAAACACGAGAAATACAGATTTCTGATAAATGTCTTTATTTCTCAATTGTTGCATCAAAATATATGATATGACTGTGATGTTATATTTGGACCTATTTTCAACCATTCTCAGGATTGTGAAACATTCGGGCTTTTGAACTGTATCATTTATGTATTCCTCATTTTAAAAATATGGGCGTCTATGTTTAGATTGACGAAAAACTCTAAAATCACATTGATAGGTTTCAAAAAAATACTGTAGGTGCTTGAAAAATATGTGATCTGTGCAAAATTCAATAAAACTTCTTTTTTCATTGCAAACACTTGATTTGGTTCCAGAAAGCTTTTCACTTTGCATACAGTTGGATGACACAGCACCAACAACGCAAACGTAAAATAATGTAATTACCTCCCCATGAAATGTTTAGAAAAAATCTGTACGCTACAAAACATTAAGATTATGTTGAATTTAAGGAGCAAAGAATGCACATCAAGATTTTAGAATATAGCTTATGATAAGATGGACATTTTGCAATGGCTATGCAGTGAGATGAAACTTAAGCCATTTGCTCATATTTGGTTTTGGTGATATTTGCTGCCATGCTGCATGTTAGTAGAATTCCAATAACCGGAAATAATGATACCAAGATCACAACGGCGATTACCAATGACATATTGCTATCGATCAATTCGCTGACTTTGTCATAACATCCCTGGAATATTGTCGAAAAAATTAGTTTCGTTTCATCACATTTTTTTCTTGTGGCAATCTTAAATTCCTACCTCAGTGTAGATTTGATCTTCATCTTGGACGTCGCAGTTCGGGAATTTGCAACAAGAATTTGGCACCGGCATTGGTCGCGGCAATTTCACCCAATCTTCATAGTTATGGTTGCCGCAACATTGTAACTTGAAAAAGCAAAAAAAAAAAGGTTTTTTTGAAGTGAAAATGAACATAAATTTATGAAAAGTAATGCATGAAATTGGCACAAAAGTTTACTTTGCGTTGCATCCAGAAGAAATCAATGGTGCGTTGTGGATCATCCGGACCATAGGTGAGCATGGTGTTTCCAAGTCCTTTATCGAAACCATCGGCTAAACGGTCTTTGTAGGCGTACATTGAGACAACAATTGACAGTTCAACGACCAGAATGAACCCCAAAATTCCGCCATACTAAAACGATTAAATCCGAAATAAATCACGCTATTCAAGTCGAAATTCATGATTTATTACATCGAAATTCGTGTGTTTATGATAACACGCACGCACGAGCACTCACCATGTAGAGCATCGACGGATGACCTTTAACAGTGCAACAACAAGCTAAGGAACTAACTAATAAAATGAATGCGCCTGTTCCCACCAAAATATATGGCAGTATGCCCGAATATTCAGCATTTAATTCCAAGTATTTATGAAGTTCTGCTTGCAGAAAAATTCCAGAGCAGAAAATGGCCAATCCCGAAGCCTGTAAGGAATGCAATCGCATAGCATAATAATAAAATCAGTGGCTATAAAAATAACGTTGACAATGTTACAGCTGCGTTCATTGAGTGTGGTGCCAGTGGAATGTGGATGTGGATAGACGTCAGACGCGAAAAAATCGATATTGTTGAGAACAACGCTAATCAAAGAGGAATGTAATACATTTGTATCGAATGCGGCCCACAATCATTTCAACACATCGCTGGATTCCCTTATCTCAGAAGCAATTCCATGGTATTTTCAGATATTTTTTGATAGAAATATTACAAATTCAATCGAACTTACCCAAAATGCAACATTAAATACCATCAGAAGGGATTTAAGGCATGCCATTGCAGCAACAGTTTGCAAAAATTTTCCCATTTTTATATAGCAATAAAATTGTTACACTAACTAAATGCGTTTCTACTTTGTAAGAATTCAATGCAACGTGTGTTTGGTGCCAAGCAAATTTCAGTCGTCTTTTTAATGAAAGTTCAGAATAAACCCAATTTTCGGTCTTATGTTTATGTTTCTCACTAATTCTTCCGAGTATTAAAAGAAATCCAATTCACTTTATGAATGAAATGTATAAAAATTTTCGTTTCTTCGAAGCTCTGCGTTCTCGGTACGTCTGCATTCAACAACTTGCTTTTCACTTTAACCATGAACATTTTTCCACCCTTTGTACGGTCAAGTGTAAACATGAAGCACACTGAGCAATTCACTCAAAGCACTATGATTTTGAGCGAGATTTTCGTTTTCACTCAACGTCTATAAATGGATATAGGACAACGATAAATAGATAAAATTAACTCGATTATACAAATTGTTGCCAATTTTAATTCGTACATAGTTTATAAATAAAATCACAAGTTTCTGAATGAATGCACTCAACTAATCGATAAAGAAAGTTCGTATTCTTAGTTTGGTTTGCATAAGAACACAAAAAAACGACAAAACATTTTGAATATTCAAACATTGAGCGAAAATCGAAAAATCCACTCGTTAATGTAACGCAGCGTTACGCGTTCAATGAAAAACTGTGATTAAACACATGAGGTTTTTCAATGAAAAATATATGTTGATTCGAGTGTTTTGTGAATTGAAACAAAATATAGGCTCGGCTGTTTTCCTTGTAAAAAGCATGAATCTGTCATGGATAATTAATTCATGCGTGAGTTGTTGAATTTTGCTCGACCAGCTGTGATTAGGCACTCACAAGTGATACATCCAAAAAACTAATTAAAAATATTGAGTTCATTGTTCTTAGTTGACGTTGATTATAAGTTTTTAAAATTTTTATATAGCAAAAATGCAAGATGTTTGGCAATCATGCATTTCATTCAAATGTGAGTCCGAATAAATTTTTATAAATTTTTATTATTATATTATAATAATTATTATTATTTATTTGTTGTTTCGATGAGTTCAGAAGTTAGATGTTACAACTTCGGCTTCGAATCGAAGAGAGACCTCTTCCAGACCTCAAGAACTTCTCTCATTCTAAATATCTTAACATATTTGTACTAAATTTGAAAGTAAATAGATTGTCAGTTGATTTTGGAATGGTAAACAAAATTATAGAAAAATATAGAAAACTATGCGTACGTGAGCGGATGCAATGTTGATAAAATAGTAAAGGACACATTTAATCGTTTGACAACATAATTGATTTCACATATTCACTGCATATTGCAACGTATCATTTCTTAAGCAATATGTTGCTATGTGGAACAAAAGAATTTAAAACAATTCTAATATAACACCTAATGATCATGAATATTCATTTCAACGGAATTTGATTAGGGAATTCGTCCAGAGCAAACTATTTGCCTACTTGCAGAGCGCTTGCTCTCACGAGCTGCTTTGAAAGAGCGCCTTGAACTATCAAAAAGCGGTTTTTTTGTATTAAAGTTCATCTGAGTGAAAAAGAAATCCATGGATAACGTGTAATTGACACTGAACATCAATTTATCTTTCACTCTGATGCATTTTAATACAAAAAAACCGCTTTTTGATATTGCAAGCCGCTCTTTCAAAGCAGCTCGCGAGAATAAGCGCTTTGCAAGCAAGCAAATAGTATGCTCTGGTTTACAATGGACATATTCATTCCGTTGAATTGTTCTATCATTTTCATCCGGAAATAACAAACACGCATGAGATTGAATAACTTGGAAAGCTAATAAGAATTCATCATTTGAACATATCTGCATATTAAGACAAGTATACTGAGAACATTGAAATATCAAAGATATGATATGCTCTTTTCAATCAAAGAGTGTGGGCCAATGAATTTATGGCCGAATCGGTTACAGCTTGGTAAAACCCAGTTTCGAATCATTCTTACGTACAACATAAAATTCACAAAAAAGTATCTCTTGCGACCATTGAAAACAACGTGATAATCGATGTGAGAGAAATGCCACGAAAAATTCATCATTTTTCGCAGTACATTCTGTCAAAAGAAACAATTTTCAAGCGCATATATATTGTGCGGCTGTATTTGATGGACTGCAAAATATCAGAGAATGCAAAATGCCTGCTAAATAGTGCTATGCTATGCTAGACCCCTATCCATAGTTTGCTATGTTGTGTTTACTGCTTTGCTCTTACCATTCCTACATTTTGTTTCACACTGTGTGTTTACGTAAACCAATACGCACACATGCAAACATAGCAAGCTATGGATAGGGTCCTACCATAGTTTAGCGCTATTTAGCAGGTTATTTGCATTCTCTGCAAAATATTGCTTGATTATTCTCCAAATAAACCCACTGAAAAACCCAAATTTCCATGGATTTCGCGACAGTATCTCAGTTGAATCCGAAATTGAAAAAAGTACGTCGTCATCAAATTCAATTCAAGAAATTATTGTCCACATAGCAAACTTTTACAAAGAAACACCAATAATTGTGCTACAAATGTACTTACTCATCTGCTTCTTTGCGTAATTGACCAAAGTAATAAATAAAAACGCATCTTTATTTAGTTCAAGTGCCACAAATGGTATTATTTATTTGTTTTTAATTAACTTTATTTCAGACAAAGTGAATTGCGATTTTGGCTTTTGTCTATACTTTGACCGCAATCAATGTGAATGAATATCAATCAATCAATCGATACATAAGTTTAAAGTGTTAAATATCCTTTAGAATATTCGGTTGCATATATTCTTGTGTGATATTGATAGATAATGCTTTTGAATAAATATTCCCTTGTTTTAAATATCAAGATAAAGGTAATAGCGTTTATGAGTTGTATGGTGTGCAGTTCATTTCTTTCCGAACAAAAAACGATATCAACTAGACTAGTTTCGGCGATCGTTTGCTAGTAAAAAAATCAATTGAGCTTATTCTTGATTGATATTACTGACATTATTGTCTTGCATTGTTAGTTTTGTGTGGCTCAATCTATATTTAGAGATGTCAATCGCAGCATAAATATGTCATCGCTATTGCTAATTTCCGTTGACACACATTTTGTTTGCATAAACTGATTTCGATTCAATTATCCTCGTGTTAGAATACTCTCGTCGAATCATCATTCTTTTGTACCTCTTTGATTTTATCGAGTAAGTATAGTTTTTAACCTTAAATATTCTGTTGTCAATTCAGTTCAAGTCTTTTGATCATTGTTTTTAGAAAGAGTCAAAAAAACAAGATTGAGTTTCAGATTCTATCGAAACATAAAAAAAAATATAAATTCATAAAGTTGAGAGAAATTCAAAGAAATAAATGCTGTTTTGTGTGTTTCTTTAATTAATCGTCTGCATTTTGATGATTGTTTTCTCCGGTTAGTCTACTTATTAGTTAATAATTACTGAGTAATTAACGATATGATCGATTTGATTTGATATTTTCGGTGCACAGCGAATGGTCTTTTCGAATATTGATCGACACTGAAGTGTGTGTCGAATTCGTACCAATTTATGAATGAAGAAGTTAAATCAAAAGTGACTAGTAGAACGAACGCCAAGGGGAATTTCTTTAAATATGTATTCAGGATTTGAATTGTGTGTATCATCGAAAAATATGGAATATGACTAAAAGTTCTAAGAAGTCTATGAATAGATGATTTGAATTGTTGTCGGCTCGTTTGAAATAATCGGAGCTGCGACATGTTTTGTCGATTCATTCAGATTGAACCGTTCGTCATGAATAGTATGATACAACAGGTTTATTTCTGGAGAAAGTGTTTACGTTGTGAATGAAAATTGAAAGAGTCAGTTTAATCAGAAAATAATTATTTGGTGTCTGAAATAAAAAACAAAATCACCGGAAGTATTTTGAAAATGATCAAAGGAGGGTTCATATTACTGAAAGCTGAAAACTGTGTTACGAAAGCCAGTGAAGTGCAAAAATCGATTAGTTGCCAAGCACCTTCAATGTTTTTTCACACTTTCACAGACACTTTTCCTCTTTTCCAAACTAATAATAAGTTTACTTGAATTTCTTTGACAACGCGTCAATCTCACTTCGCACTTAAACTTTTATTCGTATTACTGACGGGGTTCAACGCTGGATGACTAATGACTGACAAAAAACTATCCAGGCTTTTCTTTATTTTAGAGTTTGAATAACAGTGAATTGAATGTAAAGATTAATTTATATTATTGATAATATTTACAGATTTTCGGCTGCATGATTCGCTAGTGTCCTTAAGTTGGCGCAGCTCATTTTTCAAGAAGCACTACTTCAATTGCACTTTTTGCGATGTTGGCTTAATTTCTTTGACCCATCTAGATATTCCAATAAATTTTACATGCGCAATAGATTTAAAGAGATTGTTAATCAATGAAAATGCAAAGGAATCGCCTTTATTCAAAAAATAAAAATGAAATGATAATTTAAACTAAAAACGCCAGGAACGAAACTATTCCATTTAAATTCAGGGGCTTACAAATTATCAAATGATATCGAAAATAAAAATAAACGCCGTCAGAAATTACAGCCAATTAACCAATTGTTTTTGTTCTTCATTTATCTAGGAAGCCACCAATTCTCTCTCTATTTTCCAATTTGACTAGCTAATCTGTGTTGCGGTTGCACTTTTTGTGAAACCAAATACTTTGGCGATTTCATTGAATGGTATTTTTTTGTCGGTTTCTTGCGTTCACTATATGGATCCTTTTTTGCACCCCTGTTCGAAGAAAGAAAACGGAAAAAACAAGAAGAAAATAACACAAAAACTCAAACAAATTGAATATCACATTTTCGAAATAAAGAATGAAATGATGATGTGAGTGAATCTCAAGAAAAATTTGAATGAACAGATGAATTAATTGTGATTTTGAATAAAAATGTGTTGAAAAAGATGATTCAGGTGAAAAAAGAATCCAAAATTTGTTTCGACATTTTGGAATAATCATTTTAATAATGGATCATGTGAAATGAGAGATTCATCATGAAATTCATGAGGATGAAGTGTAAATTGGAATTGGGCAAATCGTTATTGTCCACTTACAAATATCGGGTCAAATCTTCAATATCGACGAGCATCGAATCCTGGCTCATGTGCAAATCGTCTCGATCCATCAAATATTTGACCAATTGCTCATTCAAACTCTCGATTTGTGTATGGAATTCATTGACAATGATTTGCAGCTGCGCGACATTCATGTCGGTCAACATTTGACGCGAAACACGCCGTTTTTCAGACGGAAAACGATATCCAACTTTCTCAATGGTACTGCGAATCATTCCAGTTATTGGCGATTCAATTCGCTTCTGACGTTCCATCTGAAAGAAATGTGAAAAAAAAATTTAGCGTTCGATATTC
This sequence comes from Obolodiplosis robiniae, assembly GCA_028476595.1. NCBI lineage: Eukaryota > Metazoa > Arthropoda > Insecta > Diptera > Cecidomyiidae > Obolodiplosis > Obolodiplosis robiniae. The sequence goes on from CM052014.1 coordinate 16,855,395, forward strand.
CAGAACATAAACTAAAATATTATTAACCTCCATTTGCATGTGTGCAATATCTTTTGCTTGGCTCAGCGCCATTCGTGCTTCGATCTGGAGTCTGGCTTGTTTGGTGAAGAAATCGATTTCCTGTGGGTCTTCGTCCGTTTTTAAAGCATCCAATGTTAACACTGACGATCGAACTGTCGCGAACAAAAATCCAGAATATTCACGATCATGAGTTAAACAAATGGTTCGATAAAAACGGCATAAATGTATTATTTTTACCTTTTTCTTGTGAATTCGTCTTTTTCACAGACAATGGTCGCGAGTTATAAGGATGTGGTTGTGCCGTTGTGCTGCTGTAACGTGTCAGTGAATGTGATGATTGATTGGTGTTTGTTGTTGGTTTCGATAGCTTTGGGAAAGATTCACTGTCTGAACTCAGACTGTCTACGTCAGCTGCAGCTGCTGCATCATTGACAAAGCAAATTTGGAGGTTCTTTGCTGCAATCGGGAAAATAAGAATTATGTAGAAAAAGCACGGGCTCAAAGCATATGGTATTTTACCTTCTTGCAATCGTGATTGTAAACTGGGCTTGCGTCCAGGTTTTGATGTGGATAATTTTGTCAGATAATCATCTTCAGCGCCCATGGCCAATCTACGGCGAATTTCCTCGCGATCATTTCGTTTCTATGGAATTTATAGAATAAATCGAATTAATATTGAAACGCCTTGAAAAACTTGTATTGTAATGTCGAAATATTCATAAACATATGCTTTATACATGAAAAAAGTCAGTTCTTCGCGTTGAATTTGTATCATTAACACTGATGACACGAACGAATTTATCAATAACATTGTCGATGTCTTCGATGAATTTTTCCTGTGCTTTCATTTCAACTGGATCCCATTCAACTTGAAAATCGGCGTAATTGTATACTTTGGGTAACATGATGTCATTGTCTTTATCGGATGTGGGCTTTCTATGGTATAGTTGTGTGAAATAGGAGCGAACAACGTTCAGCATTGTTCTGTTGGTGGTCTCGTTTCGAATGTCTTTGTTTCGATTTGCACTTTGTTCAAGAAATGCGATGGCACTTTCGTTTGCATAATTCATACTGATTTTATCATCTCGACTATCTTTATTTATCGGCAAAATTGTTCGAATATTGACAATAAAATTATCGAGCATCTTATTATTGTTTGATTTTCTTTATGGCACAAAATGCTTGAGTAAACGCCTTCGTTAAATTGCAAGTTTTTAAATGCGTCGTTTTGCAAAAGATAATATTACATATTAGTTTCACATAATTAAACACCACTTATTTATGATTTTGTTAAGGAATTCAAAAATATGCTATGAATGCGTCACCGCTCAGACACAAACTAAATGTGCACTCAATGAAGAATCTACAAGGAACTGGAACTTCAAATTACCAGCTGCTCGGTTGTTGGGCGAGAATAAGAGCCTTCAGTACATAGCGACAGATGTGATTTTTTTGGAATCGTTGAATTTTCGTTTCACATCGTCCGTGTGCGTACTTGTATTCGTTTCTTTACCACCTTCTTCATGAAGACAGGAAGAATACGAAACACCGAAATGCGAGATTTAGCTACCTAGCTCAGTTGCCTCGTGTGAATGTATGCGTTTTTGAGCGCATAACGGACAAATATATGTACATATTTCTCGCAAACGGCATAAACAACCTTGTACAAACGAAGAAAAGGGCTCTGATTACAAACCATTTTTAGTTCATGTGTATTTTCGTTGCTTTATTTACTAACTTGTTTATATTTGCAATCTCATTCTCGGCAAATGTGCTTTTGTGTGAGTTCTTTGTTAACCTATCTTTGGACTGTTTACACTAAATATCAGCAGTTCACTGAAATTAAATTGATGCTTTGGCAATCCGAGATAATGCAATTTCTATTTCTTTAATGCTCCCGACCGACAAACAAACAATGAATCATAATGTGGCAATTGAGAGCAATTTTTGTGGATTTCAATTCCAGCTCGTGGATTTAATCGTAACAAAGGCGATCTTTTATTCATTGGTTCTGCATGAGAAATGAATGTAATGCTATGGAAATTGCGCATAGAATCACCGCTGATATTCAACAGAAAATAATACGAATTCGTTCCTCATTTGCGCTTGCGCACAGTACATTCAATCTCAAGATCAGTTTTAGTCGTCTGGATATGGCCGTTTGATTCGAGATCATTTTGCATTGAATTTGTTTTCCAGCTGATTTGGTGAAACACTAAATGAGTCGACCTTTAACTACACTGAAAATACGTGCAATTGTTTCTTTTTCCCTCCCATTTTGTCGGTGACTTCGGTGAATAGCTCAAGGTTTTACGTGAAATCACGCGAAATCTTCTCGGTTCAGTAAAATTCTTGACAGATTTTCAGCGAGTCATGATCTTTTACGGAATGTCGCCATAATTCCGATGTTGCTGTTGCCGTTGTTTCAGTAGCAAGTTAATTTTTGATGAAATAAACAAATATTTTAAATGAATGTGAATTTGATTCAATTTGAAAAATCTCGATCGTGCGTATGCATGTTACATGATACAAAAGAGATTTTACAAAAAAAATATGTACTTTCTAAATGGCATCACGCATGTCGACATTCACTGTTTCAGCCAGAAACCGTGAAAAAACACACACATACTCCTGAAACAACCATTGTTTTTGCCTAGAAAATTGCTTGAAAATCACAATTATTCAAACTTACTTGATTGACAAAAGTACTGAATAAACGAACACTATCCAAACTCTCGTGATCGTCATAGGTCAATGTGTATAAATCGTTTACGAATCGTGAGTCTTTCTTATAATGGCGCTTATCAAGACTATATGGAAGTGATGACAATGACGTCGATTCATTCAGTGATGCATCAATCGCAAAATTTGGACCACTTTTATCGTAATAAAATGCGGCGCACATTTTTGAATACACTCCAAACGCACTCAAGTCAATACACAATTTTGGTCACCGTTTGCACATTGAATCTTTTCACACAAACCGCGTAAATCAAACTCTAAATTCTTTGGCAAGAATGCTGGAAATGCAATCGAAATTGCCACTATGAGAAATCGTTATAAAATTTTGCAGTCGAAAAAAAATAAACTTTCCAATGGATTTTTTTCAATTTGCGTCTGCTCGTGGAGCAGCGAATGAAACACCAATCAAACTATGACTGACGTCGCGAGTTTATGATCGTGGCCGTCGTGGCATAAAACATTATCCATTGTACAACCGTGCTGCGAAGCGTTTCAAACATCATTCGATCATGAATTACAGCGTGCGGCTGTATTGCTTCTGCTGTGGCCGTTGCTATGGCTGGTTTTTTTGTTCGTTTGCTCATTGCGACGCTGAGTGGCTTTATCGAGCCAAATAAAAACCAAAATCATTATTGTGTGCATGTTGGTCATGAAGGTTATTCAATTGAGAAAGTTGGTATTCGAATGCGGTATATTTCATTGTGCTTTGAATTCTGCGATGTCGATGTAGTTTGGCCACACTATATATAATTCACGATGATATTTTTATTTACCATTTTTGTCTTTTCATCTTCGTTCATAATTTGTTTGTTAGTTTGTGGTCTTTTTGAAAGTGATTGTTATGCTCAAATTAACGAGAACGGCATGCGGAACTTTGGTAAATCTCTAGTATAGCTGCGGCTATGGCTGCTGCGAATTCGCTACACATTCTAACACGTGCGTAATTAGTATGTCAGTCGATTGTTGACGCAAAAAAGCGGTTCGAATGTGTGCAGCTATTGTCTGACGCATGTCGTTTCAATCAAACAAACCCTTTTATGAATCGAATCTTTGATACTTCTCTAGTTTCATCTCTGCCGCTGGGTATTGAATTTCTATTTTCATTCTGTGACTTCTAAGTAACGCATAATTAGGTTAAATTCTGATTTACATTCCCATATTTTCTTTCACAACTTCTAAATAAGATTAGAAAAAGCCATTAGTTTGTTCTATGCGGTGATCGTAATAGCGCTATGGAAGAAAGCGAGCCACACAAAAGCCGAATCACAAATTTAACTAGCTTTCAACTATGGAAATAAAAGCATCTAGCAAATGGCACAGCCTGAAATGGAGTTGAAATAGAAGTTCAGCACTTATTTTTCACAATTTTTTCTCATTAAATATAAATATTAACCATAAAACGTGTTGATTCATTTCTGCTTCTTGCTACTATTCCAGATAATAGCGTGCGTTTTTTATTCAATGCATGATTACTCGAATGGAACATTTATCACAGTAAACTGGATTCGCTGATTCCAGAAAAACATTCATTTGCGTACACGAGCGCAATTCATTCAAACATTTACTAGAGCATTTATCAACGCATGTGTTCACTCACTTTCGAATTAACAACGGTTCTCACAATATTTTATGGAATTGATAAATTCACCGACAAAGATGAGTTATTCTTGAAACGCACGGCGACCAAAAATTGATTTGTTTCAGCACAAAAGAAAAGAATATGGTTTATTATTAGTTGGCACTTACGCGTCGTTCGTCCTCCTTAACCGATTTCAGATGATTTTCAATGGTTTCCAAATCGATAACCGGAAGCGCTGTCTCAATATTGTACACATCAAAGCAGCCTATCGATTATACCACGAAAGAAATTAGTGAATTGGGAATTGATTTTGTTTCTTTGACGTACCTGAATTTTCTTTTTGATCTTTTTTCGCTTGATTGACTTCGGAATGCGTGTAATTCTCGCCATTATTATTATTATTATTATTTATATTGTTGTTATTGTTCAAATACTTATTATTTCCACTGGTGTCATTGACCTGTGACGGCTTCGCTGTGGTGGGCTTGTTATTATTGCCTTGGCCTCGGTATAATAGTGCATTTTTCTTTATCTGCATCTGCACAATGGTCTCCATGAGTTTGCGTTCGTCCATTCGTTCTTTTTTACGCGGTTGAATAACAGCCACACTTGCACCCAGATTCTTCGACTTCTGAACAGCACTGCGATTCGTGACCGCACAACAAACCGAATCTTCTCCGTCTGATGAGCTAACAGTATTAACTGCTGGTACTACTGTTGCAGTAGTCTGATTATTGTGCGCCGTGTCTACGGCGCTGTGGGCGGATTTCGGTCTGTTTAGCGATTTCATATGCTTCTTTGCCTTTCGATTAAACTCGGGCAAATGGATTTTCTTTGAAATTTGATGTGCTGGCGCCGCCGAAGCGGAAATTTTCGCATTCGTCTCGTTTGTGTTGTTTTGTTTGTCGTACCAAGCGTTTTTATCTTCACACATGTATGCAACGGCCGGTAGTTGGCGATCATCAAACGATGATCGCTGATATTTCGGCTTTACAATTGCCATTGGAATTTGATTTTTCACTTTCAATTGATCGTTAATTGATTGCTTTCGATCGTCTGAAACAATCGCATCGGCTTTTGGAATTGTGTCTTTTGCATCGGATAAAGCGGCATCAGTTGTCTGAACTCGAAAATAACAAAGTTAGTTCTAAAAAAGTTTCCCAAAACATAATTCAGGAATTTACCTTATTCAAAAATGTGGGTTTTGACTCATCTTTGCTGATAATTGCTCCATCGACATCATCGCAGCCATTTGAAAATGAATTGCATCGGTAGCCCGTGATCAATAAACCGAGTTCGTGTTCAACTTCTTGCTCAAAATTGCCGACAATATCGACGGGTGTGATGCTCCAGGCACTGCCTGGTTCCTCTTTTTCGCCATTAGACATCGTGCAACTGCCATCTTCGGTGACATCCAGCAAAATGTCCGGTCTATCAACAGTCACGGGTTCAAATCCTCGTTCGCACGAATTCGATTTTTTAACAACATCTGGTTCATTAATGGGTGATGCGATTTTCTTGACAAACGATTCCATATTCGTTATCTTAATTCCACTATCATCATAATGGTCCAAATAGGTTTTCAAATCGCATGCATCAAAATCAGTCACACCGTCGACAGCATCAATTTCAGTCTGATCCTCAACTAATTCCTTTTCGGCAAACATTTCGATGGCTGTCGCCAGATGATTTGAATTTGATTCGAAAACCGTGCGCAAAATCTCTTCAACAGTGCTCAAATTGTCCTTTTTAGTCGATACTCTCTCCTCAATAATATTATTTCCATTGGAATCATCGCACCCAAATGTATTGTTATTGCGAGAGTTGTGCCCTTCGCTGGGAAAATCACTGTCTACTTCGGAAAAGTCACTGTCAGACATGCTTCCCATTTGATTGCCGTGATGATCGACAAAATGTTCAGAGAGGGTGTGAGCTAAATGCTGAAAACCCGGGTAATTTGGATTAATGATGCCTTTCGGGTATGTCTGGTATGAAGACGAGTTTGATAATGATGAAAACTCCTCTGAAATGGCAAATCAATCAATGAAAGAAAATGTCAAAACGCAAAACTGAGGCAAGTATTTACCTTCTTGATCCATAAATTGCTCCTCAGTAATGAGCGCGGCTTCTTCCTTGTGAGATTCACATTCAAAGTTCTGTCTGCACAAATTGCTGCGATAAATCAAACGGCTAATTTCCGCTTCAATATCTGATGATGAATCATCAATCAAGTCGACGGTTTCTTTTGGATTTTGTTCGATTGAAATCACGCCATTGCCATTGCCATTGTTATTGGCATCATCATTATCGACGACAAGATTCTCACGCAATTTCAATTTTCGATGCGAACCATAAAAGCAATATGTTTCGTTCGAAGTGGAAAGTGCCTTATTAAAATCCGCTTCCAATTGCCAATTTTCACGAGAATTCAATACATGACAGTTCCGCGACTCACCGATATCGAAGTATAGATTTGATGCCGTTTTTGGAGATTTAATTGTAACGCTGTCAATAATCGATTGGTGGTTTCCGTTTGATGTGAATGTTTTCACTGTATTTCCACCACTCGTATTGCCATTTAAATACAGAGTGCCGCCGCCACTAATACCGTTGCTGCTCAGGCGATCACTTCTGTCGTTAGCGTGATGATTATTATTGTCGTTATTGTTTAAGTAACTCAACGATTCGTAAAAACGCATATTGCCAAGTGCTGAAAAAAATAGTGGGAAATTATTCGCATTATAAATCGATGCATTCTGTTCTTTAAGTACATTTTTGATTAATAAAAGTGCACAAGAGCCAAATTAAACTGCATAAAATTGCTTGTAAAAGTTCAATTACAGGAAAAACACTTGTTTTTTTGCTCTTATAATAATTGTTCACTAGTTTATTGTCACGCTGAAATATCAGCGTTAAATGTAATAATGAAAATAAAAATTTATATTGTCCGATATGGATCACGCGACGGCTACATTTGTCAACGATACACATTTAAATAAATCTATGTATGTCTGTGAAGGATTGTGGTAAAACAGCAAGAACTTTGCTGAACAAACTATAAACAAAGTATCGCCTTTTTAAAATTCCCGTCGGTTAAAGTTAATGTGTTTGCTGTGATGCGAATTTTATATGAATTCGTCCAAAGTGGCGTGCTTTCTGCATATATTTTAACCTTTTCTCTCTCTCGCTCTATTTCGGTTTCTCTCTCACACACCCTCGTCCTTGTCCATATTATTTGCAACCATGAAAACCACTTCACAGGAAGCTTTCAATCTAAATTATCGCGTTCATTAGACTTCAAATGTAACCACTTTTTAGAATGTATACAATTCCTATAGAGTTTTATACGTATAAAATAGCACTTCTATTGGAATTGAATGCCTGAGAATAAGAGTATATCTCCATTTAGCTGGTAGTTAAAGCGAAATTCAAAAAGAAATCTCATCGAAGCGGTACGTGTAGCATAATAAAGATGTACTTTTATTCTGAGGCATTCAATTGTGTAAGAGGTTATTTTCCTTCAACCAAAACTTTAACTCAATTATTCCATTAAAATTCTTCAAAATAAGAACATCAAAGGCAAAATTCCTATGAGAATATCTACAGCTCCACGGCATTATAAAATAACAGCTTGTTTTTCTGTTTCTTAAGACCGAATAAGAAAAGCAAAGCTCACGACGATGTGGACAATTTTGAATGGGACGAGTGAACGAAAAAGAACTATTTTCCGCCTTCGATTATGGGTGTCGGTTAGGTTGGCTGTTGCTTGCGCTTATGATTTTGCTTTTTCCCCATTCTTTTGCATATCGGATGCGGTTTACTGCATATTACATAACAATTATTGATTTTTACGACGCGATTCAGCAAGAAGCACACTCTTTTCTTTTTCTTTTTTTTGCAAACTTTCATTAAAGTTTGACATGAAAAAGACATTTCGCGATTTAACTATCAAAAGTCCACTTTGATTGCGTTCTAGAAGAATTTTGATTTTTTTTCGTGATTGATATACCTCAACATGGTTTCATCGATTGCAATATCTCGCCCACAACTTATGGTTCACACATTCACTTTCTTTCACTGACATTCAATATTTTCTATGGATTTGTTTATTCGCTTCTTCTTAAAAATACACGCCTCAATGGGATTATTGAATTCAATCACTTCAAGTGTCTATTGAAAGTTTTATTTATTTACAAACATTACACCATGTAACGACCAGAAATCATTAGCACCAAATTGCTGCAGACAGCGTAACATAGCCGTAGGGTAGCTTATTCGCAACTGGAGGATATTTTTTCCTTTTCAGGTTGGTAGTACAGCAAATAAAACGACGTAGCGTAATCCAGAAAAAACACAGTCGAGATATGAAAAGAGCATAAAATACCGAGTGGGTTTGCGCAAGCCCCACATTGCGAGAGAGAGAGAGAGAGAAAGAGATGAGACGGTGCCAGTTGTCGCGCCGTGAAAGTGGAGAAGTAGTAAAGGAACGTAGCGGAAAATGTGAAACAAATGGATTCTTCGTACGTGAAATGTTGGATGAAAGGCACTTCTTTCTGTGTGCTCCATTCGTTCAACGAATTTACGATTATGGACCTTCTGTACACAATATACAATTTGATTTTACGTGCATCCGTGTAAATGAATGCGTAGCACAAACATCAATGATTAGCGAGTGCTATTTGAATGACGACTTGTATATTTCGGCATATCATATTTATCACACATACTCACGCACATTCACCGATATATTCACGAACACTCGCACGCAATTCAAATACCCGTCGATATTAGGATTGTGTGCGTGTTAATGTATGTGGACATGGCATGCAAAAGCAATTATTCGAGACTAGGGCTTTGTATAGAGATATTCCTTCTTTGGTTTTATGGGCTTTTGTTTTGTATTTCACATTCAGATAGCTTTTCTTTTTTATCCATGTGCGTCATTCGGTCTCCTTCTCATTCGATATTATGATTGTAAATATGCTTTTGCTAGAATGTGAATGTCTATCTGATTTAACAACTGCGAATTTGTAGTTTCCAAAAGGGATTTCAGATGAGAATGTGTGGCTGAAAAACATATTCATTTATGTACATATTTGTTTTGTTAAAAATATGATGATTGTTCCCATCCTCATCAACTGCACGCCGCGATTTTACGAGAGAAAAGAGCATTGATGCAAACAGAATTGCCTGAATGGTATGATACACAAAACATACATAAATTTCAAGCGTATAAATAATTTTAGCCTGATTATAATGCAATGCCATGATTATAATGCTATGGGAATGACTCCATTAAATGCACAACGGACGAAATTAATGCGCGCTCGACCATTTTAATTGATCAAATTACAGTTAGGTGACACTAAAAAGCTTCTGGGATGGATATGACACTAAAACGGTATCGTCTCTCTGGCGCAATTAAATCGAAATTTATGACCGAAACAGTTAAATTGACAGTTTATTACCTACTACCTTTAACGCTACAAGTGACAAATAACTTGAGAGACAGAAAAATATATAGCGATTTCGCGTAACTGCATTTTTACTCTGTGTTTAAACACTGTTTTTATAACGGCAAAAATGCGAAAGTGAAAGAGAGGAACTGCAATACAATTGAATTCTGGTGGGATTGTTGATTTCGTAATGAATATAGAAAAGTTTTTTCTGAAAAGTGGCACAAGAGGAAGGACGTCGTCACTTTTTATTCAATGTGGCACATGAATGCGATTAATCAATACAAAACGGATTCAGTAGTCATGAAAGTTTCACAAAAACAATCCTTTTAACGAGCAAACTGTCTTTCGGTCAAGTGTCATACATTTTTTAACTCTGCCTCTCCATTTTGTCGTCCTATTTCACAATGCAGCTGAGCAATAAAAAAAATATGACGATGAACAAAAATATGGATATACTTGCTACGAACCTTTTGTTGAAGCTTTTGAAATTCAGCAAAAATAAAATTATTCAAATACGTCACACGTACCACACAAAAGTGAAACACGCATAAAAGTCGATGAACAGCGTGTATTCAATACAAATCGCGTTACACGTCACTTGATAAGGTTATAATGAATAATTTTCCAACAAAAAACTTCTATGAATATTATTGAAAATTCATGTGATAATGCGATGAGAAAAACAAAAACAATCGCATAGAATCACAAATATCCATTTAACTTTGTATGTAGCACATATCAATCGAAAATTGGAATATGTTGGAAGAGAGCGTGTAGTTTATACATCGCCAGCAGACAGCTCACTGAATCGGGCGAATTTGAGCAGAACGAATGGAGCACGACTTGAAAATACATGGAAATTTAATCAACGTTTATCCTTTTTAAGTGGAAAACAGCAATGGTCTACGTTGACGACATTTTACTGAGCACAAGAAACCAGTAGGACGTTGATTTCGTCGTCCCTTCGGCCGATTCGCCATTTCATTCTGCACTTCAAAAGCTTAGGTGTGCTGCGCGTCTAGTTGTCTCTATCCAACCGAATGTCCCTCATTCGATGTTAGTGTACGGCTGGCAAAATGCGCAAGCAGTTTTGCAATCGGCTTTTTTTCCATGGCTTGTGTCTGTTGATACACATATACAATGCATGCATTAAATTTTCCATAGAATTGAAAAAAACGCAATATCCATTCGGAATGTCGGATAAACGATCCGCATTATTGTGTGCATGTAAAATCATATCATTTCATTGAAATTAACATTTTCATGTTGATTGTGGTTTCGTGAGCTCAATCTTTGCCGTCTTCCGACAAAAGATGCAACACTAAAATTAATAAACCCCGTTTCTATCATGTGAACTATGTGTATTTGGTGACGAAAAATTATGATGAAGACAATGCAAGCCACTTGAATTGGTTGCAAAATTCCTTTAAATGAATTCCACCGGAATTTTAAGCATGTCACGTTCTACATAGTAGTTTGGTTGTTTTGAAATCCTTCAGCAAATGCAGCTATCTACAAACTTATTCAATTCAAATTGCATTACATTCTCACCCACGGTATTATCACTTAACCGCCACGTACTGAAAAAGACTGTTCGTGCCGTCCATAAAGCTTTAATAATATAATTTTACACAGCCGATGCATTTTTTCGACTTTCACTGCTCTTCTCAGTTTATTTTCAGTTTGCCTGTTTTGCTGGTTTTCATCAGAAGCAATAAATTTAGTTGCAAAGCCTACGACGGCACTTTTAATCAATTCAATTACTCTTGATGTTGTTAGCGGCGCTATTAAATCTCTGTGCATGTTGAAACATCGCAACTGAAAACCGCGGTGCACAGAAGGCGATTTATTCAACATAATAGGAGAGTGAAACCGACTGAGTTTGCTTTAACTCAATCGATTTCTGTTTTCGAGCACTGAATCTAGCAAGAGAGAGCGCTCGAAATCTCTTTAAACTACCCTTTATTTTTTTCACACGCGAAATATAATAAAAAACTCGGCATCAGATTCATGTGAATTTCCGTGAATAAAAGCGCTTTTCCACGGAAAATTTAGCTTATGCGTATTCGTCTGAAAAAAAGGAACTTTTCGTTTTGAACGAAATGTTACGAGAAGGGTATTTTTGTGGCCAATACAAAAGGCTCAAAATCGATAATCAGGGTATTCGATGTGATAAATTTTATTAATATGAAAATGAATTTGAGTGAAAACACCAAACAAATTTTCACGAACTGTTCACTGAAGTTCGTACTTACTTTACTTATTATATTCTATCTGTGCTATAAATCCCCGACATATTCTCATTTCAATATTGCTTTTTGATGAGCCAACTTATCCTTCTTATTGGCCAATCGATATAAGAATACACGAATGAAGAAAAAGTAAATGAGCTCAAATCCAGCAACAAAACTGAAGCCAAACAAAAGTCCAAGAATGCTGCCAAATGAAGCTAAAAATAAAAGAGCGCAACCAGACTTGAGTTGAATTTTGATAAAATCTTACAAAAACGTACCTAATAAACTGAGCCAATTCTGATAAACGTCCTATTGATGATGAGTCGAACCAAGATAACCCAAAAATTAGGTTACTGATGTGTGATTTCTGATCGTCTTGAAAGTATTGTTACCTACTCGACTTGAAACTGTTGGAATTGGTACAAAGATCACCATCACACACCATCATTTCAATTGCTGCACATGTGACTTCGAAGAATGTTCAGTGTACATTGAACGGGCACACTTGAATTTGGATTTGAAAAAGCTCAATCCATGATTATCGTGAATGTCATTAGGGTGATAAAACCCAATAATTAATATAATGTCATCAAGTAGTTAACAATGTTTCAATGAAAGAAAGATTTCGGTATGATATCAGGTTGGCATCTTTTTATATTTATGAATAATAATTAGAATAAAGGATAGCAAACACGTCTCCATTTGTGAAGTTACACGTTTTCAATCTTTTGATGGCAGCGCGTGTCGATAACTACCTTTAACTTGAATAAAAATCAATATTTTGTCATTCTAAATCAGTGTAATGCTAAAAAAAATATTTTCAATATGCTTCAAAAAAATACACACAATTTTCATCTCGCGCCAATATCATGTCGATATATTTGTGATATACAATGCGTCAAAAATAATTAATTCCTCTCTTGAGAGAAAAATGATCTCAAATGATCTCACTTTTATCCTGTCTGCAACATTTGTTTCTGAAAAAAATGTTATCTTTTGAAATTAAGGATTCCTTTCAAACGTTGAGTTTTGGAGATAAACAAAGTTTTTATTTGTTTTGCTAATTTACGGATGGTTAAATCCCAATCCAAATAATTTCAATTTATTGAATTCCCTCCATTGTTTTGTTTCAATTTCCTTCAATGTTGTTGTTGTTCAATTTCCTTCTTGGACTTTTCCTCTTAGGCTCTTTCTTTCTCCAGTTCAGCCTCAGCTACAGCTAGATGTTTAGAAATAAATTCTTCAGCCTGAAATTGTTGTGTATTTACATCAGAATATTTGAATAATCACTGAGGAATATTACGAATGTTATGAATCTTACACATTTTCTACTTTTTTCCCTTTCTTCTGAAGTTTTTCGTTAATTTGGATCTGGAGGTAAATCTACTTTAGCAATGGCTCTATCCATGCTAGCTTCCCATTTTTTCATTGCCTCGGGCTCTTTTTTTTGGCAAATCAATATGCTTGCGAATGAGACCCTTTTCCATATTTCGAACTGAATAATATATTTTTTTCAATAAAATACCATGAGTAATAAATTGTTATTGATTTTGGTATATTTAAATGACAATCTGAAAATAGAATAAACTCAATAAAATGTAAAATGATGTATTGTCAATATACTCACATATACAAACACGCGAGAAACATGTGTGTGTAATAAAATGTACATGCGATAGTGTTAACTGATGGGATTTTGTGCAATTTTTTTGTCACTTAAGTTGCCGAAACTGTCTGTCATTACTTTTCAATTCTTTGTATTCTGCCTGTTGGATTGTTTTTTTGTTTTTGGGTTATAAGTTTTTAAGCATTTGGCGGGCCATTTTCGTTTTCTTCTACAAGTTCTTGGTACGTTTTATATTTGCAAACATTTTAAGTTTTTCCATTTAATCCATATACAATAGGCTGTTTCACCGTGTCGCAAAACAAAAATCAACATGCATACTTCAATTAAATAGGACTTGTGGATTTCAAATATATAATTTTCATTTGATAATATTTATTCTTCGCGAGCAAGTTCGTGGATTAATAAAAATTGCAATTGAAAGGTTTCATTTAAATTAGTATAATATGTTTCAGCCTTGCGTTAAAGTAAAGTTCGAATGTTTTGCAACGGATGCTTTGTATACGCGAGACAATCTGGACCAACGAAATTGAAATAAAACAGTGATGAAATGTGGATTTTTCTAAAACAAAGTGGTGATGTATGATTTTCGAATGAAGAACACTTTTATGGAATGAAAAGAGAGAGAGAGAAAGAAATGCTGGTTTTATCTGCATGTTGAAAGAATAAGAGGGAAATTCTGGGCTCGGGGTGTGGGGGTTTGGTCAAAAATCGGTTTCATTGAAAAAATATTATGTTAAATACAACTTTAGTTCGAATCAAGTAGCTCAACAGAACAGACGTACAATTTCTTAGCTCCGTTCAATATGCTACTTGATATTCATAGTAATGAACAAATCAACATTGATATTGAGACCGGTTATTGTTAAATCATATCGTGTAATTGAGTATATTTAATGACCTACAAGGATGCAGAAAAAAAATTAAAATTTCAATTTATCCGCGATCATTCACCTCGGTCCAAGTCATAGAAAGTGTGTGTGAGAGAGAGAGAGAGAGAGAGAGAGAGAGAGAGAGAGAGAGAGAGAGATATAGAAAGATAGAGAAGGAGAGAAAGAGAGAAAGAGAAAGGAAAAGAAATCCCGATTCGATTCATATCAGGGTGTGGCTAAGACTGGTTTCACGGTCAAGGTCGAAAAAACCGGTATGGATGGAATCGGCATTCCTTTACAACTGAGTTCACTTTAACTCAATGGAGCACTGAATCTAGCAGGTAGAGAGCGCCTGAATTCCCTTTAAACTACCTTTCATTTTTTTTGCACACCAAATAATTATAATAAAATAAATGATCTTACACACGTAAAACTAAATTTTCCGCACATTTCCCGACAGTGTACGAGTTCACAGGTTATATTTATTTCTTATTGTATCATCATGTAACTATGACAATATGTCACACCAAATTTTAAGTCATAACGATCAGATTTAAGATCAATTAATACTACGAATCAGCCGCGCCATGTTTGCGAATGTTGACGGGAACAATTAGCCATTATTGATGTTCACTTTGAATTATTACTTCAGTATTATTATTACTTCAGAAAAGAATTTCAAGATTTTTCGAGAGAATGATGTTGTTTGTTTCAAAAATGAACATTATTATATCGAGAAATTTAAATTTTAATTATTAGTATATGCTCTCGACCGAGAATTCTATCGTTACTTCACACCAAATCAAACTGAATCTCATTTCATTCCCTGTGCAAATTCAACTATTACTGTAATTTTTTTTTTTTTTGTCGAAATGACATATATGTGATATAGTAACCCTGTCAGATTTTTTCAGTTTCAATTCCGCCGGGCAATTTCCGGCCAAACATTTCCAAAATCCGGGCAAAATCCCGGACTGTTCGGAATCCAAATTCCGGGCAAATTCTCAATTATTTTTCCGCCCACACGTAGTATGAAGGGGATATAATAATATAATAATATGTAATGGGGCCTAAATTTAAAAATTCTCAAAATGATCAGAGATGACTTTTCCTAGGCTCAGGATCAGCTGTTTCATAGCAGCGGTTCAATCGATATCGATACATTTGATGCTTAGAAAAAAAAATTGTTGAGGGGAAAAACGCCGAAAATCCCGGACTTTCCTGGACTTTTGTTCAAAAACTCGGATTTCCAGCCCGGGCAAAATTCTCCCGGCAGAAGCGCCAAAAACCCGGACAAGTCCGGGAAATTCCGGGCAATCTGGCAGGCTTATGATATAGTATTTAAGATCAAAATCTATTCGGGTAATTGAACTTTAGATTTGAGGGGCTCAGAGTAAAAATGTTACTTCAGATCGTACCTCCTGATCTTGCTTATGGGCCGTTTCATAAGTAAGAGCAGGAGGTAAGATCTGATGTAACATTTTTACTCTGAGCCCCTCATTTAGCTGTGATTTCAATCTATTGTATTTATTTATCCAATCTTAAAAGCTTATTTATTGTACACACATTTATTTATTGTACACACTATTCTTTTTGTACAATTTTGTGTAGATAGCATGTAAAGGGTGTTTCAATAGGGGTGTCGGGATTTTGAATTCTTCTGAATAGGGATACGAGTGAGTAGATGTCAGTTTTTATTTTGCGAATAGTAAGATTTGGCAAATTAACCATGGATTAAACAACGCGTAGAAATAAAACGAATTTACCATCAAAATCGTGTTCGGATATTGAAACGGCTTTTGGCTCAAAAATAATCTTCAGTGATGAGGCGCATTTCTGGTTAAACGGGTATGTTAACAAACAAAATTGCCACATTTGGGACGCGGAAAAACCAAAACAAATATTGGAGACTGAAATGCACTCACAGAAGTTTTGGTCCAAAGGTGTCATCAGCTAATTTTTTCTCGAAGATGAAAATGGTCGGCGCGTTAATGTGAATGGTGACAATTACCGAGCAATGATTCGTGATTTTTTTTTGCCAAAATTGCGTGGAATCAATATTAATGACGTCTACTTCCAACAAGACGGTGCTACGTGCCACTCATCACGTCAAACAATTGATTTATTGACGCAAAAGCTCAGAAATCGCGTTATATCGAAAAATGGTAGTGTTAATTGGCCACCAAAACATTGAAGACCTAAAAGCCAACATCTCACGCGAAATATCGAATGTATCGACCAAAATATGCCATAATGTCATAAAAAATTGGGGTGAACGGATGGTATCTACAAAGCGTAGTCGTGGTGGACATTTAGATGATGTTATATTTCATTACTAATTGCCATAAATATAGTTACAATTCCCAATAAAATTTTGGTCAAGTCAAAATTTCGTTTGTATTTTAATTTAATTCAACATACCGACACTTTTATTGAAACACACTTTACAAAACTCCGAAAAAATTTGACGTGAAATAAATAAAAGTAAATCACATTACCCTGTTTCGTTCGAAGAACATAGCTGTCATTTAAATATTTCTCAAATCTCATCGGAATGACTTGCAATTTTGTATGACTAATTTTTTTCTTAGAAAAATAATGCTCTGAAAGTTTCAATTCGATACAATTTGAACATGAGATAGTCGCCATACAAATTTTTCGTTTCGACCCCAAAAAGACTCAGAAAATGGGCGCAAAAGTAAAACTCAGCATCAGATTCATGTGAATTGAAAAATGTATCTTATGCGTATTCGTAAATCCTGAAAAAAAGGAATTTTTCGTTTTGAACGAAACGTTACGAGAATGGTAATTGATTTGAGAATGAAACCTTTGAGTGAAAACGTCAAACAAATATTCACGAACCGTTCACTGGAGCTCGTACTTATGTTATATTTTATCTGTGCTTTAAATCCTCGACATATTCTCATTTCAATATTGCTTTTTGATGAGCCAACTTATCCTTCTTATTGGCCAATCGATATAAGAATACACGAATGAAGAAAAAGTAAATGAGCTCAAATCCAGCAACAAAACTGAAGCCAAACAAAAGTCCAAGAATGCTGCCAAATGAAGCTAAAAATAAAAGAGCGCAACCAGACTTGAGTTGAATTTTGATAAAATCTTACAAAAACATACCTAATAAACTGAGCCAATTTTGATAAACGTCCTTTCGATAGTGAGTCGAAACGAGATCGCCAAAAAATACAGTTACTGAGGTGTGATCAGTTATATTAATACTTTTGCTGAAATAAAATGAAAACCATGTTCGTTTTGGCTTTTATGGACACATTACGATAAATCAACACTGACTACATGCTCATTCGGCTGTAGGAGAAGGTGCGGTTTAATGTGGCCGTAGTGATTTCAGTTGGATATTGATTGTGTTGACAGTCAGGAAGGCAGTTGCAAGGTGTATGATGGATACTCGCTTCAGATGATCCGACTAAAGTCTGGTTTAATCCCGGTAAAGCACCAAAATATATATGACGGTTCTCACGTGCACACATCATTTCATTCATTTCGCACACACGGTACGAGCCATTGTTGGGCAAGAAATACGGAGCACATCCACATAATCGATAAGCAATTTCCGTTCGACATTCGGCCAAGCAATTCACATACGAATACCGTTGCATGTAATTCAGTTTGCGTTCGTCGTGAAAATAGCAATCTCTCAAATTGGGTGCTAAATTTCGAACTTCTGACGTACTATATATCGTCTCCGGATAGACCATGATGAAAGCTACCATTTTGCTGCTTATCGTTCTCGTTTCGGCGTTATCATCAGGAAAATCGTAGGGGTCGTGCACGAGCACCTAACAAATTAATAACTTACTTTTAATGTGAAACTATCGGTTAATTTTTATAACAAGATTACTCGTATTCCGTAGCTACTGAATAAACTGCTGTGATAATCATAGTTCATCGGTGTTAAAACAGTCGAAATACCTGTTTGATATCCACAAGATGAAATGCGTCGAGCATTTGGTCTGGCGAATGCGACTTTTCTACATAATTAACAATTTTAACAGCAACATTTGTATTAATTCCTGTCTAAACAATAAACTTACGGTGGAAAATTATTTGTCGTTGTTCCATAATAATTAAACGAGCAGCAAATGCCATCGATCGTGTTGATTGGCTGGAAAAGTGCATCACAACGTACTTCAGACCCTTTCCAGCGACAAGTTTTCAGCATATCCGTGCATTTCGGATTCAAAGTAGTACTCAGATTAAGAACGCTCATTTTATTAAGATTTAAAATATTGTGCAGTAAATCGTAGTCTTCTTTCCGAGTGTCTCCAACGCCTTGAAAATGAAGCAGCAATTGAAATAATTCGGACAACCTTTTTTGTGATACGTTGTGGGGCCTAGTCATATTTTTCGCCAAATTTGTTGCTTGTTTCGCCGATATTGCGTTCGCGTTGCAAATGGTTACTGCCGGAAAGTAAACATTCGAAATGGGATAATGCGTACTTTCAATCACGGTAATTGTTGGTGTTTTTAAATTCAATTGCCATGAAATATATAAGAGCACTCCAGCCACCACTGTTGCTATGACTACAATCACTATCCATGCAATCCTAACACCACAAAAAATCAGATTATATCAATTACTACAAATGCTTAATTAAAAAAAAAAGTTTTATGTAGCAATAACAACAAAAAAATTGATGGAAAATTACCTCTCCCATTTCTTTGAATCGTCTCGAACAATATGGTTGTATCCGTGAAGCGCTGTATTTGCAGCAAACTCTTTGAAACAACGCACAAACCACGAGTTTCCGTGTTTCTCTTTCGCATTACTCACACGTTTCGCCCCTTTCAAATTTATCCTCTTCTTCTTGAGAGTATTGTTACTTACTCGACCTGAAATTGTTGGAATTGGTACGACGTTCACCATCATTGCTGTACATGTGACTTCGAAGAGTGTTCAGTGTACATTGAACGGACACACTTGAATTTGGATTTGAAAAAGCTCAATTCATGATTATCGTGAATGTCATTAGGGTGATAAAACCCAATAATTAATATAATGTCATCAAGTAGTTAACAATATTTCAATGAAAGAAAGATTTCCGTATGATATCAGGTTGACATTTTTTTATATTTATGAATAATAATTAGAATAAAGGATAGCAAACACGTCTCCATTTGTGAAGTCTTTTACACGTTTCCAATCTTTTGATGGCAGCGCGTGTCGATAACTACCTTTAACTTGAATAAAAATCAATATTTTGTCATTCTAAATCAGTGTACTGCTAAGCAATCGATTTTTAATATGTTAAAAAAGTATACACACAATTTTCATCTCGCGCCGATATCATGTCGATATATTTGTAATATAAAATGCGTCAAAAATAATAAATTCCTCTGGTGAGAAGAAAATGATCAAAAATTATCTCACTTTAATCCTGTCTGCAACATTTGTTTCCTTAATAAATGTTCTCTTTTGAAAGTAAGGATTCCTTTCAAACGTTGAGTTTTGGAGATAAACGATGTTTTCAATTGTTTTCCTAATTTTTGGATGGTGAAAATGTTGTGTAATGGAACAAATGTTAAATGTTTGAGATCCTTGAACTTAAGATTCTCCAAAAATAAGACCGAATACTGTCTTATTCCATATGCAAGTCAATATTTGTCTTATTTTTGTTCTCATTTAATGTGAGTGTACATTTGGACAAAAATTTTCATAAAATTGCCGCATTTGTGCTCATATTAGTCACATTTGTGCATAAAATTATACAATTGAGGAAGTTTTATTGCATTTGTTTTCGCGAAGTTCCCCTAGAAAAAAGTGCTGTTTCATCAGGGAAGAAAACGATGGAAAAATTGCATGAATTAGGCCCCCAGTGACTTCAGACCCCAAAAGAATGCTCGCTGAAAAAAATGCAGCAAAAATGAAGAGGTATTCGCCGAAACTGAAGCCTATATTGAGGCTAATGAGAAATCGTACTAAAACTTTTTAAATTACTATCGACAAATTGTATGTCCGTTTATATCGAATATTACCAAAAAATGAGTTTTACTATGAACTTTTCAGTCCAACTGTTAGGTTTCTATTCCTAATGAAGACCAATTTTTGCGTTCACGTATGTTCAATTCGAATCTCAATTTTTTGAGTTATCGTGTAAGTATCATCGGAAAAGTAAAAATCTAACGGTGAAGGTGAAGCAATCAAATTTTTGAAATCGATAAGATTCTACGCATTTAGTGATGCAATCATCGAGGTTCATTTGACCTTTAATTCCAAACGATAGGAATTCTATTGCGCAGCAATATTTGGCAAATTCACAAATTGTGTTCATCTTGTCACGCGTGCATGTAATTCAAACGCGATGTGAAGTGTAATTTGCATTTTTAAAATACAATGCTGAAATTAATAGGTATGTTTAAATGCATTCATGAATGAAAACAAAAATCTTTTTTGCATCGGCGTTCAATCAAAATTTTATTCAGTTATCAGTCATTTGTAAAATCCTTCACATAATTAGAAGCTAGAGAAACTGTCTTTTCTCAATTATTATTTCACATTATTTTATTGATTAAAATTTCAATTAACTGGAATTTCATTTGACCAAAATGATTTGGCTGTCTTCAGAATTTCTTCACTCTTTTCGAAACGATCGCCATTCTCTAAATACATCGGTGTGAGCTCTCGGTATGCAATACAAACGCGACGTGCCTTAACGTCGGCTCGCAGGACAGAATGCTCGAATTGATAACGGGGTGATCCGTACATAACAATTAGTGATCGGTTTGGCATTGGCACTTTGATGAGCATATTGTTAAATGTATTCAATTCGTCGTGAGTGGCTAATGGTGATCTTAATTGTGAAGAATATATGTCGACCAGAGGTAGATTGTAGCGTTTTGGATCGCCAGTATATCTGCAAATCACGAAAAATCAAAATAATATTTCATTGGTTAGTTTTGAATAATTTGAACTCACCTGACTAAAGTCAATATGGAATCGGATAAGCAATTCACGGTAACAATACGTTCTCCCCAAATCCAGCAATCGTCAATGTGTGGGTCAATCGAAGCACCCTTGTCCGGATTATATTCCAGTGAGCACTGTTCAACTGTTTGAAAATTGTCCATCATGAAAGTATCTTTGAAGCGCTCTTGCACGAATTTTGAATACTCCGGAAAACCTTTGAATGGACCATGCGCCAATTTGTTCTTTTTGAAATTAGTCTTAGGCCCATATTGCTAAATAATCGTAAATACAAAAATCAAATGATTACTTTTCAAGTTATATTTTCCAATTTGCAAATTCAAACCATTTGTTACCTGTTTACGTCTACCACTTTGAGAAATATCCCACGGTAGGCTGTCGATTCCAGTCATCAGCTGCTTTTCTTCGTCCGCCGAAATGAAGTCTGGCTGCACAATCATTCCTGGAAAATCGATGCCGTTCTGCTGGTCATGCTCTGGATGCGAATCTATTATGGCTTTTACATTTTGCCCAGCATAGATTTTATTGCATTTATAGCAGAAGACGTAGCTTTTCAAATTCTGTTCAACCGAATATATTAGAACGTAATTTGAAAACTTTTTTGATAATTGTGTGAAATAAAACCAACCTTATATTCGCTAATAAATGGTTTCTCTTCGAAATTAAACTCTTGCTCGCAAGTCAAACAGGTTCTACGGCCTTTGCAGCCACATGCACGTGGAAAATCCATTTTGATTTAATTATTTTCACTGAATTTACACAAACCACATAGAAAAAGAGCTGTTTGCGTTATGTCTATTATATGCATTTGGTACTGTCATCGGTTTGACATTCACAGAAGCACGGAAGCGTCCTCTGCCGTCAATTTGGCACGTGACATTTTTTGTATTTCGAATGTTTGCTATTGGCAGTTTTGAAGTGATTTTTTTTTTCATTTCGTTTGGCGGCATTTTAGCTTCTTCGTCATAGCTATTCACATACACAGTCGGTGCACTGGTGAAAAGTAACAACGCATTTCGATTTTTTAGACAACTCTATAGATCAAATCGGCATTTATCTGTGTTTTATGTGCAAATCGAAAATTATCCTTCAGAGATTAAATTTATTGCTTGGAATAAATTCTTCACGCGAAAATTTGAACAGTGAAAATGGCTCCTCGTCGTGCTAAAAAGGCAGCGGCTACTTTGATTGAAACCGTAGATGAATCGGCACAAGATGATATTCAACAAGAAAATAGTAATCTCGCAAAGGTTGAAATCAAGAAAACGAAGGCAGCGAAAAATGTGAAACGAGACGTTCAGGTAGAGACAAATGGCGATAAATCACCACCGGCCAAAGCTAGTGCAAGATCTAAGCGGGCTGTGCCAAAAAGAAATGCAAAGCAATCCGATGAAAATGAAAAATATGTTGAACCGATGAACGGTGCATCCGACGATGCAAAAAAACGAAATGTCAAAGGGAAACCGAAAAAAGATGAAGCACCAAATGTGACTGAAATCAAAGAGGTTAAAGGTAAATTGAAGAAAGGTGAAAAAAATGCACTGGAAGAAGTTGACGATGATCCGGCACCAAAAGTGACTCCGAGCAAAGCGCCTAAGGGTAGATCCAAGAAAGTGGAATCAAATCCACCGGAAGAAGATGACGATGATCCGGCACCAAAAATGACTGAAAGCAAAGCGGCTAAAGGCAAACCCAAGAAAGTCGAACCAATTCCACTAGAAAAAGTTGCCGATGAACAGGAGCCAAGCACATCAAATAAAAAAGCAACAAAATCGAAGTCAGCGATAAAAGAAGAATTGAACAATGAAGTTGATGCAAAAACTGCACAAACACCAAAGGGCAAACGCGGTGCAAAGCGTGCAAAGTCTCCAGAAAAACAGGTTGAAGACGAAACATTGGTTGAAACTGAAAAGGCGAGTAAGAGCAAATCGAAGAAAACTGATGGTGCAAAACCAACTTCGAAAAAAGCTAAATCAAAACAACAAAAAGATGAAAATATTGAAGAAGATGAACAGTTAAACGATAAAGTCGAAAATGTCAACGAGAACAATGAAGCTGTTTCATCAAAAGGTCGCAAGCGCAAACCAGGGAAAACTGTTGTTGTCGATAAATCGCCAATGATAAAATCAAAAAAAGGAGCCGCTGCTGATGTGGAAATACAAGAAGAGAAAGCAAACGGAACGCCAAAGAAGCGTAGAGCCGATACACGAGCGCCGGCTGATTCAACCACAGATGAAATGGACGGTGGACAAGTAACAAAACGTAAGAAGGCAGCAAAAACGGATGCCAAAGAACAACCAGCAAAGGCAAAAATGAATCCAACAAGCACCGATCTTCCAAGCATCGACTTCGAAATCGATAAGGAGTTCAGTCACAAAATTGTCTCATGGAATGTTGCTGGCCTACGCAGTTTGGTTGGTAAAAATGGATTCGATTACTTTGAGCACGAAAATCCAGACATTGTTTGTTTGCAGGTAGAAAATTGTTATATTTCAAGGAAATGCATTTTTTTCAATGGTTTCTTTCTGCGTTAAGGAAATCAAATGTTTGGAAGAAGAAGTACCAGCTGAAGCAAAGTTGAAAGGATATCATCCATACTGGTGTTCAACGCCCGGTGGCCGTGGCGGCGTTGCCATTCTATCAAAATCAATGCCATACCATGTTGAAAAAAATATTGGCAATGAGGAAATGGATGAAGAGGGTCGCATTATTACGGCGGAATATTCCAAATTTTTTTTGGTTTGCGTCTATGTGCCTAATGCTGGCCGAAAAGTAAATTTTTCCCGACTTTATCAATCAATAAATTAGGCATTAAGACTACGTCTTTAATTTATTTACTAGCTCATCAATTTGGACCGCCGTATGCGTTGGAACAAACTGTTCGAAGAACATGTAACCAAACTGAAGGCTAAAAAGCCAGTCATCATTTGCGGTGACATGAACGTTGCACACGAAGAAATTGGTATGTTCCGTTTATTTCTGCTTATTTGATATGAAGCAGCCCATTTGAAGTGTTCATTCTTCTATGGTTTAGATTTGGCTAATCCGAAAACAAATCACAAAAATGCTGGATTCTCGAAGGAAGAGCGTGAAGGGATGACAGATCTTCTCAAACTTGGTTTCGTTGATACATTCCGTGATCTTCATCCCGGCGAAGAAAAAGCATACACATTCTGGACATATATGGGAAACTCGCGTCAGAAGAACGTTGGCTGGCGACTTGACTACTCGATTGTCTCCGACAATCTGAATTCAAAAGTCGTCGACAGCTTCATGCGCCCAGAAGTTCTCGGAAGTGATCATTGTCCAATCGTTCTACTTTTGAATATCTAAATATATTTGGGTATTTTCGCTATTTTATGGACTGACGATAATGCACATTAGCTGATCGTATGTGCTCCATTTCTTCCTTATTTTCTATTCCATTATTTCTATTCTGAAAAAAAATGCAGGCACACACAGTGTGAGACTCTGAACAAATATTCTTATTGCAAAATGAATTTAAAAAAACTTTGTTTTTGTTCTTTTACATTTTAATATAAATAAAGTAGAGGTTGAAAAGAGGAAACAGTGTTTCCTTTAATATCTATCTGAGGAAAAAGCAGCAGAGAGATTCAACCAAATCAACTCCACTTGATTCCGACATTCTTTCATCAAGAAAAAACAGTTGAAATAGACTATTTTGGGGTCGGGTTAGGTATAACTATACCTCAGGTGTCATCAGCGGATAAATGAAATATAAAGGTTATCTAACTGATTCAAGTTAACACAAGCATACCCAAAATTAAAATTTGAACGGAAAAATTTGCTGCGATTTGAAATATAAAATCATGAAAAGAATCGATCTTTGGCAATTTGAAATGAAAACGCATACACATTTGTTGTACTGTACATTTATAATTTTAAGGCATTTTACAGTTAATCATGGTTTACATCAGTTTGACACGAGTAAAGTGCAACCTTTTAATGAATTTACTTAATCTACCTTCTGAAAAAAAATTACCGTTCGTTTTTGTGTTTGTTTGGTTCTAATTAATTATTATTTGATACTGAATAATAACTAACGGAAACTTATTCTGTTGCGATAGGTGCGCCTATTGCTGATTTTATGTGGGTCAAAATTGCAAATTGGTTTTCTGATGGAAATATAATCAGTTCAACAAACTGAACTATTTTTCGGAAATATTTATTATAACTACTACAGCATCTACTTCCATTGAACGGTTGGTTTGTTACATTCGGGCTCAAAAAAAATTGATTAGTAAATAGATATGAGTTGAAAGTAAATTCCGAAATTTACAATTCATTATTATTTTGAACTGCATGCAAGGGGGGAATAAGTATCAAAATGACCGACAAAAACCAACAAAATATTATTATGAACCGAAAAATATCAAATTCTCACATTCTAAAATCAGCAGAGAGAAATAGATGGACAAATATTAGTAGCATATTTTCACTGTATGTGAGGGGCACAGGGGAAAGGGAGATGAACAGATGAAAATATTTTTACTGGTTCTGTTATTTGAATATTTTTCGTTGACTTTTAATATTTTGTTGGTTTTCATCGGTCATTAGTTATTCCCCCTCGACTGTATGTTTTTGAGACAAACAAAAAATTGCTGAATCATCCCAAATCAAACCGAAAAAGAACTAAGATTTAATTTCAGTGACCAAATAATATGTGGCAAGGTTGAATTTTTATCTTTGATTTTAATTAAAATATTCCATGATGTATGCGAAGAAAGATTCATCTGCTATTTGCATCACTTTTTTTTTTAATTTGTAAACAGAAATATTAATTGAATTTGGAATCAAAGAGTTCAATGCGGCCAACTGTGCCTATCCTCATTTTCTTGTATTATATCTGTTCCTTCATTCAATCTCAAAAAAATTCTCTCTAAAATTCACAGCACATCTTGTTAGTTTTTTTCTTTTTTTTTTTGTTGATAAATTGACACTTTTCATTCTCATCATTACATTTCTCGATCTTAACTAATAATTATATATCGTGTAAATAGTAGATTTTCTGTTTTATTTAAAAACACTTGAATAGATCTCTTTCATCGGCTCAAACGAATTTGACAAAAACACTGAAAAGGATACAGTTTTTTCTTCTAGAAAATCGTTGTTCGGACTTCGAAAAGATTGCGGTATATTTTAATGGGGGCTTCTTTGCGCATCGGCTACTCTATTTGAACTGGTAGAGGCAGTGGTGACTTTACAATGAGAAAGAGTTGCAATAAATGATAATTTATTTTGTAATTGGTTGTGTTCGAAATTCGGAACATTGTGTTGACGAGGTTCAGGGTCACTTTCGAAGAGATCGCTAATTCAATCGATCGATCATTTCGAATTCGATAAAATAGTTTCCATTGTATGGTTTGTTTAGAACCATTGAAATGCTTTAAATACGACTCATTTGAATGAAGTTATCATTTTGGCTATTGGCTAGGTTACGGCTAGTGATTGCAATTGCATCAATTGATGCACCCCTTCAGAACAAAACAAGCGTCAAAGAGAAGGAAGATATACAAAAATTGATTTGATTTGAACTAAAAATAATAAATTATATTAGAGGAATACATTAGTTAAAAGATAAAATGCATATATTGCCAGCTAATTTATCGCTCGGTTCGTTTGGGCTTGAGATGATGTGATCGATAAATTGACCTAAATGAAATTCATCTAAATTACTCATTTTTTTTACGACTAAAAGTAAATTCATTCGAACTTGTATTTAAATTCGGCATCGAAACGGTCCTCTCTCTCACCCTCTCATTTTATTCAATCGGCTCACTCCTTCTCCCGCTTGCTGCTTATTTGCATATCACTATTTTCATTATTACCTAGTAGAAGTTCTTGTGCCACATCAGCCGATTTCTCTTCGGGCAAATCTTTTCTGGGTAAAGATTTATGATATTGTGACTGTGTCACTTGTGATTCGTTGGCTAGTGCTTCAAGTTCGGATGTGGATGGCATTGGATTTATGATGCGATTCGAATCTTTTGAATTAGTTCGACGGTGTCGCAATATATTGGCAGCATCATCGACCAGCGATGACAACAAACTACTTTTATTCAAATCTTTTGAATTGTTGCGCGAGTGTGTGCCACCAATCGAAATAATTGTAGATGCTGGTGGTGGAAGTGGTGGAAGTGGTGGCGGTTGATCACCCCTGCCCAACACTCGGTTGTCTAAGTACTCTTTGTTCAGATTATTGCTTGCATTCGTGAATTTAGCAATACTCAAATCATTCTCAATGACTGGAGACGATGAAGCTGCTGCCAATGTTCGATGTTTGAATAGCTTATTGTGAAGCTCTTGATCAATTTTGATATTGTTCTGCAAGTAAGCCTGGTCATACGAATGATTTCGACAATGTTTTCGCACAGCTCGAGCAGCTCCGTGCTCAGCGGCCGCCGCTGTTGCCATCATCGCGGCAGATGACATCAATAAACGATTTGTAGACGCATCCGGCTTCAGACAATTCAAAATGTACCTAATATTCATGGGTTCGTCGCGTGAACTAGTGCGCGAGTGCGTTTGATGACGCTTATGACGATTATCAAAATCCAAATCGTGTGAATTGTTGCGTGAATGACCTCGTCGCTGGAACAGACGTCGATTGCGATATTCTGGATCATATTCTCTAGAATTACTTCGACCAATTTTTACATCACACGAGTTGCTGCGGATATGTTTACGTTTCTTGATATTTTCCGGTTTGTTATCGTAACCGTCATAACTGAAACAAAGGAAAAAATAGCATGGATTATTAAATCAAAATTAAAATGCATGACATTTCGCTTTGTTATTACTAACCGAAATTCTAATTGAATTCCTTTCGAGTCATTTCGAGAGTGGCGAGATGCAATGAGAACTTTTTTATTGTTAATATCGTAGGATGGAACGTCATGAGAGCGCTCATCAGACATCACATCATTGGCATATGGGGTTGCTTGGTTCTCAATAGCTCCCTTCTCCATTAATACTTAATCCCGAAAGCGATAAAAAACGAATTACATACATTATCAATTTGATGGAAATATTTTCGACTCTTTGCATTGGAATCTTACATTTGTCGAGGCTAATGATAGACCCAACGCCTACAGTCGCTGATAAGGGCGTTGTGTACTCCAAATGTTTTCGTCGTCGCACCAACCACCAGTCGAATGCGAATATTGCCAGAGCCACTAATTTAATCGTAGCGCACAGTCCAACGTATCTGTGAGGAAAAAAAAAACTAGATTAGATTCATTGACTTCGTCGGATTTCCGTTGTTGACCTTAAAAGCAGTCGCTTCGGTTGGAACTTAATATGCATACTTGTATCTAAATGTTTCGATGTCGTAAATAAGACAACGACCTCCTTTTTCGCCACACGTTGATTTCCATAAAAGGCACGTAGAATCAATCAAGTAGCCGAACAAAATCGGCGCCGGAATGTAGCCGAAAAAGCGAAATATTACAAACTGCATGCCAAGGGCGAACGACCTTTCTTCTTCTGACACAGATCTGATTGAATAAAATCAAAAAATTAGCGAAGAAAAGTAGATTCAGTAATATTTCTGAAGCATTGTGGATCCATATATTTCTTCATCGATATTCTTTTAGAAAGCAAAACAAACAGTTTTTTATTTACCTCAGAACAATCATAAGCAAAGGCATTTGAGTTGAGGCAACGATGAACGTCATGAAAAACAGGAGAATTAAGAACGGAAAAATCGTTCGACACGGAGTTTGGCATGGTCCAGCACTTGCAACCGGCACGACCGTTACATCGGGGAAATTTTCATTGGCAATCGATGCTTGTGCTTGACTGCCCTCAGCGCCTGTGTAGGCGCTCTGGGGATGATTCGACTGCACACACGCACAATTTGTGTAATTCTCGGTGCTGGAGAAAGCTCGACAGCCTGCATGACACGGAGAGAAGTAAGTCAAACCATTGTTGCCGCACACTGGCTCCACATCGCTCATATGACACTCGCAATCGAAGTTACATGTTGCTGTTAAATTTACTTGAAACGGTTCGGGTGTTGCATGCGGTGGACTGAAATTTGTTATATACAAATGTAAAGTTAAGCAGACGTGTGAAGCACTTTCTCAAATGTTCTCAAATTAAGGAATGTATTAATTTTATATTTTATTCAACGGCAAAAAAGAATGTACCTGTTGTAATATGGAATAGTGGCGCCAGCGAATTTCAAATTGTCGCAACCCAAGAAGAATAAAAGTCCATAGCAAAGCAAACAAATAAAATTTGAAATCAATACAAATTGAACGGCACCCTTTGGCTTTAGTTCGAACCGCTTCAAAAAGCATCCGCCAAGAAAAATACCCAAGCATGCTCCTGGTATTGCGATTGATCCTGGAAAAACAAATCCAACATTTTGTTAAATATTTCATTGGCTGAACGAAATGAAACATATTTTAATGTACCAGTAAAAACGCTGGCCTGACTTTTGTCAAGGCTAAATTGTGTCTCCAAGTATTTTGGAAGAAAAACAATGAAACCAGAAACGATCATCAGCTCCATGCAAGCTCCAAGACAGGTCACCGTATATATCGGGTTCGATACGAGGCGCCACATGGATAGAGGAATATCTTTGATATCTTTTCCATATCCACTATCGATTTTGCTCTTGCTTGCCGATTTGGTAAGAGTGGCTGTTGTATTTTGTGCCGGCGCTGCTGTATTTGGTGGCAATGTGGAGGTTTTCGAAGTGGGTGGCTGTTGTCCTCGTGGCAAACTGTTACTGGTGCTGACGTCACTGACTGCTTTGAAATTTTGCTCTTCAATATTACGCAACTTCTTCTTTTCGCGTGTCAACACTTTGGGAAATGAGAAAAATGGAACAGCAACGATCAACAGTAGAAATCCACACAGCAAAAATCCACCCCACCACATTCCAATCCAACGGCGATCACCTGGTTCTGAAAATGCGCATCAAATAACCCACTGAATGTTACGAGAAAACGAAATTGAATATCTTACTTATTGTAATCGTGGTAGCAGACAATGCGTCCATGTGAAACGACAGCAAATAGGCGCCAAGAAGAAATCCCAGCACCGGCCCGAATGCCGCCATACTGTACATGAATCCGATGTAAATTGAGGCGCTCTCAGTTCGAACATGATCATCAACATAAGTGGTTCCCAATGTAAACAATGGACTGCCGCCACTGCCCAACAAAATCTGTGCTATAACAAATACCAGCACTGATCCAAATGTTGACGCTTTCCCTTTGATGCAATTATCTTCGCGCGGGTTGTGCGGTGACAGCGGTGAATTTGATAGTCGACCCACCAAATCCATTTCTCTCTCTGGATACGGAATATTTCGACAAATATTTTCTGAACTATTATTTTCTACACTTATGCTAGGATTTGCTTCACCAATAAAATGAGGCACCATAAATATCAATGAGCCGAATGCCATTACAATTGCACCTAAAATTTCGGGAAATTCGATTAATTTGCGTGTGTTTGTGTTATGAAATAACTTTTCTGGTTGAATCGCTAATTTTTCTTTTCTGACTTACCGATTCCAATCCAAACAGGTATATGTCTTCGACTTCCTAAATAGCTAACAAAAATGACTGTTATCACATTGCCAATCTCATAACTCGACGCTATCAGTCCCGAATAACTAGATGGAATTTCGAATCGTTTTTCAATTGTCGTTATAACTGAATTAATATAACCGGAACTGAGTGCCTGTTGCAAAGTCACCAACATTGACAGCAGCAATACGAATATCTGAATCAAAACAGAATATATGTTAAGTTTCAACTGAATAGTTTTTAGATGAGCGTGATCGGCGATGTGCAATTGTACAAAAAAATCTCTCTTTCTCCCTTTCTCTTTCAAATAATTCAACACTTACTTTGATTCGTGCAAACTTTTGGAAAGATTTCGGTCGACATGTGAGAATACCGCAATCGACACTCATCTCTGTGTCGTCGTCACATTCGTTAGTCTTGTCGCGTTGATCGATTATGCCGGCTGACGGTTGTCGGCTGTGACATTTGATCACTGTATCCGCTATGTAATTAGGCATGACATTTCCATCAGCAGCATTAAGATGACCGACTTGGCTCCCATTCTCTGAGTTTTCCGAATCGGCTGGCACATCAACGCTACTGTTATCGTCAATACTGTCCGAATACAAGCCGGTCATCGTGTAC
The DNA here is from genome assembly GCA_028476595.1 of Obolodiplosis robiniae. NCBI lineage: Eukaryota > Metazoa > Arthropoda > Insecta > Diptera > Cecidomyiidae > Obolodiplosis > Obolodiplosis robiniae. The sequence continues at coordinate 16,887,077 of CM052014.1, forward strand.
ATTGACTCCTGCCTTCTGCTCGTAATTTTATGAATATGCAAGTCGTAGGAGTAAACATATAATTAGTTCAAATCAATTGAATCTCACGCACTTGTCCGCCGAGACGATGGCGAAGCAAGTGAGCATGCAAGTAACAATAATTGTATCGTACCTATGGCCTTTACGATTATTGCTTTGACCTGCATTATTTTCACTAATTGTTATGCTCTTCATTATTCTGCTAAATTATTTGTTAATCCATCTAAAATAACAACAGTCTAAATTTATCTAGGATGACATCAAAAGTTATTCGACCACTGCAAAAAAAAAAAGGAAAAACAAAGAAAAAAACAATGAAATTCATTTGCAGTACAATCACGATCAGAAAAAAACAATTTCCAGCAGTTCACGCATTTGATCCAGTCATTGACATTCCGATGTTGAACATTTGCGCAATCAAACCGAAAATTTATTGGCTCACGATTCAATCAAAAATGCAATCCAGACACTGGTTTCTTTTTCCACTTTTAATTGCACTGATCCAACGTTGCAAAATAGATACAACATGTGGTGATGAAGTTGAGTTTCGCTTTGATACCAAAATAGAATACAAAATAAAGGTTTTCGTAACATGAAAAAAACAATTAATAATGCGGAAGATAAAAGCCTCTACACACAAATCAACAAATGAGCTCACAATTAAACCCCATTCGAATATTCGAAGATCCAATCAAAAAAATGCGGCATTTGCAAATACTTGTTCTGGCGACTTCATACGTTCACTCAATTCACATGCACCAACAAATACACGCTCAGATTTACCGATACTTTTAGTTGTTTCCAATGTATTTGGCTGACTGTACAGCTCGGGCTGTTTTCAAAAGCCAGAAATCCAACACTTTTTGTACAAGTGTGTATGAGAGTTAAAGAGAATCCATGATAAATTGCTTGGATTATTCTCGATATTCATGGGTTGCATTTCTTCATTTTTCTGGATTTAGATCCAACTCAAATATCATTAAGGACGGGATACTCTGCATTATCTGTCAAAAAGTTTGGGATCAGAAAATGCTTTATACTGGCCGGCTATGAGTCTATTGCTTACACCAAGAACTGAAATTAAATTACCGAGAAATTGGAAACGACAATCTATTGAGCGAAATTGAAGTCAATGTCAGTCAAGCTACTGAAAAGAGTTACATTATATGCTTTAAATATTGATGTACAATATACCAACATGCGCATATTTACAACGCAAGTGCCTCCCATCGTGCGCACAACGTAAAGAAAGAATTCGAATAACAAAATCAGAATGTATTGCGAGAAATGAACAACAATAAAAACCATAATACATTGTCAGTTCAACGAAGCTCAAATCACACAGAAAATGATCGGTAGCAAAGTGTCTACTCGTTTTATTCGTGTCATATTTACATTAGCAATTATCGCGACCATTGAATTTAAGAAGTGCGCACAACCATTCATTGCTAATGTGTTCGCGCTAAAATCGACTCGAAGCCAAATAAATAGACGAATTGTTTCGTGCATGATTTAAAAAAAAAAAATGCCTAGTCTCAAGTGAATGAATTCTTAGTGTTAGAAATGGCCAAGATAAAAATATTGTTCGTTCAGTCTTCACGATCAAACACAAACAAACTTTCGAAAAAAAATCTATTTGATAGAAATATGTGTTATAATGCACATGGGTTATCATTATCACTTCTGATTATTGTGATTTGTATATGTTCTCTCGGTGAATTATTTATCCAGTTCCGAAAATAGATTACTGATAAAGACAACATCAATCGATTTTGGACACATTTGAAAACGCTGCACCAACATACAATACATTTTATGTAAAGGAAAACGATCAAACCAAAAAGGGCAAAAACTTTCAGCGATTTCACATAGTTCATTTGAAAAATAGAGCACGACAAACGGAATGAAATAAACAGAGCAAAAGGCCACGAAAATTGTCGTAGACTAAACAAAAGCGTAGAAATGTAAAGTTAAGTGGAGTTAAAAAAAGAGCAAGAGGAATAGAAGCAAGTATCTGTCTAATTCTCAATGTGCCCGTCAATTATTTATCCATAGTTCATGCGAGGGAATGTGAGCAAAGCATTTTCACATGCAATTTGACCGAGCCAAACATCAAATTAATACAAAGAGTTGCATATAAGCGTAACGAACCAGCACATCAACTTTGAATTATGAAGCATATATGAATTAATGTGAGTGTGCAATTTTCCGCGACACAGTGTATGGATGAGAGATCTGCTGTTCATAGTGCAGCAGTATCAGCATGATTATGTTTATGCACCGCACAGCTATATAGCATATATTGTTTTGTGTATGCGTTTGTTCAGTATCTTTTCCCGTTTTTGCTCACAATTCACTTGAAACGGACTAAGCAGCTGCAAACCTTTTTCTGGCCAATATTATGGCACACACAGCACCGCACAGCTGACACATCAACTCTCTTGTCGCCGTAATTGAATACAGCGAGTGCAATTGAAGCTTAGATTTCACAGGCTACTGCTGACTCGCGTTATTTTGCTTGAAATCAAACAACAACGAAATTAACGCACATGGACGTAATGATTTCTTTCATAAACAAATTCAATACACGATCTCAAACAAAACGCGAATGAACGCATAAAAGACAAACAAAAACTAAACTGTAATCGACAGATAGCTATAACTTGCAGCTCGTGAAGCCTTAGCCCTCGGCCATGCACACGGTAATTAAGTCTCAAATTATCCTCATAATTTTAGTAAATTTTCCATAATTTAATGTGGTGTTGATTGATAAAGTATCATAGGCGATTGCATTGTATCGAATTAGTAGGCTACCGTGTGATGCAGTGGAATTGTCATTCAGGTGAAAAAAAAGCCATTTCAATATTTTGGCATTGGCTCGAAGGCACTTCGCCAAAATGCGAGTGTGCTCCAGTTAACTACTGGTTAATTACTTGCAAATTAAAATGTAGCCAAAATTGAATGAGCCAAATGAAACCCAAGATGTTTGTCATGTTCGCAAGTCGATATGGCACCCACAGCACCTTAAAACCACCTTATTAACTACACAAACAGTCGATGTTGTCTCTTTCGATTTGGCTCGAGTTGATTGTTATATTTTCTATATGGTTTTGTACATGTCTTTTTTGTGTCTGGTTCTCTTAGTCAATCGGCTTATAAATAACAATAGAATTATATTTCAAAACACAATCTGTCACTCAAACAGCTTCAGCTCACGTAATATGAACAAATGCGATTTACATTCAAAGCACATTATAAATATATTTGTATTAGATAAACATGGAAACAGCAGAGTGCGGGAATATTCCGAAACTATCACATTGACACTCGATGTGAAGCGCATCGCCGCACTTACATCATTGTTGGAGTGAATAGCTGATGAAACAAAAGAATCATTACAAAGATACACGCGAACGAAACATATTCTTTTATATTTTGCGTTAGACGAAAGAATTTCTAACAACAACAAAATATGGATTTTTAGCTTATCATATATTCTCCACCTAATGACACGCTTCGGAGCACAAACCACAAATACCTGAGATGGTTTTTTTGAACTTTTATTTCACCAATCCCCCAATATATGTTCGACCTCTGCTCACTTAATATCACATATTTTCAATGCGATTTTGGAGAAAATATTTTCATCATATTGATTTCATTGCGCGCATCAAATTCACATGTTCACTTTATACAAATCAATGAAATTGATTTTCTGTATCCCTTTAAAATAAATTGACTTCGTGTTCAATTCTCACAATCGATTCCAATAGTTCATGGTTTTCACTTTTTATATTCAGATTTTAATCATGTTTATTGTGACTCATTCATTCATACGGAATCTGCAGGTTGAAAATTGACCGAATGATAAAAAGGCACAAACAAAATACGACCACGAAGAGAAACTGAATCATTAATCAGAGTAAGTGGCAAGTGGCCCGAATGAGCTCGCGATATTGCGACGATGAAGCCAGAAAAACGAGCAGGAAAAATCAATATCAACTGCTCTAAATTCAATATATTAAATGTTATTGCATATGTATGTTCAGCAGTACGACTTTTGTGTGACATAAGTTTTGCTTTGCACTTTTCTTCCTTTCGCTTCTGAATATTTTCAAAATCTGCGAATTTTTCTTTCCTGCACGGCAAATTGCACTGTTGTGAATTATTGAAATTGGATTTTCTTTAGTTACACATTGTATTGCATCGCATTGCATTGCAAACACAGCGCAGAGATCAACTCTTGTTGTTTGAATGAATCACATGAAATAATTAACAATTCGCAATAATAATGGCACGATTCTTATTTCTCTTTTCCTCTCATTCACCGTGTAAACAAAACCATATTGGTTGTGTGTTGGGAAAATATAGCGCATCAATGTGAACGGTATGCGGTTTGCCAAAAGGAAACCAACGAATTTAAGTTTCCTTTTGTTTGAAATCGCCATTCATAATGCGGGTTGAAAAGCCACATTTCACCAGAAAATATTTATAGTGCAACGAATTTATTGGTTTTTGATATCGTGACACTTTTCAGGCCCATAACATTTTCGCAATGAATCGATCCATCAACAGTGTATTAGCCTAATGAATTGCCTCGAGTCATGAAATGGACTTAGATTTTGGGCGGAGCAGACAACAAAAATGTATGTGAAGTAAGACGGCGAAATTTTAATCAGCAGATATATTCGAATTTAGGCCGCGTTTAAGAGAATAGAGACAGTCAGCTGGTGAAGAGCCAGCCACACATACAAAATGTCGTAATCAATTTCCAAGTGTTTTTAACTATCTAACATTTATTGCCGTATCTCGCGCATTTGATTTTAAATGTGCATTACATATTGGATTTTGTTCATAAATCCATGAATAATACGCTATAAAAATGCATTCATTCCGGTTTCAATGGTTCACAAAAAAAATAATCATTTCCACTACAACTGACACAAAATCATCTATGATTTGATTTTCTTTATTCGAAGTCGAGACGATTAGTTTTAATATTTAATATGGCACATAATATTTCGGGTGTGTATTGTTTTCCGTCTTTTGGTTTAAAATAATTGTCTGTATCGTGTATTTGTGCCACAGAGGTAACGAACAAAGATAGAGCTGGCCCAAAAAACTACAAAAAGTTTGACGACGCAGTGAAGAGAGTTTTCTACTGACTTCATCAAAAAAAAATAGTGAAAATCAATAGTACGTTCACATTTAACTCACGATTTGTCAGAATACATTTATTTGAACGGAATAATTAATTCATTTCGTAATTTGGGCATTAAACGACTTTTATCGATTGCTTGATTCGTTGCGTATAGAAATTGGCTTTAATTATTTCAGTGAACTCCTTTTCGTAGCAATATTCCTCATTGTGAAACAGTTTTCATCACAGAAAGAAAGAAAAAAACACAAACACATTTTTCTAAAAGATTTTTCTGGTTCATTCTTTATCCATTTTCCGTGATTCACTTACACATTTGCTAATTTGCACAGTTTTGTCTTGGGATTTTCCATTAGATAAAAATGAACAGTTTCTTTTTTACCATATTTCTTAAATCTTCTTCTTTTCGTTCTAAAAGTGTTGTTGTTTTTGTTATTGCACCGCTTTAGATATCTTTCTTTCGAAAACTTTATTTGCTTGGAATTTGTTTGTTTCACTGACAAGCTATTCGTGTATGAAACGAAACTGCTGATGCTTCTTATTATGTGACTCTCTGTTAATAAACTGACTTGCACCAACATTTTTTGCGCTTGTATCCATTCAATCATACAGATTTCAGTATCATATGCATTTGACAAACACTATCACATCTAATACTTCCTCACATTTCAAATGTGTGTGCGTGTTGTTTGTGTTTTTGGAACGTTATTTAACTACGACTCATTCAGGTGTTTGACGTTTGCGTTCAGCAAAGCGGTTCAACTTGACGGATGAAATTATTCTTTAGCAATTTGCATTTCGCTCTATTTGTATTACTTTTGGAAATATCAAAAGCGAAATTAAACAAAACGGAGCAATTGTTGTTTCAAATTGATAAATATTTCGATAGAAAACAAAGTATTTCGCGTTTTTTGAAGAAAAAAAAATCCGCTGACTAATCAAAGTCTTTGAATTTTTTTTTGGAAGCACTTTCCGCTGACTAACCTAAGTGAAAACACTACCGTGAACGCCATCTCTCGGTCGCAGTCTAAATATGAATTGCGAGTCTTTTCAATTTTTTTTAATCGTTTTTATTACTAGTTCGATTTATTTCCAAAGATATTTGAACTTGAAATGGAATGTTCAACCTTAAAATGTAAATAAGATTAAAAAAGTTATGAGATGGCCGAATGGCACAAGTAAATCTATAATATTTGTTGCGTGAAATGAGAGCAACGGGCTTAATTTATAAGATGACGGTAACATCGAATTGTATCAAAAACTTTATATTATGGTGCTTAATTCTAATGAAAGTGTTTGGAATGAGTTTAAAAATCGTTGGGTTCTGTGCGATTGTTGTTGTAGATGATGATTTCCTGTTCTTGTTCTCGTTCGTCTTGTTCATTTGCATTCGATTCTTTGCCATTTTTCTGGATATGTTTGGGTGGTATGTAGCTCCACCAGGCTCCGAAAAAGAAAATAGTTGAGCATAATTTAGCAGACAGCGCGAGGTACAGCATGTACCTGAAATTAAATAAATACACAAAAAATTGTGAACATTTGTGATGAATTGACAATATTAGAATAAATATTTCGATGTACTTGAACTGAAATGAACTTTACAGACCTGCTCAAGCTGCTGTTGTCGTAAACAAGACATGCTCCGGCTTCATTGCATGACTCTTGCCACAAAACACAGGAGTCATCGATGAGTGTTCCGAAAATCATGGGAGCCGGAATAGTGCCTAGAATTCGAACGACGATCCATTGAATGCCCAACGCAAATGATCGTTGCTCGCTATGAACACACCTATCGAAAAAGCGATCGTTTTTATGAAATTAGTGATTTCGAATTGCATCATTAGTAGAACATACCTTAATGTAGCTGAAAGTGCGGGCATAGTGCTTAGAAATGTGAAGAACATGACGAAAAAGCATAAACTCACAAAGTACCACAAATTATTGCAGCTGCTGTGGCACATCGTGTTTATTGCGTCATATCCCCTGTCCTCCGTTTTGTTGGGTGCCGAAATGCATTCGCAATCCAAATAAACTTTGGAATTATCCATGTTGAGTTCCTTGAAGCAGCCAGCATGACACGGAGAATAATACATGACACCATCAACACCACAAATCGGGTCATAAAGCGATCTGCTGCACTTGCACATGCTATTGCATTCACTCTCTAAATGATATCGTTCGCCAATAACTTGGTTTGGTCTGATTGTGTTTGTCTCGTAAGAATCCACTTGTGTTCGATATGGTCCTGTGATGCCAGCAAAGTGCATATTTGGACACGTAATGAAGAAGCAAACAGTGAAGCATGTGGCGATGGCCGTCGAAAGCAAGCACATTTTAATGATTCCCGAACAAGCCAAATTGAATTTCTTCACCAAGTATCCACCAAAAAACGTTCCTCCGCCTCCAGCTGGTACGGTTATAATTCCCATAATTAAGGCTGCCGAAATGGCAGTCACACTGAATTGATTTTCAATTTGTTTCGGCAAAAAAGCTGCAAAGCCGGCTATAATCAAACCCTCCGATGCGCCCGCTAAATTCAAGAAGAATAGCGTTGGATTTTGTAGCAGAGCAAATATTGCTTTGTGCATTTCGCGTAGTTTTGAGTATTGTTTCCGGTTGCTACTGTTGTTGTGAGCTTCTGATACTTTGACTTGTTGTAACTTTTCCGAGCCTGTGTAAAATATGTTTGAAAGCAAAAGAGATCTGTAATCATATTGTTGTCACGGTGTTCAACATACGTTACCTGGCAACTGAGATGGATAAGCTAAAATTGGGATGCTCAAAAGTAAACAAATTAACGCAATAAACAGGAATCCAATCCACCAAGCTCCGATCCACACTTTGCTTTGTGGAGTAAGGCCAAATCTATGTGGAGGTTTGAAACAAAATGAAATAGATATTTACTCACATTTAATCTTTAACCGTTGCAAAGCACATACACACACAGACACACGCCACACCAACAGTGAAGAAGAGATTTCTGAAAGGTGCGTTTTGTGGCAAAAGAGAGTGGGAAAATGGTTTTCTATTCGGTAAACATAGAATAGGGTAGCCTCGGTAAACGGATTATGTTTGCATGACTTCGGTGTTGCATCCATTGCAATTGCACCTTATTAATCCGCACTGTTGATCACGATATCACAACAATTGGCTTTTTTACTTTCACAAAACGTTTGCCTTTTCCACTCACTTTGTGTGGCGGTGTTTTTGTTGCGAACATCATCATAATATCATGCATTTATTTATGTCTGATATCACAGCGACACAGAGCTCGCATAATAAATGCCCTCGCAACCAAAGTTTGATATAATGAATTGATGATGTCTCTCTGAAGAAGCTTGTGATATCATGGACTTGCTATTTGTTGCCATGGCTTGCCTGAATACGCTGCTATATATCGCGATGAACGTTCTTTTTATGAATGCGTTTTGTTTCATTGCTTGAGCATCCAAACAAACAACTCGAAAACTGTCGCTTATTCGGTGAAAAAGAAAAACATTTAACAGAAATATCCTTGAAAAATCCGTCGTCATATTTTTTGTGGCACTGGAAAATTGCGAAATGTTTTTTATATTGCAATGAACACAAGTTAAATGGACGGAAGTTGACGATCCATATTTCGTGTTTGTGTGCCACGAACGGGAAGGATGGAGGCTATATGAGAAAATTTTCTTTCTTTTTGGGAAGTGACAATAATATTTATAAAGCCAATTACATCGTTGAATATTTCCGACGCGAGTCATATTCGGTGTGGAAATGAATAATGTCGATTTTTGTCTTTGAAATAGCATTTATTTCAATAACAAGATTAATGAACAGATTATCCAATATATTCGCCATCGTTAGCTATGACCTCCTCCCATCTTCTGGGAAGTTTGTTGATTCCTCGTTTGAAGAAGTCCTCATCTTTTGAGGCAATCCATTCATCGACCCATTTTCGCACTTCTTCAGCATTTCGAAAGCGTACATCTGCCAAGCTGGTCTGCATCGATCGGAACAAATGGTAATCGGAAGGAGCAAGGTCTGGAGAGTACGGGGGGTGATCAAGATGATCCCAACCGAGCCTCCCTATTTTTTCTTTAATGATGTTTGCGCGATGTGGTCTGGCATTGTCATCGTGAAATAACACTTTGTGGTGTTTTCGAGCTATCAATGGTCGTTTTTCGTTCAGTTTCTTTGCCAATTCGCCCAGTTGTCGTCGGTAGCGATCAGCTGTAACCGTTTCATTCGATTTTAACAGCTCATGATACACCACACCTTTCTGGTCCCACCAAATGCACAGCATAAGCTTATGGCAATGAATATCGCGTTTTGGTTGTGAAGTTGATGGTTGTCCGGGATCAACATACGATGCTTTACGTTTCGGATTGTCGTAATAAATCCATTTCTCATCGCCAGTCACAATTCGACTCAAAAAACTATGTTTTTTCTGCTCTGCAAGATGTTTTTTGCATGCATCGATTCGTGCTTTGAGTTGTTTTTCATTCAGCTGATGTGGGACCCATTTTCCAAGTTTTCTAATCTTCCCCATTGCATGTAAGCGATAACCAATGGTTCTTCGGTCAACTCCCAATTCCAAAGCAAGTTCTTGTTGCGTTTGACATGAATTTTCATCCAATAATGCTTGCAATTCTGCATCTTCAAATTTTTTTGGCCCACCTGATCGTTCTTTGTCTTCCAAGTCAAAATCACCATTTCGGAAGCGTGCAAACCATCGTTCACAAGTTTTTTGAGTTGGAGAATGTTCGCCGTAAGCTTCTAACAACAATCGATAACTTTCAGCCGCCGTTTTCTTTAAATGAAAGAAGGTTACTAAAAATCCCCGCAAAATAGATTTATCAGGCACAAAATTCGACATGTTTGATGCAATAAAAAACTTTGTTGTTTACACTTCAACGAAATGACACATACTGACATTTTTAGCCTAATGACAGACAAAAAAAAAGAAAATGGCCGCGGTGTGTTCCGGTGCACATAACACTAGTTACGCCATCTTTTATCTAAATCGACATTATTCATTTCCACACCCATTACGACATCGCTTTTCCTCCGGTCGTGGTGGCGGTGGCAAAGGTGAAGAAGGTATGCATTTCGGAAATGTTTTAATAATAATCATGTTATTGCACGCGTCGGAAGCAACAAGGAAATAACAAGGTATGGATGTGATCCAGCTGAAAGTAAAATGCTGTGAACGCTTGCATAAATGTTTCCCCGTAGTCAGATAAATTCGAGCAATTTTTTCCTATTATTGTTTCGGAATGCGCATTGCCATTGCCACCCGAGATGCCGTTTTGCGCCTAGGACGCGTTTATTAGTATGAAATTCAATTTTCGTCGGTCGACACATCATAACACTGTAATTGCCCGACATGAAGAAATTTCGTTCAGTATTCGCTTGGGCTGACAAGAGAAAACCCCAGAACGGTATTGCTTCTGCTTCTCAGCAAATATAAGGGGAGACTGAAGCCAATAAAATGTGTTGCTTGTCATAGTTAAAGCCATTTCATTCAGAGCGCCCATGAATTTTCATATGTGCCATAACGGTACATTTGCAATGCAGTTGAAATGATAGACTCCCCGGAAGGTGGATAAACTAGGAGCTATAGAAAAATTAGCATAAAATATAGATTTGCTTACGTCAATGGATCTACCGTTAAGAAATCCGTATAAAGTAGCAAAAGCTGTCCTCCAACCACATAACCGACCGCCGGTCCAATGATCGTCATAGTGTAATAGATACCTGCAAGCCAAACGGTATTCAAATTATATATCATTTGATTTATCTGATAAAAAGAGGTCGTGACGAAAAAGACAAGTTAAGCAAATCTTTAATCGAAAATAAATCATCCAGCTCAGTGTTATTATTAATTCATGTGAAATATGCCACAAATAAATGCACTCATTTTATATTTTCCCATTTTTCCATAATTTATAGAAGGAAAAGGTCGTAGAACCACAAAAGAAAACGGCTAATGTGCGTTCTTCAAACAAAATCGTTCACTAAACCAATTAAACGCAATTTCAATGTAAACAGTGTATGATTTATTTCCGCTCGTGATTCGCAACCCTCTGCCTTCAACGCACTATCGAAGCGGCAATACAAATAGAGGGAGGAACAAACAAATTCTTCGTCTCCCACATTCGGACAAGAAAAATTGCGCTGTCTTGTTTGAACATGATACAAATTAATGATACTATTCAATGCATCAATTTTTGAAGCTTTTCATAAGTAAACAAATAAATGCAAATGTAATCGATTGCGTGGAATGTGCTCGTGCATAAATGAAGCGAAGGGTTGTTGTGGCATGTATACACATAGTTACTTACCTAAATAAACGGAGGACATTTTTTTCGAGACATTTTCGTCGATAAATGTAACACCAAGTGTAAAGAGTGGAGCAGCTCCAGCCCCGTGTAATAGCTGCGCCAAAAAGAAGAACCAAACATTCCATGAGAGATCTTCACTTGCCACCTTATCAGCGCACGTCTATAGACATTTTCCAGAAATGAAACAACTCAAGTTAACTATTATGCTAAAAATGTTACTTGATCCAAATTAAATTAAAGTTTACAATGAAGTGCTATTTTGTGCGTGAGTTCGCACCTGCCTGAAATCGTGTTACAAATGGAAAAGGAATTCAAAACCTATCTCATCTTCTCAATTTGTTTTCGAATGAGGATGAAATTTGATTTCATCGTCGATTGTTGATGACTCCCTTCCAAATGACATCGAATTATGATAGAAAATTGTACGTTAAATCATATGAATTTCATTTGCTTCGAAATTTGATGGCGATGAAGCACATTCAATCGACTTGATAAAAATCACGTTGAGTGTTTATGTTTAAACCATGCAGTCATTTTGTCTTCTTTTGTTCAGGCTTCATGGTGCATTACAATTGATTGGGACAAATAGTGGGTGAACGATGAATGCAGTTTACAGCTACAGAAAAAATATCCGGCGTCAACAAACAATGTCTATGTTCACCGTAAATCAACTTTTTGCTTAATAAATTCTATTCACTAACGTCAATTTCAATTTCTTCATTGCGGTAGGGGTTTTTCGTCACGTGTCAAGTGTAGGGAGTAAAGGGAAAGTGTCGCCACTTATTGAATTCAAGGTAATGTGAATTGAGTTTTTGTTCCCACAGCCCAACTACATACGACGTTGCTGTTGTTGTAGCATCATGAATGTATCAATTCAACTGCATTTTTCACCCTCCATTGAACGACTCTTCAAACTGAGAGTTGTGAACTTTTGTTATTTTCAAGTCAACCTCGTTATAGGGAATAAATAGATTTCGTTCAAACAAAATCGATTTTTTCATCGAAAATAAACGATAATTTCCTCTGGTGTATTTTCAAAGACTCACTTTCTCGAAGAACTATTGGCGTTGAGTTTCTCGTTCAAAAGAAACTCTTTCAAAGCAAATAATAGTGCTACAGCCAAAGCCTGCAACCAAAAATGGTAACCAAACTCACCGAATTTACATGGGCTTCGGTGAGGCAAACATTTGCTTCGACACTTGTTGCTCGGTAGGCGCCAACCAAAAAATGTGGTAGAGAAAAGACCATTGAACCCACTCCCATCATAATCATACCGATGCCGATCCATCGTGGTTTTGATGCATTTGCTCGGCCACCGAAATAAGTAACTGGCACCAAGCACACGAACGATGCAATATCATATCCACTTGCCACCAAGCCAGTTTGCGATGAACGCAATCCGAAGCGCTTCTCTATCGTTGTAATGACAACATTGATGCAACCGTTGACTAGCAAACCTAACGAAACGGAATAGAAAATATACTATTAATGTGTGCCTGATAATAAATGACCATTTCTCGTTTTGTTTCATCCGACAAAACCACTTTTATCTTTCAAATTTGGTAAAATAATCTGAAACAAGTGGATATTGCTTCTAAATGTGCAACTCGGAATAACAAGAAAATCATTCGATAAAGATCGCGATTCAGAAATGTTGACTGACATTCAAAGATCGGGATAAAATATACATGTCGCTGTTTCTACATCATTTGAAAAACCGCTTTGCTTCGATCGCATTCAACTTGTTTGCACTCACCCTCTTTAATACTGTTTCATGTGCATTGCATCTATATTTCAATCTGTTTTCATATTGCACACTCGAAACATTGGATATTCATAATATGCATATGATTTTTATCAGTATAGTTTTTACCAGGGGGAAATAACTTTTTTTTCAGTACATAGATTACGATTTATTTTAAATTATTTTGCCTAATTTTCGTGTTTTTGCGATATTTTAATATTTCAATGTATTTCGAAGATTTATTTGACGATATCTTTTGAAATATGGACATTGACAGAGATACATGAAGAACTGAAAAACAAATTTCATTTCGAATCATTTTCTCTTAGTGTTTGGTAAGTCTTCTCTATGTTTTCGCAAAGCATAAAAGTTTGGTCAACATTTGAGAAAAATACGCAAGTCCTCTTGCCCTGAAGAAAGAGTTTGAAATGAAATTTGATTATTTGCGAGAGCCACACAATGCGCCTGAGGAAAATTAAACGGTTTTTATTGATAGCTCTTGACTTGTCCCTTGTTTTCTATTTAGATTCTATTTATTTTGATTTATATCTGATTCCACACGTTGAATTGTTGATTAATTTAAAATTAAATCATTATCAAAGCAGCATTCAAAAAGCAGCATTCAATCACTAGTGTATGAAAATGAAATCTAATTCAATTTTCAAAAATTATATTCTTTTATGGTCGAATCGAGATCTGTGTAATATGAACATTTATATTTATTATTTTATAAAAAATATCTTATTTTTTCCGAATTGCTATATTTTCATTTATTCGAACCTAAAAAATCGGGTTATAGCCCCCTAGAGTTCTTGTTATATTTGTTGCCACTCTGAAAAAGAGTACTTTTTATTTACGAGTGAATCGAAATGCTGTCACATGAACTGCACTAAATAGCCCAAAGGAAAGATACCGTTTGAACGGCGTTTAGTTAAGCAAACACACTGGAGAAGAAAACATTGCATGACTCATACGATGTCAGACGGCGGGTTTGAGTGCCATGATTCGTGTGCCATAAGTAATTCTAGTTTCGATATGTTTGTCTGCCAGATGAAGATAGCATAAATTATTTTGCGATAATTGTCCTATTCATCCCGCTGGGCACTCGATTATGAAATAAGCTACAAATGAGCAGTTCAACAGATTTTAAACAGTCTCTGTTGATCAAAAGACCTAAGATTTGTGATAGTAAACTAATTCAAACCAGTTTCTGTATTTATATAATCTTAAAAATGCGAAAAATTGCAGAAAATCAATGATTTATTATCCTGTCGAAAAGTATAATTTGTAATGCTTTTGTCATGTACAAATCTCATGAGCGTATTGCATCGATGCTGGGCGGAGGGAAAAGAAAACATAAACTCATGCAATTCAAAAAAATAAAATTGAGCTACACATTGAACTTGAAAATGATTTTAACTTAATCTTATCCATTCAGCTCTTGAGTTCAATTTCCGAATTGAAGGTGTTTTATAACTAATCGCCATTTTTCATTTCCGTCGAAAAATGAAATCCATTTTTTTTTTTCTATTATTAAATTTCCTTCGACTCGATACTTTCGTGGCATTTCTGCGGGTTATTGGAATGGCAATGTGTCAAATACATGATATTTATTGCAGCCACAGTGACCATTACGGAATTTTAGATGCAATAGTTTCGACAAATGCATGCGGAACGTGAGAAACTGAAATTTCAAATGGTGCGTTTTTTAACGTTCGAAGTTCGAGCAACATATGGTACATAATTCACCATCGGTAGAAAATGTGTGACATGAATTTCGTAGGCATAAATAATAATAAATAATGTTCAAAAGTTGAAAGTAACAATTGTTTTACAGATCTATTCGATTTGTCACGCATCGCTTAGCAATGCCCTCATATACGAATGTTAACAAAGAATTTGACTTAATTCTGTGCGGAGATTTCCAATTGTCCTTAGCCATTCCGGTGCCTCTCCATAAATTATGATGTAAAATAAAAAATAAAGTGATTTATTTGGAACCGAAATTAAGTTTCGAAATAAAATGTAAGCATTCACTTCCCATGCGTCATAATTAATCGGTGTAAATATTGCGTGAGCACAACAATTTGAAAATTCGTTGCTCTCAGATGATAGGCAGTTAAAGATAAAAGAAAAAAAAACTGACGTCCTTGTCGACTTAATAATAGTTGCTTTATTCCTTATTTTCTTTTCAGCTTAATTTAAACAAGAATTTCGACGTGACTTTGCACAATGCGACCGCATTTTATCAATACAGCCGTTCGTCTTCTTTTTTTTGATTAGCAAGCGAGATTTTGATTCGAAAAAGCGATGATCAATTAGAAGAATTGCAAGAGGAAATGCAGAATCTCATAGTTGAATTCGAAAAAATTGAATTCGGTAATTTTGGGTATAAAAATTGGTCACTGAAATCGAGAAAATTAACAAATAAAACGGCATATGTGTGTGTACCTTGTAATGCTCCAGCCCAACACATCCAAAATAATGCCCATTTGGCTGATAGCAATCCTTGCATACATTTCGGTTGAAATCCGCACCATCCAAATCTTTTGCGATCACATTTTATGGAATCGCTTACAGTTGGGCTGCTAATCAAATTCTCATCGGTTCGATCGCAATCGGAAAAACCAACATCATTTGACTTGCCGCCTGTAGATAATGATGGACTCACTTCATCTTCTGACGACATTCTCCGATTGTCGACGTTTATATTGATCAAATTCGTTTGTTAAAAAATTAAATTAGAACTTTCACTTTTTCAAATAAACGAAGGAAAAACCAAACTCCATTCAAAAAATCAACGGCCGAATCAGTCGGAGCACAACACGCGTTTGACACGAATGAATGCAACACAATTTCAATGATGACAATAATGCACGCGCGAAAGCAACCGTTTAGTTCAGTTTCAAACCGTCAACTGAATTGAGCTGCTCGAAAGCACCTCAATTGGAGCCAAAAGAAACGTTCCCATCCGATTCCTTTGGATAAGAACACGCTCAACCGCGTAACTCAATCAATTGTTAGAAGGCAGAATATTTTATTTTGCGCATGCCTTTGAATTAATAAACGTAAACAGTAGACTCGCATTATGCGTGCAGTGCATTCATTCCAACAAAATCCGTCTTCTTTTGTGATAACGAACAGGAAAAATGCGGTAAATATAAAAATAAATGTGGATATTTCGTCGACCCATGGATCGATCTGTGTATTGAATTGTTTCAATTGCCAGCTCGAAATCGCCCTAATGGTTCGGCTAAATGAAGACGGATTTATTTTGAGGCGTGATTCGGAAAAAACAACGCTTGACAAACAATTGATTAAAATATAAGGAAAGGCCATTCATTGAATAACGCCGATGACATTCTAGTAATGGAATTGTAGCGAAAGCATCACGAGCCGTTCCAAAATGAAGCAATTGGATGGGCACGCAGAGAGAGCACTTGTGATTCATAGATGTAACTTTCTCGTGTCGAGGGGCGACAAAGAACGTAAATCGAATGAATTATGAATGAATGTGGGAAGTGCGCTTTAATAAACCGAAAATCACGTATCAAACATATTATTCATCAATTTATGATGGCGATTGTGGTTAAGTAAGTAAATGGCACAAGTTGAATGTGTCAAACGAAGAACACATCGTTAAATTAATTGAGATTTGTTGCGATCAACATGATGCAAAGCGAGAATGTTCAGGGCCAAGTCAAATCACACATTTCTGCGAAATAATTTCGATAAAATAATGAATAGTGCGTTGTACTCAAATGGGGAAAAAAACTTACAATTATTATTGCGATACTGTAAATTCTAGCTGCGAGCTAAAACGTAGCGAAATAAAGTTCCAGCATTTTGTAATGAGTTGCTTCAAACCATTTGTCCATAACAGTCTATGTTTGTTCGCAGTTGACCTTTTAAATTTAGTATTATATTGTATTGTTTGGTTTTGTTTTGTCTTTACACCTGCCAAAATTGTTGCGTAATGTAGTAATTTTGACAAATCGACGTAAACATGACGTGTCGAAAGTTCAAAACAGCCGAGTGAATGCGTTTGACAATCGTACATTGCCCGTCTCTCGCTGAACTAAAAGCGAATAGTTCGCATTGGCTCAAATTTCCCAGTTTTATTTTTAACCTCTTAACTTATCTCCAGCGTCGATTTTAACATACGTTCGTCACGCGCATTTGCGTGAATTGATGCGATTTAAATGCTTGATGGCATAAAATGCATACTCAAAATCGTAAAATAGCGTGAAGCGATAATTAAATATCAGCTTTTTTACCCACACAATCGAGCGCTTTGCTTGTTTGTCAGCCGAACGAAACGAGGAATTTCTATTCGTCTCCGGTTGTCGTCATTAACCTTTGGGATTTACAAATTTACAAAACCAAATCAATATCACAATGAACAAATGCGGTTTAATTTTAAACAATTTTCCGCTTCACATTACCACAAATAATAAATAAACACTATACAGAAACTGTAAATCGACCATAAAATGGACTAAAATGATTCATCAATACGTATAGTTCCGATTAAGTTTTGGCCAAGCTGCCAAAATGAAAATATGAGTTGAACTTTGTATTTGCATACAAGACGAAGTTAAGTGTGCACGCGCGGAGCCGCCTCGATTGTGATACGAAATAGTAGAATAAAATATGTGTGTGGGTTGCGGGAAAAACATTCTTGGCACCGACAAATTTATAAAGAATTTAGCTAGATGCGATTTCCTCTTTGTGGGTACATCGATTGACGATAGCCGCAAAGTGCATGTGCACGTCCCGGTAGTGCGACTTATCATGCCATCACAGTATGTGAGGCAATCTAATATGTCGATAATAATGATGAGTCTGGCTAATTAATGGAAATTACTACAATTTCGCTCGTGGACGACACTCATATCGCGTATGGCTTCGCAGATTTTCACTTTATGAATGATGCAAAGCGAAAAAAAAACTTTTACGTGAATTGCATGTGAATATTCGACACGGAATTTTGTTGATGAGACAATTTGAATCGACGCGGCATGATATGTGGGGCAATAGCTTCATAGTAAGATCTTAGATACGAATCTATTTTGCAGGCGCAAATTGAGCGCGTAGGAATGGCACTTCATTCATGATACAGCTTACTGACGCAATTCGCAAATGCACACAGTATGAGTTTTAACATTTTGAAAATGCTGCACGATCAATTCGAGATCGCTCAATGCGCAATCAATGAAAATAAATTGCATGTCGTCGGCAATTTTTCTGCATTTTTCACGGAAATCGTAAGACAACTAAAAACAATGCACACACCAATATTCAATTCAACAAGCACGCACACAAGGTTATATACGCAGTACACCGTGTGAATAACAACACAAACTAACTCACACAGTGCGATCTCAAATTATGATATTGCTTTTGATTCGGAATAGTGTTGGTATAAAGTGGTGACGCGAAGTCGATGCAAACTTTTGTCTCATTCTTGCTTACACTGTGAGTAACCCTACCGCCTTGGAGTCGAGCTGCTGAACAGACGCTCAAAAATCCAAATCAACAAATTCGTCGTTCAGTTCGCGCACAGGTGTTTCACCGAAACAAACGTTTAGTCCGTTACGTCTTTGATTCGATCAAAAAAATATATTTATGAAAAGTGTAGTTGTTTATTAAACAGTGTTCCTGTTATAAAAAAAACTTGTCAGAATAGTGTCTATCAAAGAAATAATTGAAGAATGCTCTATTTTAGATCCAAATAAATTCGTTAACCGCGGATTTGGAAGAATTTCCGCATTGAAAAAAAAAAAAACTGTGTGCAACGTTCATCACAAAGTGCGTGCGTCATTTAATTGTCATTAAATAATTCGTAAGTGATTTTCAGTCCATTCATTAATTTTTCATTACCATGTTTGTGGTTGCGCTCAATTGCAACTTGAAAAATGCCTCAAGAACAGAGGCAAATTTCCAGTTTTCTATGTGTTGCGAAGTTCAAGTTTGATACAGCATTTATTCAAATTGGAAAATAATGGCAAACAACCACAGAGCGAGAAGGAGAGAGAGCGAACGAAGTGTGTACAATCAAACATAAAATGTGGTCATTTCGAATGGAATTAAAGTGTGTGCCAAGTGTGAATTTCGCATGCGGCACACGCCGCTTATCCAAACAATCCAACAACAATATTTACATGTTTTCTCTGTCTCCCGCTCTCTCGCTCTCTCGCAGTATATCCAATGTTCGTTTCGTATTCGTCATCGCTTCAAGTGGCGTGATTTCGATACGTCGTGCAGAGACTTTTGAAGCAGTGTAATAGACACGTGGTAGATTAGAGAAGGACGGGACACGACAACACACTACCACATCCATCGGTCAATGTAAACATACGATAAATGTGGAGCGCGAAATATTCAGTTAAATTTATGAATTTCACTCGACAATCGTCAGCATGAAAATTATATACACTGTGTGATTTCTGGCAGTCTGAGGAGTTTTGAAATCGGCGAATACTTCGCGTACACAAATGAAGTGAGCTAGCTAAGAGAGAGTCACATTGTATTGATCGGATCAGACTTGATCTTTTTTCTTTTGTTCATGTAATCATTCGTGTAGCACAAGCATATTTTAGTGACGAGCCGACAGTTGCTCGATGGTGCTTTGACGGGGAACAAGTGCTCGTTCAATTTTCGAAAATTAACCAAAGTACAAACATTTCAGTTCAATCACACATTACTCAACTTGTACGGAGTGATAAAATCCAATTCAATACAACATTCTATTGGATAGAAAACGGTACATTTTGTTCATTTCGGAAAGAAACAGAAAAACGGCAAATGCCGCATATTTTTTCATTTCGTTTATCATTAGCCACAAATGCACTGAGTATACTATGGAGTTTCTGTGTATTGTAGGCACTTTCAGTGTGCTGATTAATCAAAGAATCTCACATCTAATCAAATTTGCACATTCCAGTTGAATCAATTATGTGCAGCGTATTATATTTATGCTAATAGCACTCACCAATTGCAAAACGTGACAATATTTTAACTGTATCGAATAGAATCAAAAATATTGCAATGAATGTACGTGTGTGTGTGTGTGTGTTTGTTTGCGTCCGGGAAGTGATAAGGAACAGAGCAAGGTACAAAGGTAGCATATTTCAGGGTATTGTTGGTGTTCAATGTCAAACGGTATTTCTTGAAATCAAAGTACAAATCACCGGCGACACACTCGCTTTTTCGCATCTCTCTCAGAAAATGCTGTTCTGATTTTGCAGCCCATTTAGCAAGTCATTCGCTATCATACGATGAATAAAATATAGTGTGAACCGATAAAAAATTCAGAATCTCAACCAAGCAATGACATAAATTGTATATTATTTGGTTGAGTTTCGTTTTTTATTTTATTCTTATATTCATTTAAACACAATTACAGTTTGATATTCCGTTTTCGAAACAGTACGCGCAGTGTGTGAGTGCGGCTTTTCTTTCTCAATCATTTCGATTCATTCAAGCAACATTGTACGCACTAATTGTTTTCGATCATTAATATTGGAAATAAGCGTTGCAAGCATACAGGCAATCCTCTTTCTCGTCTCACAATGCACATTACAAATTAGAAATTAAACTTACGTCATGGATCCATTTCAAAAGAAAATCAAACTAGTATAAAAATATTTATTTGTTTTTGAAATTTTTTGACCTAATTTTTTTATTTTGAAATACGAATATTTTCGTCTTGTGCGATCGTTAGGCTAGAATACATGAGTTTCTGTAGTATATCCGACTGGGTCATTCAGAATTATATCTATATGCGAATGTAGCGAGTGAGATGCGCTGCATATATGGGCTCGTCTACTACGCAAAACCGCGGCCTTCTTTTCAAAACCAACGCATTTCGTTCAGCTCGTTTCTATGTATTTATTTATTTCGTGTGACGAAAGTGACCGGTACGAAGAACTCGTCTATTCTTTTAAAAGATGTTTTACAGTTTCGCAGCGCAATCAGACAGAAAAGATCATTGTTAGAATAACTCGCAATGCTGTCTGTTCAGTCATGGTGTGCCTGTGCGACCGATGTTCTTTGACAATTCATACAAATCGAATTACCTTGGAATGGTCATCAAAAGTATTGAGGCCGAATGATGGCAAAACAAAAGTCGATGGATTCAAATATATAGAATACAGAATAGCCTGTTCATGTATTTAACTTTTCGAATATCCACAATACAAGTGGCGTTTTGATTGAGTCTATATCTTCTTCGTTCCCACTGCTTACTTATTTCCGTCCATCTTTCCATACTCTCTCTCTACAGTTATTGATTTTACCACTTGTGTGCATATTATTAGGCATCAAAATAAAAGTTGGTGAATGTCGATAAACGATGTAGCATGATGATCAGATGCTGAGAGAACAAAATACTTTGACCACCGACAATAAAAACCGTATTAGTATTCATTCACACACACGACCGCACATTAAAATGGTTCGATAAAATTCGAAACGAAAAAAAACATGCATTTAACGTACATGTATCATTGTGCGTCATATTTCTATGTCGCTGTCATTTCTTTTAATTTTCTGTTGCTTGGTTTTGCTTGCGTGTTTTATGTTTTGCACAATTGTGAGAAACAATCGGAATTCATTCAGATTGTATTTGATGATTTCGACACATGCATTTTGTTTGTACCTTGAAATTTCTGTATCTTCTCGCGTTCAAAGAAAATAAATGACATCGCATTTTTTTCTTGAATAATAAATGTTGGACGGGCTTTTACCGGGGGCGAAGTATTTCTGTCATTTCGAAGTGGTTGGTAAACAAAACGCGAGCCGTCGAGTTCGTTCAAAGTTCAATGTACAAACGGTGCGCGCAATATATCAAAATTTTCTGTATTGAGCTCATGCGAAATTCATCATTGAGAAATGCTTTAATTAGATCAAAATTCAAATAAAACGCCAAAATTCTAGGCGGTGAAAATTCGAATTTCAAACGATTTGTTCAAATTTTCAACCTCTTTTGTGGATAAAAAAAAATCATGGAATTTCGCACCAAACCACAAATATCGTGCCACACTAATGGACTTTTCACCGTTGCCAATCGTATAGAACGAAGCCGAATTAATTCCGTATTACAAAGTTATGCAATATTTTCACTTAATCGATGCCAAGCGAATGGTTTGAGTTACGTTCAAACGATAATGCGAGGTAGAAAACATGCCAATTTCGTTCACTTTATCACACTCATCTACGTCGATTTGCTTTCGTAAAAATGGACTTGGGTCATATTATAATAAGGTCAAAAAAATCTAGAACAAACATTCCGAACTATTCAATGTTCCATCAATTGAAGTGCATTTGCATGTTTAGCACTTTGCAATTGCATTTTTTTTTATTTTCGCATTGAACTAATATGTAGTACATTTTAAAACAATTTGTTTGTCTTTCATCCTTTTACATTTATTTCAAAACCGATAAAATTATTTTGATTTATTTTCCGAGCAATCGCCATATCGTCACTATAAACATTGATAAAACTGTAAGCTTATGATGACTGTCTACCATCTGGCGATAATTTTTTTCGAAATAAATCACGAGAAGGCAATTCCACCAAATCAAGCTATCAAAAAAACCTATGAATTTAAAGATTTTGTCAATAAAAATGTTGAAAAACTTTGTTAAAAAACTGTCGGGCAGATATGAAAATGATCGATGTTCATTTTTCAATCTTTCTGAGGAAAGAACTATATGAAATTATCATTGGTTTATCGTCTGGTGGATGCGCGTTCTTATCGAACTATGTGAAATAATAGTAGTTTTACGATGAATTTGAATTGGTTGGAATTCGTGTTGCTTTCGTTTCGAAGTGTATCAATTTTGTATTGATAAGGAATGCAAAGCCCTTATGTAAAGAATGTGGCGTGTTTGGTGCTCAACGTTCAACAAGTTCAAATGATCGCAACCATCGAAATTGTTCGTTACTGTTGATGCCCGCACTGTCGATCACATGTTTTGAATGTGTGACCTGGACACTCAAATCGATGAGTTTGTAGTTGAAGTGATAAATTCTAAGCGTGGAAAGCGCCAGCACATGTGCGTGCATTGCTTGATTGTGTGTGCGTGTGATGAGTGCCATCAAATATAGTTGGTGAGCGTGTAATCCGTATTAATTAAACGAATCAGATCAGTTAAAACTGCCGTGGCGATCGGTCGTTACTTTTGATTCGCTTACGAAACTTTGTGATTGTTCAATTGTTTCCCATAATTCCAAAGAAATAAGTTGAACGTAAATTAAAACCGATAACTAATCAAAAAACACATAAATCAGCAAATGAAATTAAGTTTATTTGCATTTAAGCAATACGTAAAAAGTGAGTGACCGCCGTCGTACATAACTTTAGTCGATACAATACGAGAATCAATTGAAAGTTTATGGAGAAATAAAATGTATTTTACAATTGCAAATTAGAATGAAAAGCTGAAATATAAATTTCAGTATTATTCGTCAAATTTCGTCAATATCTGCACTCGGTGTGACAAAATTTACATTTTTACCGAAAAAAAACGCAATTGATTCTAATCGTATCTATCGTTCGAATGTTTATCATCTGATTATTGATTAAATTTCAAGAAAGTAATAGAAAGAAAAATAGATTTCAATCGGTCATTTTAATGTCAATGATTATTTTCCTGATCAGAGTACGGCCACTTTATTATAAAATGCATAATGAATCAGGAACATTTAGTTTGATGATAATGACGACGCATCAATGAAAACGGCTATTATTTTGATTACAAAATTATACTCTATCAATGAGAAATTACATAATGCAACTAATCAGTTCAAATGCAAAAAAGCACAATACGGTGGCAAACATTGACATTGCAAATACTGATGATTGATGAATAAATATAGAGAATAAGCTATCATTTCATTCGTTTTTCTTTGCTTGGTTCATCAGTTGTTGTTGACGGTAAACCAGATTTTTAAACATTACTGTGCGGAAAACTATTCGATTTGTTTGGCTTCAATAATTTTCGCCTCACAGCGGTCATTGGGTTTATTCAGGTGAAGACATTTGTGATAAGGAAATGCTTTTGTGTATGAGTGTTTCGCAAAAAAGTAGTGGATATTCTGGAAGTTTTTTTTCCGTACAAAAGTCTTAGAGTCTTTAAGGCCAATGAAAGAGGTTAAGCATTTGTTGAACACAAAGAAGTCATAAAATCTACCAGATACACAACATGAATTGAATGTAATTTGTTTTAAAAATCATTGCCAATGTGTTTATTTTACGTATATCCCCCCGTTCGCAACAAAGCACTGCTAATAACGGTGTAACGAAATACAATTATGATTGCACACAATTTCACATGATCATCAGACGTCGTTTTACCTTCATTTAGATTTGAAATATTCAGATATTTTTTCTTGGAATTTATTTTGTTCCTAACACTCATTTCAATTGTTGTGTTTTTCTCTTAATTCTACAGAGTGAAAATCATCGTGAATACTTGAAGCAGAGAAATGGCTAAGGAGGTTCCAATAAAAGTGCGACCAGCAACCGAATATTACACAACACAACGTGCTGAGCCCGTTAAGCTTCGTATTGGGACTGATGGAGTATCAGCTGTGGAACCAGTCACATTGCCGTACGTTTTGTATCGCGCTGCAACAAATCATCCCGATGTAACCGCATTAAAACATAGAAATACCGACAATGTATGGGAAACCGTTACGTACAGTCAGTATCGTGCAAACGTATTGAAGACCGCTAAAGTATTCATCAAGTTAGGATTAGAACCAAAAAATACAGTCGCAATTCTAGCATTCAACTCACCGGAATGGTTCTATTCCGAGCTGGGCGCCATTCATGCTGGGTAAATGCACAAACAAAACACATATTTTGGTTACAGTCGTTGAGCTCATGAAAAAATGATTTTTATTTTATTGTTTTATTTTGCTTGACAGTGGATTCGCAGCCGGTGTGTATACAACGAATTCCGCGGAAGCCGTTTTTCACGTACTCGAAAGTTCAAATGCAAATATTGTGATTGTCGATGACACCAAGCAAATGAATAAAATTAAAGAAATTAAACATCGATTGCCAAACCTTAAAGCAGCCGTTCAATTGTATGGACCATATGAACCTTATGTCAAACGAGTAGACGGATATTATCGGGTAAGTGACACACCCAACACGGCTTTTTTTTAAATGCAAACGGACGAATAAATGTTCAATTGAAAATGCAACAAAAATTTCATTAATACTCCTTAAAACGTCAACCTATTTGTCAATTGAAATTTTATAGTGGTCAGAAATCCAAGCAATGGATGTGAGAGATTTCGATGAAGAATTGGAGAAACGCATGGATAACATTCACCCAAATGACTGCTGCGTTTTGGTCTACACGGTAAGAATCTGTAAATTTTCAATTGATTTGAAAACCATTTGATAAAAAACACACTTTCTAATTTTTCAACATCAAAAAATTGAAATTTTCAGTCGGGAACAGTTGGAAATCCAAAGGGCGTCATGTTGAGTCACGACAATGTCACATTCGGCGCAAAGGCTGTGGCTAATTGCATCACAAATATGGTGATCGGCGGCGAGACTTTGATTTCATATTTACCACTCAGCCACATTGCGGCACAAATGATTGATATTTTCATTTCGATCAACTATGTGGCAACAGTTTACTTCGCTGACAAAGATGCTCTGAAAGGTAAGCTCATACCATTTGTTGTCTGTTGCCTGTTTTTTTCTTTAAATTAAATTGAAAATTATTATTTTGTCATCTTTTGATTTCTGATAGGTTCTCTCGTGAAAACACTTCAAGAAGCCAATCCAACGCGGTTCGTTGGCGTGCCGCGAGTCTACGAGAAAATCCATGAGAAAATGACTGCAATTGGATCACAAATAACGGGAATCAAGAAGTTGATCAGTACTTGGGCTAAGAGTGTGACGTTGCAACACTGGCAAGAGGCGATCGAAGGAAAAGATGCACAATCACTTCAATACAAAATTGCCAAAAATTTCATATTGTCAAAAGTCAAAGGTGCTCTCGGACTAAGTCAATGCAAAACATTGATAACGGCCGCTGCGCCAATGTCACCCGAAATCAAGCAATACTTCATGAGTTTGGATTTGCCCGTTTTTGAAGCGTTTGGAATGTCCGAGTCCGGCGGAGCACATTGCGTTTCTAATACAGAAAACTTCAATTTGACCACCATCGGAAAGCCATTGCCAGGCGTCGAAACATTGATTTTGAATAAAGATGAAAACGGTCAAGGTGAAATTTGCATGAGAGGAAGACATGTATTCATGGGCTATATCAATGAACCAGAGAAAACCATGGAGACTTTGGACGAAGAGGGCTGGCTGCACTCCGGCGACTTAGGATATGTCGACCAAAACGGTTTGATGTACATTACTGGTCGAATTAAGGAATTGATTATCACAGCCGGTGGAGAGAACATCCCGCCAATTCACGTTGAACATTTGGTTAAAAAAGAATTGCCAGCTCTCTCCAATGCATTCCTGGTTGGCGACAAACGTAAATTTCTCACAATGCTTGTTACTCTTAAGGTAAGTTGGACAATCGAATTGATTGTGATTATTCTTGTCTCAATTCAATTGTAATAATCTCCGTTGACAGACTGAAATGGACGCAGAAAGTGGTGCTCCGAAAGACGAGTTGGCCCCAGAAACACTTTCATGGTTCAAAACATTAGGCGTTGGATACAAAAAATTGAGCGAAGTCATTGCTGCTGGACCTTGCCCAACGGTAAGCTTACACCATTTGTTGCCAACTTTTTTGAACGAAATAGAAAATTCACATTTCGCATAACTTTTGCTTTAGGTGTTTGCGGCTATAAATGATGGTATTACTCGTGCCAATAAGCATGCAACATCAAATGCGCAAAAGATTCAGAAATTTGCAATTTTGCCATCTGATTTCTCGATACCGACCGGTGAATTGGGGCCCACATTAAAAGTCAAACGTAATGTTGTAACTAAAAAATATGAAGATGTCATCGATAAATTCTATGTATGAATCTTTTTGTGTTTTTTTCGAATTTACTTATTTCTATCTTCCTACTTTCTTTCTTCCTTTCTTTTCGATAAGTTCTAAATAATTTCTAGATTGTTTGAAATTTCCTTTTTTAAAAGCGAAGGAAAAAATACTTAAAGTTTAGCTCAATTTGTACAAAAGAATACACGAACAGCGCACACGAAAGCCAATTTAAAGATTTATTGTCTGTTTTTTTTTTTTAAATTTAGTCTCTCATTTAATCAATTCATGGCAAACAAGAAATGTGACAGGCTATTATTATAAATTAGCGTAAGATGAACGGATGACATCGATTGTGAATGGGAAAAAAGCAACCCATCAAAATTTGAGCTATTTAGCCAAAATAAATTTCGCACAATTGCCATTTCTACGTAAATTTTGGTTAAGTATTTATTTGTCTGTTTATTGTATTGATAAGACAATATCGAGCACATCGATTTTGGTGGATCAGTGTACCTATGTCTAGTGTTTTTCTTCATTTTGGTCAACAGCTCGTTTTAATCGATTTATCAAAGAGAGAGAGAGAGAGCGAGAATGCGGCTTTGTTCGGCATGCGCGATTATTTGGCACTTATCTGTCGAAGCAAAAATTATCATCGAATGAATTGACGCAAAATCAAAGTTCACTTTCATTTTAATTCTAATTTCACAATCGACAGTTAAGCGACCACGAGTAAAGCCACTTTAAGTTAAGAAGAATTTAATCAAGAAAGCAATTTACATATCAGCTATATTATTACTTAACCGATAATGACTGCTTATTTATAGAATGTGAGCGAATGCAATTGTTGGGTGTCATGCCCTTGAATAGAATTTAATGTTTAGTGTAGGGCGAATCATAAAATGTGGTAATTCAAACAGATATATTTACATATATAAATATATATGTATGTAGGTATTTATATGAAGAAATTTCAAATCAACTAAAGTGAGAAGAAAAATGTAGTCATACAAAAAAAAAATCAAATAAATATTTACAATAAAACTGAAACACGATAACGAATTTCATTCATTAGCAGAGATTTGCGTCTATTTCTAGATTGCTATTTTTTAATGTTCTACCGGTCAGTCCGATAACAATTTCCGTGGTGAATCAGCATAAAGACGGATGACCGTTTAGTTCCATTTGAATTGCAGGAGAAAAAAGTACAACACTTGAGCAGTAAAAAGAGCGGGACTAACGCGAGCCATCTGTGTAAATAATTTTGCATCGCATTAATTGTCAAACAAATAGAATGCGAGAAACGAAACGAAATATGGAACGGTCTGTCGAACCATTGTGAGCGCACAATGTGCGGCCAACTTCAGTGTGTATCCTGCAGTTGTGTGTGTGAATGCTTTTGAGAAGAAGTGAGTCGAAAAAGAAATTGTTATTTTTGATTTTTCCGTAAGAATTACCGCATATTTTTCATATAATTGAATATCAGTCGTAAATTTAAATGGATTGGTAAGCGCTGACAGTGAATTCCATGTGAATCCAAACGGTTTAATAGTGAAAATTGGCCACAGAAAAAATACGTAGTTTATAATTTTTTCCCTGCGCTTCTTCTTCTTTTCTACTACATTGCTTCAGCTGCTATGTTCATCTTGCGTACACAACGTACTTTAATGCACACTACACACATTTGCTGCTCTTTCGCTCCATTCGTACGCGGGTCGTCATTAAAGCGTGTGATTGTGAAGACAATGTTAAAAAAAAATTATTCAATTTTAACGATTGAACAGATTTCACCACTTCAAGAATTTCACAAAATCGCATTTTTTTACTTTGAGCAAATCTCGATTTGGTGATGTAAACGCGCTAAAATACCATGCATTTTAAGTTGTAAATTTAACCCCAAAATAAGTGCGAGTCTTTTTTTGCGTCCTATGCAAAAGTGACATAAAAAAACTTCACTGTTGTCTAAGTGGATTTGTGTCTGGAAAGGTTAGGTTCGACAGTTGAACGAATATATTTTCGTTTCTCATCACTCAAACAATGTGCTTAATGCATAATTACTAATTGAATTTTACAATTTTTCAATTTACTTCCATTTATTCATTGGATCTTGAAATATTTCATTGTAAATTTATATCCCATCGTACTCGTTTATTTCTGCGGCCAATTGCTTAATGTGTTTGTACGTTGAAACAGTTTAATGTACAGGAGCGCTTTAATATCTTGTTTAGTGTTCGGAAGACAAATTTTCCCTATTTCTCTTTCGACTGAGAAATGACAACATTGAAAGCATACAATGAAATGCTTAGTAATACCGTTTTATTCTTTTCTCTTTTCGTTTCTTTGCCTCTTTTTTCTCGTTTCAGCTTTATGAATTTTTATGAGTGAAGGAATTTTGCGTACTTCAATAAATATTTTTGATTTGGAATCCTGAATTACGAAAAATTTTATTGTTTGGACAAAAAAGTTTCTGTGTGTGAAAGAGTGAATCTAGTTTTTAGTGATATTTCGTCTAAGCATAAGCAATCATCGATTATCGTAACAAATTTCATCATTTTTATTCGTGCACATCTCGATCACACACGTGCGAGCGATACGAATAGCCACCCGGCTCGCAAGCTTACCAACAAACAATTAAACATAGCCATCCAATCTTCATTTCGATAGACAATAAGCAAGCGGAACGGTCAACAACAACCAGAAACGACAGATAACAAAGCAGACATCCAAAGGTGGTGAACTTGAAGAAAAAGAAGCAGTAGCAGCGGCGGATTTGGTGCAGCAACGCGAAAATTGTTGTCCACGATGACAGCTCAAGTGAATATGGACGATGCAAGCAAATTGCTTGACTTCAGTCAAAAACTAGACATCGGATTGCTCGACAATATCGTTGGATCGGTGTATGTGAGCCAAGGCGAACAGCTGCGACTGGCACAAGATGTTCTAACAACACTCAAAGAGCATCCCGATGCATGGACGCGTGTAGATAGTATCTTAGAATATTCATCAAATCAACAAACCAAATACTATGCGCTTCAAATTCTTGAAGAAGTGATTAAAACGCGCTGGAAGATCTTGCCGCGCAACCAATGCGAAGGTATAAAGAAATATGTTGTAGGCTTAATCATCAAAACTTCATCCGATTCAACGGTCATGGAAGCCAATAAAGTATATTTGAACAAGTTAAACATGATTTTGGTGGAGATTCTGAAGCGGGAATGGCCGAAAAATTGGGAATCTTTCATCGGTGACATTGTCGGCGCATCAAAAACAAACGAAAGTTTGTGCCAAAATAACATGGTCATCCTGAAATTGCTGAGCGAAGAAGTGTTTGATTTCAGTTCGGGCCAAATTACACAGAACAAAGCCAAATTTCTCAAAGATACAATGTGCTCCGAATTCTCACAGATCTTTCAACTGTGCTCGTTTGTGCTGGAAGGCTCAATGAATGCACCGCTGATCGCTGTCACATTGGAAACACTGTTGCGATTCTTGAATTGGATTCCGCTTGGCTACATCTTTGAAACGACATTAATCGAAACATTGATATTCAAATTCCTCAACGTGCCGATGTTCCGAAATGTGTCATTGTTATGCTTATCCGAAATTGCTGGTCTCACCGTGCAGAACTACGACCACGTATTTATCGATATGTTCAAGAAAACAATGTCACAATTTGAGCAAATGATTCATCCCGGAACGAACATGAACCAAGTGCATGCCACTGGTTCCGATGCGGAACAAAATTTCATCCAAAATTTGGCCGTGTTCCTCAGTACATTTTTAAAAGAGCATGGTGCTTTGGTTGAAGGAGCCGAAACGACAGATGCATTGAAAAAGGCGCTCATGTATTTGGTGCTCATCTCTGAGGTTGAAGACGTGGAAATATTCAAAATTTGCTTGGAATATTGGAACAGTTTGGCTAGTGACTTATACCAAGATTCCGTTGCTCTGGTACCCGGCGGCATGGCACCGTGGGGCGGAGCCACCAGCAACCGACGACAATTCTACGCCAATATCTTATCGAAAGTTCGATATACTATGATCTCTCGGATGGCAAAACCCGAAGAAGTGTTGGTTGTCGAAAACGAGAATGGAGAAGTTGTTCGTGAATTCATGAAAGACACGAATGCCATCAATCTGTACAAAAATATGCGTGAAACACTTGTGTATTTAACGCATTTGGACTATGCCGACACTGAACACATCATGACCGAGAAGCTCAACAATCAAGTGAACGGTACCGAATTTTCCTTTAAAAATCTCAATACACTTTGCTGGGCTATCGGCTCGATTTCGGGTGCATTTCTCGAGGAAGATGAAAAACGATTTTTGGTCACGGTTATCAAAGATTTGCTAGGACTGTGCGAACAGAAGAAAGGCAAGGACAACAAAGCGATTGTCGCATCAAATATTATGTATGTAGTCGGACAGTATCCGCGATTTTTGCGCGCCCATTGGAAATTCCTGAAAACCGTTGTCAATAAATTGTTTGAATTCATGCACGAAACTCACGAAGGGGTCCAGGATATGGCTTGCGATACATTCATCAAAATCGCCCAAAAATGTCGAAGACATTTCGTAACCATTCAACCAAATGAAGCCTGCACATTCATCGACGAAATTTTGGGATCCATGAGCTCAATTATTTGCGACTTGCAGCCACAACAGGTAAACTTACCAAACGATTTCATCAACATAACCAGACTCAAAACGATTATAAACGTTACCGTATTTTCTCGTCTCGTTTTCAGGTGCATACATTCTACGAAGCAGTTGGTTGTATGATATCAGCGCAAGTGGATCAAGCCGCTAAAGATGCATTGATCGAAAAGTATATGGCACTGCCGAATCAAGTTTGGGATGAAATCATATCACAAGCATCGAAAAATGTGGACTATCTGAAGAATATGGCAGCTGTCAAACAATTGGGAAGCATTCTACGAACGAATATTCGCGCATGCAAAGCTCTCGGCCATTCCTTTGTGTTGCAATTAGGCCGTATTTATTTGGATATGTTGAATGTGTACAAAATCATGTCTGAAAATATCATACAAGCGATTACTGTTAATGGAATCGCCGTCAATAATCAGCCACTCATCAAGACAATGCATGTTGTTAAAAAGGAAACGCTCACATTGATTTCCGAATGGGTGATTCGATCGAACGACAATAACGTTGTGATCGACAGTTTCATACCGCCTCTACTCGAAGCAGTCCTGCTAGACTATCAACGATGCAAAGTGCCCGAAGCGCGTGAAGCAAAAGTATTGAGCACAATGGCAGCCATTGTTGGTAAATTGAAGGTCAGCATCACATCCGAAATACCACAGATTTTCGACGCCGTATTCGAATGCACCCTGGATATGATCAAGAAAAACTTTGAAGATTATCCACAACATCGAGTCGCATTTTATGAGCTGCTGCAGCAAGTGAATGCACATTGTTTCGATGCATTTTTGAATATACCGCCAGCACAATTCAAATTGGTATTCGATTCCATCGTGTGGGCTTTCAAGCACACGATGCGCAACGTAGCCGATATGGGTTTGCAGATTCTATATGTCGTACGTATCCTAAACCGTCATTTTTGCAATATTTATCGCACATTATCGATGTGATAAAAAAATTGATCTTTTCTCTTTTCGCTTGCAGATGCTGACAAATATTGAACAGAGTTCGCCGTCAGCAGCACAAGGTTTCTACCAGACATACTTTACGGATATTTTAACACAAATATTCTCGGTAGCTACAGACACATCGCATACAGCCGGTTTGCAATTGCATGCGCAAATCCTGGCGTACATGTTCACATTGGTGGAAACCGGCAAAATCACGGTGAACCTCGGCCCGATTCCAGACAATATCATTTACATCCAAGAATATGTGGCATCACTGCTAAAATCCGCATTTAGCCATTTGACCGATAATCAAATCAAAGTATTCGTGACCGGTCTGTTCAACTTGAATCAAGAAGTGTCTGCATTCAAAGAACATTTGAGAGATTTCCTCATTCAAATTCGCGTAAGTGACAATTCAATTGTTGTTATTCATACCCAAAAAAAAAACACGCTGAATCAATGCCTTTTTGTTTGGATTTTAGGAAATAACCGGCGATGATGATTCCGATCTGTTTTTGGCTGAACGTGAAGAGGAATTGAAGAATGCACAAAACACAAAGAGGCTACAACAGATGACAGTGCCTGGTATCCTCGGTCCTCACGAACAACCCGAATCAATGCAAGACGAATTAGATTTAAGTTAAATTTAGTCTACTCAAGTGCAGCCGCAACACACACAAGAAAAAAACAACAACAATAACAACATATACAAATGAGAAAAATACTAATAACATCATCATCATTTCTAAATAACAACAAATTGTGTATTCATAGCAACCGGTGAACATAATTTCGATTTATAAATTTATGAAAATAGAAGCAACACAACAATTTGAAAAAGAACACCTTGTTGATTTTCGTTGTAATTGTAGAAGGTACACTAATGATTTCATTTCAACTACAGTTAGATTTTTTTTCCTCGCATATACTATCAAATTGATTTTGCAACCAGACGAGGGCAAAATATTCACTTTTAACAGCAGAAGAAACAGAACATTTAAATTAGATTTTGTAAGAAAATCAATGAATTTATTCTAAGTTATAAGGAAGTTCAGCATAATTCACCGATTTGCAAATGAAACAAACAACTTGATTTGAAACAAAACACAATAGGAACACAAACATCGCAAATAGAACATAGAATTTAAACCAATAAAAATCAACAAGGAAATTTTAATACAAATTATTAAAATTGAAAAAAAAAAAAAACTGTAAACTTTTTGTAAGAGAATCTAAACTATGTTAAACAGAAAAATGGCAAAAAAATGGAGAAAAAAATTTATTTTTAATATTTCTGAATGATTCTATTGGAACATAAGTGATTTTTGTTGTGTTTACGGATTTTGATTGGTACCGAGAGCTACAAAAAACTCGTGTTGATTGACCGGCATGATTGATTGAGATTGGTTGAGTGTGAAGCACCATCGCTAAATGTGGATGATGAATTGATGATGCTGTGAAAGATTGAATAACATGAAAAAACAAAAACCATACACACATTTTCTTAGACACTATTTAGTAAAAAGTTTAGTTTTCCTTTTTATTTTTCGAAAAGAAGAACAAAACCAAAATGAAAGAGACGCGCAATTTGTTTTTAGAAAAAAAAAGAGAATATCAAACTTTGCATTACTTTCATTTTTCTGTTTGTTTATTGAAAATCACAAATACAAATCTATATATGCTGTACCACCACCGTGTTTAATTAGTTCGAATAGACACGATCATTTTCATTTTGAATTGAATTGGTAGAAAATCCTGCAGCGAAACAATGGGCTGAAATAAACACAAATCTGGCATGAAAATATGTAAAATACGATAAAAAAAAAAACAATTGATGACGCATTCATTTTGGCAATTCGATTGAAATTTCCCAGTTTCATTCGAACTGCAAGCGAAAGCGTTCCATTGACTGGCTTTATGAAATAAATTGTGGTTTCAGTGTCGTGTCATCGCCTTTTTAGAATATTTTCACACTTTCACACATTTTTTGTTTTCATTTTACGTTCATTTTAATAGCACCTGTGCTTGAATTACCCGCGTTTTGTAGCAAAACCAAACTGAACGAAGATAGAGCATAGTTTTGATAGAAAAATCATGAATAAAATCAGAGACGACAAAAATGGACCAATTCGTTTTCTTAAAGAAGAATATTAATTAAAAATTAACCAATTTTGTGAACGAACATTTTCTGTAAATTTTAAAAAGCATCTAGAAAGACTAACCCAATATATAGAGACTCAGAACAGAAGTGGCAGAGAGCGAGTGGAAGATAGAAGTTGATCAGATTGTAGATGATAGAGCCAAATCCACGCAATAGAGATGTAAACCAGCAACATGTAGCATGTAATTTATACCCACTCTTTTAATCAATTACACAAACAAGCAAGTACATATTAATGGGCATCAGCAACAACCACACAGCAATGTGCCGTAGAATGGAGGAAATCGCTAGAAATCGAATAGAGGAATTGTACGAAATATGTCAAGGAAATGTATATATCTGAGACGCTCTCCTTTCAGCATATCATCCTGCTGAATGCGAAGTCAAACTTCTGAATGAAACAAAGCATTTCATGACAACACAAAACAAACATTTCCGATTTTTTTCCTTTCAGATTCGTGTATATTGTTTGTATACATTACATGTGTGTTGAAATAAATTCACTTTTATTATGAACATGACGCATTTTCACTTTGCCCAAAAATCATGCAAGACCGAATATAGTGAGTGAAGAATGTGGCCAATGAGTTATTGTGACTCATTCGATTGGCACCGAGTGAAACGTAGTTTATCTTAATTTTCTCGAACAAAAAGCGAAGTCAATACGGATGGTTTTATTTATAGGTCGCAATAAATTGTTGAGTACTTTTTATAAATGTGCACGTTTGAAACCAAGCCGCGGATCCGCTCTCTAAACGAAGATTCTCATTTTCCGTGTGTTTGCTGGTATTTTTCTTAATCAGCAGAGATATTGTGTGACGAGAGCACAATATGTGACGTCAAATAGTTCATCAACATCATCCATCGGATGTCGTTCGCTTTTCATTCATTATGCATTGAAATCTAAGTGCTCTATCAGTATTCAACATTCCCATACATTGTGTGAAATTGAGGAGAGCGTATCGCGTACTTGCACGCTATATTTTCTATTTCGTTCAAAATGAGACATGCTTGCGAAAAATGCGCGTCTCTTTGAAAGAACTGACAGATGGTGAGCTGTATTTATGTGTTAGCGTATAAAATGTGTGTTTATGATTTGACATACGGAATGAAATGATTTGGAAAGTGAAACGTTTGCTTTGTGTTTGCACATTGACAATTTCGACTTGACACATTACGCGTAAACCCCGACCAAAAAAATCAACTTAAATTCTTCATTCACAAAAAGAAGGTGACGATAATTAAAGCAACGAATAAAAAAACATTTGAAATACGCATTTTCCAGCGCTTTAAGTGTGCTACATTTCCTCCTAGTGAATAAAAATAAAAAAATTTGCGAACTTTTTCACATAAATCTTTCGTTGTAGATTCGAATAAATTACAAACATTCTTTGTTTATATTGGAATCGATGGTTTTTGTGGCTGATTGTTGGATGATTCAACGACGCTGAACTAGAGGTTTTGCTTTACTTCAAACATTTCGCTGTTTTCTTTCATGAACTTGACTGTGGCATCGATTCTATATTTGTATTCAATTGGCGTGCTCCTTTTTCAGTGAAAGACGGATTATGAACATATTGCAGTGGTACGGGTGAACCACACTAAGGACACGAGTGAGTATATGTATCATACGTTTTGCATTTATATTGTCAGTGAATTCGACTTAAGCAATGCACTTTCAGCCACTATCGTATCAAAAATACGACAAACGCATGAGATCTCATTTCAATAAATGACTGGCAATTTATTGATGAGCGATTATTTATGTTTGTGTGCAATACAAAATTCTCAAAACCAATAAGACTATAAAGTGTAACCTTATTTTCAACAACCAAAAACTTGCATGCGTTGCCCCGAATGTGTTTAACATTATTTTGCCAGATTTATTTAAATCGACACAAACAAATAGAATTGCTTGTTAGTAGCGCCATAAATGTAAACAATCAGGTCATTCTTCGAGCTTAGCGCAATTGCGGAGGAGTTCTGTTCAATTCATTACTTACCACTTGTGTCGATGATTACGGCTTTAAATTCAAAATTATTCGGTCAAAATGTGTTGCTGTTCATAAGCATCTGGTTACTATTTAAGCTTACCATTTTTATGCAAGCCAAATGCAATAGGCAAAGAGGCAAGCTAATTTAATTTCAACCATATGCTCCGCGACAGTCCTTATAAAAAGAAATGGAATAGACAACCAGTTGATTTGTTAGACTCCGAATGCGCAGTGAATTTAATGGTTTGTGTTCGGAATGAATTGTGGAAATTGACGTGCAAAATGCTCAATCAAAACAACAATATGTTTATTGAATACTTCAATCGCTTCAACTATGTAATTTCGTCGCATTCAAAACAAATCACAATGAATATGAAAAATTGTTACAAACAAGTAAACGACTAATGAACAGATATAAACACATATTTGTTTTGTATTAGTTGGAATTGGGCAAGTGATATGCGTGTATCGTAAACAAATGAAACTGATTTATGTTCGGCGACCCGAATTGTCGGTGTCTCCGTGTTTCACACCTAAGCCTCACTAAAATCTGGCATTCAACCAACAATTTTGCGAGATCCAAATTCTTTTTATTTTCATTTTTGCGCGTTTCTCTTCTTCTTCTTCTGCATTTGTTCGTGCTCGCGTTCAAACTAATAATATTAATAATAAACAGCCCATTGAAGTCTATCGTTGTATACACCGCTTTTGCCATATTCATATGCAAAAAAATAAGCGGTACCCCAGCTATGTGATCCGTATACATAGAATGTGTGCCCGAATGCCGAGTGTGGGACATCATCTTCGATAATAACGAACATGTAAGGGAGCGAGACGTGTGCATCAAAACCTCAATTTTTAGTAAATCAACGTTTGCTCTCGACACGGCGGAAAATACATTGGATTGAAGAAAATCAGTTTATGCACGGTACTTGATCGCGTCTGATTTACAAACGCCACCGAGAAAATAACGAAGCGAAAAAACGTTTTCGTCAACGTCGTAATTGTGAATCAACTCGAATCAATTCGACGCACACACACTCATTTAGTGAATCAAATTTGAGTTTTTATTTTGCATATTTTTGGTGACTACTATCAAATACCGTATGAAAAATCAGCAGCAAATAAGTGGCTTGGACCATTGCTCAGTGAATTTTGATTTAATGGAAATTGTCCGCATCATAGCAATTACTCTGAACGATAACAGTGAATTCAAACAAAGTAACCAGAAAAAAACCACGGAAATTACAAAGTGGTAAATGTTTGAATTGTGTGTATTTTTTTTATCATTTTCGAGACAAAATTGCCTCGAATTACTCTAATTGGGGAGCTCAATGAACAAGGTGATTAAACACAATAAATATATCAGAATTATAGCGAAAAAATAGGGAGACCTGAAAATATCAATGAAACGTATTTTTACACCAAAATTATTGACCATCTTAAAAGAAGATACAAAAAATTATTTCAATCTGTCTTCGTTTGTGTTCCCTTGTATAAGATGTGTGTACATAATAAACGCGCTCGATATTATTTTAAAGCCGAGTGTCAAGCATGTGTGACTTTTTAGGCGTTTTGAAGCAAAGCGAGGAAAGCCGAAGTCAACAAAAATAGAATTGGACGATGTGTGTGACGAATGAGCAATATACAGAATATTCCCTGGTTAAAGGGAAATAAATGTATACCAAATACAGGAAGTGACAAAAGTGCGCCGATTGTTATTGAAAGCGGTCGAGTAATTTGTGATTGGGATGGCTTGAGCGCCGAAAAAAATTGTCTATTGGAAATGATTTTCTATGAAAATTGGAATAAAAATTGTAACACAACGTTAATAACGTATGAGAATATTTTTGTATCAAAAATGACTTAATATTAGTGCACAGCAACTTGCGAGTGTGAATAATTTGAATTGAGTGTCGATTTTTCAATCAGCTGCAAAAGCTATTTAACGAACGCAAGGATTTCAAACTGAAACTCACTCAGTTTTCTAAGAAATAATTTGCTAGCTTGTTTTCATTTAGAATGTGTTGTGATTATTAGAGCAAAACAAACACGAAAATAGTCTTTTCATTTTGGCATAACGAATTGCTTGTTTATTTGTTTGATATATTAGAGAGCGAGCGAGTGAGTGAGTGAGGTTTATTCAGCAAAATGGAGCCGTACACTGTGCAAGCCGAATACTCATTTCAAGGCGAAAATAATGATGAACTACGTTTTAAGAAAGGCGATATTATAACTGTAACGCAGCGTGAAGACGGAGGTTGGTGGGAAGGTACATTAGGCGAAGTAACTGGATGGTTTCCGAGCAATTACGTCAAGGAATACAAAGGTAACGTGATTAATTTAATTCAAATTTTCATTTAAACATTAATGTTTGGTTTTCATAGCTCCTTTGCCATTGGCGGAGACAGTGCGAACGCCGGAAGAGATCAAAGCATCGAGAATAGTGGTGCTCAACGATTTACTTGAGAGTGAAAAAGCGCACGTGGCCGAGATTCGAGGTTTATTTGAGAATTTTTTAGAGCCACTTTCAACAAGCCAAATGTGAGCAGAATATTTCTGAATATGAAAAAAAAAAAAATAATAATTTTTCAATGATTTTTCCATATTTGTTTATGCGTTTTTAAACTTTTTTGAATTTTTATTGGTTTTTAGAATCAATGGCGATGAATATGCACAGTTGTTGGGAAATTTTGTTGAAGTGGTGGAAACACACGAAGAATTGCTAATGGCAATAGAAGCCAACAACGATCGAATAGGTAAACTATTTTTATCGAAGGCCGCCACAATGAAATGCATTCATCAGGCATACTGCGCCGCTCATCCCCGAGCCATTGTTATTTTGGACAAATACAGCGAACAGCTAGAACAATTTATGGAACGGCAAGGAGCGGCTTCGCCAGGACTTTTGGTTCTAACAACTGGTTTGTCGAAACCATTTCGTCGACTGGATAAATATGCGGCCATGTTACAAGAGCTTGAACGGCACATGGAAAGTGGGCATCCAGATCGGGGTGATACACAGAGAAGCATATCGATTTACAAGGATATTGCTGTAAGCGAAATTGATTTGTTTTCGGGCGAAATTACTGAAATATTAATATGCAATTGTATTTATGCAGTCAATGTGTTCAGCAACACGACGGCAAAAGGAGTTGGAATTACAGGTTCTGACTGGTCCGGTGCGAAATTGGCAAGGCCAAGAACTGAGCACATTGGGTGATATCATTCACATGGGTAGTGTGGCCGTTGGATCTGATCATCGCGATCGCTATTTCGTACTTTTTCCACACACATTGCTCATCCTCAGCGTGAGCCAGAGAATGAGCGCCTTCATTTATGAGGTATATGCGAACGAATAAGTTTACTCGATTCGTAGATGGTATTGTAAAAATTTATCTCTCCCAATTCAGGGAAAATTGCCACTGACTGGAATTAAAGTGACTAGATTAGAGGATACAGACTCAATAAAAAATGCTTTTGAAATCGATGGGCCGCTTATCGAACGGATAACAGCTGTATGCCAAGGACCAAATGAAGCAAACAAATGGGTGGAACTATTGTCACCTGATCCAGTCGCTTCATTCAAACCAAAATCAAATGAATCGCTAAAAAATATGAGCAACTCAGCTTTAAATATTCCGCCGTCTCCAATTCATGTGAGTATTCAATTGATTATGATTGTTCACTGACAATTTCATAAACTTTTCTTTGTTGTTGCACAAATATCAAAATGATAAAAACACACATTCGCATAATGAATCAAACTAAATACGCACACAAAATATAGAATGAAAATTTACTTGATACGCGTGGATATTGTGCGAGATCATCGATGTGTTTCTATAGCCTTGGTGTGCCAAATTACAAGATAACATATCCGCCAAAGACGTATCCATCATTGGCGTCGTACAATAACCTAACAAATCACTATAAAATATTGGTGAAAGAAGGTTTAATGCATCAATTAGTTGTAAAAGCACTGTTATATCCGGAATTTCATCGAAGATTTCCAAAAGAAACTGTAGTACGATTGCGTCGACATCGTCGAACAACATCACCTGGCCGAAGGCGATCGATTTGTTCGTCAAGCGATCTGTCGCGGCAAGGTTCAGAGTCGGATGATGTGTGTGATACAAGTGCAGCTAGTTCTTTTGTAAAATGCTCTCCAAACAAGCGACAATCGGCTGACAGTCAAAACACCTTCATTGATAAAGGACCTGGCGTTGCTGTCGATTGTACATGCGACATTTTCGCAAACTTTGAAAATAAGGACGTCTCGAATAAATTGGAACAGAGAGTGCCAGTCATCCGTGATTCGGATGGGAGTATTTCTTTTACTCATGCTATTGCAGATTGTGATATTGGAAGCAGGGATTCGTTACAGTATTATTCCAAACCAGTTAAAGTTGTGATTGATCGTCGTCAAACGACGACTGTAAATAGCGTTGTTCATACAACAACGGCTCAAATGATAATCGGAAGCAAAGCAAATGATGCAAAGCAAGATAAAGAAGAGGAAGAAGCGGAAGATGATGCAGTTTTAGCAAATAAAGGGAGCCCATCGAATGAATCCGAAATTTCGAATTTCAATGAACGATCGATACGAGTCAATATGGCTTGCGAGGATCTTGTCCATCTGGATGCTTCACTGAAAATAAAAGGTGATAAAATGGAATTGAGTGAAAGATGTCCGACAATCGATGAACGACACAGTATGCCGACATTGTTTGTGGGCAATCGCTTCAATTGTTCATCCCTCACAGAAGTATTCATTCCATCGTATAGAGATAGAAAGGATGGTAAATACGAAGAAAGTACTTCACATAATTCGAACACAATTTGTGAAGAAGAAATGGATGATCGTCGAAATTCAAATGCGTCTACATCAACCCATTCCAGTTCAATTGATATAGCGCCAGTGATGCCGGCGCCTGAACAACTATCCATTGAATTGCTGTACAATCCAAATGGTTCACCGCCGGAGAAACGAGAATTATCGCAGTATGTGATCAAGCCACCAAGCATGTTCAGTGCAAATAAATCCATGAGCAGAGAAATCAATCCGAAACCAATGCCGTTAAATTTGAAACCAAAGGATATTAAGCGTTGCACTAGCTCTCAAATGATTCATTTGCAAAACGAACCGATCGATCAACGACGAAAATCAAGCGAAAAAGCGTCGCCCAGTGTAATGAAAAAATGTGGTTGCTGTACAGAGTCGCCGTGTGTTAGCCAGCGATCGAGTGACTCAGGCATGGCGGGCAGCTGCACCATTCAATTGACACCGGAAACACCAATACCAAATCGGAACGATGAACAATTTTTACCGGACATTGAGCAGCGCCTAAATGGTTTAATGCACTCACAAAGCTCACACAATTTTGGACGCTTCGAACATATTCCATTTGTTGACAGCAATCACGATAGCGGACAGTATGGATGCAATGAAGAATCGGAGAGTGAGCTTAATCGAAATTCGGCCGCAGTTAAAAATATGTTTGAACTTTCATCGAGTCAAGATACAGTCAGACGGAAGTCGCGATGTCAAAGTGTTGAACCGCAGCCACCTGAAAAAACGGACGAAATGAACAGTGATCAAAAAGGATTATATAAAACTGGCTTATATGCACATTGGTGGAAAAAGGAACAGCTCCCGTTGGTGATGTTAAATGATATACTCCGAATGAAAATGAATAGGCAATCGAACTCAATGATGCGCGAAACAGCCGATAGCAGGGGTTCAGGCAAGATTAGCTGTCTTTCGTTTGGACGTGTGGCGTTAATTTGTGTGAATTTGTCTGTTGTTCCGCGCACCTAACACAAATCGTTCAATGCTTTGATGCTCTTGTTTATTCTATAGCCACATGCGTCATTTGTCATTTTCGCTTGATTCTATCATCTTTCTCTTTCATATTTTCATCACTTAGAACACACACACACACACACAACTATAAATATTTTCATATTTCAGCCACTAACTAAGCATTCGGTCATTTCTCATCGTAATGCCTGAGCCCCTTTGCGATTGTGTTTTATTGACAAATAATTACTATTAAATTGGCATCAGTCTCATTTAGCACGGTCATTCGATTTACTAAAAACGTTACGTAGCTTTTGTTAACAAAACTGTTGAGCAAACAAATTATTCCAATTTTTCAATGGAAATATGCTGTATCTTGAACAAATTTGGCAATAGTTCGGACAAAAATGGGTTTAAAAATTGGAGTATTTTATTTTACAGGCAACAACTCACACGCCAGGCAACAGTTCAAACCATCTGATTCGGGGAGCAGTGGCAGCAGCCACAATGCAGCAAACATCACAGCACAAACGCAGCCTGTCGTTCAACCATCACCTCAGCTACAATCAGTACAGCAGTCCGAACGCCAACAACATCGGCACATTAAACCACAAACAAATGATCGACCCGAACCTTCAACACGTTCAAATGCGAGAGAAGGCTGGCCAA
This sequence comes from Obolodiplosis robiniae, assembly GCA_028476595.1. NCBI lineage: Eukaryota > Metazoa > Arthropoda > Insecta > Diptera > Cecidomyiidae > Obolodiplosis > Obolodiplosis robiniae. Next base: position 16,930,551 of record CM052014.1, read on the forward strand.
CAGGCGCCCGCCGTAAAGACTAAAGACAAAGGTGAGAGCGCGTTGGTTTTTTAATTCGAAATAACTCAGTTTCATTCAATTGAGCGAGATGAATTAGAATGAAACTGATGTTTGTGGAACATTTTTTAATGTTTTAAAATAGAATGTTAAGCTTTGGATTAGAGCCAATAGTCCATTAATCTAACTTAGACTAATGTGTGTTTTAAGAACAAGAAAAACAAATCTATCCGAAATTTAGATTCTCAAACAAAAAAAATTCTATCCGATTGCAGCTAATTGGAGTATTGTCAATTTACGAACGGCACCACCGTTACGTCCCACATTGATAAATACAAATTCGTCTTCCGGTAGCAGTGGTGCTATTTTAGCCAACACTAGAAAATCTCAGCCGACCTACGAAGAAGATGCTTTGGTTTTACGTGTCATCGAAGCATACTGTGTCGCCTATCAAAACCCGAATCGGAATACCTTACACTCAGGTCAGTTCACTACGAATCATATTACAAATTTGAACATTAGTTTTTTAGGCTATGGTCTGAAGTAGAGAAATTTATAATGAATGCGGGCACATTTTTTTCGTCAAACAACATCACAAAAATTTAAAAACAAACATTCATTTTGGACAAATACACAAATACTCACATATCCCAAATTTTCTCGCCAAATTTTGCCTCACACCTTCATTCATTTCTTAAATGCATGCATGGGAATGGTTTTTGATTTAAATTCTTCTATCCTTTTTCGTTAAATAATATGCGGTTATTTGAATTCATAGTTAAACTACTAACACATAGAAAAATGTTCAGAAAATCGTCTGAGCGGAAAAAGTAAATTGGAATTGGTTGAGGCTATAAGTTTTTGGCAATAACTTTCTATTGTTTATAATAGATTTTTTAAATCGAATTGCTAGAAAGAAAATGATGTGGACACTTTTGAATAACGACAATATAAGATATTGAATAAAAAGTTGTCGCACTATTTTCCATCGAGTATCGATCAGTATATTGTCTTAACTCATTGTATAGTTACAATCGGAGTTTTGGGATTAATGCAACACAAGAAAAACATTACAAAGAAATTTAAGTATTACTTATAAATTGTGTAATTAACAGCTCCTTTGAACAGTATTGATTGTGCTTTGAGAAAATATATAAAAAAATCATCCCATTGTATGAAATAAATAATTTGATTATTTGTAACTTGATCATCAATTGGCTATAATTGGCTATAATTGGCTTAAGTATTGTCAAAAACATTCATCATCAGCTTCATCAAATGGAGAAGGTGCCAAATTTCAGAAAAATGAGAACAAAACCAAATCGAATGATCAACGCCGAAATAAATCATGTCAGCCTCATAACATCGCATTCCCATCGTCATTCATCACATATATTGCGTTATTGTTTCATAAACAATCGATAAAAATTAAAACACATACATCCAGACTGTGCCCTTCAGGTTATGTTTTGAGAGTTATTTTCAGTTTGTATACCCAAAATGCTGCACAGAATTTGAAAAATTGTACAAAATAAAACCAACATAAACATCAAATCCTCCCTAAATCTATAATTTGAAAATATTAATAAACAAATGATCACATTGACACATTTTATATATAAAATACCCGACATGCACAACCACCACAACCGCTATTCAATACCTACAACAACAATAAAATCAAAACAGCTCTTCAGCCATGGACGCCCTGCTTACCGATTCGGGGTGGCAAGCTAAAAACCGCAAAAAATTACTCAACCTCAAATCCGCAGCTGTCATTTTCATCGTGCGCATCAAATGCTTACATGCATAACAATCGAACGGGCAATACATCGTGCAATAGCTTGAATTCATCATACATTTGGCGTGAGGCGAGTCCCAATAATTTCAATATGTATTCAACATCAGTGTCGTCCCTAAATGCGGCCGCCGTCGGAAATGCTTCGTTGCCAACCAGTGTATCGAATTCACCATACCGTTATTCAATTGGATCGAATAGTCGATCTCCCGAATGGCGATCAGTATCCGAGGAAAAAAATGCCAATAAAAAATCTTTGGCGAGCAAATTTAAGGCACCATCGCATTATGAAAATGTCTGTATGACTCCTCTGTTACCACACCGCAAAAATAAACAAATTGTCAAAATTGTGAAAAGTTCACAGGAAAATGTTTACATGCAAAATGTTGGCAGACGTCTATCAAACGATACAGATTTAAGTGATGATCCAATACCATATGGTTTATATGATCGACGTGTTAATCGTTCATTTGAAACGCCGTCACGTGATATGACTCGTGCTATCAATTCGAATAATGTGCACCTACGACGTTCAACGCCGCATTTGATTAGCGATGATATTTATGCAGAGAGCGAACAAAATCAGAAATCGAAAAGACACTCGGCAACTTGGTGCTGCGGCAATTTTATGCTCAAACAATGGAAAAAAGTGCACCAATACGATTGAAAGAACGCTAACTTCTCTCATTTGCCTTTCAGCACACCAAACAATGCGCTTGAATATATGAACTTGGTAATCGTAGTTATCTGTAATATATTTGCATACATCGTTTACTTTTACCATGTAATTGTGCTTCACTGAAAGACTATTTACTCATTGCCATCAACTTATTTACTCAATTACATTATTGCGTTGTATATACATAAACTGCATCAGCTTCTCGGACATTGTTCATTTCAAATTTGCAATAATTGTAGGCCATATTTTCCTTTTTTTTAAATTATCAATATTAGGTGAATGATTTTTAATTTTTGTTGTATATACGATTTAAGTGGTTTGGTCTCATATTTCGGTTCGAGTTTAAGGCAATAGACGACATGATTTGTATCCACTATATTGTGGTCGACTTGCTATAGAACGATATTTTTCATTATCACCGGAATTTCAATGGGCGATCTGAACTCTGAAGCTCAAAGCTTATTCTAACCAAATGAGGAAATTTTGTTTATTTATTTCTTTAAGTAAAACATTCAAATCATTCTATTCAATTGAGATTCACACAGTGAGACAGATTTAAGTACCATTTTTTCATTTTGATTTAAGTATACCAAATTTTTCACGATGCAACGCCTTTGAATGAATAGGTTCTGAATTCATAAGCTTATTTTGATGAATAGATGAACAATTGAACACCTAGTAATTTATCTATCGCAATATTTATTTCCAAGCAAAATTGTATTTTACGAAGAAATAATCAAATGGATTTATGTATCATTTTGATTTCGAATGAATGAAACGGAGAGTATATTAAAAATACATCACTCAATTCGCCTATTTGGTTTACGAGATTTCTTTATCGTAATATCCATGTCCAACGTCAAAGTACTTTTTTGAGATTACTTTATCTTGATTCTTGGCAGGTTATTGAAAACTCATTAAGTGACTATTTTTGATTGGATTGTCTCCCAAAATAAGTTGTTTTCTGACTTCAGTAGACCATTTTGAATGCCAGTAGCACACCAATTAGTAGTTGAATACTTCTGTTAACGATTGCATGTAAAGTTTATTTTCTAGTTGAATATATATTTTATTTTTCAATAATTTCGCAAAAAAAAATCATTTTATGTTGAATTTCAAAATAATGCGAAATAATCAAGCAGCTCAAACTAGAGTGCTCTTGAAATGAAACAACTGTTTTTATCGAGTATTACCATTTTGACCATTTTATTCAATCGAATAATTATGTAGAACATAGAGATTTGTTAGGTTATTTTACGAGAACAATTAATTTGAAAATGATGTTCGTTCTGACTTCAAATAAAATTCATAAATAAAATGATGCCAAAAAGTGGAAATAAACAAGTTTCTTTATTTCAATGCGGGCTTAATTTTCGCTCCAAGTTCGCCGAAAGAAAAACATTTTTTATTCATTTCATAATTTGCGTCACACAATCTCCAGTGGCATGAGTACTAATTTTTATTAATTATTGTTTTTGTTTGAACGTGTAAAAAATATACTCCATTGCGAACGAAAATCGGCCTTATCTAGCTTATAGAGTAGATACTAGTTAATAGTGTATATGAGCAATGAGACAGTGCTTCAGAAGCTGTAATCATAGACTGTGAGACATGAACATGTGTAGCATTGTATGTGTTGTCATTTAGGCCTTAGCCAAATTGTTATGGTTATAATGGTATTTGTTCGTAAATATTTCTTCTTCCAAATGTATTGAATTCATACAAAATTTCCCACATTTTTCCTTTTTCCCAAAACAAACTGTGTACAAACAACGATTTTACAGGCCTTGAAAATGAGGATATGACACCGACACTCAAGCAAATCTGGGTCGCTGTGCGTCAATTGCAGCAGGACATGAACCAAATCAAAATTCAAGTCAACGAAGAACGGGCTCTTAGAAGCTACCTGCAACAGCTGCTAATGGGCCATCTCGAAGGATTGAGCTCAACCAAAAATTGCTAATCGCCAAAAAACATACAGTTTAGTCATTTTCACTGTCTACACAAACACACACAAGGATTCATATCACATTGGATGTCTTTCAGATCGTCTCTGAATGTATGTGTAATAAATGTCTGTAGCTAAAATATTTGTGTAATTCGGGTCTAAGTGTGCCTTTTTCTATTTCAATTAATACAAAACACGAACTATTGAATAACATTTTAAAACGACGGGATTTTTCTTCTCCAGATATTCCATTTGGAATCTCAAATTTGCTCATGCAAATGAAATCCAATCAATCATAATTGTATTCATTTTAATGACCAATTTTGAATTGTTGCGTGTTTTTCGACTTCACAAGTAATTTCGTTTTGATTCCTTTTCAACCAACGATGAATAGTATTAAGAGATTAACATGTGATTTGCGGCGTGTGACAAGTGTCTTCTAGCACGTCGTGGTAGCTCGTAGGTGCGAGCGTTCATTCGGTATTTTGGTTTTGCATACGTAACGCACACAATGTTTATCAAAAATATATCGCAAGAAACACACTTGTTAAATGCCAAAATCGTCTACGCGCATAAGTAATCAATGTTTATATAGAGTTCCGTTGGTTGACTTTTTTCATTTTATGTTAATGATAAGAATGGATACTCTAATAAAAAAAGTACCTATTTATGTATCGCAGTGTCTGGTGATTTCATCAACTGAATCAAAGTTCAGCCGCCACTGATTTATTACTAGATTATGTTTCTTAGTACAAATAGGCAGACATTTTTTGAAATTATATTCTGAATGTATTTTCATGTTTGTAACAATAATTTCAAATGAATTTGATATTAAAAATGACATTTATCTTCAATATAAACAATATGAGTTTTCTTATGCTTCTTATTTTTACAGTTACTATCCATGAGATGCTAGAATTTATATAATTGCAATGAGCTGCGGAAATTTGTAAAAAAGGCCGGTCCTTATAAAATGTATATTCTCTCTTCTTATATTAGTGTCGGTGTATGAATAGGTGATTTCATTCCACCAAAGCCAGAAAATCACAGTCGTTGCACATCAAATGTAAAGCTGATTCATTTGGATCCATAAAAAATGACAGCTTTGACACACATTTCTCTTCGTGTGTGGCAATATTTATTTGCAGTATTTTCCAGAAATCTTCCAATGATCCGTTATGACTTTTCCTTAAATGATCAATACAATAATTTGTTTAAATAACTTTCCTTGATCGAAGTTTAATTCGCTCAATCAATTTCAGAAACATTATGTTCTCTCTTTTGAAAGTACTGCAATATTTTTAAACTTACTCGAAACCGCAGCCACAATGTAGCACATGATTGGCAAACTTTAGCTCTGAGACTTGACATATTGGACATAAAACCAGCAATGACATCAAATCATCAGATAAGTCGAGATCATTCGATCGCTCGTATTGTTCAATCATCCTGATTTAGATGGAAACATTTTTTTTTTTCAAATTTGGTAAAAATATTATTGTAAATTAAAGGTTGAATCAAAATACAGCAAAAAAAAATGACGTAAGATTTTATACCATTCATATTGCTCATCGATAAGTTCTTTAAAAACGATATCTTCCAAAAGAAGGTCCATATCGAGTTCGGACACTTCCACTTTCAGTACATCTGCGAGCCATTGCTGCAATTCAAATTCGTCATCAATAAATAAATTTCGTATAATTCGTTAGCTTACCTTTTCGTTTTCCAAAAACTGTCGGGAAACGTCAAACTTGTTGTGACGCGATTCTCTGACACGAATACGGCATTTCTGTTGAAGAAAATTGTGTATATTGCACTGGACCGGATAACAATTTCCATTTCAACAAGCAATTTCATTCGGTGTTAATATCTTACCTCTCGCAACATGTCACGCAATTTGTCGGTATTAATTTTGTGAACCATTGAGCCAAAATGTTGCTTTGTTTTCAATAGATTGTTATTAGCGGGCCTTTGGTCGTCCATTTTCACAATTACCTCGGATCAACCACTGAATGCAAATGATTACAATTGTTCAATGTGTAAAAATTATACCAACGAATAAATATTTATTGACTGTGCAAAAATAAAATGGTTTGTTGATCGTTTTTTTTTCGAAAGCGTATTGCTAATGAGGGTACTTAGGATGGTTCGAATGATGTTCAAATGTCAGTTTTACGCGCTCAATATCGCTTAATTTGACAAGTAACCGAATTGAGGTTAGTTCAATACAGTGATAAGCTACGCACATCCACACAGTATGCGTCTGTGGTGGTGAGTCGAGTGTTTCTCTGTGTTTAATGTCAAATTCAATGATATTTCACAGCAACTAGTCGATTGAAATGGGAAAATTAAAGACTAACTCAGTAGGGACTGGCAGTGCAAACTGAAAACATCGTTGGCCGTACAATCCGTCACATTCAATTTTATATATAATTTTTTTTTTCAAATTCAAAAAAATCGCATCGATCGTTGGAATTGAAGTTTCCATAAAATTACATTGTCTTTCCGAGTTCTGGCATATTGCACACGATCAACATTTCCTTTTCGGCCAATAGCCGAAAAACCAAAATATAACTGTTAACCAGAATTGCAATCGTATACACAATTCCAATTGCATATTCGTATACGTCTGCCGTATTACGGACCATTAGAGAGAATACGACCACACATGTAAACCGCTAAAGGAAAAAGACACATACATTCGAACAAGAAACGAACGAATCCAACGCAAACACAACACCGAATTTCCTAATATATCGTGGCTAATCGTAATACAGATCATTGTCAACAATACGAAATTTTTAAAATTTAAATTCTGAGAGAGTGTTGCTATTGCGGCGCGACGACAATCGAATACAATATATCACTGCCCCCATGTGAATTCGTTCATATTTCTACACTCGTTTTCTCACTGTGTGTGCGTGCATTCGGATGCGCGCTTGTGTGTGCGTGCGTGTTCGGTGGGATACATTTATTGGTGGACATCGTGTAATTGTGTGTATCAGTGGTTGAGCGTATACGACGGCCGAGCATGGAACATTGATACAGAGCTCTCTGTACATCATTCAGTCATCGCATACCGTGTGTGAATGTTCGCACGAACAGTGGCAAAGGAGGAGAGCAACAGTAACAAGCAACAGAATCAGAACTTCTACTGGAACTCGGGCCCGTTTGAATTGTAAAATTTTCACTGCATTCGATTCGGGCACGAGCGTAGATGTGTGTGTATGTGTGTATGTGAGAGAGCGAGAAAGCTTGTGTGTGCGGTATATAGTCCGCACTAATCTGAATATGCTCAAGGTGTTTCACGTACAGAATAGCAAAATTTTATCCAAAGCTAGCTCTTCGATGTATATGACAATTTTAACGTTCGGTTCGGCTCTTAAACTTCGTTTTTAATTTAGTTTTTTTTTATTGTTTATTGCGATAATGGAAATACAAAAAATCCCATCGAAACTATTCACATTCTCTGCGATCGATATAAAGGATGATATTGAAGAGGTAAGAGTGATTGTGCAGTGCGACAAAAGTGTATTTTGAATCGAAAGAAAATCGGAATCGTTATTTTTTTGCCATCATCTACACATTGGATACATATTGGGATGTGTGTGAATTGGCGTAAATAGACAGTTCAGTCGCCATTTTTGTTTTGCTTCATGCGATTTAGAGTGAGAAAGAGCAAGAGCTTTTATAAATCGCCCAATCGCATGGTTCAATGTGTTGACGCACTGTGTTCGTGTGTACACATATGAAGTGAAATTGTGCTCTTGTGAGTATAACATTCAAATTGTGTTGCGAACCGCGTTGGTGCTTCTCGAAACAAAAATGCGCAAATTTTGAATCGACGATTGTACAATATTCGCGATTTTCTTTGCGTCATTTTCCACATTTCATTCCACATTCATCGAATAGTTTTCAACAAAAATGTCACGCTCACACATCAGAAATTTCATTTCAATTATTTATCGACCATTGTCCACCGTTTTTAAATTGTAAAAAAGCAACAAATCTATTTAACTAAAATCTCGTTCCATTTTTCTCTCGCCTTTGAAAATAGAAATACGAACGCTCATATCAACACATACAACAGTTAACAGCAAATTTAAACGATAAGGAATATCATGATTTACTCAGCAACCTAATATGTAAAGAAAAAAACCATGAAGAAGTGTCGATTGCGTTAATTTATCAAATATTAACCGATCCAAACGCAGCACCGAAAGCGTATCGTGATTTGACATTGCTCACACGAGACGGCTTGACGTTTGTAACGAACAATTTGTCGATGCTGATTGCCGATAAATATACCAAATTTTCGGAAATCGCACGACGTCAAATGCTATGGCTGTTACGTGAATTGATTAAAAATCAGGTGCTCAATGTCGATTCAATCGTGTGGAATGTGCTGCGACAGGCAGGTGGTGGTGATTTGTCACCAAAGAATTTAGCTTTAATTGATGGTTTATTGGACATTCTAATCGATCATCGGCAATGGCTGGACAAGCATGCATTTCTGATAAGTGCCGTTGTCTACACATATGTACGCTTAATTGAGGATCATCACAGCATCGTCTTGACCACATTGAGAAATAAAGAGGTGAAATTTGTCATTGCCTTGATTCGAGACCGGTTTAATGAAGTTGTGGCCATCGGACGCGACTTTATGCGGCTACTACAAAATGTGGCTCGAGTTCCCGAATTCGAGCAGCTATGGAAAGATATTTTACTGAATCCAAAGAGTTTATCGCCAACATTTACGGGCATTTGGCAATTCCTCCAGACCAGAACGAGCCGACGCTATTTCCAGTGTCGATTGACGCCGGATATCGAACGCAAATTACACTTTTTAACGAGTAATGTGAAATTCGGCCAGCACAAGCGCTACCAAGATTGGTTTCAAGACAAATATTTCACAACGCCGGAATCTCAAAGTCTACGTTCCGATTTGATTCGTTTCATTATCAATGTCATTCATCCGACTAATGATATGCTCTGTTCGGATATCACACCACGATGGGCGATCATTGGCTGGTTGCTCACATCATGCACAAATCCAATTGTTTTGGCCAACGCCAAACTCGCCTTATTCTACGATTGGCTCTTTTTTGACCCAATCAAAGACAATATTATGAATGTAGAACCCGGCATTCTGGTTATGTACCACTCGATACGCACTCATCCATTTGTCAGCAGCTCATTATTGGACTTTCTTTGCCGAATAATCAAAAATTTTGCACCCAAACACGAAGATAAGATTCGAGCTGGAGTTTTCAATTCTCTGCGGAAGATTCTAGAGAAACAGGTAAAGCGATTTTTTTTTTAATTAACATCCATCGATAGAACGTATAATTTATATAGTTCTCAATTTCAGGTCATACCAAATCTGCAGCCACTTTTTGAATCGCCAAAACTGGATCGAGAGCTCAAAACATTGGTGCGCGACAATTTTCGCGAATTCTGTAGTGGACCACAGCTGAATGAATCCCCAGCAGATATTCCGAATCAACTTAATTGCGGTGAAGATGGAAGGCCAACATTGAACAGCTTTGGCAACGACAATGATTCCCGACCACCGTTGAATCGCATGGACAGTTCAAGTGACAATGAAGTTGAGGGCAAATTTAGCGACGATGATGATGAGAAAGAGACCGCAATAAAACAGGAAGAAACAGATGATGATGATGACTTGCCACTGTCAAAGGTGCGACTCAAAGAGAAACCAATACCAGAGAAAGTGCAATTACCCGCAGCGATCAATAGTTCATTTGATAAATTCATGAAATCAAAAACCAGCAGTACCTTTGAAGTATTTCTAAACGACCTACGAACGTGTACGAGCAATCTAGACAATGACCAAGAAACATATTTGGTGGACAGTTTGGTGACCACACTAAAAGATACATTACCGGAACTGTCCTCGATATTTCCGGAAACGAAAAGCGATGAAAAATTATTAGCTCAGTCGATTGGCTATCCGCTGTTTGGCATTTTCAAAGTGATGTACCAGCACGAGGAGAAGTGCAAAAAATGTTTTAATAATATTGTCAAACAAGTTTTCAAAAAATTACCGATGATCGGCTTTGCGATGTTGTATTTTCTAAAAGTGCATACAAAACTGCAAGCAAAAAAGAATCCAAACAGCAATGTCGCGTTCAAAACTAGTTTATACAAAACATTATGTGATCACATCGATGAAAAATTGGAAGCACAGCTGGTTAAAGATTTGGAGGCGTTAGAAATTGAGCGAACTAGCATATTTTTGTGGATATTACCCGATATTTTCCGTGAATTCAGCTCGAGCATGGTGAACAATAAGGATATACTGAAACTATTGGTCAGCTGCATTGATTCGAAGAATCAGCGTGATATTATCTATAGCATAACGCAGGGAAAACTGACAATGTTCAAAAATGACGGCGTTCTGGAATGCGTACGCGAAAGTCTCAAATACGAAACATTTGAACAGTTATTTTTATGGCAGTTAGTTCAAGCTCACGATGTGCCTATTGAATCATTGCAGGTAAGATTTGTTCTTTTTGTTTTATTTGAAAGATGAATTGATTTGATTACTTTTTCGGATTTGTAGAATATTTTGCCTGAGTTAGAAGCATCGAACCACGCAGAAGCCTTGACATATATGCTTCTTTTGTTGCGAAGTGAGGAACCAACAAACGAATTGATCCGCTTGTTGTTATGCCGTGAATCGAAATCAAGAGGAGATCCCTTCGTGACGTCGGCACTTAGGTAGGCCCAATTCCTTTCAAATTCACTGGAATTTCGAAGCATTGTCACGAATATCCCAGAACTAATGATTTTCATCGTTTTGCTTCATTAGATTTTGGTGCCAGGATTATGAAGAGAAGCTGTCAGAAATTATTGCCAATTTGTTAATATCAAAATACCAAAATAGTTCACCAAATAAACGAAAACGTTCGTTGAAAAATAATTCGACACAAAATGCGGCACCAACATCTGAACAGGTAAACTCCCACTCATCAAATCACCCAATTACAAGTTGATCAAACAATGTGGACAATTCACGGTAAAATGCTTCTACTTTTAGCTTCTTTGTCACTTGGAGCATTTTCGGAGAAGTTGTCGTCATGGAAATGGCACTGGTACTGGATTATACGTACAAGATGCAATGCAAAGGGCACTACAACAAGCTTTCTCGAACAGTAACGATAGCACAAAGGTTTGCTTATTTGTAATTCACATTCGGCGAATGTCTGAATGCTTATCAACGGCAATTTTTTTATTGATTTACAGAAACAATATACGGACTTATTCGCGTTGGCAGCGGAAGACGATACCAGTGGTGTCGGTCGTCGCGGAGGAAGTGGCAGAGGTAGAAAGCCACCGCCAGCAAAAAAGGAAACAAATAGCACAAACAGCAGCAACAAAAAGAATTCGGAGCCAATTTACAATTCAAGCGATGAATCCAGTGAGGTAAACTGCAAGGCAACCGTTTAACTAACTCAAATGATTCCAGCATTTAATTTTTTCTTGTTGTTAAAAACAGGAGGACTGGTCTAAGCCAAGAAGTGGTAAACGACGAAAAAAGGCAATAAGTGATTCAGACTGACAGGCCAAACTAGATATCGAGCGTGTGTATATCATGATCAAGGACTAAACTTACCGAAAGCTTCAATTCAGTCGAAGCCGCTTGGTTTGGAAAGATACATTTTTTATATCACATATAACAGCTACTTGCCAACCAAGTATTGAACCATTTTTTAAAGCATCCGATTGTTATCATAAAATATTAAGACATATTATTTTCATTCATTTACACATTTTGATGTATTTGTACAGAAGCGATTTGTTTTCAATTGGTACTTAACGTCTGAAAGGTGTCTGTGTCACACAATAACGCATTAGAAAAAAGTGTAAAAACGACTAATCAGGTACAGAAGCTACACTGATTTCAGATACGTTGTTCATTTGCAGTCAAAATAATTCACACAATAAATGTCAACACTTGTGTCACAAACATAGACGCAGTAATAAAATCAATTAAAAAAGCTGAATGTATTTTCCCGAATGCCATCGAACGAAATGAAGATCGAATGCAATGTTCCTGTTGCATGTAGAATGATGATGAGCAGAACACACAAGCTAGTGGCATGGTTTACCGTCTCCCCTCCCTTCCCTTTCCAGCCAATTTAAAAATTTCGTGCGCTTAATCGTTATAGTTCAGTGTCTCTTAATTCCGTAAATGAATTATTATTATTATTATTGGAATAAGTAAAGAAAATTTAATTACAGACAAATTTACAGTTATAAGAGCAATTTAGAATTGTAAATCGAATTTTTTCAATGAGAAACTCACACATTTTTGGACAAAATCAAACAAACAAATAAGTAAAATCGAAAAATACAGATATTTTACAGAAACAGTAAAATTTGAAGTAAAAGAACTTAAAAGCAACATTGTAAAATTCAATTTGTGAATTGAAAAGATTTTTATTTTTAAAAAAAAATATTATATAAAAAAAGTAAATGAAATAAAAAAGCAAATAAAGACAACAAATTTGGACTTTTTTGGATTAGCTCATGGATCAAATGGATATGGAGGAATGCTTTTTTGTTAGAGTGTGCATCGTTAATATCCAGTGCGCAATTATTCATTATTCATTTACAATTTTTTTAACAATCCCTCTATATACTCGACATTTGTTTCAATCGGGTCGTCGGATGTTGATATATTAAGTGACATGCGAGCATTTAGATTATTACACGAACATTATACGTTTTCGCGTTTTTTATGACTAGGAGATTACATCCGTTCTAGCGATATAACCTCGTGGACGATAGTTTCCGTTAAGATACACGTCACCCGGCCTTGGTGCCACCTCAAAAGCAATGAAACCATCAACATCACTGAGTTGTTTGGAGAAGAATTTGGCGGCAAAAGTGGCTCGACCAGAATACGGTGGCGTGTACTTGAATGTAGCCGATGCAATACCATCAACTGACACCTCTGGAACCTGTGAAAAAAATTTCGCCGTTATTTGTTCTATTTTGAAAATGAATGCTATTGCGCGTCGTTTTTGACTCACTTTGAGTTGCAGTTGGCGTTCGAGTCCGGTACCTTGTATGTGAAACATAGCGTGTTTCAGTTGCATTGGCAGTGGGTTCGCTAAACGAACGATAACATCAATTTCCTGATCAACCTGTGGATAGCCTTGCAATTTGATTTTCACGTCTGGCTTGCGAACTCGGAAATCATCTTGAGCAAAATAATCGAAATCGGTGTCGTGAACTTTGGCGAAACATGAAATATTAAAAGCTGCTTGATCGGACAGTTTTTTGAAATATTCGTAAAAGGTCACTTCCATTTCGATGACGTCAATCGATTCGGGTGGAATTTTTTGATCGAAGTCGAACGATTTGATCTGATCGCGATTCCTTCCTGTATAAAAAATTGACTCAACCAAGAGTGAACCAGATACTCGATACGAATTTTCGGGCGATCTATTTTTGATTTGAAGCATCACGATAAATTTTTCACCAATTATAATATCATCCAATAACTCTAAGTTGAAGTGAATATCGTTGAATTCTTCGTTTAAGTAGAATCTGTAACGAATGCAAAAAGAGCTTGAGGAACACTTTTGATTTCAAAAGGAGCGTTATTCTACCTGGAAAAAGCACTATTTGCCTGTTTTAATGCCTTAAGCATAGTATCACGTTCATCTTGACTCTTCTCTGGGAATTTATACGAACTTGTGATGTCCTCGCGTTCGAATCGTCCAATTGCTTTCGTACTTATCAATTGTCCAATGGCCAATGTATCTTTGCGCAGTAATTTCAAAGGCTGAGATGGACCGGCATACAGCCAAAACAATTTGTCTGCGTTGACTTCAGCGAATAAAAAGTTGCAATCGTAAGGACGAAGAACTTCACCGAATTTCACAGCACGCACTGGGGCTGGACCACAACGGTATATGCCATCTGACATTTCTTGTGGCGTTGAATCTACCGCTTGCCATCCATTATAAGTCAACCCATCATTGCTCAAATCTGGTCTCTGCATCCACATTTCATTCCAAACGTGATAATTCCAAATTGAATCCGCATTCAAGTGCTCAAGTGTTTTACCGTTTTCATCGACAAAGTAATCCACTGTTAAAGAAGCTTGTGTATCATGAGCACACGAATACGTCGTGACAATACGAGATGGGATTCCAATGGCACGGGCAACTATAAATATGTTTGCAATATTATTGGAAGTTGAAAATACCTCCTTGTTAGAATCACTCACTTGTAGTTAATGTTCCTGCAAAAATCCAGCACTGACCATATCGCACTGGTTTTCGTCTTTGGTAATACTGCTGAAGAATTTCAACGGATCCAACCCATTTGGTTGGAGGCGTGCCGCCAGAAAAGTCTTCACTCCAATTTCCCATAATGGCACCATCGTCATCTTGTGAATTCACAATTGCTGAAAGTGATCTCGCTACACGCACAGGATCACCCCGAAAGGCAGGGGCAATTTTCCCAACAGTTGCTATCAATAACAATGAGCATTGCAAAATATTTCTTTCGAATTGTCCTAGCTGCCAAATTGTGGGTCTCATCCGATTGTATGAGCCGCGCCAGATCAATGTCGAATCGGATAATACATATTCGTCACGACTTGCGATATCTATCAATAGTAATTATAAAAAGGAAATCTGTTATAATTTTTACATTATTGACTAATTAATTTATTCTTTTGAAAAAGGTAAATATTTGAAAAGTATTTTTTTTTTTTTTTTGTAAAAACATGATTTTGAAATATGAATTCTAAGCTTGCAGCTTAAGAATATTACTTAATTGCCGACGCACCTTCCGTAAAAACAAGATCATCGTGACACCAAGGATTGAACAGCATGAAAAATGTGTCTGGACTTTTGAATGTTGCAGCACCTCCACCTCGCGCTAACTGCGTATCAATATCGAAATTCCATTCACCAACGGCGGCATTCGCCGCAGGCTTTACTACAACTTCCAGATTGTCTCCATTCTTACCATCGACGATGCATTTCCATTCATATGAACTTCCCAAATCGTACGAATCGTGTCGCAATACAACTCCGACTAATGTGCCATGACCATGATTGGGATTATCATCATCTTTCAGTGCAAATATAAAGCTGATGGAATCTCTGTACGAATCAAATGGCCGATTAAAACCGATAATCAATCGAAAAGGTTGTCCTCGTCGAATAACCAATTTTGCTGTTTCGCCAGCACCTGAACTACGATGCATCAAATCATATTTCTCCGTATGATGCTCGTAGCCATTCCTATCAAAGCAAAAATCCAACGAACGTACTCTCAATGCTGCCGGGGAAGATGCTAAAAAATTTTTTTTGAAAAAGACCAAAAATTGAACATAATATCTGATTAAAAATGTGACTTTGAAGAAAAAACATTTGTTCAGTGTCAAACTAAAATTTACAATGATATGAAGGCCATCGACCGAATGTTGGTCTAACGCGATCACGCCTACGATTCCATGGCATTAATTCATGTACCCTATCATAGCTTGAATTCCACAAATCTCTCATACGATCGGTCATTTTGTCCCACTACGATTTTTACGTTACGAGACTTCAACTCAGAATAACAATAAAAAATGGCCAAATTTGTAAAAACATCCGATAACAAATGGTTTCAATCCAATACCAATTCCGACGTTTAAATTCACATACGCGTTGTCAATTAAACTATTAAGGCAAAATCACATCTTATTGAGTCAACGTTTAAAAACAAACTAAATTTTATGAGATCAAACAATGTCTAAGTTACTCACAACTATTATGCACAGACGCAATCCTCGATCGACAATTAACGCTAAGTTCATTCAAATGAATAGTGCCCACATTTTATGAATAAAAATGGGCAAACAATGCATCATTATTTCTCAATGGAAGGAAAATCAACTTGCAGATTTTCTATTCTGGTTTAAAAAAAAATGACGTAAATGATCATAAATGCTATTTTGAGTTAATAGAACCGCATATTTCTCCACATTCTATTCGAATTGAAAAATGAGTCAGCTCTTGATTTTTCGAAAAGAGTGAAAATTGAACGATTTATGACTGATCTGCAAATGATTCGAAAAGACGGCTTGAATAAATATTTTGAGTGGCGAATATTGGCTGAACAACCTCAAATATGTTTATTCGTTAAGTGTTTACTTCTAATTTTGCATTTTATTTTCTAATTTTCTAATAAAAGCTTTTCATTCGAATGAGGTTGAAATTGAGACAATCAATTCAAATCATTTCTCAAACGGAGAGTGAATCAGAAGCAATGCAATTATTGAGTGACTTTGATTTTGTTATTATTTGCATGATTTTTTCGAAGGCTTTGTTTGTCCACCTACGAAGGCACAAAGATTGAATGCAATTTTCAAAAGAAAAATAAATATTAATTTTTGATTTTAATGAGACATTGAAAAATACTTACAATCGGCTTCATCGAATGGTGCGGCAACAAGACCTAAAGACATCGGTTTGGATATGACAGTATTTGATTCATCATCACACCAGCCACACTTGCTACAGCACCAACAACATCGCGACGCACAGCAATTTTTCAGCTTTTTTTCGAACGTGGACGGATGTGAGCAAGAGCTCCCCATATTGTTTATATATTCGTTTATGACCTCTTCAACGTTTTTTTTTTTTGCATTTGTTAAACAAAAAGTATTTCCATATTATATTTTATGTGTCTAAAGTCTATTGAAACAATTTTTTCCGCTGTTTGCACTTGATTTACTTGTGACACAAGAATTTCTCACCAGACGAACTTGACTCGCATTGATCAGACACCCACTGAAATTCGGACCATATGCTACACTACTTCGCATAATTAAGCTATTTACGGTCAATCGCCACACTGATCTACATTTTCAATCGAAATTAAAATCAAAATTGGAAAAATTGTCTCTCTGAAATCAGTTAGAAGAATAAAATATAAACTAGATTCCGAAGATGTACAAAAAAGGAATCACCAAATGTGATTTCAAAATGTATAGAAATTGTTTAAGTTGCACTTAAAATTGTCTGATGATCTAAACAAAAGCACATTTTTTTCTTTGATCTGCATGAATTGAATTCAAATTATGCTTGATTCTTATGGTTCCGAATGTTGTTCATTATTAAATACTCATTTAAATTCACGCACAAATGCCGCTCATTCGGCAGCCTTACAAGCTTGACAAAACAATTATTCGTAATCGTTCGACCCAAATCCTCCGCCAATTTTCAAACAAACAATCCAAAAAGAATTTCGCAAGCACACTGATGTATTCTGTGATTTCAATAAACCTCTAAACGAAGCGTAAATGTTGCATTATGGCGAACTAGAAACCTTGGCGCTTGCACAAATGGCTTTAATTACACTTCGAAGTATGCTACGGATTGAATCAATATCAATTTCGTTCGCATGTATGCGGAATGCAAACAATAGAATACATTCGATATGAAATTTTATTGGCGCAAGTGCACTTCTTAATAATGATGCTCAAAGAGAGAATTGAACATGCAATCGAAATGAGGTTTTTCACTTCTCGCACAATTCACATTTGCATAAATTTAATGATAGACACCTAAATTTTGAAGTGACATCACTTGATTCTCACACCGTTTTGCAAGTGTTTTAGTTCTTTTTTTGTTTATTTGTAAATATGGTTTTTTTTATGCATCAATAATGTCGATTAGCCTGAATTTCACACATATCTATTGCGGATATTACTAATAAATCACAAAAATTGCCTCTAGGAAAATATATTTGAAGAGAAGAAAAATATATTAAAGTGCACCAGGGAAGATATATTATGATGGGTTTGACATTAATTAAAAAGCTTAAGATAAAGATTAAGATTCAATGTAAGATCGCAATCCACTGTTGTTCACTGTTACATCTCGACAGCGGATTCAAGCAGCGTGCAAAAGCGCGTGGTACACGATTCACGTTTCGAAATCAAGTGAATCAAATTGACTTCATTCACCAGAAATCAAACAACGCGTTGCTTATTTCAGCGTTCAACCGCTTTCAATAAACTAAAAATGAGCAATTTGAATATCAGGCGGAGCACGATATTATAGTTATATGTTCAGCTCTTCAACGCTGCTTAATGTCTTAACTCATTTGTTTGTGTTGTTAATTCCTGTAGATAAATGGAGATAAAACAGATCTTTTTGATAAGATATGACATAAATCATAATCCAAAGATAAACTAATCAATCTAATCAACTGCTGGAAACAAAATGTTCAATGCATTCACAACCTCGCCTGAATGGTGAATTTTATTGAAAATTGCTTGGGTGGTCACCAAATATGGATGCAATAAGTGTTTAGAAATACATTATGATAATGACTTCACACCGTCCCAACTTGTTCACAGTCTGTTTTGGCTTTTATTTGGCTGTTCTGTTCGATAGAATTTTAGCATTTTATTTTTACGAAATGTTTGTCAAATGAAACTGAGAGTATTGGTGGATCAGTGAAATGAAAACAGAATGGCTCTCAGCCAATCATATTTTATGGCATCTAGAGATCTGTCAAATTTATTTTGTTGTTTGTCAATTAGAATTTCAAATGTTGGCTAGCTGAAATGTGTAATTTATGAAATAATTACTTATTTGAAAAACTGTTTTTTCAATGCCTTTTTATTCATAACTTTTTCTATAAAAAACAATTGATGAAAATCTAAATTTCAAAACATTAGAATTTCTTAAGAAATAAATTATGACTGGAACCAATGTAATCGAAAAGTCGGTCATCTAAAAACAGTACAATGTGTAGAATAGCTTTTAAACTGAATGTATTCATTTATTCTAAAATTGAGTAAATTTAATTGGATTCAGATGTTGTCGGAGACATTCAGGCCTCGAAGATCTGTAATATTACATCGATTAGAATTAATTTTTCACCCGATTTTCAGCTCTAACACAAATGGATTGTAAATTGCCCGCGAATCAAGACATAAATCGGGATTCTGTGACAATTTCTAAGACGATTATTCTGACCCCAGATTTTTTTTGAGTGAAGTCCTGAATGGGAACACTGCTGTTAACCAATTTAAATGAATCCGTTTTGTGTGAATATATCGATGATAAGTTTCCATTGATCGATTATATGTTTTGGCGTTTGTTTCAAATGGTAGAATGAATCATGGCAGATATCTGTCATTGAACTTATATCCACATTGATGACCTTAACCATAAAAAGCACGTGCATTAACTTCCACTTGGCCTTGTCCTGAATTTCCTTCCACATTCTAAATACATTTATTTATTCAAATCAATAAATTGATATCATCTCGAATTCGTTCTTCATCACTTACTGTTCAAAACCATAATCATCCAGTGGACAATGGACGTTTTTCTGAACTCTGAGCAATAATGGTTGATGAAAAATTTGAAATTCTGCGCCAAATCTTTGCAGCAAACACTTGTGAACAAAAAGAATATCAAGTCAAACACAAAAGTACCATAATGGTACAATTGAAAATCGTAGATTTTAATTTTCTTTGCGGTAACATCTATAAATAGAAACGATGCATTAGAATTCTAGACCAAAATGTTTTCATGGCAAAAAGTGTAAAGCTTGCCTTTATTAACCATAATGTTGTTGATCCATAAATCTCGAAAAACGACCGTCGTGAAAGGCGTGTCTGCAGGAGGGATCGTGTCTTTAAAACATTCAAAGCCAATTTTCAATTGTTCTTCGATTTTGATATCAAGGTCCTTAATTTGTCGCAATTCCTTACAAAGACCCTACGTAATCATTATGAATTATTAAATAAGGTGTTTAACCGCTAAACCGCGTATGAGCTGGCGTGAGTTTTATCTTACATCAAGCATGCTGGTGTCGTTTTCATCTTTAAACATACCAACTACTCCCAGAAATGGCCTGAATTTAGTATTGAAGTCTTTCGGATGCAGGCGTCTTATTGCGATGCACAAGCCATGAAATTGTGCGAGAAACTGTGAAATTATAATCAATATTTGTCAAAGTCAAATTACGAGGAACCAATGAAAGTTAATTTCATGGAATTTACTTTTAAAATCACCAGTGTCTCTTTTGTGTCGAATCCGATGGCTCTATCCTTATTTACATAATTCATAAGTTTGATATTTTTGAGCAATAAAACCGCGTCCAAATCAGCACTTGTTGCATCTGGAATTTTACAATTTGCACGAGCTGTTGATTAGTTATTTTAAACTATATGTCAATTGGAATATCTTGAATCTGGGAACCATGCCTGAACTAAGTGAGATTCTAAAGCCAAGACATGGGATGAATGCATCAATCCTCTCATCACACGGTACATTTGCAGTTCGTTGAAGTTCCTTCAAAGTCGGAATAATGATCGAATAAAAATGAGTCTCTTTCACGAACGAAATAGCAGGCTGAAACATTTCAATTGAACGCGGATCTACAGGGGGAGTTTTGCACACCAAATTTAAGGTTTCGCTCTGTGGATTCAAAAATTTTGAATTAAAATTCAATTCTTAATTAAGAAAAGAAATTACTTTTGTCGAATCGCCGTTTCTTGCAACTTTAACATCAAGTGATTGTATAATAGACCCATAATTGTCTCCAGGCTTTGTCAGCGGCTTTAAATCATAGTTTAAAACTTTTCCGTTCAAACAATTTTCTAAGAACTCGATTAAGTTGTTTATTTCACATGAAGAATCGCTTTTATTATCCATTTTTCGAAAAAAATAACCATTTACATCGAGATACTTTTAACAAATGTGCGATAAATCTCATCATACCAGCAAAAGATCCCAATTAAACAGAGATGGCAACGTTCAGCTTACGCTGAGTCAGAGAAATATTTACATAAACATACTATTCGCATTAAAAACATAGCTGTGTGTTGATAGTTTCAGCAGCTTCAGCACTATTGAGAGCGCAACAGTAATATTTCCGACAAGAAATTAGGTCCGTAATAAGTGTCCAACGGCTTGCCGAACACTCGTACGTATACTTGTAATACGATAAACATTCAGTGGATCGGCTTAACGCAAAATCTTGAACAAATAGCCAATTTTATCGTCCACAATCAAAGATGTATGTATGTTTATTTTGTAAGTCTTAACTCCACCCCATTTTGTTTTGCCTACTTTTAAAAATCAAGTGCGAGCAATTGATTCGGATCCAAGTCGTGTGCGCCACGTCGATTTGTTTTGGAAAATATGTCATTGTTTACAAACATATCGTAAAATAAAACCAGTGAAATTGGACTTCATTAGATTTGGGTAAGTGCAGAATATTTATAATACGTGTACACCAGCGAATATAAACAAGTTTAATTAAAACATTCCATATTTCAAAGCAATCCCACAATTTAATGAAATATGAATCGGCGGGAAGAACTCTTTCCATCAGATTCGATAGGAAAAATCTTGAAACTGCAACTATTTGGGAGAAATAATGCATCAAGGTAATATTGGAACTAATCGTGAAACAAGAATTTATTCGAAAAAAAGTGTAACATGATTTACATTGCATTTACATATAGTTTAAGTTTCACCATTATTCCGAATGAATGTTTGTTGTTTCAAATATTTCCATTTTGTTTTTTTTTTTTGGTTCATTATTTTGTCGGAATATTTTCAAACTTCAGTATTTTTCCTATCTCATCTGAAGGTCAATATCACAACTGAAAAAAATTTGAATATTTTTCATGTTTCAGTTTTTCGTATTCTGTATTCAAGTTTCATTTCAATGTGACTTCTTTTCAAGGCACATTGAACTGATACTTGAATACAGAATACGAAAAACTGAAACTTGAAAAATATTCGTGTGGTCTTCTCGGATGTTTTATTCCTGTGAATTTTTTTTTTCATTTGTAATATTGAAAAGTTTTATTCTCAGTTTCAGTAATGCATGTATCTTTTCTATGCTTCAGACTTCCATGTTGGAATGATTTGAGTCGTTATTATTCTCAGGCATTCAATTTACTTCCCATCGATTCAATAAGCCATTCATAATATAAATCCATTTTCCTTGAACATATCAATAAAATCAATTTAAATCTCGATAAAATGATACCAGGCGATTGTTCTTTTGTGCAACATGTATCGGTAGATATTTTTTTCACTGATGCGGCAGAGCTTCTATCAATCATTGCGAGCTTGGTCATGTAAAGCACATGCAGCAATTCGTGTGTCGCCTTATCTCGAAATTCATTCTAAACAAGCCAATAAACAATACCATATTCAACTGACGGTTTAAATTTCTTATTTGAAATCATTTTCAGACTTACTTTTCAAACGAATAATCGTCCAGTGGGCATTTTACTAATGTCTTTGTGAATTCGGAATAATAATGCTTGATAAACAATTTGAAATCTTTCGCTAAATCATTGCAGGAGACACTTGTGAGCAAAAACATCATTAAATCACATACAATCGTTTGATACTGATACATTTGAAGATAGTATAATTTGATTTTAATGTGCTCATCTTCAACTGAAAAAAAACAAGAGTAAAAACAATATTACAGAATCTACAAAAACAATATTGAATTACAATTGAAATGGCTGATGATTTCTAATGAAATACCTCTTTTCACCATTACATTATTGATCCACACATCTCCATGAATAACTGTTTAAAATGGATTGTCAACAGGACAGGCTTTTTCTCTTGCAAATCTGTAACAGGCTCTCAATTGATTTTCAATATTAAAACTTCCCACTGCACTTAAGTTTTCGTTGAAGTATAATTCGTTACAGATAGACTTAAACAACAATTGAATGATTGATAAATTAAATTAAAATATCTTATAGAGATTAAATAATTAATTACATCAAGTATTTGAGTGTCATCAGCATCGACAGTGTGATTAACAATGTCCAAGAATGGATCGATATTCGTTGCAAAAAGCTGCGGCTATTGCCGTTTGGAATTGCGCTAAACACTATAATATTATCATGATCCGTAAATTAATCTAAAAAAGGGTGCAGTTATAAAAAAAATTACTTTCATGGCCGCCAACGTTTCGTCTTTATCAAAGCCGACAAATCCACTTTTATTAACATAGTTTTGCATTTTGATATTCTCAAGCAACAGAATCGCATCCGCATCAATAAATTGTGCATCTGAAAATTTTGTTTTAATTTTCATCACTAATTATATTGGGTTATTCAACACAAACAATTTAATAAACACGTCGAGTCTTTCAGATTCAGGAATTTCGTAGATTATTCAAATTGCTGTATAATCGCAATTATATCCGAATAA
Source organism: Obolodiplosis robiniae (assembly GCA_028476595.1). Lineage (NCBI taxonomy): Eukaryota > Metazoa > Arthropoda > Insecta > Diptera > Cecidomyiidae > Obolodiplosis > Obolodiplosis robiniae. Next base: position 16,954,232 of record CM052014.1, read on the forward strand.
TAATGCTTCTCTTTCATAAACGTTAAATCTGATTGCAGGACATTAGCCAAGTCTGGATTTGTAATTGACACTTTACTGACCAAATGTACGAATTCATTCTGCAAATGGAATTTAGTTTTTTTTAATTATTAGTATTCGCTACTAACTAACTTTGTTGCAAAAGAGACATATTACTTCGCCGTACACGAAACGAGAATAGACGATATTCGATGACTTCATTGCCTTTTTTTTATCGCATTTTCGAAATTTATCGCATTTGATGTAAAATCTTGATACCGAATGCGAAAACGGTATCAACAATTTTTCTTCTTGATTTTTTCTGTTAATTGACTATTTTACATCTGTCAACATAAGGAGCTATCCTAAATGAAGCGGCATTTCTGTTACTTTCTAGCAAGTATCCCAACGGACAAAATGCTTGGAGCGATTCCACAAGTATTCCAAATATATGAAGATCCTTCGATATCCGAATATTTTTCATATGAAAGTGGCGTTTTTATTCCACGTTCCGAATGTTGGTTTGACACCTCGATAAAAATTCGAGGCGCAACACCACGTACAATATTATTTTCATATGTAAAATATTCGAATATCCATGCCAATTTCATTGGATTTCAGGTTTAAAATATCCGAACATTTTTCCCGCAGGAAAATCACAAATTGTTTCTGTATTCACTCAATGTCATCGTTATAAATATCTTCATAAATATGGACTCCTTAATACTCCAAATACGAGATACGTCCTTCGTAATCTCGAATATCTTCTTGGCGCTCGATATCATTGCCGTTCAATGTGTAGGTAGTTCTGAAGAATCGTGCATTTTCGCCATAGGAACTGAAATTTGCGAATTTTGAATGATTTAAGTAGAGTCAATTAAGGGCACACCATCTCATCAAATTGTCGATGACACGCTGCAACACCGATGTGTGGTTCCCATAACATGGGCAAACAAAATTACAATTGCAACATGCAAAAACAAATTGATGTTCTTGACAATCGTGAGTGTATTTGTTTTAATGTACACCAAAACAAACATATAAGTTCAGATAAACACGGCAATGGTCCTGCTGCCAATTCAATGCAAACTACAGCTGATTTGACTGATCAGATCTCTACACAAAGCAGCACATCTGAGACGGTTCGGAGTGAGTCACAATCAAGCGAGTAATATATAAATGTTAAAACAATGTGGACCAATGTAACAAACGACGTATCCAATTTTGCAAATGAAATAGAAATAATTAACAAGAGAATCAATAAATTTGAACGGGCGCTAATCGACGTTGCTGAATTTGAAAAATCAAACAACGATGGGCTCATGTCAGTTGCATCCACCATCAGTGGAAATGAATTTGAAATACACAAATTAAGTGAAGCAGTTGATACATGCAATGCACTGTTGGAAACCAATCTGACCGCTATGATTGAAGCACAAAAGTTAATAGCGGAACACTATCTACAGTAAAGTAAAAAAATTGCAAGAGGATTACGAAGAATTATTCGGAGTCATGTCAGACTTTTCTTTCGCGCTTAAGCGACACAATAACACAATAAAAACACACTTCGATTTGAATGAAGCATACAACAAGGAAATCACCACGAAAAATGAAACAAAATTATTTAACCTTGCAATAAACAAAAAAAACAATGCTAACAAAAATACTATTTTCCACTCTAATAACAACAATGGAAAACGATATAACACGAACAAGTGCAGTATGGGAACTATGATGATGGAATCATTACAGCGAGGTAAACGGCAAAGTGACAAAATAAAAATCAGGAGATACAAAGTGAACTCAGCATTACACTTGAAAAATGCTGGGAGAAAATCAACAACACCAAATGGCACACGAATAAAATTAAATTTGATCCTGAATGTCATCACATCATAGCGGTGACCCTGATAGCAATTCTACCTGAAAATATCGACGTTACGGTTCTCTCAAAACAAGTTGGCGATTTTTTTGGGAAGACGACAGGCTGAAACCTCGCATCTTTTCACGCGGTACAGCCCACAATGAACACATCAACTCAGAATCCAAATTTCATCAAACTGCTATTCATCTGCTATTCAATTGGACACATCTCCCGGCATTCATGTAAATAATCTATCAACAGTCAGCATCACAGCACAAAACGGTAAATATCATCGCTGCCTAGTAGACGCTTTCATACGAACGAACGTCAATAACATTAAGATAGGTCAGGATTCTACTCTAAATACTAAACACGTTTTCAAAGTACGGGATGATAAATTCATAATTCTTTTACTCAATATCAGATCTATTAAGTACAAATTAAGTGAATTAGAAATTTACATTGAGGCGAACAAATTAAAGCCAGCCATTATTATCACAACCGAATTTTGGCTTAAAGATGAAGACCTAAAGTTTTTCAACCTAAAAAACTATGAAACAATTGGCAACTGCCGAAAAGACTCTCGTGGTGGTGGGATTATTATATTCATCAGAAACAATTTGAATTTTAATATCATCTTAAACGAACAATACTGCAAAAGCCATCTAATTTTATTTCACCTGAAGGGTCTTGATACGAAAATTGCAGGCTTTTACCGTTCACCTTCAACTAAACCTGATGAATTCATTAATTTGCTTGAAAGAATTCTAGATTAAAATGACAAATTAATTTGCCTCGGTGATACCAATTTTGATCTACTAAAAAAAGACGACAATTTTGTTTTAAATTATCTTGATACTCTAAAAAAAACCATTTTAATATTCCCAACAAAATCGATATTAATAATCACACTTATTATGAAGACAAAAATGGGAAAAAACATTTCAGTATTTTAGACCATATTTTTTCAGATAAATTCCACAATACTGAAGACACCAAAATCGATATTAGGGAGGTCTGCTTCTCCGACCATAGACTTTTAATATTCGAATGTAATCTATTTAGCAAAAAATACGAAATTACAAGTCAAAAAACAATTACTAATTATGATAAAGTAAATACCGAATTAGACTCATTTGAAAACACCAGACGCGATTTCAATTATTTCATGGAATTTTTTTCTAAATCAATAAATGCTTATTCAACAGTCAAATCCTTCAAAATCAATCCCAACCATAAAAAATGTTGGTTGGACGCTGATTTAAAATTGGAACCTAAAAAAAAGAAAAGAGCTTTTCAAACTGAAAAAAGTAATCCAAATATCAGTACGTATAAAAAAGAATTCAATAAACAAAAAAATAAAGTAAGATCCAAGATTCTTGATAAAAAAAAAGATTTCTTCGACTCTAAATTTGCCAAAACAGTCGACAATCCAAAGAAATTTTGGAACAACATAAATAATTTAATCTACAACAAGAACTACAAAAAAAAGGAGGAATTTCAAATCAAAAACAATCTGGGAAAGTCGTTTAATACTAAAGAAATAGCGAACTATTTTAACAATTATTTTATTGAATTGCTTGAGAAAACTATTATTAGCGAATATGACGATTTTGAAAATGATGATGTAAAAATTACCAGCAACTACCAAAATTTGGAATCAATGTTTCTACATAATGTCAATGAAGAGGAAATTTTTAATATCACTAATAATTTAAAAAATAGCCAGTCTACCGGTATTGACGGAATAAATACAAAAGTTACCAAGGAATGTGCATTCTCTCTATGCAAAATTCTTCCTCACTATATAAACGAATCATTTTCATCGGGATTATTTCCAGACTGCCTTAAAATCGCCAAGGTTATTCCAATCTACAAAAAAATGGGCTCGAATTCCGAAGCGAAAAATTACAGACCGATTTCTCTCCTGAATATAATTTCTAAAATTTTTGAATCATGTCTATATAATCGGCTCTACTCTTTTTTGGTGAAAATTAAATTCTTTGATAATAACCAATTCGGATTCTTAAAAAAATCTAAAACCACTTCAGCGTGCATCTCTTTTATCAGCAAAATTCAAAGAGCCCTTAATGACAACAAAATAGTCTGTTCGATTTGTTTTGATGTTGCTTAAGCGTTTGATTATTTAATGAGATGTATACTGTTGAGGAAGATGGAACAACTGGGACTTCGGGGTAATGCTCTCAATATTTTTAAAAGTTATCTTGAAAATAGACATCAAGCAGCTATCATTCAAAACACAAGAAGTGACACAAAGGAGTCGAATTATGGTGTTCTTCAAGGCTCTAAATAAGGTCCCCTATTATTTCTCATATATATTAATGACATTTTTGATTCGAATCTCCAAAGAAATTTACAGCTCTTTGCAGACGATTCCGCCCTATTATCCATCGCGGATGATGCAAATTCTTTAAGCAAAATGATTTCTGAGGATCTTACAATTTTCAGTAATTGGTTCAAAAACAATTTACTTGTTTTAAATGCGGACAAAACCAAAATAATTTATTACAACTCCAAAAGAAAATAATTTCAAAATTTTCCAGATATTTTTCTCAATCAAGTAAAAATCACAAGAGTTGATGAAGCCAAATATCTCGGACTTTTAATTGATAAGGATTTGACATGGAATTCGCACATAAATTCTCTAATTAAAAAATTAAGTCCATACGTTGGGGTTTTTAGGAGAGTCTCTTTCATATGTGGTGATAGCGTTAAAAAAATGCTCTACTACGCTTTCTTTTACTCGAATATAATTTATTTACTCACTATTTGGAGCGGAACCAAACTAGAAAACATTAAAAAATTACGTGTTTTACAAAACAAATGTTTACGAAACTGGTTTTTTAACGAATATCGCATAGGCAATGTCTCAACTGGCGATATTTTTCGCGAACACAGATTTATAGAATTAGAAAAAGTAATTGATCTCGAAATGAATACTAATTTATATAAAATAGTTAATAATGAATTAAAATGTGACATTGTTATTGATTACAAAAGTGATATTAACAATCACGAAACAAGACAAGCGAAAAAAATGCATAAAAATAAAACCAGAAATAAATTTGGATCCCTATCATTTCTAAATCGCGGAATCTCGACTTATAATAATTTATCTTCACCATTGAAACAATCAAATAATATAATAATTTTCAAGAAAAACCTTAAAAAAATATTACCTAATAATCAAGCACTCGAATATAAAACAAAACCAAAATCAAAGTCAAAGACTAACAACTACCAAAGCTCAACTAAATATTAGCAAATAAGCAAAAATGTATTCCTATTTTTAAGGGCGTTCATGTATTTACATTTGCCATCATCAATAAATAAATAAATAAAATCTATGAGCATTGCAAATAGCAATGGACCAAAAGTGCTTCTTGCCGGTACACCATACGGTGATCCATGTACAACGTGATGATTCTGAACAGCCTTTTCGCAGTTTTTCAATAATTTCTATAATAATAATAATTATTTAATAAGCCGCCGAAACCAAACTGTATCGAATGCCGTATCGAAGTCACCTTAAAACACGTCCATTTGCCTTGCCTTCTTGAAATGATTTGTCAATATTGAAAAGTTCAACAGATTTGTTTCGCAGATTCAATACCGAGCAGTGTCATGTTTATATCGACAGAATTTTGCATAGATAGATAGAGAGTTCGATTTCATATTCTCCTTAACCATGAGAATGTACTTCCATTCAAATCGTTAAATGCCCGTAGTGCTGCAGAGTACTCACCAGTCATAATTTCTATTAGTCTGCGATTTAACAATTTATCATGATGATTGTTCAAATGTTGTTGCGAAAACGATTTGATCGTTGTTTTGGGTACAATTTGTTCAATTGAGGAAATAGTCAAACGTACACGGAACGAGAATAGCGCTATATCATGAATTCATTGCATGATTGTTAATCGCATTTTTGACTGGCACATTTGATTCATGTTCGTACCGCCTCTGAAGCGCATATATCAATATAAATATTCTTATTTTCTAAGCGAAATTAACAACTGTTTATGGAAAGGGTTGAAAATTAAAAAAACAAAACACATATAGCTTCGGAAGAAAAACATTCTCTATTAAATAGACGAAGAATATGCTAATACAAAAATTCAATGCGAGAGACACTAATGAATAATTGTTGAGAGTAAAAGCCTAATAAACAAGCACCAAGGACGTAAGCCAAACAAGTCGACCGGAATGGTTTTCACTCTTGGTGTTTGAGTATTGCCCACCATTCGACTCGAAATGAATTTTCAAAAAACGATTGCAACCATTCCCGGAGCGATTTGTTGTCCGTTGTCCGTTGTCCGTTGAACGCAATGATTTGTCAACACGAAAACTCAGAAAATTGAGCTTATTATTGATCGTTCATGAATGCACAAAAATGTCTTAATTGAGAATAAAAGTCGATTAATTTTCAGCTCATTCGGATAATGTCTTCGGGTAGCTCAAGTGGGGCCTAGTCATTAAATGGGCGGTTTTTCAATAAAATTACGAGATTTTTTCATGGGGACTATGTTTATTTAACATTGTAGCATTATGAAACTTTCAGAATATAATTTTTTTATGAACAAAATAAGTAATACAAAATTTTCGGAGTTAAAATGGTTTATTTTATGAAGTCTATGTTTATTCCACGTCGTATCATTATGAAATATCCTAAATCTCATCTTTTCACGGAAAGAATTAGTCGCATTCAATTTCAAGTCAATCCGATGAGATTTAGTAAATATTTATTTGGCGGCTAAGTTCTTAGAACGAAACAGTGTTATTCAACGTAAATGTCGACTGAATTAAAATCTTATTCTTCCATGTAATAAGGTTCATTTTTGAAACAAATAACGGCGTTTTCACCGAAAATCTTCAAATTCTCCCTCTATCTCGATTCTCTGAGAAGACATTTGGAGGGATTTGAGAGAAAAATTCAGATTTTTATTTACTGTAAGAATTTATATTTTTACGAGTTTTTGTAGTGTTTTTCAATACTCAAATAATATTTCCAAGGTTCATCAACTAATAGTTCCCGTCTCGCGATATCAATGATTTCATTAGAATTAGGACAAAAACAGACATCAATATTGTTATTAAAAGCACTTTCTCGGAAGCGAAAAGCTTTTCCTGGGCTTGAGTGATGGCGACACCCAAACAGCATTACAATCGCAAGAAGTTCCTGTAGACGATGATTCAACTGAAGGATTTCAACTGTAAAATTGTCAAAGACAACCGCGCTACCGTTGAGCACAAACAGAAAATATCAGATTTTTGGAAAAGCAAAACATCAATTCACCCGGCACTTTACAAACTAAGTTCTGCAATGTGTATTGTATTTACAATTTCACCGACTTAGACTTCAGTCGAACGTAATTTTTCCGCACTTGCTCTTGTACTTACGTCTCTTCCAACTAAACTTGGGGAGTATAATTTGCACAACATTATGTTGATCAAAGAGTTATTTGATATAATCGAAATAAAAATAAAATAAATGTAGAATCTAATTTGAACTAAACCAAAAAAATCACAGTCAACCTATTTAAATTTTGAATGAAATCACAAACGGAGTGAAGTTGGTTTACATAACTATAGCCGAGGATTATAGTCATTGTGATATTCATTGGATATTATTGGGAACAGGTTTCAGAAATGTTCAGTAATAATAGGTTTTATGCACCGTCTAGCAAGTGGCTGGAGTCGGGCAATGCTTTCGACCTGGATTCAATCGAGAAGATTAAAAGTATGACCTGGAAATCGTTTGACCAGTACTTTCAATTTGGCTACAGCATGTTCTACACTATTGTCATCGCAAAAGATAAACAAAAATGGCTCATTAACTCCAAATGCGATTGCCTAGGATTTCTCAAAAATTATATTTGTAAACATAGCATTGGAATTGCCTTACGTCGAAAAATCGCCGTCTTACCAAAAACTGCCATTCCAACGATGTTAAGTAAAAATAAAAAGTCGGGTCGCCCGGCAAAATCAGTAAAGGCGCTCTTAGTGCAGTGAAATAATTAATAGAAAAAAAAGAAATTAGACGTGTTTTATTCTCAAAGGGAAACGAAGAGACGTAATAAATTTTCATCTTGAAATAAATGATAACTAAATTTATGATTATATGTCGGATCAAAATGGAAAGTTTTCTGACCTATTTTGAAAAATATCTGTTTATTTTGGAATTATTTCTCTGTATTTTATTGAAAATTTGTCGGATAAAATTAGATTTTATCTGTCTGATTTAGAAATTCGTAGACCCAAAATAGAAAAAATATGCCAATTTTAGAAAAAAAAAATCTGATTTTTTTGGAAATTTATCGGATTATGTTGGGAAATATTTCTGACAAATTTAGAAAATTTTGTCTACCAAAAGTAAGAAAAAAAGTAACCTCACTTGCATCTACCCAATTTAGAATTTTCTCTGAACATTTTTGGAATTTTTCTGCCCAAATTAGACGTAAAATGTCGGCCAAATATCGACCAATTATCTGACCATTTTCGATTTTTATCGGACAATTTGATAGGCTATCTACCCACTTTGGACTGAGCCGTAATAATAGTACACGTTTTAGTAGTTTTTATTATTGAATATCCACATTTATTCAGTTGCTACAGTTTCTTTTCACAAATTGAAATAGCTTTAAGAGAGTGTATTGTAAATATAGCTTGGAATGGTTACAGAAGTTCTTCGGTGGTCATGCCAAAATTATTGCAAACATTTACTCTACTAATCATCTACTAGAAAACTTTGTATTTATCAAGGTTCAGCTTTGAATACCTAGGATATCCTTTTAACTTTACACTGCAGTAATTCCACATATTTCTTTTGTATTCATTGTAATCGTTTTTGCAAGTCAAATGTATGTCCTGAATTATCATGTCGGTAATTTTATCTGATTGTTCCTTCAATGATCGAATTATATCTGGCCATTTCGATGCAAATACTCTATCAATTTCTGTTTGTCCATTTCTGCTGAAGTTGTCAAAAGATTTTGCCGCATAATCTAATTTTACCTTTAAATCCTGCAAAAACGGATACAGAAATCCGAAGTCTTCGTCGACCTTCTTTTTAGTTTGTCTTGTTATGGCCGTAAATTCCTGCAAGTGGCCATTTTTTTCAGCTTCTGCCTTTGAAATAGTATAAGCATGTTCAAAGTGTTGACAGCAATCCTTCCAAATAAAAGTAAAATCCATAGTGACATCTAGAAGATTCTTCAAAATCTTCAATTTATTTGGAAGATCTTCGACTAAAGCTACTGTTTCTCCGTCCCGATTTGACAAAACTTTTAATCTTGATTTGCATTTGCGATAAGAATCATCTAAAACGTTATAGAAATGTCTGATAGATTCCCGTAGTTTACCGGGTACACATTGGTCCTCGAACATTCCAATCTCACCATACACAAATTGAATTCGATGCTACATTAAAAAAAAAAAGAAATATAATAAGATAAGACTATCATAACATTGTCAAAATATAATATATATTTGAAAATATATTTTTTTGAATGAATTGTTGAGAATATCATGATGACAATTCGAATCGAGGCGATCATTCGTCGGTGTGCCTCATGTCAGAACTACCGACAAACTGACAGCATCATGGTGAATGGTCATCAATAAGTTTATGTTTATGTCAGATCTGAATAACAACGACAACTGACAGCGTCATACGCGTCATAACACATCGTCAATTCAGTGTTAAACTGACATAGGCCACGCGATGGTGCCACTGATTTTTTCGGTGTGTTTTGACCCTGTCATTTGTCATTGTTATTCAGATCTGCCCATGACGTTGTGCCTGTTGAAATGCTTCGATGAGATGATCATGGACCCGTGGTAAGGATGGCTCGATAAATCGGTATGGTCAATGACACCACACGGTCTAACACTGCTTATCACGAGTCCATCATGGTATTTACTCAATCTTGAAACGGAGCTCACCCTCCCCTGGACCTGACCGGAGCTCATGTGAAAATCGCTCTTTGAGTCGAAGACGCTCAAATCAGTTGAGAGAGCGAATATTTCAGGTTTGGATGTTTAAGCTTTGAGCGATGTTTGTATTAGAGGACAGTTTGAGGACAATCTATGGAATTATCACATATTTTTGTCGGGTGTTTCAAGATGATGAACCGATTGAGGCGAAGGTTTTTGATTCACAGAAATTTAAAGTCTTCGGAAGCCAGTCATAGAATTTTCAATGAAAGATTAATGCAAAAGAATCTTTTAAATTAAACGGTTCTGTAAAATGTATTTTCAGTCACAAATCATTTGTGAGAAATGCAAATTTCATGTTGCAACACTTGTGCGTCGTTAGTGTAGGCAACAAATTCATTATTTGATCGTAAAAATGTGTCATTCACTCTTTTTAAGTGCTGAGCAATGGATGACTTCACCGAAAGGTTAGTATTTATAAAGAATTAAATGGAGTTTATGTTCATTTTCATTTATGTTGAGTTCCTACATATTTCCTCATTTCGATTAATTTTGTTGTCGTTTCTGTTGATGTTACGTTAAATGATGAATCAATATCAGACACAAACTGGATTTGAATGTTCAACAAACAATGAATATTGCATCAAGCAGAAAAAGCAGAACTCTGGTTGGACAAGATACTTTGTTTAGCAACATTGGTCAATTAAAATTTATCGAACTGAGTTCAGCACCACGAATGGAGCAAAGCGGTGATGGATATCTGTTGTACTGAAAAACCATTAAATAAGTCAAACTGGTCATTTCAAGTGAAAAAGAGTGTTGGTACAAAAATCCAATCGTTTTTTCGATATTTTCGGCAGTTTAATGTAGTGTCATAATATGTGTCTCCTTCTACATTCGTAGAGATATTAATGTGCTTTTGTCGTTTAGCAAGAATGATTAAGAGCAAAGCAAATAAATTTTCCTGTTTTTTTTATTGCAATACAATCCTTCTTTGCATAACTGTCTAGAAATTCAAAGGACGATTCTTTTTTCATTTGTATTTGTTATTTCAACGAACATATTTGATCGTTATAATAATCAGTTTTACGTTCTTCACAATAATAAAAGGCTGAAAAATTGAATAAATAGAAAAGACAGAGGCTTCATACATGGATATGCATACAAATGCTAGAAGCTTTATTATTATAAATTTTGTTGTCGTTTTGTGGAGCTGAGAATGAACGCTCGAAAACGCAAGATGCACAAAAACATGACGCACAACGGCCTCATTCAACAACAAAAGGATACTACGTCTGTAGTGAGATATTTTTCGTTGAAAGATTTCATTATTTGAATGAATTATTTGGTTCAATTTTATTTAAATATTTGACAGGCTGAAAGACGAAAGATGCCCAGCAACAAAATTGTCCAACACAGCCGCACGACTTCAAAGAATTGATTTTGCCGGACAAATTGCCTAATGCTCTGAAAAACTATGCACGGGTAATTAACCATAAACTGAGCTGTCGTTGAACACAACCACACATGTGGTGCGTTCATCAAAAAATGTGGCGTGATTGGATATTGTGAATATTCATTTCACATCTGTGGTGATGTTCAATGACAACTCAGTATATGGTTAAATCCCCGCGCAAAGTCATTCAGAGTGGTGAAACGTTTATAATGTACGATTCGGGTCCTGGCAAAACACGTATTTTCATTTTCGCAACAGAAAAAGGTGGGAAATGTAATTCACTCGATGAACAGTGTTTGAGTGATGCTAAAATTGTCAAATGTGTCGCAAAATCCCTCCATACAAAAACAGAATCGCGCACAACGCAACAAAGTCATCAGAAAATCTATAAAAAAGCTCAGGAAAACAATTGAGAAACGCAATCCAGCCCTGTTGACACATGATGAAATTAGCGATGATGGAAGAATAGATGACGAAGACAATGAAATCTCGGTTGACGCTGAGCCAGATGAAAGTAGTCAAAGCAGAAAAAGGGCAAGTCAAAGACGAAAGAATTAATCTTTGCAACTTTTTAATACTGCGCATAACACTCATCTCTAAAAAGTCTTATCCGTCAAATGTGTCAATCAACGCGTTGTGACCATTTATTTATTTTGAAATAAAGAAAAATCATGCTTGGAAGTAAATTTTTAATATTTCCTTTGGTTTTGAACAACAATTTTCGAAAATATTTACAATATATTCGTGGATTTGTTATATTTCTTTAAATTTTTAGTCATTTTTTCGAGAAAACATTTTTAATTTCCTGGATAATTCATTTCGGGCAAATCTGTTTTCTGGAAATCGTTTCAAAGGAAAATGTGTATTTTCTATTTTCGGAAAAATTTATTTCAGGATTTTTTTTCGGGAAATTTTGTGGACAACGGTAATTTAGGGGCAAGATTTGCGCAGATCTTTGGAGAAGTGATTGTAAAAGTAGCGAGAAACAGCGTTGTAGCATTTTTTTCGTCAAGAATGGTAGAAAGAAGGCTGAATGAAGATATTAGAAATGCTGTGAAAGAAAAGAGAATGAGATGTATCCGTTGGTTACAGAACCGAACTGATGAAAATCTGATGTCATGAAGGGAACAAAAGCGTAGAGTGAAAATGATGGTGAAAGGAGCAAAAGAGAGAGAATAGGTGATGTTCGGTAAGTATTTAGAAGATGATGGACAACAGAAGAATAAGGTGAAAATTGAACCTCAGTCACCAGAAATAGTGTCAAAAAACATGCTCATGGAGCTGTTTTGAACCAGTCGGGTAATGTAGTGATCAGTAGCAAGAATGTGTTGAAACGATGAAAGAAATATATTGATGAGTTGCTGAATGCCGAAAATACTGAATATGTGAATGATGAGAATGTGACTGAAAATACGTATGATAATTATTGCAATTGTGGAAAAGAGATCAAGATCTATTGTCGAATCGCGCTTGGATGAAAATCAATCGGGTTTTAGCAAGTTAAAGAAAAATACTTACGGCACATATATAAATGATGAAGACACAAAAAACTAATTTTAAAACTTCCATGCTGATTGAGGTGTCAAACAATACTATGGAATTGATGTGATATAACTGAAATTTATATCATTTTTGCAATCTCGATGACATTGGAAACTGGTGTATTTTTGTTTTCAAAACTATGAATTCTATGTGAAATATTTTACGTTTTACATTTATGCCTATAGAAACTGAACACATTTGAATACTATTTTCTATTTAAAGTTAAATATTTCCCTCTTGTTTAGCTTGAAAAAAAGTAGAGCAACAAGTGTTTTCATAGATTCTGAATAAATTATTATTTAAATTTCGAAGGATATTAAATTAAGTGACGTACGTTTTCAACTGTCACCGATTCTCTCCATAAGAGATGTACACAAACAAACTATGATCGTTCACCTTGACAATCAGTGATGAATGATGACATGTCTATAGACAACAAATGTGTAGGCATGTCTATAGGCAGCCTATATATACACACAAATACAAACTAACACAAACGTTTTTAGTTGTGTACATGTACACATTGCCTACACTTTGCCTATACCAATCGATTGAATAGACAATGGTCTATGTCTACAGATGTCTATCGAAAACCTTCACTGTTGAAAATAGTGTCCTCGATACACACAAATAATACCAACACTCAAAATTAGATGGTTTGCCATTTAGAATTAGACAAGTCATTTATAGTTCATTTGCCCGTATCCGATTCGAATCTTGTGTGGCCTGATCCGATTTCGGCACTTAACCGAATTGAATCATCCCAATCAAACTCACATGAAGTTCGTGAGAAAACAGCAATCATCACGCCTTCTGGTTTATTTCAACTCAACGTTATGACATTTAGTCTCTGAAATGCAAGTCAAACATTCCAACCATCCATGACCTTCATTTTCTCATTGTATACATCCTATTTCAACGACTGCGTGATCACGAAATGTAAAGTAAAGCCACATTCCATATAAAAGTAACTCCCAGGGGGAAACATTTCATTAGAATTCTCAACCGCAAGATATGTTTTGTGTTGCAAGTACTTTTTTCGTTTGGTTTTTTAATGAGACAAGTTATTTTATTACGAAGCATTCTCATTAAAATTCAACCTTTTAAAAGACCCAGCTGTAGAGTAGTGGCTAGCGTGCCGGCTTTGCAAGCATGGGGACGTGGGTTCGAATCTCCTAGTGGCCGTTTGATTTTCTATCAATTTCATCATTACTAATAACAGTGATATATTGATGGGAGACAAACTAACACATTTAACAGTGATTTTCGTCTCACGGAGTTTTTCGGAGGACACTTTAAGCCGTCGGTCCCGTGTGTGTGCACAAAGAGGATTTTGAGTTAGCACAGATACACGTAAATTGACTACCTTAACGCTAAGGTTGTGTTATTGGGTATTTCAATATTCAATACACCACCGTAAAAAAGGTAGAAGCCATTCATGGGCTCGAGCATTCGAATGCGGTGCAGTTGTGCCCTGCAAGCCTCTCACCAATGTATTCGAATAATAGTTCTCATGCTGGTAGTATTCATGGAATACGAAAAAAAAGACTGAACACATCTAACGGTACACAATTAGGTCTATAAATACTGAATGATGATGATGATGATGATGATTCCCCATTTTTGACAAGCGATCCCGATATCCCTATTTCAATTACAATTTTCATATCATGGGCAAACAAAATTACAATTGCAAATTCAATAGCGTCTACTTTATGAGGGGTTCAGAGTAAAAATGTTACTTCAAATCTTATGAGACGGTCCATAAGTGAGAGCAGGAGGTAAGATCTGAAGTAACATTTTTACGCTGAGCCCCTCATATCATCTATGAGCATTGCAAATAGCATTGGACCAATAGTGCTTCTTGCCGGTACACCATACGGTGATCCATGTACGACGTGACGATTTTAAACAGCCATTTCGCAGTTTTTCAATTTCTATAATAATATAATTATTTAATAAGCCGCCGAAACCAAACTGTATCGAATGCCGTATCGGAATCACCTTCAAACACGTCTATTTGCCTTGCCTTCTTGAAATGATGTGTCGATATTGAAAAGTTTAAAACAGATTTGTTTCAACAGAACGCCCAAGTCCGAATCCATGCTGTGCATTCGATAGCTGCGGATTGACGATATAGGCCACAAAATGGCCGATGTACACTTCTTAATGACGAAAGGTGACAATTCGTCTGGCTCATCACCATTTTTCCACAAATTTGAATGCATCGCAGATTCAATATCGAGCAGTATAATGTTTATATGTTAAAGTCCCGTAGTACTGCAGAGTACTCACTAGTCATAATTTCTAATAGTTTGCGATTTAACAATTTATCATGATGATTGTTCAAATGTTGTTACGAAAACGATTTGATCGTTGTTTTGTGTACAATTTGTTCAATGAGTGCATTCGTTGAGGAAATAGTCAAACGTTCACGAAACGAGAATAGCGCTATATCATGAATTCATTGCATGATTGTTAATCGCATTTTTGACTGGCACATTTGATTTATGTTCGTACCGCCACTGAAGCGCATATATCAATCAATATATATATTCTTATTTTCTAAGCGAAATTTACAACTGTTTATAAAAAGGGTTGAAAATTAAAAAAAACAAAACACATATAGCTTCGGAAGAAAAAAATTCTCTTTAAAATAGACAAAGAAAATGCTAATACAAAAATTCAATGCGAGAGACACTAATGAATAATTGTTGTTGTTTTAAAAGCCTAATAAACAAGCACCAAGGACGTAAGCCAAACAAGTCGACCGGAATGGTTTTCACTCTTGGTGTTTGAGTATTGCCCACCATTCGACTCGAAATGAATTTTCAAAAAATGATTGCAACCATTCCCGGAGCGATTTGTTGTCCGTGTGTGCTGTACCAAGTGAACGGTTTTTTATAATACACTTGGAAAATTTATATTTAAATTTAGTTTATTTATAATTTTACAGCGACGCTCGAGCAGAGTTCACTCATTTAAGAAGTAGGGATACTTCCATAAAAAAAATGGTATACGTGACAAGAAGACTTGTAACGGTCAAAATTATCGAGTTTCCCGGAACTTGTATAGGCAAAAACCAAAATTTGGAAACAATGACCAAAATTATGCTTTGTCGGTCAGGCGATAAGGGAATTTCCCGAATTGCTCTTTAATGCAGCTGTATCGATAAATACTCGTCTGCATCTTATGTTAATGAGTTCGATACAATCATAGAATTGATTCGTCTATGTTTATTCCACGTCGTATCATTATGAAATATCCTAAATCTCATCTTTTCACGGAAAGAATTAGTCGCATTCAATTTCAAGTCAATCCGATGAGATTTAGTAAATATTTATTTGGCGGCTAAGTCCTTAGAACGAAACAGTGTTATGTTCAACGTAAATTTCGACTGAATTAAAATCTTATTCTTCCATGTAATAAGGTTCATTTTTGAAACAAATAACGGCGTTTTCACCAAAAATCTTCAAATTCTCCCCCTATCTCGATTCTCTGAGAAGACGTTTGGAGGGATTTGAGAGAAAAATTCATATTTTTATTTACTGTAAGAATTCAATGATTTTATTAGAATTAGGACAAAAACAGACATCAATATTGTTATTAAAAGCACTTTCTCGGAAGCGAAAAGCTTTTCCTGGGCTTGAGTGATGGCGACACCCAAACAGCATTACAATCGCAAGAAGTTCCTGTAGACGATGATTCAACTGAAGGATTTCAACTGTAAAATTGTCAAAGACAACCGCGCTACCGTTGAGCACAAACAGAAAATATCAGATTTTTGGGAAAGCAAAACATCAATTCACCCGACACTTTACAAACTAAGTTCTGCAATGTGTATTGTATTAACAACTAGCTTACCCGCCATGCGTTGCAATGGACTTTCGTTCGATAAAAAAAAACCTAGAATTCTTGTGATTCATAAAAATAAAAACTTTATTTGAATTTAACAATGAATTTTCTTGTCTAAATTATTGTAATGCATTCGGATATACACTGTTTTCAGTTTTTCCATCTAGTGCATACTCGTACAAATCAGATGGTTTTCCAACACGTGAACAGGCTACATATAGTTGACCATGAGAGAAGCATGGATTCTCTAAATTCAATCCACATACTTGCAGCGATTGTCCTTGTGCTTTATTGATGGTCATTGCGAATGCGAGTCGTATTGGAAATTGTAAACGTTTGAATTCGAAAGGCATATCTGTTGGTATCATTGGGATGCGTGACAATATCACATTTTCACCTTTGTATTTGCCATTCAGAATGGTAGCTTCGATGATATTATTCATCAATTTCTTCACCGAAAATCGTGAGTAGATTAGCAAAGTATGTTCTGAAACACGAATTAAATTGATATCAATTTAATTCGCGCTTTATATCGCGTTTTCCGCGGATTCAAAGAAATCAATCGCGGTTCGCGAATTTCAATCGCGGATCGCGAATTTCAATCACGGATCGCGAATATGCTTATCGCGGATTTCTTTATTGGAATTCAAAAATAATGAAGCTGAAAAAAAAAATAAAATCCAAAATAAAACAACATCAAATTAAATTTATTGTTATATATTTAAAAAATAGATTGAAAATTTAGCTTACAGATTAACTTAAATGAGAAATTTAAAAACTTAAGGGAAATAAATCGGATGACATTGATCGATGGTGAAGTTCCCACGGCATACCGGACAGTTAGGATGCAGGCACGCCAAAGTCATCCGATAAACGCAGACCGTGCAGAAGACGTGGTGGCATGGCAGCATCCTCGGCCTGCGCGATAAAAGGTCCTCTTGCAGATGCAGCACTCTGGACGCTGATTATTGGTGTCATCGGGCTCATTCTCATCTTCCGGCGCCTCATTTCGAGACTCGCCGACGAAAATTACATCGTCATCTTCAGCATCATGAGGCAATGGCACGTCGTAAATATTCCGTTGAGCGTCGCGGAATCGAGGATGCAGGTAGTTCGGACCATCGTTGACGTCGAATGCTTCGTAGATGATTGGCTGCTGATAATCGCTCATCGGCTCAGTGGCTCCCGAATAAAAGGTCGTTGCTGGAGATGGTGCTGCTGATCGACTTGCAGTTGATGACGACGATGACCAGGTCAATTTCGTGGAGGGGCCGCACAAATATTCCTGCAGGCGTTGGAGCACGTTCGACACCGTCCTCCTCATCAATTCGTCGCTGTAGCTGCGGTGATGTTGATGGATGCGACTGCAAATTAGATTCGGTTGATGCTCGTCGATATGGCATATGGTGGCGGCGCGAGCGTCTGGATGAATCCTGTTCATCATTTCGCTGATTCATCAGAGATTGCAGAATCAGGATGTTGGAAAGAAGTTGCTCGAGAATGAATCCGATCATGTTGAAGGCTTTGGTAAAGTTGAATGAAACTGAATTCCTCAGAGAAATTAGCTGGATATTTATACGAAAATTGCTTGAGAAAAAATACCACCTCCAATAACATTTAGTTAAAATTTCCGAAAATAGATAAAATGGATTGAACCGAAAATGCATTGCGAAATATTAGAAAAAAAACACAAATAACAAAAGCCATACATGCAGTTTGCCATTCATTCAATAATGTCGGCCTCCCCTAGTTCAGCTATCAGTGAATTTATTTCTTGAGAGTGGTTAGAATTACCGGCAGCACGTGAAGCAATTAGCAGACGTAACCTTTCACATAGCTCATTAGGATCATCATAAAATTCATATGCAATATTTTCATTGTACGGCACGAAATCTGCTTCTATGCTACCTCCTTTCTTTGTACGTTTACGTCTCTTTGCATTGTCGGTCGCCTCAGTTTCTTTCTTCTCATTTCCTTTTCCATATCTCTTTCGTAATCTTACACTATGTCGCTCTTCTTCTTCCCCTTCCTCATTGTCACTGTCTGACAATAGATTTACTAAAATAGGTTCGCGGGGCAATTGATCCATCGCGATACCCTTATCATTTCGTGGAATAATATCATGTTCATTGGAATCAGCAAATTGATTTGGTAACCAAATTCCTCTAGATTTAAGCTTTCTTCGCATTGGCAATGGTATGTCCCCGAGACTTTTGGCTCTCGTTTCAGCTCTTCGTAGCAATGCCGATCGACTACGCGCATTATTTAATTTAATGTCAGATTCGCACATCAATTTATCCATAATCTTCTTCTTCCTTTCTGCTTTGTTCTTACAATGTTCGCGAATACACTTTGCCGCATCTTGCTCATCCAAAATCCTATCTAATTTTTTAGCTGCTTCTAATTCTTCCTCATCTTCAGACGTTATTTCATCATTTTGTAGTTTTTTCTTCAAAATAAATGAAATGTCATGATCACTTTCACTGCGCGGTCGCTTCTTAATATCCATTTGAGATGGATCACCTAGATCAAGATCATGTTGATCGACTTCCATTGGCATTATTATCATCCAAAATATTTGGAGCATCCAAATCGTCATTTGAACTTACATCACTAATGGTTACAGGCTCAAATTCAGTATCTTCGGTAAATGAAGCTCGTCTAAAATCTTATTTCCGCTTTATAGACAGCAGGTTTTACACAAATTAAAAGGCCGATGGTCTTAAATAATGGAATAATTTTAAGATTTTATTATTTTTTACTGGTGAACACGAGGTTTTGTATGCGCACACGTTGATAGTTAGCGAACAAAGAGAAAGAACATAGCAGGCATCAGACTGAAGTTGGTGACATGTCACCATAGCTTAAGGCTGTCTCAGTACTTCATATAAACCAACCACACACAACGTATGTGTGTGCTACTACAGTTCGACCATCCTGAGATCAAATTGACCTGAATTTGTTTTACATAAGTTCGTGAAAAGGGAAAAAAAAATTCAGAATTTTAAGCTAATCACTATTTTCGTCTAAGTATTCCTCAGTTACATCTATAGGTTCCATTTCTAACCCGATAAGTGTTTCTTTAGGACCCTCATCTTCAACTAAATCTGCAGAATCTGACACCCATTTTTTAAAATTATTTGCTTCCAAAATGCCATTGTACGGAATTTGTGTGATCTGACAACCCTCGACGTCTCTTATTAAGTACCTATCGTGGGGCAAAACTTTCGCTATTTGATAAGGACCGCGACATTTTTGATTTAATTTCTTATTTTCACCAGGGGTAGTCCTCGTGTATTTAATAGCAACATAATCCCCCTCTGCGTAGGTTTCTGCGGGCTTATTGTGCTTCAAAAACTGATTTTCATTCGTTTTCTGTGACTTTTGTATGTTTTCTGAAGCTAATTCTCTAATCGTATGTAAATCACGATCAATGACCCCGTTACGTTCTTCCAAATACTCCACCATTTCATCAATTTTTTCTCCCCGTTGTGGGGTACCAAACAACAGTATGGCAGGTGTTTCTTTCGTGGTTGTGTGGACGGTGTTATTCAGAATGTATTCGATTAGCCGAAGTTTGGTGGACCAATCTGTGTGACCTAATTTCTCACATGTTTTAGCCATCATGGGAGTAAGCACCCGATTAACCCTTTCAACTTGTCCGTTGGCTTGAGGAGATGCAGTTGCATTCATGACGTATTGAATATTTCTTTCTTCAAGAAACCGATGGCATTCATGTGACGAAAAGGCGGTACCGTGGTCACTAATATTACGCCGAGGGCTGCTATAATTGTCAAAGTATTGTTGCAAAGCCATACAAGTTTCCCTAGTGCTTGTTGTGTTTACAGGGTATAACTTCGTAAATTTCGTGAAGGCATCAATGAATCTTTCTTTTTTGAAAGAACTGACGGAAGAGGACCCAAATGGTCAACATGTATAGTATCGAAGGGCAGAGGTATTTTCGGAATGCTGAACAAATTACGTTGGTGAATTCTCGTTGGGGCCGAATACACTATGCATTTTATGCAATTTCGTATGAAGTTATGCACACGAGTTTTCATCAGGGGGAACCAATAATGTTTCTTGATCTCCCAGCAACATTTATCGACTCCCAAATGACCTATTTTCTCGTGTGTCCATCTGATTATATTATTAACCATTTCTTTCGGGACATAAAGTCTACGTCTACCCGCGGGAGATATCTGATACACCAGCTCATCTCTCAGTTCATACTCAGTACTAAGGGTAGTTTCTAATTGTGTCTTAAGGCGGCAGATCTCAGGGTCACGACTTTGGGCCACTTGTAATTGAAGATCAATATCAAGGTCGCTAATTGCACCCACATGTTCAACCCGGCTTAAGGCATCAACATGTCCCATCGATTTACCCGGCCGATGTACTATTTGGTAGTTAAAACTTTCCAAAAAGAGTGCCCAACGGAAGATTTTTGGAGTAGCATTCTCATTTGCCAATGTTCTTGCTAAGGCATCGCAATCGGTTACAATGCGAAAGGGTCGTCTGTCCAAGTAAGTGGCAAATCTCTTCAGTGTGTATACCACGGCTAGAGTCTCTAGTTCATAGCTTGGGAGTTTTCTTTCAGCGTCGGAAGTTGATTTAGAAAAATAGGCAACTGGGTGGAATTTGCTATCGCTTTGTTTTTGCATAAGGGCACCACCAAACCCCAGCGAACTTGCGTCACAATGGATTTCAGTTTCCCGCGTATGATCAAAAATGCACAAAGCCGGAGGTTCCGTCAATTTTTGTCGAAGGGTAAGGAAGGCTTGTTTGCATTTTTCGTCAAAGACATAGGGTTTATCGTTTCGCAGAAGTTGGAGCAAAGGGTGGGCAATTTCTGAGAACTTCGGTACAAATCGGCGGAAAAGGGAAAAGAGGCCATGACACGATTCCAACTGTTTTTTATTCTTTTGTTTCGGATACAATCCTATTGCCTCAAGATGGCGGTTGCTAGGGCGTATACCCTCGGAACTTGTATGATGACCGAGGTATTCTAACTCCGTTTGTGCGAACTTACACTTTTCTAGGTTAAGCTCAAGGCCGAAAGTTCGAAGTCGTTTAATGGTTTCTGTGACCGTTGTTATGTGTGACTGGAAGTCGATAGAGGCTATCAGTATACTATATCATCCATATAAACCACCAGAAGTCCATCATTCATAAGATCACGTAAGGTATTATTGATAAAACGCTGAAATGCCGCAGGGCCATTTTTCAGGCCAAATGGAAGTCTCAGATATTCATATTGCCCATCAGGCGTAACAAAAGCAGTGTACTTACCAGGTACTTGCATATGAAACCGCTGTTGACATCTAGCGGTCAATAGCTGGTACTGTGTGATCTGTCAAACCATGTTGTTCATGCTTATTAGTAAATATGACATCTGTCAACAATACTCGATATACAATATTTCAAGTTTCATACAACAATGTGTTTTTTTCGCTCTTGAAAAATGTCGGATTTTGTGCCTGAAAATAGCGAAATGCGGACAGCACTGCTTTTCTGCTTTCGTTTAAAGAAAACTGATGCCGAATCTCATCGAATGCTTCTAGAAGCTTACGACGAGCATGCTTTAAGTGAAACACAGTGTAGAGAGTGGTTCAGACGATTCAAAAATGGCAATTTTGACCTGAGAACTGAAGAACGTGGTAGACCGCCGAGGAAGTTTGAAGACACTGCATTGCAGGCATTGCTGGATGAGGACGATGCTCAGACGCAACCACAACTCGCAGAACAGTTAAATGTGGACTCAGCAACTATTTCCAGACGCCACATGAACTGAATGAAAGGCAGCAGGAAAACCGAAAAACCACTTGTGAATTGCTGCTCGCAAGGTACAAAAGGAAGTCGTTTCTGCATCGGATTGCGACTGGCGAAGAAAAATGGATATATTTCGAGTATCCTAAGCGCAAGAGATCATGGGTAACACCAGGCGAACCAGCGACATCGACCGCAAGGCCAAATCGGCTCGGATGGAAGACAATGCTGTGTGTTTGGTGGGATCAGAAGGGTGTCATCTATAATGAGCTGTTAAAACCTGGTGAAACGGTTAATACTGATCGCTACCGACAGCAAATGATCGATTTGAACCGCGCATTGCTTCAAAATCAGCCGGAATATCAAAAAAGGCAACACAAAGTGATTCTCTTGCACGACAATTCTCCATCACACACTGCAAGACTGGTCAAGGAAACGATTGAGGCGCGTAGTTGGGAAGTGCTACCGCATGCGGCTTACTCACCAGACCTGGCACCGTCAGATTACTACTTGTTCGCTTCGATGGGTCACGCACTGTCGGAGCAGCGCTTCACTTATTACGAAAATGTGAGAAAATGGCTCGATGACTGGTTTGCGTCAAAAGACGAACAGTTTTATTGGCTCGGTATTCATAAATTGTCCGAAATATGGCAAAAATGTGCGGATTCGAATGGACAATACTTTGAATAAAATATTAGGAGAACAAATTGAAAACCGCGCATTTTTTTTCAAAATTTCGATCTTTATTATGGAAAAATGGTTACAAATTGATTATTCAAAGTATTGTCCATCGCTAGCCACAACTTTTTCCCATCTTTCTGGCAAATTACGGATTCCGCGTCGAAAGGAATCTGTGCTTTTTTCGGCTATCCATGAATCGACCCATTTTTTGCATTCCTCGTAAGAATGGAAATGCTGTTCAGCCAGGCCATGTGTCATTGATCGGAAGAGGTGGTAATCGGAAGGGGCAATGTCTGGGCTATACGGCGGGTGGGGTAGGACTTCCCATCGAAGCGTTTCCAAGTAGGTTTTAACGACCTGAGCAACATGTGGCCGAGCGTTGTCATGTTGCAAAATAACTTTATCGTGTCTTGCGACCGTTTCCGACCGTTTTTCCTTCAGTGCTTGGCTCAAACGCATCAATTGAGTTCGGTACAATGCTCCTGTGATGGTTTCGTTTGGTTTCAACAACTCATAATAGATCACGCCGAGCTGATCCCACCAAATACACAGCATTAGCTTCGAGCCATGAATGTTCGGCTTTGGCGTCGATGTTGATGCGTGGCCGGGGTAACCATACGATTTTTTTCGCTTCGGATTATCGTAATGAATCCACTTTTCATCACCAGTCACAATACGATGCAAAAAACCCTTCCGTTTTTGCCTTTGAAGCAGCTGTTCACAAGTGAAAAAACGGCGTTCGATGTCTCTCGGCTTCAATTCGTATGACACCCAATTTCCTTGCTTTTGAACCATTCCCATGGCTTTTAAACGATAGGAGATGGATTGTTGTGTCACTCCCAATGATTTTGCAAGTTTTTCTTGCGTTTGACACGAGTCTTCATCGAGTAATGCTTCCAACTCCTCGTCTTCAAACTTTTTCACTTGGCCTGGACGCTCTTTGTCTTCCACATCAAAATCACCACTTTTGAACCGCGCAAACCACTCCTGGCACGTTCTAATCGACGGAGCATATTCTGGATATGCTTCGCATAACAAACGATGACTCTCGGAAGCATTTTTCTTCAGATTAAACCAATAAAGTAAAACTTCCCGCAAATGCTGTTTTGTAGGCACGTAGCTCGACATTTTCAACGCAATAATAAACTTGTGTATTCAACTGAATGATAAGTTTGACAGATCGTTTTCAATGTATTTTTTTATCCTCTTTAAGATACAATAGCTGTCAAAGTCAAAATAATGACATCTATGATAGATATGAAGTTAGTAAAGAATGCGCGGTTTTCAATTTGTTCTCCCAATATTTTTTGTCATCATACTAAAATAAACGTGTTTTTTTAGCAAAAATACAGCGGTTTCATATGCAAGTACCTGGTAATTGAGTCGTCATGCATTTTGATCTGGTTAAACCCATTCTTAAGGTCTAAAAGGGTGAAATAATTTTTATTACCCAAATGCTCAATACAATCTTCCGGAAGTGGAAGTGGGTGATTGTCGCGCAAAGTTACTTTATTAAGGGGTCGGTAGTCAACGCATTTTCGAAGCTGTCCATTCTTCTTGCGCACGGGCACAATAGCAGATGCATAGGGAGAGTTACTAGGGCGTATGATATTCCGATTCAGCAGATCTTTTATAATTTCCTGAATCTCAATTCGTTCTTGATAAGAAAGGCGGTGGGGTCGGCGATATATTGGGGTATGATTCGTAAGTTCAAGTTTTACACAGTAATCGTCAGGGGCGGAAGGTTTGGAAATAGTGTTAAAATAGGCATCATGGATAGCACGTTGAAACAAGGCACGTTGATCGGAAGATAATGAATCGTTTATGTCAAAAGGTTCATCAGTGTTTGAAGCAAGGTCAATAGCACACAGCTCATGAAAACAATCAGTTATTGCTACGTTACCCCCCTTGACGTCAGGGGAAGTCAGACTCATTCCGTTTGCATTTTTATTCAAAAAATTGAGCACTGGTTTCATCTCTACTCTTATTGAAGTGTCAGACTTACAGTTAAAGTTATAAGAAGACCTCAATATGCCAAAGTGCTGGAGTGTTTCCCTCAGTACAGAATTAATTAAGCCACAATGATTTAAATTTAATAGTTTATTTTTGGAATAGCAACGCTTAAAGCTAACCAATTTAATGCCGGCTTTCTTAAGGAAATCACGGCCCAAGATCAGAGGTGTAAACAATGTATCATCTGGTACAACAAAAAGGTCATGTTTAACAATCTTATTCTGAAGTCTGAAGTAAGCAGGAATCTTGCCGAAGGCCATCACTGGTGTATTCTTCAGCCCAAAATAAGGTGTTTTGAATAATTGTTGCACATTGAAATCTGGTACACATGATCGTTGCACAAAACATCTAGGACTACCGGAATCAAAAAGAGAAGAAACACTCTTAAATTTAGCACACTTTAGGTCGGTATATCCCAAAGCAACACTTACCAGTCGTAGGGCATCAATTTCATCTATCACAACGTCTTCGGGGTCTTCTACATAAGCAACACTTCGATTGGCAGCAGCGCGAGTCGGAGGGTCAGCAGGGCGGTTCGGGCAATTCTTGTACACGTGATCCATCTGTCCGCAACGGGAGCAGGAACCTTCTGGTCGTTTGGGCTTCGGGCAGGCGCTCTGGTAGTACCCATAACGTGAGCAATTAAAGCAACGCACTGAAGAGTCAGCAGCGGAAGCAACATCAGATTGGGTGGCAGTTGGCTTAAGGGCAGAAGTTGACACATTAGCAATCGTTCGGCGAGCTGCGGAAGTTGGTTTCGATCGCAATCGTTCGTATCGCACAATTGAATCCTTCAGACTACGAAAAGTTGTGACACCCATTAATACGGAAGCTGAATTTGTAGTATCCCCAATTCCGCTAATAATCAGATCAATCAGTTCACTCTCAGGCACTTTCGCACGGGCCGCAATTTCCTGCATTTCAATGACATAACGATGGACACTTTCATTAGGGCTTAAACGGCGGGACCGAAGTTGAGAATACACTTCATCAGTTGAGTATTTGCGACCGAATTCCAAAATGAGGACATCACGTAAGGTTTCATAAGTGTGGAAGGATACAGTCAGGGCAAAAATCTTAGCTGTGCCATCCAGCAGACGACGGGTTCCCACAAAACGCGCTCGATCATCAAACTGCAGAATATCAAAGGCGTCTTCCACATCTTCGATCCATTTGTGCACATCATAGTTATTGTCGGCAGTGAACTTCTGGACCATCGACTCGATAACACCGATATCCATTCGGATAGTCTTCGCAGGCGTCGGATTGGTTTGCCGCAGTTCGTTCACTTGTTGTTGTAATAATAACAAGTCACGCTCTCGTTGCAATTGTTGAATTTGTTCCTCGACTGAAGGGTTAATATGCTGAGGGGCTGCGGTGAATGAATTAGGTTGGGCGGCAGTGGTGCACATAGTTGGAAAATTCACTGGAACATGGCTCCATCGAAGATATGGCGGAAGCGGCAGTTCATTTGGTGCATAATATCCCAAAAAATGGATCGTGGCAAAATTTCATAACGATCTGATGCTTTTTTCGTATAGTTGTAGTGTAAACCTATATATTTTTTTAATACAAAATTGGTAAAATTCAAAATTGAATATCTCAGTTCAATGACCTAACTTTGGCCTCGGACTAGGCGCATTTTTCTTGTCTTGACGTCAACTTTACAGATCGCATTATGAGATCTCTGGACTTTTTTTACTGTTGTACTGTGTAATTGAATAATTTTAAGATTTTATTATTTTTTACTGGTGAACACGAGGTTTTGTATGCGCACACGTTGATAGTTAGCGAACAAAGAGAAAGAACATAGCAGGCATCAGACTGAAGTTGGTGACATGTCACCATAGCTTAAGGCTGTCTCAGTACTTCATATAAACCAACCACACACAATGTATGTTAGCATTTTTCGCAAGTTTAACTTTTGGAGCTTGAGACAATTTCTGCCCCTCAACAACCTCAGCAAGTCTTTCAATCTTTATCGTTGTAGGTCGATATTACTTTTCCGCACACACCACTGTGTGTGGTGAAAGTATTGGGATCGGTCCAAAAAATTCAAAACGCTCGGAATGAGTTTTCTATGCGTTTTGAACCTGGAAAAAACGATTGCAACCATTCCCGGAGCAATTTTTTGTCCGTGTGTGGTACGTTGTCCGTTGTCTGTTGTCCGTTGTACGCAAAAATTTGTTAACACGATAACTCAAAAAATTGATTTTAGAATTGAACAAAAATTTACAAACACATTTGTCTTCATTACGAATAGAAACCTATTAATTTTCAGCCTATTCGGATAATTTTTTCGGGTAGCTCTAGTGGAGTGGAATCAAAAAATGGGCTGTTTTTCAATATAATTACGAAAAATTTGTATGGGGACTATGACTATTTCGCATTGTATCATTATGAAACTTTCAGAATATTATTTTTTTATGTAAAAAATGAATTGAGCAAAATTTCAAGTCATTCCAATGAGATTCAGGACTACCTCCCCTGTAAAATTTTCGATTTTCGGGATCTTCTCGGGGTCGAAACGAAAAATTTGTATGGCAGCTATCTCAAGTTTACATTGTAACGAATTGAAACTTTCAGATTGCTATTTTTCCATGAAAAAAATGAGTTGTGCAAAATGTCAAGTCATTTCAATGGGATTAAGGATTACCTCCCCTGGGAAATTGTCGTTTTTTGGGACCTTTTCGAGGTCAAAACTGAACATTTATATGCCGACTTTCTCAAGTTCACATTGTAACGAATTGAAACTTTGAATATATTATTTTTTTATGAATAAAATGAGTCATGCAAAATTTCAAGTCATTCTGACTGGATTTAGGACTACCTCCCCTGCAAAATTTCGGATTTTTGGGAGTCTTTTCGGGGTCAAAAATGAAAAATTGTATGGCGGCTATCTTAAGTTCACATTGTTTCCTATTGGAACTGTCAGAATATTATTTTCTATGTTTTTCAAGTCATTCTGATGAGATTTAAATCCAGCTCCCTCACAAAATTTTCAATTTTCGGGGTCAATATTCAAATCAATAAATTGGATGAAGTATTTGTGATTTTCTAATCTGTGTTTTTTCATCAGTTTGAATGCTCATGCTGTTACCGAAAGTTATACTGTTATACATAACATAAATGTAGAACCATATCTATCGTTGGCATGAATTGAAAGTTCACATCAGAGT
This sequence comes from Obolodiplosis robiniae, assembly GCA_028476595.1. Classification (NCBI taxonomy): domain Eukaryota; kingdom Metazoa; phylum Arthropoda; class Insecta; order Diptera; family Cecidomyiidae; genus Obolodiplosis; species Obolodiplosis robiniae. Next base: position 16,982,544 of record CM052014.1, read on the forward strand.
GAACTAATTCGTAATTGTTATTACCAATTCAAAAATAGAGACCGTTGAAGTAAGAATTAGGAACTGAGATGTTTATTTGTTTTTATATTAAAATTTAAATTTAAATCACATGATGTGTAATGACTCGAAATTCGATCACTTCGTAATGACTTCAAATTTTCTGTGATTTATTCTCAAAGTTGCATGATGATTCGATAAGAAATAAACATAAATCCAATACAAATGAGTAGCAATCAATGAAAAATGCGTAAGCCCGAACAATTTCGGGAAATGTGCGGAAAAGTTAGTTTTACGTACGTAAGACCATTTATTTTTATTTTTTTATTTATTTATCGTCTCGTTTTATATGTATTCGAACTGTTATCTCTTCACCGCGAAAATCGATTGATTCACCGTTCTGATCCACGATAGAAATTTGAATGCAGCTTATCCGACGCGGGATAATGGGTAAATAAATGATGTTTTGGGGCTGTTCAATAATTTTGTACCCAATGTCAACTTTATTGGCTGAGAATTTATAAATTGAGTGACAGAGTTGACCATTCACATACGCCCCGGATATAATATTACATTCAACTCTTACCTAATTCAATTTGGAAATTCTAATTATATCTTTTGCTTCCACTTCACGGTTAGCTGGAATTCCTAAGTTGTAACCAATTTTACTTATTGAATTACAGGCGAGTCGCGATTGTTTCAACTATTTCGATGCACGGTCGGTTTCCATTACCGAAAAGTTTCCAATATCGGAGCAAAAGTGAAAAACCGATTTTTATATGTATTTATGTCTTTTTATCAAATTAAAGAAGAATTTAATGATTGTTTATCGCTTATGTTTTACATAACATATATATTTTATATTCAATAACAAATCATGAATTTGCAAAGAAGTCATTCAATTTCATTTGACGATTTTGGTTCATTTTTTTCTCCATCACTTTATCAGCAAATAGTTTCAACATGCACATATCAGCTGCATTCGAATGTCCCCATTTGACGCAGATATCGATCGCGTCAAGACACTCCCCATGAGATGCTTGCGGAAGCATTGCAGCACTGATAATATTTTCGTCCTCCATGCTGATCCATTGGTTGAATTAATGGCGTGACGTTTGGCGGTAAATACATCACAACAATATTTCCATCTTCAGTTTGCAGAGGTTTTCCACCTTCATCATAATGTGCTGAAAAATTGTCGACGAGTAGGATGGCCTTACCATTCAGATTGTTTTCGTTTTGATATCGTGTGACCTTTGAATAAAACAATAATCGTAAATTAATTCCTAACACTGAAATCTTTGCAAACCAGTCAAACATCAAAAACAATTAATGAAAAAAAAACAATTGTCAAACCTGTGGCACGAATGATTTATAGAACCAATCTGTGAAAACTTTCCGTGTCATCCATGAGTTTTGTGATGAAACATATTCCACAGCACTATTGTAGTTTTTCAGCGCGCGTGAATTTTTCGATTTGCCGATCGCTAACATTTTCACTTTATGGTCACCCGTTGCATTAGAGCATGGCATAATACTGATGCGCTGTTTACACTTTTTACGACCACTTGCACTTCCTTCCGATAACAACACCAGTGATTATACTATTATCGTCGGCGTTATAAATTTGAGACGGTAAAAGTTTCAGCTCAGAAACTTTGTTATTGAAATCCCTTAGAAACGGATCGACCAACTGGTTGACTTGACAATTTTTCTCCAGTGATTTTGAGTATACGAATACCATGACGATCTTTGAATCTACTGAACCATCCGTGACTAGCATTAAAATCACCACTTTCATATTTTTCATGCAGCTGTTTTGCTTTTTCAATAACAATGCTCTCTGATATCGGAATATTTTTGATTCGCTGTTTTGAAATCCATTCGTACAAATGTTTTTCCATTGTCGGATATTCACAGGACTTTAAAGTAATACGCTTATTGGGAATCGAATCTGTTTGTGCAGCAAAGTCTGTAATTTTCGCTTTGTCTTTTATTTTTAAACGCGTTGTTTTTTTTCTATTGGACATTTTTAAAATAACTAGAAAGATTAGCAAACGTTTGACACGATTCGTTTATGTATAAGCAACAAACTAAGCAGTAACCAAATGATTTGCCGCCAATGCTGTATTCGGCAATGTGTACACAGCAATGCAGAAATGTACAAAAACAATAACGGAAAAATAAATCTATGGATGCTTCGATGCATTCACAAGCAGCTCGCATGTGAAAACATGCGAGTTGAAATTACCGAATAGTCCATAGTTGAAATTACAAGGACCGCAATGTATGGAAACTGGCGGTTTCCCTAAGCGCGGCGTTTCCATTATCGGGGGTTGAAACAATCGCGACACACCTGTATCATTGAGATTCACTTCATCATCATCATCATCATCATCACCTGTGAATCCTTTGTCAAAACCCAGCACATTGAGAACGGATTTCGGTTCTTTATGTAAAATTTGATGATCACATCTGATAAAAGCTTTTAATGTATTCTTGTTGATTGAATAGTTTTAATTGGTTTTAGGCTCAAAAAGGTCGTGCATATTTCGTAGAAATTTTTGGGCAATACAAAGAGCTAAAATTGGCAGCAGTTTTAGTGAATGGTTTACTTCGCTTGAACGATGAGAAAAACCACAAAAAAAAAAGATATGGACAAACCATTTATCAAAGCCCTTATTATTGGTCTTTGCACAGTCAAATCTATCGCAAAAGGTGATTGCATTCAAAAAGACGTGCTCATTTTCATAAAAGGTAATTCATTCAGAAAAATGCTATCGATTATTTAGTTATTCATTCTTGGCGCATTCAACATTAGTTTCATTGACTCTGTTTATTCTCGTTTTTCAGAATTGTTTCAAATTCGCGTTAACGGTGCTGATGAATCTGGAAGTCGCTATCAGTCTTTCAATGGATTGGTTGATGATTCGTGTGAAGAGATTCGTCTAAAGAAGCTTACATGTTAATAAGTGAAAACACTTTCTATTTTTTTCGGATGGTTCATTTTTTCAAATAAAATAACAAATAAAAATGTTCCTTTATTCCTGCAGAAAAATCTCTGTCTTCGAAGCTATAAACTTTCATGTTATTTTTAAGCATAAATAAAAACATTACTTTGTTTGAAATCTTGATCGCTTTTGTTTTGTTTTGACTAAAGTGTGTTAACGATAACAAGAAGCTTGTAGTAACCAAATAAATCCTTAAACGGAGCACATTGAAAAATGTATTCATGAACAATTCGAATTATTAAAATGTATTTAACAGTCGGCTGCATAAGCCTCAGACATAATTCGGCACTTAAATCAAGGAAAAAACAAATGAAATGAAATATTTGTTGACGAGCGATGTGCTCTATATTCACAGCAATGTGGTTTTTTCTAAAAATCTTTTCTTTCTGCTAGGGAACAGTAGTTTTTGTGCACGAACCAAGCTAAATATCGCGGTCGAAATCAAAATCGTTAGCAATTGCAAAAAAGAAAGGAATAAAACCTTTGAAAGCGAATGGCTCATTGCACTACGTCAAACACTCGAAAGAAATAACGATATAATTTGTTTGTTTACATTTGATGCTCGCTACAATCGAATCGAATTCCTTTTTTTGAATGTGAGAACAGCAAATTGATAGTGTGTCTCAAGTTGCACTTTATTATATTCATTCAAAGAACGATTTCACAAAGCATTTAAATAAAAATTTCAAATAAAATCATTAAACACATTTGAATAAACAGTTAATTTTCGTTTGACAAACATTCCATATGATTTTTTTTCACGAATTCCGTCTTGAAGCCGTCGACACATATACACGCTCAAATTTCGCTTCACTCTGTCGATACTTTACAGCGACTGTACAGTGTACATATTAACATGTAAGTTGAAAGCGGCAGTGTGTCGTGTGTATTTTTTTTGCTGTAACGAAGCGCTCGTACTGAGCGGACGTCTGTGTGCAATGTGCATGTAAAAAAAACTTACATTCACACAGACGCCCGTTCACTTCGCGCGCTCCGTTACAGCAACAAAAAACCAACGATGCACAGCCGCTTACGAAGTATGGACAGAGTGAAGCGAAAATTGAAGCGGCAGCCGCAAGATTTTAGACTGCTGTAAATAGCAAGCTATGCTATAGCATTTGTAATAGCAATAGCATTACGGAACGTCTGCATCGCGGAGCACGATAAACAACACCGAAAACTATTTTTGACGTGCGAGTAAAAATTTCAACAAAAAGAAATTCCGCGTGATCAATTTGGTCATTATCCTTAGACGAATTGAGAATAATCTTGGTTTTGAGATTTTTCAAAACAAAGACCGCTACACCACCTCCTTTATTTCTGTCACCGGGTTTCGATTTTCGATCGGCACGAATGATTTTGTAACCAGGAATATCAATGGACTTATTTGTATTACTATTTCGCAACCATGTTTCTGTTAACGCTATTAAATTTATATTCTGATTATCTTTCAAGAGCAGTTTCACCTCGTCGAAGTGACATGCATCAAGAATGCCCTGAGCATTCACATGACAAAAGTTAAAACTGTCCTTGAAACGATTTACCACATTCACTGAATTTATTTTATTTTTACATTTATCACGATTAATCGAATGTATGTCATTGATATTCAAAGTAACATTCTCCGACTCTAACAACCGTCCTGAATTCAACAAGCAATCGTTCAATAAAACAACCGGCTGACGTGCCGTCAGCACCAGTGCATTTGCACTTGGCACAGCAGACGTAGCATCTGGCTGAGCTGAATCGATTGAGGAATTACACAAAATTACATTAACCAAGCTATCATCATCATCCGAATTACAAGCGATATATGATTTACACGAATTTACTGAATTTACTGATATTAGCGAATTAAAATTAACCGATGATTTGACGCGCACACTTCTACTAACGCGGTTCAAAATAGTGAGGTTATGTGGCAAAACAATATTTTCAAAATGAATGTAATGATTAAAATCGTCAAATCTAATTAAACAAACATCCGAATTACGAACAAAAGATCTCTTCAAAATGTTGATTTCATGACGCGGAATTTCAAAAAATGACCGATAAATACGAATACACTTGTTCATTTGGCCAATCAACAATGTTTTTCAATAGCACTTTGCAATAGTATGACCATGGCAGATTTTACGCGAAGAATATCGAACGAACACAAAAAATTTAAAATATTTTCACTCAGTTTAACTAAATTATGCGAAATCTCACCAATTTTAATTAATTCCGCAGCCTGATAAAGCATGAAATGAACTCGACACAGTCAAGAACAGCAATTCATCCACTCACACTCCGTCAGATGCAAACATTAAGAAAAATAAATAAAAGTAAACAAAATCAATAAAAACTAATATCAAATTCGTGAATACTCAAGAAAAATGATCTAAATGCACAAAAAGATTTAATTAATAAATCGATTTGCACAAAAATAAATCAATAAAAACAGCCAAAAATATGAGAGCGCAGAAAAATATCGACCTGTCAATGTCAAGCACAAACGTCAATCATGATGTGAATGGTCCCTGACTATGATGCATCCGATCTCCAATTCTTTCTCACAAATATGACATTTTCTTGCATTTTGAAACTCGTTTTCCTTCTCAGATGTCATTTTGAGTGGAATTATATTGTTCAAAGTTTCACCAACCTTGAACGCGATTTCTTGCAATTCGTTAATGAACCAACTAATGCAATCAGGCCCCCGTCTACTGTTCTAATATGATTTCGAATCGTCGTAACAGCATTTAAAGTAATAGCCGATGCTGTATACTTCATGTTGTTGGAATGTATCAGTAGATCCACTCCTAAATATTTGCTCCTCCGGTTGTTTTAACAGCGCTTCAACATCCGCGTAAATTATAAACGGTGAATCTAATTGTTTTTCTCTATTCGTGAACGAAATCACATCGTTACCTTCCGTCGGCATCACAATCTCAAGTTCATTTTGCTTCATGCAATTTACACGGTGTATTTCTAAATCTCCCAATTTCGAAAAAAAGTTCAAGCAGCGATCACAAAACAATTTTTTAGCCGTGTTCTTGCTAGATTGACATTGTATCAATCGACCTAGATTTTTGATCCAGCAGTAGTGTGAATCTACATTTATTTGAATGTCATTTCCATCATTGTGCTCGAATTTTGTTAATAAAAGTAAATGAATATGCTGCGTTTTGATATGTTTAGTCAGGCGAAGTGGTCGGATTTTCATTCCGTCTTGCGTATGCTCATGAACGATTTGATTGACTAACGGGGAAGTCAATTCCAGTGAAATCGAGTTCATTTGCGTATGGTAAATAATTCATTAAACGCGAAGGGTTAGTTAGAGCTGGATAAAGGTACAAAGGTTTATCGAATATCGTATTTTTAGTTGGTGGGGGGTAATTTATTTGACTGATAATTGTTGATATAAATGCACGAGTTTTGCTTGATTGTCAATCAGTCAGCTCACAGTAAACAAGGTACATTCCATTTAAAGAATTAACGAAAAAGTCTGACCTTTTTTGTAATCATGTCATCGGGACTGAGTTTGTTAAACAGTTTGTGTTACGATAACAAGCCATTTGTCAAGTTTGGAGATCTGGAAGTTGGTGACTACTTGGTATCATCATTTGGTTTCGTCCCCACGAAAAAATATGGGATGCAAATTAAAGCTGATCTTGGGGATAAGGTCGTGTTTCTACCGCAACGATTTGCGAAAACTGTAACTGAAGATGATATCGAAAAGTTAAATCAAGGTCCATACATAATGTGCTTCAGGGGCAGGTACGAATCCTATCATAACATGGCGATTTTACATTTCGTGAGCGTGGAATCTTACAATGGATCTCTTCTCGATTTGGAATTCGATGTAGATAGTTTCTTAAGTCGAAAATAGGAAGTTTATATAGCAGTTCATTGTATTCGATGATATATAAAACTGAATAAAGATATTTTCCAATATAATTTTGAGTGAGAACACTCACATGAAATTCAATGTTTTATCATTTAACAAATACAGCTCAAGAGTATGTATATTATTTATTTTTATTTCTAGACTCTCTCAGGAGATATACATGATATGTTTTTTTTTTTTTTTTTTTTTTTTTTTATCTGCAGAATTCGTGGAAACCGCGGAATCCGTGTATTCGGTGGTTGATTTCCGCGGTTCACGATTTATTTTCTCGGAATCCGCGGAAATCGCGATATGAATCGCTAATTAAATTGATATCAATTTAATTCGAGCTTTTTGAACATACTGTTTCTCATTTAATTGCCACAGTTTGTGTACAGAATTCGCGGAATCCGCGGTTGAAAGTCGCGATTGACCCTGCGAAATCGGTGTATTCAGCGGATGTTTTCCGCGATTCGCGATTTATTCCCCGAAATCCGCGAAAAACGCGATATAAAGCGCGAATTAAATTGATATCAATTTAATTCGTGACTCAAAACATACTTCGGTCCGCGATTGATTAATTGGAGTCCGCGGAAAACGCGATATAAAGCGCGAATTAAATTTATATCATATTTAATTCGTGTTTCAGAACATACTTTGCTAATCTACTGTCGTGTTCCATTGCAGAGACGTGGTGGATCAATGTTTCTGAGGAGTATGATAGGAACGCCAACTTTCAAACACAACATGTGTGGTGGCAAACCTGGCAGATCGAGTGAATTTTAAAATTCAATCGGATAATGCACGACTTCGTCTTGGTTCATGGCACTGTCTACCGATTTATACGTAGCTATGTCGCTGGGTATGTCATTTTGAATGGTCAGATTGATAGCATTGACGTCAACGTTCTTGGCAGCCAATATTGCTCGTTCACTTAGCCAATGATGATTTTGGTAGTTCTGTACGATGTCCGGAAAAACACATTTAATCAGATCTGTTTTTGTTTCTGTGAGATTACAGAAATCTGGTGGAAATGAGATTCATTTTGTGGTAACATCTGCTGGCATTTTCCCATTTCCAACGTCTAAAAGTTGCTCGGCGAAGCGTGAAGCTGATGTATCGTTTTGTAATTGTAAAAAGTTAATCAAAGTTAATTTATTTACGTGTGCCCATAAACGCGATGATTTGAGGCATGCATTCAGTTCGTCGGCAGGAGTTGAACGTGGTATGACGGGCAGAGTTTGACGGAAGTCAAATCTAAATGATGAGAATGTCGATATGATTTCAAATTTTACATGAGAATCATGTCTGTATTGTGTGGCTTTTATGATTGATTTGTTTTTTCAATATATTTTGCATGATCGAAAACTAAGCTCAAGCAAATTTATATCACAAACAGCGTCATAAAAAATCGAGAAATTGAAATCAAAACTCATTTCAAGCATTTATTCATTCAATCACATTAAATTAACAAAAAAATTATTACTTTGCATAAATACTTACGAAATTCTATGAATTATTCCTTTTTCATTGATCTTCAATAAGAAAAATACATGAATATTGATTCTAGTAAGAGATTTCTTGTCAATAAACAATGAGAATCTTATTTTAAAACGTTCGACTGTAAAATTTTCGTTGCACTCAAAATCTGTACGAATACCGACCGCCATCTATGGTTAGGTGTCCATACATGTGTCCTAAACCATCGCGGGGACATAACGAACATATACTGTGAACATTAAACACAGTTATAGTGCGATTTAAGAGAGTCTATAAGCCTCGTACAAACACCAATTGATTTTATATATATATAGATTTCACCGACTTAGACTTCAGTCGAACGTAATTTTTCCGCACTTGCTCTTGTACTTACGTTTCTTCCTACGAGTATAATTTGCACAACATTATGTTGATCAAAGAGTTATTTGATATAATCGAAATAAAAATAAAATAAATGTAGAATCTAATTTGAACTAAATCAAAAAAATCACAGTCAACCTATTTAAATTTTGAATGAAATCACAAATGGAGTGAAGTTGGTTTACATAACTATAGCCGAGGATTATAGTCATTGTGATATTCATTGGATATTATTGGGAACAGGTTTCAGAAATGTTCAGTAATAATAGTACACGTTTTAGTAATTTTTATTATTGAATATCCACATTTATTCAGTTGCTACAGTTTTTTTTCACAAATTGAAATAGCTTTAAGAGAGTGTATTGTAAATATAGCTTGAAATGGTTACAGAAGTTTCTCGGTGGTCATGCCAAAATTATTGCAAACTTTTACTCTACTAATCATCTACTAGAAAACCATGTATTTATCAAGGTTCAGATTTGAATACCTAGGATATCCTTTTAACTTTACACTGCAGTAATCCAACATATTTTTTTTGTAGTCGTTGAAATCGTTTTGGCAAGTCAAATGTATGTTCTGAATTATCAAGTCGGTAATTTTATCTGATTGTTCCTTCAATGATCGAATTATATCTGGCCATTTCGATGCAAATACTCTATCAATTGCCGTTTGTCCATTTCTGCTGAAGTTGTCAAAAGATTTTGCCGCATAATCTAATTTTACCTTTAAATCCTGCAAAAACGGATACATAAATCCGAAGTCTTCGTCGACCTTCTTTTTAGTTTGTCTTGTTATGGTCGTAAATAAATCCATTTTGCCATTTTTTATAGTTTCTGCCTTTGAAATACTATAAGCATTTTCAAAGCTTTGACAGCAATCCTCCCAAATAAAAGTAAAATCCAAAGTGACATCGAGAAGATTCTTCAAAATCTTCAATTTATTTGGAAGATCTTCGACTAAAGCTACTGTTTCTCCGTCCCGATTTGACAAAACTTTTAATCTTGATTTGCATTTGCGATAAGAATCATCTAAAACGTTATAGAAATGTCTGATAGATTCCCGTAGTTTACCGGGTACACATTCTTCCTCGAACATTCCAGTCTTACCATATGCAAATTGAATTTGATGCTACATTGAAAAAAAAAGAAATATTATAAAACAAGACTTTCATATCATTGTCAATATATAGGGTTGGCCAAATAAAATTTGCATTTTGACATTTAAATTTTGACATTTGAGACATTTTGGCATTTGAGCTGTCATTTCATTCAAACAATTTTGTAAAAATGCAAACGTTAGATGGCCCACCTGTATAATATATATTTGAAAATATATTTGTTTGAATGAATTGTTCCGATACCCAAGACGTTGATACTGTTGAAATGCTCCGATGAGATGCTAATGGACCCGTGGAAAGTAGACGCTATGGTGGACCATTACGATCCACATAATGTACCTATGGTAAATCATGGTCGATATTCAATCTATCTTGTCGATATGGGTACCGTTGTAAAGGTCTCGATAAATCGATAAGGTCAATGACACCACATGGTCTAACTTATCACGAGTCCATCATGGTCCATATTTATTCAATCTTGAAACGGAGCTCAGTTGAAAACCGCTCTTTGAGTCGAAGACGTTCAAATGAATTGAGAGAGCGAATGTTTTAGAGGAGAGTTTGAGGACAATCTAGGGAAATCCCGTATTTTTGTCGGGTGTTTCAAGATGATGAGCCGATTGAGGCGAAGGATTTTGATTCACAAACATTTAAAGTCTTCGGTAGTCAGTCATAGAATTTTCAATGAAAGATTAATGCAAGAGAATCTTTTGAATTAAACGGTTCTGTAAAATGTATTTTCAATCACAAATCATTTGTGAGAAATGCAACTTTCACTTGTGCGTCGTTAGTGTGTCATTCACCGTAGAAATGTGTCATTCATCCTTCATAAGTGATGAGCAACGGATGACTTCACCGAAAGGTTAGTATTTATTAAAGAATTAAATGGAGTTTATGTTCATTTTCATTTATGTTGAGGTGCTACATATTTGCTCATTTTGATTAATTTTGTTGTCGTTTCTGTTGATGTTACGTTAAATGATGAATCAATATCAGACACAAACTGGATTTGAATGTTCAACAAACAATGAATATTGCATCAAGCAGAAAAAGCAGAACTCTGGTTGGACAAGATACTTTGTTTAGCAACATTGGTCAATTAAAATTTATCGAACTGAGTTCAGCACCACGAATGGAGCAAAGCGGTGATGGATATCTGTTGTACTGAAAAACCATTAAATCGGTCAAACTGGTCATTTCAAGTGAAAAAGAGTGTTGGTACAAAAATCCAATCGTTTTTTCGATATTTTCGGCAGTTTAATGTAGTGTCATAATATGTGTCTTCTTCTACATTCGTAGAGATATTAATGTGCTTTTGTCGTTTAGCAAGAATGATTGTGAGCAAAGCAAATAAATTTTCCTGTTTTTTTATTGCAATACAATCCTTCTTTGCATAACTGTCTAGAAATTCAAAGGACGATTCTTTTTTTCATTTTTATTTGTTATTTCAACGAACATATTTGATCTTTATAACAATCAGTTTTAAGCTCTTCACAATAATAAAAGGCTGAAAAATTGAATAAATAGAAAAGACAGAGGCTTCATACATGGATATGCATACAAATGCTAGAAGCTTTATTATTATAAATTTTGCTGTCGTTTTGTGGAGCTGAGAATGAACGCTCGAAAACGCAAGATGCACGAAAACATGACGCACAACGGCCTCATTCAACAACAAAAGGATACTACGTCTGTAGTGAGATATTTTTCGTTGAAAGATTTCATTATTTGAATGAATTATTTGGTTCAATTTTATTTAAATATTTTACAGGCTGAAAGACGAAAGATGCCCAGCAACAAAATTGTCCAACACAGCCGCACGACTTCAAAGAATTGATTTTGCCGGACAAATTTCCAAATGCTCTGAAAAACTATGCGCGGGTAATTCACCATAAACTGAGCTGTCGTTGAACACAACCACACATGTGGTGCGTTCATCAAAAAATGTGGCGTGATTGGATATTTTGAATATGCATTTCGAATTACCCAGGCGGTGGTCGAGCGGTAAGTGCACTGCGCTTATTTGTGTCGCAGTAATCGGGACGAAGGTTCGAATCTCGGTGATGCGAAATTATTTTATTTCAAATTGCTTTGATTCAGAACTATGGCGTGTTTCGGATGCCACAATCAAGCGAAATCGTGCTAGATTTAAAGACTGCTACACTCGAAAGTGTAAATTCTGTCTATAAACGTGAATTTTTTTCTTTTTTTCATTTCGAATTGTGAACGCACCACATCTGTGGTGATGTTCAATGACAACTCAGTATATGGTTAAATCCCCGCGCATAGTTATTCAGAGTGGAGAAACGTTTATAATGTACGATTCGGGTCCTGGCAAAACACGTATTTTCATTTTCGCAACAGAAAAAGGTGGGAAATGTAATTCACTCGATGAACAGTGTTTGAGTGATGCTAAAATTGTCAAATGTGTCGCAAAATCCCTCCATACAAAAACGGAATCGCGCACAACGCAACAAAGTCATCAGAAAATCTATAAAAAAGCTCAGGAAAACAATTGAGAAACGAAATCCAGCTCTGTTGACACATGATGAAATTAGCGATGATGGAAGAATAGATGACGAAGACAATGAAATCTCGGTTGACGCTGAGCCAGATGAAAGTAGTCAAAGCAGAAAAAGGGCAAGTCAAAGACGAAAGAATTAATCTTTGCAACTTTTTAATACTGCGCATAACACTCATCTCTAAAAAGTCTTATCCGTCAAATGTGTCAATCAACGCGTTGTGACCATTTATTTATTTTGAAATAAAGAAAAATCATGCTTGGAAGTAAATTTTTAATATTTCCTTTGGTTTTGAACAACAATTTTCGAAAATATTTACAATATATTCGTGGATTTGTTATATTTCTTTAAATTTTTAGTCATTTTTTCGAGAAAACATTTTTAATTTCCTGGATAATTCATTTCGGGCAAATCTGTTTTCTGGAAATCGTTTCAAAGGAAAATGTGTATTTTCTATTTTCGGAAAAATTTATTTCAGGATTTTTTTTCGGGAAATTTTGTGGACAACGGTAATTTAGGGGCAAGATTTGCGCAGATCTTTGGAGAAGTGATTGTAAAAGTAGCGAGAAACAGCGTTGTAGCATTTTTTTCGTCAAGAATGGTAGAAAGAAGGCTGAATGAAGATATTAGAAATGCTGTGAAAGAAAAGAGAATGAGATGTATCCGTTGGTTACAGAACCGAACTGATGAAAATCTGATGTCATGAAGGGAACAAAAGCGTAGAGTGAAAATGATGGTGAAAGGAGCAAAAGAGAGAGAATAGGTGATGTTCGGTAAGTATTTAGAAGATGATGGACAACAGAAGAATAAGGTGAAAATTGAACCTCAGTCACCAGAAATAGTGTCAAAAAACATGCTCATGGAGCTGTTTTGAACCAGTCGGGTAATGTAGTGATCAGTAGCAAGAATGTGTTGAAACGATGAAAGAAATATATTGATGAGTTGCTGAATGCCGAAAATACTGAATATGTGAATGATGAGAGTGTGACTGAAAATACGTATGATAATTATTGCAATTGTGGAAAAGAGATCAAGATCTATTGTCGAATCGCGCTTGGATGAAAATCAATCGGGTTTTAGCAAGTCAAAAAAACATACTTACGGCACATATATAAATGATGAAGACACAAAAAATTGATTTTAAAACTTCCATGCTGATTGAGGTGTCAAAAAATACTGTGGAATTGGTGTGATATAACTGAAATTTATATAATTTTTGCAATCTCGATGACATTGGAAACTGGTGTATTTTTGTTTTCAAAACTATGAATTCTATATGAAATATTTTACGTTTTACATTTATGCCTATAGAAACTGAAAACTTTTGAATACTATTTTCTATTTGAAGTTCAATATTTCCTTCTTGTTTAGCTTGAACAAAAGTAGAGCAACAAGTGTTTTCATAGATTCTGAATAAATTATTATTTAAATTTCGAAGGATATTAAATTAAGTGACGTACGTTTTCAACTGTCACCGATTCTCTCCATAAGAGATGTACACAAACAAACTATGATCGTTCACCTTGACAATCAGTGATGAATGATGACATGTCTATAGACAACAAATGTGTAGGCATGTCTATAGGCAGCCTATATATACACACAAATACAAACTAACACAAACGTTTTTAGTTGTGTACATGTACACATTGCCTACACTTTGCCTATACCAATCGATTGAATAGACAATGGTCTATGTCTACAGATGTCTATCGAAAACCTTCACTGTTGAAAATAGTGTCCTCGATACACACAAATAATACCAACACTCAAAATTAGATGGTTTGCCATTTAGAATTAGACAAGTCATTTATAGTTCATTTGCCCGTATCCGATTCGAATCTTGTTTGGCCTGATCCGATTTCGGCACTTAATCGAATTGAATCATCCCAATCAAACTCACATGAAGTTCGTGAGAAAACAGCAATCATCACGCCTTCTAGTTTATTTCAACTCAGCGTTATGACATTTAGTCTCTGAAATGCAAGTCAAACATTCCAACCATCCATGACCTTCATTTTCTCATTGTATACATCCTATTTCAACGACTGCGTGATCACGGTTTACATTCCGCAAAGCCACATTATATATAAAAGTAGCTCCCAGGAAGACACATTTAGACTGCAAAACTGTTTGTGCAAAATGATGAAAAAATTATACGTTACATGGCTGTTATGTTGTCAAATTTTCATTAGAATAAAAAGCAGATGTTCTGTACTTTGTATTCATTTGTACAGTTTCAATTTTTTCGTGGTAACAAGAAATATTTAAAACAGAAGTCATTTCCTAATATTCCAGTTTGAATCAACAATTACATGTCACTTATACAAATATTATACGTAGAACTAACTTTCCCGCTAATTTCCCGAAAGACTTCGGGCTTGCGGGCTATGTTTATTCCTAATCGTATCATCATGTAACTTTGCGAATCTCATCTTTTCATCAACAAAAATCACAAAAAATTGCAAGTCGTTACGATGAGATTTAGGACTAATTAATGCTCCGAATCGGCCGTACCATATTTGCCTATTTATTGGTATTTGGTATTTGGTTCTTACTCAACGATAGCGAGACGGGAACTATTAGTTGATGTTCACTTTGAAATATTTTTTTTTATTAAAAAACACAACAAAAAGTCTTAAAAATATAGATTCTTGTAGTGAAAAACAGCACAACTTTTTTTTCTCGAATCCCTACAAACCTTTTCTCAGATTATCGGGAGAGAGAGAGAGAGAGAGAGGGAGAGAGAGAAAAAGAGAGATAGAGAGAGAGAGAGAGAGAGAGAGAGATAGAGAGAGAATTGGAAGACTTTGCGTGAGAAAGGTGTTATCTGTTTCAAAAATGGAGCTTTTTGATATTCGTGGAGGAATAGGATTCCAATTCATTTCACATTTACGTTGAACCTTGAACTTTCACTGTTTCGTTCGAAGAACATAGCTGCCATATAAATATTTTCCAAATCTCTTCAAATCGATTTGAAATTGTATGCGACTGATTTTTTCCGTAAAAAGATGAGATTACGAAATTTTCATAGCGATATTACGTTGAATATTAATCAATGAATTAACCTTTACCCCATAAAAAAAATCATTTTAACTCCGTTATTCGAGCATTTTTTACGTAAGGTAGTCCTGAATCCCATCGGAATGACTTTAAATTTTGTATTATTATACTTATTTTGTTCATAAAAAAATAATATTCTAAAAGTTTCATAATGCTACAATGTTAAATAAACATAGTCCCCATACAAATGTTTTATAATTATATTGAAAAACCGCCCATTTAATGATTAGGCCCCACTTGAGCTACCCGAAGTAATTATCCGAATGAGCGGAAAATTAATCGACTTTTATTCCCAATGAAGACATTTTTGTGCATTCATGAACGATCAATTATAAGCTCAATTTTCTGAGTTTTCGTGTTAACAATGCAATACTCAAACACCAAGAGTGAAAACCATTCCGGTCGACTTGTTTGGCTTACGTCCTTGGTGCTTGTTTATTAGGCTTTTACTCTCAACAATTATTCATTAGTGTCTCTCGCATTGAATTTTTGTTTAAGCATTTTCTTTGTCTATTTTAAAAAGAATTTTTTTCTTCCGAAGCTATATCTGTTTTGTTTTTTTTTTTAATTTTTAACCATTTTCATAAAAGTTGTAAATTTCGCTAAGAAGATATTTTATTGTACATATTACTCAAATATTGGAATTTTTGAAAAAATTGAATGAGCAATTGTGTGAAAAATAAAAGACAACACTTTATTTTATTGCAGCATCAAACTATTGAGTTGCTAAAAAAAAAGTCATTTGGGGCTGACTTGAGGAATTGCAAACGTGGTCAATTGAAATGACGATGCGAAATATGATCTCGTTTCCCAAACTGGTAAAATATGAGCGACAGATAACTAGATAATTTTTCAAAGAATTTCAATTTTTTTTTATACAATTCAATCGTTCGATGCTGCAGTAAAATAATGTTTTGTCCTTTTACTTTTCCGCACACGCCACTGTGTGTAGTAAAAGTATTGTGATCGGTCCAAAAAATTCAAAACGCCTGGAATAAGTTTTCTATACGTTTTGAACCTAGAAAAAACGATTGCAACCATTCCCGGAGCAATTTTTTGTCCGTGTGTGGTACGTTGTCCGTTGTACGCAAAAATTTGTTAACACGATTACTCATAAAATTGGGATTAACATTTATCAAAAATTTACACACACATCGGTCTTCATTAGGAACAGAAACCGATTTCTTCGGGTAGCTCTAGTGGAGTCGAATCAATAAATGGGCTGTTTTTCAATATAATTAAGAAACATTTGTATCGGAACTATGTCTAGTTCGTATTGTATCATAATGAAACTTTCAGAGTATTATTTAAAATGATAAAATAAGTCATACAAAATTTCAAGTCATTCCAATGAGATTTAGTACTCCTCCCATACGAAACTATGTCGACTATCTTAAGCTCCTATTCTATCGAATTGGAAATTTCAGGATATTTTTTTTTTATGAGAAAAATAAGTCATGCAAAATTTCAAGTCATTCCGATGAGATTTGGACCTACCTCCTCAACAACATATTCGATTTTCGGGGTCAAAATTCAAATTGTGTCATAAAATTGGATGAAGTATTTGTGTTTTTCTAATCTGTGTTTTTTTCATCAATTTGCATGCTCATTAACTGATTCGTAGTATTAATTAATGCTAAATCTGATCGTAATAACTTAAAATTTGGTGTAACATATTCTCATAGTAACATGATGATAAGATAAGAAATAAACATAACTTTTCAACCCGTACACTGTAGGGAAATGTGCTGAAAAAATAATTTTACGTATTGAAGACCATTTATTAATTTAATTTTCAGAATAAGCTTGAACAATTCGTACAGAAATAGTTATTATGCCAATATAAAAGAGAAATATAAATAAAAATAATAATTCCTTTTGCGTAAAGTTATTATACAATGTGGCTTTAGTTTACATTCCGTGATCACGTAGTCGTTGAAATAGGATGTATACAGTCAGAAAATGAAGATCATGGATGGTTGGAATGTTTGAGACCAAATGTCATAACGTTGAGTTCAAATAAACCAGAAGGCGTGATGATTGCTGTTTTCTCACGATCTTCAGGTGAGTTCGATTGGGATGATTCAATTCGGTTAAGGGCCGGAATCGGATCAGGCCAAACAAGATTCGAATCGGATACGGGCAAATGAACTATAAATGACTTGTCTAATTGTAGGGCTGAGAATGAAAACGGTCCAAAACATTTTATCTCCTGCTCACACCAACGAAAATTCTCGTAAGCATGAGCATGACGTAAGATGTTTTTAACCGTTTTTACTCTCAGCCCGACAATTCTAAATGGCATACCATCTAATTTTGAGTGTTAGTATTATTTGTGTGTATCGAGGACACTATTTCCAAGGTGAACGATCATAGTTTGTTTGTGTACATCTCTTATGGAGAGAATCGGTGACAGTTGAAAACGTACGTCACTTAATTTAATATTCTTCAAATTTAAATAATAATTTATTCAGAATCTATGAAAACACTTGTTGCTCTACTTTTGTTCAAGCTAAACAAGAAGGAAATATTGAACTTCAAATAGAAAATAGTATTCAAATGTTTTCAGTTTCTACGTGTATAGTGTCTTTCGCATTGAATTTTTATATTGGCATTTTCTTCGTCTATTTTATAGGAAATGTTTTTATTCCGAGACTTTTATTTGCATTCTTCTTGCTAAGTTAAATAAAAGTCACAAGTGCAATTCATTTCTATTGAAGAATAGTTTTAGGCGTTAAAAGCAATATCAAAACAGCCACAAGGCGTCAAGCCTCAGCATCTGAAAAAAACATTAACATTCATTTACATTTTTCACTCGATAAAAACAAATACATTTTAAGTGAAAATGTAGATTCATTCGTATTTTTACAGGAACAAGATTTTGCTTGCTGTTTTTATGAATTCAAATCGATTTTTTGTTTTCATGCGAACTCAAAATGTAAATGAAAAATCCTCAAGAGTTGATTCGCTGATCACTAAGCCTTAATATTCAAACAATTCAAAAAGAACTTATGCATAATCGAAGCTATTTGCTATCGAAATGTCTGTTGCCGTTCTATGCTGAGACTTGTTGCCCCATATTTGCTCTCACCCAAAATGACCTCTTTGATTCTTATGTACAGTGTACTACCAAAATATTCTTCATTTCCAAAATTGAAATTCTTGAAAATCACGATTATAACGATATGGAAAGTTTATAGTAATTCGGACCATTTAAAATTTCTTAAAACCTTAGCATATCCCTCTGTGTAATACTTTGGGCTTTAGTAAAATAATTGCAATTTATGAATTACGAGGTTTTACTGTCGCATGCCATTTTGTTCAAATGTAAATGAAGTGATTCTAAATGAATCTCAGTGAATATTTTTGAATCTGAATGAATTGTGATGACACAATACAAATGAATGTTATTAAATTAATTCAAACATCCCAAATTCTTCGTTTTTTTCAATGAATCTCAATCAGTATTAACTTCAGATCAAAAAATACACTTAGATCAGATTTGAGATAAAAATCTAAGATATCAAAAATTTTAGATTATAAAAATACCAATTGATCTGAGATCAACAAATCTGAGATATCCAGCTTGATCTGATTTCAATTTTTAATATTTTTTTAAAAAACATGCAAATCTTTATTTCATTTAAGGAGCCTTTTCAAAAAAGTGGTGAGATATTCTCATTTTTGACACAATAATTTTATTGCTGCGAAGTGTCATTTTGCGTTTTATTTGATTTGTTTGAGTTTTCAATGACAGTTGAATGCGGTAAATAATATTCTGAAAACCCATACTGTCAAATTATTACCAGATGTTCGAATTCGAAATAATCAGGGTTGTATGATTTTTTTGGTTTCATTTCATCAGCAAGAGTCGAAAGCGTTGGCCAGGTCATATATCTGGTGGCCAAAAATCAATAATGACATCGAGAATTTAGTAAGGCAATGCGATTCATGTCAATAGTTACAAGCCAGCCCTGAGAAAAGTACAATAAATTGATCTCATGGTTTCCCACGGATTCCGTTTTTACCAGACTTCACGTCGATTTTTCCGGCCCGATCAAGCGATATCAATTATTTATAATTATAGATTCTTATTCTAAATGGGTTGAAGTATTTAAAACGGAAAACGCTACATCGAATATCGTAATCAGGAGGTTGAGTTAAGATTTTTGTCGTTTCGGCTTGGTCGACACACTTGTGAGCGACAACGGCAGACAATTCACATACGATTCTTGCGATGAATAAAATCACTTTTTACCGAAATTTATACATAACATAAATTTGAAATCATATCTATCGTTGGGATGAATTAAAAGTTCAAATCAGAGTAATCTAAATCGTAATTGTTATTATGAATTCAAAAGCTGCGAACGTTTGTTGAAGTAAAAATAAGAAACTGAGATGTTTATTCGTTTTTTTTAAATTTAAATTTAAATTACATGATGTGTAATGACTTGAAATTTGATCTCATCGTAATGACTTGAAATTGTCTATGATTTATTCTCAAAGTTGCATGATGATTCGATAAGAAATCAACATAAATCCAATAAAAATGCGTAGCAATCAATGAAAAACCCGTAATCCCGATCAATTTCGGGAAATGTGCGGAAAAGTTAGTTTAAATAACGTAAGACCATTTATTTTTATTTATTTGCACACGTTAGGCTAAATAAAGGAATATCGCCAAAACAAATGTGATAATATTTTAGCCGATTCGAGCAAATTTGAATTTCATTGGCACATTAAGACATAATTTGTAACCATTTGACGCATTTGCAGTATATTTGGAAACATTTTTTAGCAAATTTGCACAAAAGCGGGAATATCAGTTGTGTATAATGTTTTTATCAGTTGAAAATATTCGTATATCTACTCAGAATTTTTCAATAAGTTCTAACATGAAAAAAGAACGTCATAGGCATGCAAATTCCGAAAATTTTGATTTGTTGAAGAGTTTGGTTGAGTCTTGCAATCAGAGATGACGCGCTTATTTGCCATTCATCACTACTTGACATTGATGGGCATGTAATAAATGATTAATTAAACACAACCAAATCTTTTGATTGTTTGATTACAACTCGTTTTATTGAAGCTTTGTTCCTATATATATAATGTTTTGACTGGAGAGCGAATGCTTTCCGGCTTGTGCCCAGTGCCATCTGTTGAGATAGCGACGGACACGTTGGTTCGCTTAACTTGCAAGTATGCTAAAGCGCGTGTCCGGCGCCATCTCTCAGAGAGCAGTGCGCACGGTGAGAAGCTTATTTTAAGTAATATGCAAAGCACGCGTTCGGCGCCATCTCTCAGGGAGCGGCGGACTCGGTGATTTGCATATTATTATATTTCTTATGCCTATTACGGCACATCTTCCCCCCACAATTTGGAATTTTCTCCGGAAATTCTTTGATTTTCCCGTATTATTTTAATTATATGTGTGTCCAAGAAGGGAAAATAGTTGTGTAACAATAATAAAAAGGAGCGATAGTTAGTTGAGTGCAAAAGTGCTTTTTCAAATGGTTGTTATCGTGGATAAGCTTTTTCATTCGACTCTGACTTTTCGACCATGTGATTATTGGTGACGTCTGTCAGTTTGTGATCCTCGGAAATTGAAAGATCAAATATCGTTAGCCATTTGTAGTGTTTTTGTCAACATGTAAGTATTCTAGATTTAGTTTTTTAGATTTAAATATTTTGAATTAAATGTGTTGTTTTAATTTGTGATTCCCTTTTTATCTCGTGTTAGATGTGTGTTAGTGTTGTTAGTGTTAAGATAAAATAGGATTCAAAAATTAATTGGTTTGTTTGTTATTTTTCAAGTGGTTGTTTGGGTTTTTTCTTTGTTTTTCCTCCTTTTTAATATTGTGTGCTTTTTTAGTGATTTTTGTTTAATTGAGTGCTTGATTTTTGTGTTTTGTAGATTGTTTTGGATTTCTTTTGGTGGATTATAAGTTTTGAGTTTGAATTGTGGATTTGTGATTTATTCTGTGTTGCAAGGTTTAGTCTAACGGTTTATTAGGGTGTTTTCAACTTTTTAGAGTCGAAAGTAAATTTTTTTGATTTTTTGTGAATTTTATGGTTTTTCGGTTTAATCCTAGGTGTCTTCGTTTGTTTTTTAGTTTTATTGGGTTTTGGTTTTCGTTTTACTTGCTAGTGTTTAGGAGAGAGGAATTTGTGCGTTGCTTGTATGATTAGTGCGTAAGGCGTGATTGAGAATATTTTATTGTTGCTAATTTTGTGCTTATTTTGATTTTAGGTTTGTCGATTTGGTGATTCGAGAGGAGCGTTCAGATGACTTGCATCGTAGATGCATCCAATATCGGATACGGATTCCGGATGGATATCGAATTCCGTCCGTTGCCAGATGTGATGAAGCGCAGGCTGTGTTGATCGATCCCGGTAAGTTGTTTCAATTTATTTTGGTTTTTCTTATTGTAACTGTGTTGTATTTATTTTATTTAGTTGGTGATTCTGTTAGCCGTCGGGTGGTCTTATCGGGAAGGTTGGGATCGCCGGACCGTCGTCATTCTGTGCCGCAACGATCTTCTGGTCGCCGTCGGTCCGTTCCTTCCGGGGATTTGCGATCATCAAGTCGTCGTCGTCAGCGCAGCGATTCCGGTGCGCGCTTGCGGCCACGTCGCACGGCGGTACGGGCTTCCGCCGAATGTGCTCGGCGGCGAATTCGAGGTAAGTTTTTTGTGTAAGAATTTGGGAAAAAAAAAAAATATTTAATATTTACGTTTACTTTATTATTTCTGGTCTAGCTCAAAGTTTGTTCGAGCTGCCGCTTTCGGCTTGGGCGCGCGATGCTGAGGAGACGAGGGCTGATGTTTCGCGTTCGTCTTTAGCTCGCGGGACTTTGGAGCTGGTGCCGGTGTTGACTCGGCTATCCTTGGTGCCGAAGCGTGAGCCGGAATAATTTTGATTTATATGATGTATTTGATTTTGAATTTACATGAATATATCAATTTTTTATATGAAAAAGTAATAAGAGATTTGTTTCATTTCAGTTTTACCCTTGCAATACAGGTTTAAATTAAGCTTTTTGATAGGTTTTCTTGTTTATGAATGGGGAAGAGTGCGTATCTTAATATTAGTTTCTTATCTGTTTATTTTTTGCTGTGTGTAGGTGTGCTTAATCCGTTTCGGGCTTTTTGCGTTTATGTTTTCATGATGTCGGGTCGTCGGGTTTTTGCTCTGGTGCCATTGATGTCGTTATGCTTCGCTTATTGATTGTGTTTCGGATGATCTTCGGATGTCTCTTGGCCTAGGGTGTGGTGTATTTGGTTTTTTGGGGCTATTTTCCGTAAGTTTGGCTAAATTTAGGGTGACTCCTTGGGTTTTCTGCATTTTCGTATTGAATCCCACGGAGCTTAATATTGCGTTGATTATTTTGAATTTAGATGTTCCGATTATGATGATGGTTCCGATTGCCAGGAATGACAGCAGTGTTGATATGGTGGTCGTAAGTAATGAAAATCCCTTGAGATCTAATTCAAAGTTATCCCAAAAGTCATTTGATTTTAGTGTTATGTTTTTCTTTAGGATTTCATGGTCTGCTGTACGCAACAGATTTGTGGTTTGGTCGATTAACTGTTGCATTTGTTGCGCATTATGTATCTCGATTGGGGCTGTATTCGTAAAATTAAAATTCGTAAATGACTGTTGTGCCAAGTTTTCCAAGTAAGTTGTTGACAGTTTTGATGTTTTAATTTCAATTTCTGCTTTTTTTGTTTGGTTGAACATTAAAGTTTTATGTGGTTTCAATAGGAAAGTAGCTGTTTTGATGTAACATTCTGGATCCAGGTTTATGATGTTTGCGCCGTGCAGTTGATGTCTTTTTTCATCTCGTTGGTAGAATTCCCATACTGTCATTCCCCTTGCCGTGATTAGGAAGTATTGCTCGTTTTCGATTATTGTTATTATTGTGTCGGCTTGCGTAAATGGTAAGAGCATTTTTGCTGTATCTAAATCTTCCTTCGTCATTTTAATGAATTTTGTTTTATCTGTATTTAGGTTGGTATTGGGGTTGCTCGGTATAAGGTGTATCTTTCTGTTTCTGCGATTGGTATTTGTATTTCTATTAATAATTTGTCTTTTATTAACAGGGAAGTAATTTCGGCGTAGCTGAAGATGTCGAATGGTTCCCCTTTCATCAAATCAACGGGCAATCGTTGGGTGCCTTCGAGGGATGCTGCGATTGTTTTGAGGTCTCTAGTGAGTGTTTCGGTTGCTATCAGTTCGGGTTTGAGGTGGTTTCTCGTTGCTGATAGTGCTCTATTTAGTTGTAATTGAAGGCGAAAATGCTCACTTAGTGCTGATGATGCGATTAGGGATAGCATTTCGATTTTGTTCCGTAGTTGGCTCTTTTTATCGGTTTTCACTACCGCGTTTTGTATTTTGATAATTTGCTGTGAAATTTCATTTAGTTCGTATTGTATTTTTTCTAAGTTGTGCTGATTCAATTCCAATGATGCCTTAAACAATGCCGTCTGGTTTATTATTGTGTTGTGCAGCATTACTGTTTCGTTTCTGTTCTCGTTTAGCGCATTTACAATGATTTCTCCTTTTCTTGCGTCCAGCGTTCCGTATAACGCGCTTTGTACGGTTCCGCACCAATTGCATAGTCCCCTCTTTTGAGGAATAGTTCGTCGTCTCTGATTGCAAATTCCAATCTGGTTCGTAATTGGTTTATAGCAACTTCACATATTTTATCTTCTGCGAGTTCTTCACATTTTTTCGCTGCCAGCTGAATTGTAGTTTCAATGTTGTCCCTTAGTTTGCGATATTCGGTTAAATCTATATTGTAGATCATTGCATAGTTTATATAGGAGATATGGGCTCCGGCCAGGTTTGTAAAAATGACTGGTGTGTTGGTTGTTATTGGTTTGAATGTAGTGTTCGGTTGAGCTCCACCCACGATGCACAGTAGTAATAATAATAAGTATTCCATAACTATAGAAAAAAGAAATTGAAAAGAATTATTAGCGACGTGTGTATTTTGTTTTAATTCAATCTTGTTTCGCGAGTGATCGCATACGTCACCGCAATCAGATCGTTTAGATCTTCTTTTATTGGGTCGACAAAGTAGTTTGCGTTGGCTAATTTTATATGGTCCTTATTGGCTTTATTTAATTTTTTGTTGTCCTTGTATACGACGTGTTTCTCGTGCACCTCGATCACTTCGAATGGTCCACGCCACGCCATATCAAATTTTTTATCTTTGACGTGTTTCTTTATTAAAATGTTATCTCCCGGGTTTACTTCTATGTCCCTTGAATTTTTGTCGTAATGCATTTTACGTTTTTCTTTGTTTTCGTTTGAAAGCTTTCTAACTAAACGCCACGCGTCTATAAGTTCCTGTTTTACGCACTGTGCGTAATTGTCATAGTTGTAAATTATTTGTTTCCTTTGTATTGAATCTGGCAGAGTGACCACTTTTCCGAATACCAGCTCAAACGGTGTGTATCCAGTTCTTATGTTAACTGTTATGTTATATGCGAATGTTGCGTATGGGAGGAGTTCTGCCCATGTGTGTGGTTTCTTTTCCGTATAGCATCTTAAGTATTCGGCTGTTGATCTGTTTCTTCTTTCTACTATATTTGCTCTCGGGTTGTATGGTGTTGTGCAGGTTTGGCGGATTTTCAGAATTTTGTTTATTTGCTTAAACAAATTTGACATGATGTCAGTGCCACGATCGCTGGTTACCATTGAAGGGGAACCGAATTGTAAAATAATGCTTTTAATGTAAACTTCGGCCGTCGTTTCGGCTGTCATATTAAATGTTGGTTGTGCTATGGAGAATGCTGTTAGGTCGCATGTTGCAACGAAAATGTATTTGTATCGCTCTGTGCTTGGAGGTGATATTGGTCCAACATAATCTATGAACACATGGTCAAATGGTTTTTCGCTTGTTGTTGTGATGGGCATTGGTGCTTTTGTATATTTGGTGATTTTTGCTCTTTCGCAAATTTGGCAATTTGAAACGTATTTTTTTATGTCAGTGACCATATTTGTCCAAGTGTAAATTTTTTTCATTGTGGCTAACATACGGTTTATTCCGGTGTGTCCGCCCAAACGCAGATGGTGGTGCATCTTTAGGGCTTGCTGTATTTCGGATGGGTCCGTTAGCTCTATTATTTGATTTATGTGGAGTGTAATGGTTGAATTTGTTTCCGAAAAAGCCTGATTGTAATAAGAATTTGAATTCAAACAAGTGTTTCGCTCCGATATCGACGTTTATTCCGAAATTCGTGATATTTTCTCTTTCCGTTTTCTTTTTTATAGTGTGAATAATTTCTTTGATTTCTGTTAGTTTGAATGGTATTGAATTGATTGAAGTAAACGAATGAGTGTCGGATAGCTTGACGAAATGTTGTGTTTTTTCGAATTTAGGTTCACTCACAAATTTTTGGACCACCTCTTTATTACTTGCTGAGATGCACGTAAAAAGATGTTCGTATTCGTTTTTCTCCGTTGCCAGGCCGTTGCTACAGGTGATATTAGGTTTGCGTTTGCTAGTATTTTGGGGTTCGTCGAAATTTGTTGATCTCGAACGTGTAATTGCTTTAATTTGTTTCGGTACTGCACAATATTTTTTCATAAATTCGGGGATCGTAATGTCTTCCCAGTCCCTTGTTTTGGTAATCTCTATTCTAGATAAGGCGTCAGCTACTTGCAGATCTGAATAACAATGACAACTGACAGCGCCAAAACACACTGAAAAAATCAGTGGCGCCATCGCGTGGCCTATGTCAGTTTGACACTGATTTTTACGGTGTGTTATGACGCGTATGACGCTGTCAGTTGTGATCGTTATTCGGATCTGACATAAACATTAACTTATTGATGATTGTTCGCCATGATGCTGTCAGTTTGCCGGTAGTTCTGACATGAGTCGCATGGAGGCACACCGACGAATAATCGCGTCGATTCGAATTGTCATCAATATTAATGTATATACTGATATTCTCATCTGGCTACTTGATTCATCTTACCTGGTTGATATCTTATGATGAAATTCGAGTTAATAATGCCTATGGCTTGTCTGATTAACCTTTTATTTTTGTGTGTATTTGTGAACAGGAACACAAGAGCTTGATTGTCCGTTAGCACTGTGAATTGTCTACCGTATAAGTAAGTTTCGAATTCTGCTATTGAGTTCGTCAATGCCAACAATTCTCTTTCGTGTGCTGGGTAATTTCTTTCGTGTTTGTTTAAGACTCTACTGTAAAAACACAATGGCCTCAGCACTTTTCCGTAAGGTTGTGCTAATTTCGCACCCAAAGCAATATCGCTTGCGTCGGTCATCAATACGAATTCTTTTGAAAAGTCGACAATTTTTAATTTTACTTCGTCAGCTAAAATTTGTTTGAGTTTTTCGAATGCGTTTCTGGCTTCTTCGTTCCAAATTATTTCGACATTGGGTGATGTCATTAATGTCAGTGGCCTTGCAATATGCGCGTAATTTTTTATAAACATTTTATACAATATTATAATATTAGGTCAACTAAGTCTTACATTGATAAAAATGGTAACAAATTTTTGGTGTTATTCCACGATAAGCATAATAACGAACAACAACAATCAAAGGAAGATATTTTGAAAATAAAGATTATAAAAACAAAAACAAATTTTATTGCTGAAAAAAATGCGTTGTTCGTTTCCCGTTCTATTGATGTTTGGCGTTTGAATGAGCTGGCGTTATGATAAGCATCCCAAATTTGTGCTTAGCATTTACATTTATCTCTATTGACCTCTGATTGTTCTACTTTAAATCCATGGTGCTCTAGCGATTGTAATTCAAGTCGTGATCGATTCGATTGACTTAAAATGTTGGCAATGTCTTGAAACATTTCATGGATTCCTTCACCAGTTTTGCAGGATATTTTATAGGTGCCGCTGATGAGATTTTGACATTGTTCGATAAAATCTTTTATATCCGCATCAGTGACCTACAGTAAAACATATACAAATCCGAATCAAGTATTAAACAACGGTTTTCGAAGCGCATCGAAAATTAAAATTCACCTGTGGCTCTTTCAAAACCAAATCCGATTTATTTCCGCACAAGAAAATTTTCGCATTTTCAGCGTGTGAGACTATGTCCAAAAGATGCTGTGACAAAGCATGAAACGATGATGCGTTGTCCAAAGCGAACACGAGAATAACTCCTTCGGCAAATTTGTAGTAGCTGGATGTAACTGAGGCTACACGCTCCATGTCGCCCGTATCGAATAAAGTCATCTGAAATTTCAATATGCACACAGAACATGAAACATACAATTTGTTATCGAGAGTGAACACTGTTGCTTAGTCATCCGTTACCTTCACATCGCGGTCGTTGGTTGTGAAACTCTTTGAAAAATGGTCCAGTTTAAGCCTTGATAAGCGGACTGAGCTCGTTACAAATGTATTATTTGCATATCGACGGAATATAGAACTTTTCCCAGCTCCATATTCGCCACAGAGGATCAATTTCTGTTCAGGTAATCGTGTCGTTGCCATTTATTTAACACGCAAATATTGTATGACTAATCACAATAACAACTTAACTATTCTCTTGGATTTAAATTGATTGTTTTGAACTTTCACGTATTTTCGCGCACGTTCACAACTTGGCCAGATTTTTCAAGTAGATTCTATGCGAATATAGATAATATTCGAATGTCAAAAGAATAAAAAAAGTATTTGTAGCCCAAGCCAATCCGTAGAAGCTGTACAAATTCCGTTGTACACTTTTTATTATTTTCATTTCTCTTGAATAAGTGACAGACTAGACGCAGTCATCATATATGTATGCAATGTCAAAGAAAATGCTATCGCAAACCTTCTCTGACATACACCAAAGCATAAACACATAAGTTTCGGTGTGTATGTGTGAGTTGAGCTATAGTTGGAAATGTCAAAACAACTGCCGAACAATGACTGTATAAAATCACTTGAGCTATTTTGAGAGCCCAACAAAAAACGGGCGAATTCATGAAATGTCACCGTGGTTCAGTTTTTAAGATGATATACGTATAGCGCATCACAGGACAAATGACTAGAATTTAAATGATTTGAATGTAAAAGAAAAATATTTCCGAATTAAAACAAGAAATAATGGAAGAAAAAAAACGAAAAATTTGATAACGTAATTGAATGAATTCACTTTTATTTGACGTTGGGTTGAAATTGTTTGCGCAAAAAGCGATTTAAGTGTCACTTAAGAGCACATTTTTGGCAATTTGAACTCTGGATGCTCCTTTCGAACTTCATCCTAGCTAAAAAAAATGTGTTATTTTAAATAAGGAATACAAATAATAGGAACTATTCCATGGACGCGCTCATGTTGAGAGAACAGACGAATTCATCGAAATGTTAACAAAAAACGCTCGAATACAACAACATGTGGACAAGGAAGTCCAGTTTTTAGACAATATATGGATAGCGCAGCCTGGGGCAACTCGAATGAATTCAAGCGTTTTGCATTTTTATCTTTCATTAAAAAGGACGTTGAAAAAACATAGAAATTGGGTAAAAATTAGTTTCGTTGACAATGTTGAGTGCTCTTGAAAATGCTCATTTCGATCCTATAGCGAAAGTGTTGAATATTTTTGCACCGGAATTCTGCTTGTATCATTTCCGAAGCTTTATTTTTATTTGTTAGTCATCGTGAGGTGGAGAGATGGCATTGATTTTTGATGACCATAAGACTCAAGGATGCATTGAATGATTACACCAATTATTATAAATTTCGAGAATAAGTTCTCTCTCAATTGATGCATACATTTGATTGTATTTTCTTTATACGTAAGAAATCTAAACTCAAGACTCATTCGTCCACATCTCTATTAGAGTACTTTTTCCAAAGTTGACGATAACAATCATAAGAAATGTCTACAGAACTAATCGTTGAGGATTGTCATCGTCCACCTTGAAAATAGTACTTACCGCGCTGATAGAAATAGCTCACAATTTCAATTATTTCAATCTTTATTGCCTAATTAAATCAAGAAACACGAAATAGTTAAATACATTGTACAAATGTGTGTTTTGCACTCATATATAGCCACGGAAAAAACCGATTATTATTATTAACAACGCGGAACAGAAAGATACACATAGATTGCAGTTATCTCAGTTTGTTCCACCGTCGAGCTGGCATGTGTCTCAAAAGCACGATGAAGATATGCAATGTCATATATTCTGATTATGAAGGATGACTCCTGCAAACATATAAATTATCGTGAATACGGCTGAAGTTTCCCCTACAAAAACGCTTTGTGTATATTGCATAATCCAAACAATAGCGTACGAATATCATCTGAATCGTCTATGAGTGTGTCTATATCTATCTTAAAAATGAACTAAGTTCACCACATAGCTGGTACGCATGTTTGAGTGCATAACGTATACGTCCAAGCGAATCGTATAGATCAATTTTGAACATGCAATGAAACTTATCAGATTTTTGGCGAACTTCATACATTTATTGAACAAAATCCGCACACAAAGACGACTAAGAGGGAATTCGTACGCTATCGTATGGATTATATGCACATGCACAAGCTTATTTTGTAGGGGAAACTTCAGCCGAATTCACGTAAATTTTATGTGTGTGTATCTTCGGATGATAAAACATTATTGTTGATGCGAATAAATTGTTGAAATTGCACTTCAATTGATAAAATGACTACCTTTTTAAAGTGCATTTTTCCGGTGCTTCATGCAGTTAGTGAATGCATTTCAAAGAGAAGCTATCATATATATAACAGCAATCTGCTCATCATCAATCCAAAAATGTCCGATCATCAATTTTTGTGCAAAATTAAAAACTTTGTCGAATTCTTAGAAAAGTGTTCGGGAAGAAAAATTCTGGATTATTCTCTGATACCTTTGACGAAACCTGGGGACAATTATGGGAGCATAATGCAGTCGGTTGACATAGAAGTTGTTGGACCTAATGATCTTGATAAGGTTAGCTAGGTGAAAACACATAATTAAGCTTTTTAATATAATGCAATGCGATATGTTTTGAATTACAGAGCAAAACAGAATTCTTACACTGGGTCAGCAAAACAGCTGTAACCAATCCTTTTTTGGTCGAAATTTTTCAACCATCATTAACTTTTGTAAAAGAGACACGATTTTACTCGACTATAATCCCTGCTATAGAAATGTTCGAAGAAACTGCAAATGTCTCTCGGACCGATAGAATAGATGCA
Source organism: Obolodiplosis robiniae (assembly GCA_028476595.1). NCBI lineage: Eukaryota > Metazoa > Arthropoda > Insecta > Diptera > Cecidomyiidae > Obolodiplosis > Obolodiplosis robiniae. Next base: position 17,013,191 of record CM052014.1, read on the forward strand.
TTTATCCATTGCCCAGGATCAAGAATTTCTTTGAATGCGGGTAAATTAACATGCATTCCTCTTATTCAATTGTGCCGTAATAGGCATAAGAAATATAATAATATGCAAATCACCGAGTCCGCCGCTCCCTGAGAGATGGCGCCGAACGCGTGCTTTGCATATTACTTAAAATAAGCTTCTCACCGTGCGCACTGCTCTCTGAGAGATGGCGCCGGACACGCGCTTTAGCATACTTGCAAGTTAAGCGAACCAACGTGTCCGTCGCTATCTCAACAGATGGCACTGGGCACAAGCCGGAAAGCATTCGCTCTCCGGTCAAAACATTATATATATAGGAACAAGCTTCAATAAAAAGAGTTGTAATCAGACAATCAAAGGATTTGGTTGTGTTTAATTAATCATTTATTACATAATTGGCGCTGCGACAAAAAAAAATTCCTTCACAGTAAAATGTTAAGTTGTTGTTCCCCAAGCCGCGACAAAAATCTGAAAAAATACATAAAGCCTTTCTTGAATAAATTTTTCTTAAAATCAACTCCCAATACGATATAAATAATTAACAAAATAAAATGATAGTGGTCTCGATCAAATAGCACATCCGCGTAAACACAAAAAAAAAACCCGGTGAAAATAAAATTCAGTGATTGCGAAAATAAAAGTGAAGTGAAATTCAATGAGCAACAGCCCGGAACTAACCAACACTCAAGACAGAGAAAATCGGAGAGCCGCCAAAACGGCGACGACCAGAGGAAAAAGAGGACGGTCAGTGGATTTCGGGTCAGCCACGTATTACAATACAAGATCAAATAGAACAAATTCGATAGACGAAAACTTCACAGGTAAGTCTTTAGTTGATAGAACCCTAACGCCAGCAGTACACGCAAATCCAACAAGAAACCTACCAACGTGGGATTGTTTCGGAACGGAAAAAACGCAAAGCACCAAAAAATCGGAAAAAACATTGGGAACGGTGCAATCAGCACCGGACTCTCTGCAAGGCGCCCAACTTTCGATAAGCAACAAATCAGCGGAAGCGGAGGGCGCACTAAACCTACAGCAGTCAATCGCGACCAATTCGCAAAACAATCCAGCATCAACAGAAACAAGCGAATTACCGCAACAATCCACAGCCAATAATTCAGAAGAACCAATCACTCTACACCCACTTTTAAACGAATCTTCGATTAACGAATCAAATTCTCAAAATAATCAACCAATCATAGAGAAACAAACTATACATCAGCAGTCAAACGAAAACCAACAATCTGAAAAAACAGAAACAGAAAATCAACCGCATGTACGAGAAACACAATTAATCGAGGGATTACCAACCCGACAAGAAATACCACCACAATTAGAAGAACAAATAAGGGAGCAATTGGCTGCCGCAACCGGATCAATTACTGCAAACAAACCCCAAACACCATTAGAAATAGCACAAGCTTCGCAAAGCTTTCGTTCAAATACACCGACGAGAAACCCAGACAATATAAACATTATTAACAAAGCTCTCCCAATAGGTACAAAAGCACATCCACTCACAAGAATAAAATATACAACAGATACGTCACTTCGATTCGCAACACCGATCGCCAATCAATACCTACCCACTCGAAAATTGAATCGACCAAGACTATTAAATCCACCAGCGAGAACAATGGCAGAAACAGAACAACATAACGAAAACAATCCGCTGTTGACACAGCCACAAAGTAATCAGCAAACAAATGCGCAACAAAACGTCGCTCGACAAGAATTCATAGACCTACAAAACGAAATGAGACAATTCATGCAAAAGATAAGCCAAACAATACTAGCTACAGGGGCCGGTACGTCACAATCATTTCACAATAGCGGCCCAATTAGACAAGAAGCATCAAACCTTATAAATGTCAATCACCCACCAAATGCATGGGCACCAATTCAAAACGAGATAAACAGTTACAACCAAAGATCGACAATTAATACAAACCGTTTAAATCTGAACAATAATAACACAGATCCAAGTACTAATAGTCTACAAGATGAAGAACCAAACATTGCTAATAAAACCTATAACAACACAAACTATAATCAAAATAGAAACCAAGAAAGACAAACCGAACCATCTCATACGACAAATTTCGACAACGAACAACGAAGCATTATCACCAGGGAGCGTTATGAAATCCTGAATAGACGCCTCAAGGCACTGCGACCAATACCATCCCCGACACCCGAAAATATAATGACATTTATCAGAAGTGTGGACATAATGACAAACGATATCTATCTAGATGAAGAGGACGAATATATCACGCAAGAACTAAAAATAAAAATAACGGCAGTCGAATATATCCCAATAAACAGCATAATGAAATGTGCATATTGGCAAGAATTAAAAGCACTGCTCGAAAAAGAATACAAAACAACCAATACAGAAACCGCACTAGAAGCAAAATTGCGAACTTTGACACAATTACACACTGAAACAATAGCCGAATTCGGAGAAAGGGCAAGAAAACTAAACCATGAATTTGAGGCACACTACGGTATGCACATGACTACGCATTTAAGAAAACGAATAAATCGCGAAGTAACCGAACAATTTATAAAAACGGTCAAAAATGCTAGAGTCCGCGAAGCGCTCAAATTCAGAGGAGGCACAACAGATTTAAACGCCATGATAAACTACGCAATAGAACAAGATATCCTGCACCGCGATGAGGAAAGGGACTTGGAAGCAATTTGCGCATATTGCAATAATAGGGGCCATAAAGCTGCCCAGTGCAGAAACAAAGATATGGCTATTAGAATGAGTAACCAAGCAGCGGGATACCAAAACGATAAAACATGTAACAAATGCGGTCTACAGGGGCACACAAAAATTCATTGTTTACTGCGCGAATCAACCCAAAACGCTTCGGTAAGAGGATTCGTCGATAACTCACGCAACGGAAATCAAAATTACAACCGAAGCTATAACGGCAGACAAAACTACGGGAATAGAACCTCAAATTATGGCAGTCGCAGAGACAACACGAATAACGTCAGCGGACGCCGTGACAATGGTCAGGGTCCATATAATAACAATGGATATGAGATTAGGCACAGAGATAATCGAGGAAACTATAATAATAATTACAACAATAATGGTTATAACAGCAATTCAAACGGCAATTATAGGGGAAACAACATTAACTACAACAATAACAATAATGGTAATAGAAACAGCGGATATAGACAATACAGTAATGTCAACGGAAACAACTATCAAAACAACAATAACAACAACAATCATAACAACAGTAACGGCAATGGGTACCGTAGCAACAACAATGGGAACGGCTACAATAACAATAATCGTAACAGTAATAATCAAAATAACAATAACTACGGAAATCGCCAATATAATCAACAGCCACTACAGGGAAATATAACAGCCACGAACCAGGGAGCAAACATGGCATCAATCCATCACGAGGAAAACTGCTAAGGATGGAGTCAATCGGACACAAAACTCCATCCGATCCACAAATTTCAGTAACCAGAGTTAAAATAACGCCAATAGAAAATATTTCACCAATTAATCTAAGACTTTACGATACCACCTGGACTGTAGCAACGAACTTTACAACAAAAACGATCGAATTACTAGTAGACACGGGCGCCCAAGTTACATTGATTTCAGAAAATATATTACTAAATACAATAATTTTATCCAATAACAAATTACAATTAACAGGATTTGACGGCGTAAGTAGCAAAACAACAACAAGAGGAACATATAATGGTAAGTTCATATTAGACGACGGCACAGAATGGGTAGTTGAAATACACGCCGTAGACAACAAAAGCGCCGGTCCATACGACGGTTACCTTGGATATGACTTCCTCTATTACTACAAAGCTGTTGTCGATTTGGGCAAGGGCATACTCCAGCTACAAAGCCGCATCGAGGGAACGAACAATATAATCACTGCCGAACAGATCGATAATACTATCAACGCCAACGCCAACTCAGACGTGAGTTCGGACGTAAACCAACAAATAACAAACGAATTAATAACAGATAAAAATAGTGAAATAAATAAATTCAAATCAAAAAAAAACCCAGTCGTCAAAAGAAAAACTAAAGTAACAGAAAATCATCAGTATAATATCAACAAAGGCCTAGCACATCACGATGCTTTTCACATGAATATTCAAGTAAATCACCAAGAGACCCAAGAAAAATGCGAATTAATAGCCGAAGATAACAACAAGATCATACATGTAACAGACGATATACAAGCAAAAATATTCCTCGATTCAGACGATCAGCTTACAAGATTACAGAAAATAGAAAGACACGGTCTCAGATTAAATAGGGAAGCTACAGCGTTCATTAGACATTTTGGTACAAAGAAATTACACGTGTCCAATTATAAAGAAGAAGTAGAAAAACACGAAAAGCTTAAAGTACATAGAATAAGCGCAATGCAATCAAGAACGCAAATAATATCAGAGGCATTGAACTTAACACATGCCGACCAACAAGAAAAACAAGCAATTGCAAACCTAATCGAAAAATACAAATTCCAATTTTTCATCGAGGGCGACGAACTGGCAAAAACAGATCTGGCTAAACACTACATAAATTTGAAACCCGGCACGGGAATAATAAATATAAAACAATTTCGCTTACCACAAACACAATTGGAGCAAATAAAACAATCGACAAACGAAATGCTCGAAAAACAAGTAATTCGACCCTCCAAATCGCCTTACAATGCACCAACGTTCTTGGTCAGCAAAAAAGACATTAATGGCAACAAAACTGATTCAAGACAAGTCCACGACTACAGAGAACTAAATAAATGCACAATTGTAGAGGACTACCCAATCCCATTGATACAGGAAATGATTGATAATTTCGCGCAATCAAAATTCATTTCTAAAATCGATATAAAAAGCGCATTTCACCAAATAGAAATGGCAGAACCGCACAAAAAATACACATCATTCACCGTAGGCTATCATAAATACGAATTCGAACGAATGCCATTTGGACTTAGAGGCGGACCCATCACAATGCAAGCAGTAATCACCGGAGCAATGAACGGCTTGTTGGATAATGGAGTGTCAGCATATATGGACGACGTAAGCATTTATACAAAAACATTTGACGAACACCTCAAAAAGCTCGACGAGGTCTTTGCTCGCTTGAAGAAACATAATTTGCAAGCTAACATAAAGAAATGCGAGTTTTTTACCTAAAGTGTGGAATACTTGGGTTTTATTATCGAAAACGGTGAGGTAAAACCAAATCCAAAAAAGACAAAGGTAATACGAAACTACCCACTTCCGAAAACACGTAAGCAATTAATGTCATTCCTTGGAATGATGAACTGTTATAAAATGTTTATAAAAAATTACGCGCATATTGCAAGGCCACTGACATTAATGACATCACCCAATGTCGAAATAACTTGGAACGAAGAAGCCAGAAACGCATTCGAAAAACTCAAACAAATTTTAGCTGACGAAGTAACATTAAAAATTGTCGACTTTTCAAAAGAATTCGTATTGATGACCGACGCAAGCGATATTGCTTTGGGTGCGAAATTAGCACAACCTTACGGAAAAGTGCTGAGGCCATTGTGTTTTTACAGTAGAGTCTTAAACAAACACGAAAGAAATTACCCAGCACACGAAAGAGAATTGTTGGCATTGACGAACTCAATAGCAGAATTCGAAACTTACTTATACGGTAGACAATTCACAGTGCTAACGGACAATCAAGCTCTTGTGTTCCTGTTCACAAATACACACAAAAATAAAAGGTTAATCAGACAAGCCATAGGCATTATTAACTCGAATTTCATCATAAGATATCAACCAGGTAAGATGAATCAAGTAGCTGACGCCTTATCTAGAATAGAAATTACCGAAACAAGGGACTGGGAAGACATTACGATCCCCGAATTTATGAAAAAATATTGTGCAGTACCGAAACAAATCAAAGCAATTACACGTTCGAGATCAACAAATTTCGACGAACCCCAAAATACTAGCAAACGCAAACCTCATATCACCTGTAGCAACGGCCTAGCAACGGAGAAAAACGAATACGAACATCTTTTTACGTGCATTTCAGCAAGTAATAAAGAGGTGATCCAAAAATTTATAAGTGAACCTAAATTCGAAAAAACACAACATTTCGTCAAGCTATCCGACAATCATTCGTTCACTACAATCAATTCAATACCATTCAAACTAACAGAAATCAAAGAAATTATTCACACTATAAAAAAGAAAACGGAAAGAGAAAATATCACGAATTTCGGAATAAACGTCGATATCGGAGCGAAACACTTGTTTGAATTCAAATTCTTATTACAACAAGCTTTTTCGGAAACAAATTCAACCATTACACTCCACATAAATCAAATAATAGAGCTAACGGACCCATCCGAAATACAGCAAGCCCTAAAGATGCACCACCATCTGCGTTTGGGCGGACACACCGGAATAAACCGTATGTTAGCCACAATGAAAAAAATTTACACTTGGACAAATATGGTCACTGACATAAAAAAATACGTTTCAAATTGCCAAATTTGCGAAAGAGCAAAAATCACCAAATATACAAAAGCACCAATGCCCATCACAACAACAAGCGAAAAATCATTTGACCATGTGTTCATAGATTATGTTGGACCAATATCACCTCCAAGCACAGAGCGATACAAATACATTTTCGTTGCAACATGCGACCTAACAGCATTCTCCATAGCACAACCAACATTTAATATGACGGCCGAAACGACGGCCGAAGTGTACATTAAAAGCATTATCTTACAATTCGGTTTCCCTTCAATGGTAACCAGCGATCGTGGCACTGACTTCATGTCAAATTTGTTTAAGCAAATAAACAAAATTCTGAAAATCCGCCAAACCTGCACAACACCATACAACCCGAGAGCAAATATAGTAGAAAGAAGAAACAGATCAACAGCCGAATACTTAAGATGCTATACGGAAAAGAAACCACACACATGGGCAGAACTCCTCCCATACGCAACATTCGCATATAACATAACAGTTAACATAAGAACTGGATACACACCGTTTGAGCTGGTATTCGGAAAAGTGGTCACTCTGCCAGATTCAATACAAAGGAAAAAAATAATTTACAACTATGACAATTACGCACAGTGCGTAAAACAGGAACTTATAGACGCGTGGCGTTTAGTTAGAAAGCTTTCAAACGAAAACAAAGAAAAACGTAAAATGCATTACGACAAAAATTCAAGGGACATAGAAGTAAACCCGGGAGATAACATTTTAATAAAGAAACACGTCAAAGATAAAAAATTTGATATGGCGTGGCGTGGACCATTCGAAGTGATCGAAGTGCACGAGAAACACGTCGTATACAAGGACAACAAAAAATTAAATAAAGCCAATAAGGACCATATAAAATTAGCCAACGCAAACTACTTCGTCGACCCAATAAAAGAAGATCTAAACGATCTGATTGCGGTGACGTACGCGATCACTCGCGAAACAAAATTGAATTAAAACAAAATACACACGTCACTAATAATTCTTTTCAATTCCCTTTTTCTATAGTTATGGAATACTTATTATTATTACTACTGTGCATCGTGGGTGGAGCTCAACCGAACACTACATTCGAACCAATAACAACCAACACACCAGTCATTTTTACAAACCTGGCCGGAGCCCATATCTCCTATATAAACTATGCAATGATCTACAATATAGATTTAACCGAATATCGCAAACTAAGGGACAACATTGAAACTACAATTCAGCTGGCAGCGAAAAAATGTGAAGAACTCGCAGAAGATAAAATATGTGAGGTTGCTATAAACCAATTACGAACCAGATTGGAATTTGCAATCAGAGACGACGAACTATTGGGAATAAATCATCAAAAGAGAGGACTATGCAATTGGTGCGGAACCGTACAAAGCGCGTTATACGGAACGCTGGACGCAAGAAAAGGAGAAATCATTGTAAATGCGCTAAACGAAAACCGAAACGAAACAGTAATGCTGCACAACACAATAATAAACCAGACGGCATTGTTCGAGGCATCATTGGAATTGAATCAGCACAACTTAGAAAAAATACAATACGAGCTAAATGAAATTTCACAGCAAATTACCAAAATACAAAACGCGGTAGTGAAAACCGATATAAAAAGCCAACTACGGAACAAAATCGAAATGCTATCCCTAATCGCATCATCAGCACTAAGTGAGCATTTTCGCCTTCAATTACAACTAAATAGAGCACTATCAGCAACAAGAAACCACCTCAAACCCGAACTGATAACAGCCGAAACACTCACTAGAGACCTCAAAACAATCGCAGCATCCCTCGAAGGCACCCAACGATTGCCCGTCGATTTGATGAAAGGGGAACCATTCGACATCTTCAGCTACGCCGAAATTACATCCCTGTTAATAAAAGACAAATTATTAATAGAAATACAAATACCAATCGCAGAAACAGAAAAATACACTTTATACCGAGCAACCCCAATACCAACCCAAACACAACACGGACGATTAATTATCCAGGCAACACAGATGGAATTCCTCCTAAATACAGACAAAACAAAATTCATTAAAATGACGAGGGAAGATTTAGATACAGCAAAAATGCTCTCGCCAACCGAATTCCTGTACAGACCGTCATCAGCAACAAACCTGAAAAATGAGAATAACTGCATTTGGACAATCCTTCTAGAAAACAGCATAGACGAAGCACTAGAAACTTGTAAATACTTACCATTTACACAAGCCGACACAATAATAACAATAGTCGAAAACGAGCAATACTTCCTAATCACAGCAAGAGGAATGACAGTATGGGAATTCTGCCAACGAAATGAAAAAAGACATCAACTGCACGGCGCAAACATCATAAACCTGGATCCAGGATGTTACATCAAAACAGCTACTTTCCTATTGAAACGACATAAAACCTTAATGTTTAACCGAACACAAAAAACAGAAATTGAAATTAAAACATCAAAACTGTCAACAACTTACTTGGAAAACTTGGCACAACAGTCATTTACGAATTTCAATTTCACGAATACAGCCCCAATCGAGATCCATAATGCGCAACAAATGCAACAGTTAATCGACCAGACCACAAATCTGTTGCGTACAGCAGACCATGAAATCCTAAAGAAAAACATAACACTAAAATCAAATGACTTTTGGGATAACTTTGAATTAGATCTCAAGGGATTTTCATTACTTACGACGACAATATCAACACTGCTGTCATTCCTGGGAATCGGAACCATCATCATAGTCGGAACATCTAAATTCAAAATAATCAACGCAATATTAAGCTCCGTGGGATTCAATACGAAAATGCAGAAAACCCAAGGAGTCACCCTAAATTTAGCCAAACTTACGGAAAATAGCCCCAGAAAACCAAATACACCACACCCTAGGCCAAGAGACATCCGAAGATCATCCGAAACACAATCAATAAGCGAAGCATAACGACATCAATGGCACCAGAGCAAAAACCCGACGACCCGACATCATGAAAACATAAACGCAAAAAACCCGAAACGGATTAAGCACACCTACACACAGCAAAAAATAAACAGATAAGAAACTAATATTAAGATACGCACTCTTCCCCATTCATAAACAAGAAAACCTATCAAAGAGCTTAATTTAAACCTGTATTGCAAGGATAAAACTGAAATGAAACAAATCTCTTATTACTTTTTCATATAAAAATTTAATATATTCATGTAAATTTAAAATCAAATACATCAAATATCAAAATTATTCCGGCTCAGGCTTCGGCACCAAAGTTAGCCGAGTCAGCACCGGCACCAGCTCCAAAGTCCCGCGAGCTAAAGACGAACGCGAAACATCAGCCCTCGTCTCCCCAGCATCGCGCGCCCAAGCCGAAAGCGGCAGCTCGAACAAACTCTGAGCTGAACAAAAATAATAAGTAAACAAAATATTAAATTTTTTTTCTTCTTTCTCCAAATTCTTACACAAAAAACTTACCTCGAATTCGCCGCCGAGCACATTCGGCGGAAGCCCGTACCGCCGTGCAACGTGGCCGCAAGCGCGCACCGGAATCGCTGCGCTGTCGACGACGACTTGATGATCGCAAATCCCCGGAAGGAACAGACCGACGGCGAACAGAAGATCGTTGCGGCACAGAATGACGACGGTCCGGCGATCCCAACCTTCCCGATAAGACCACCCGACGGCTAACAGAATCACCAACTAAATAAAATAAAAACAACACAGTTACAATAAGAAAAACCAAAATAAATTGAAACAACTTACCGGGATCGATCAACACAGCCTGCGCTTCATCACATCTGGCAACGGACGGAATTCGATATCCATCCGGAATCCGTATCCGATATTGGATGCATCTACGATGCAAGTCATCTGAACGCTCCTCTCGAATCACCAAATCGACAAACCTAAAATCAAAATAAGCACAAAATTAGCAACAATAAAATATTCTCAATCACGCCTTACGCACTAATCATACAAGCAACGCACAAATTCCTCTCTCCTAAACACTAGCAAGTAAAACGAAAACCAAAACCCAATAAAACTAAAAAACAACCGAAGACACCTAGGATTAAACCGAAAAACCATAATATTCACAAAAAATCAAAAAATTTACCTTCGACTCTAAAAAGTTGAAAACACCCTAATAAACCGTTAGACTAAACCTTGCAACACAGAACAAATCACAAATCCACAATTCAAACTCAAAATTTACAATCCACCAAAAGAAATCCAAAACAATCTACAAAACACAAAAATCAAGCACTCAATTAAATAAAAATCACTAGGAAAGCACACAATATTAAAAAGGAGAAAAAAACAAAGAGAAAACCCAAACAACCACTTGAAAAATAACAAACAAACCAAATAATTTTTGAATCCCATTTTATCTTAAAACTAACAACACTAACACACATCTAACACGAGGTAAAAAGGGAATCACAAATTAAAAACAACACATTTAATTCAAAATATTTAAATCTAAAAAACTAAATCTAGAATACTTACATGTTGACAAAAACACTACAAATGGCTAACGATATTTGATCTTTCAATTTCCGAGGATCACAAACTGACAGACGTCACCAATAATCACATGGTCGAAAAGTCAGAGTCGAATGAAAAAGCTTATCCACGATAACAACCATTTGAAAAAGCACTTTTGCACTCAACTAACATGCCGCTCCTTTTTATTATTGTTACACAACTATTTTCCCTTCTTGGACACACACATAATTAAAATAATACGGGAAAATCAAAGAATTTCCGGAGAAAATTCCAAATTGTGGGGGGAAGATGTGCCGTAATAGGCATAAGAAATATAATAATATGCAAATCACCGAGTCCGCCGCTCCCTGAGAGATGGCGCCGAACGCGTGCTTTGCATATTACTTAAAATAAGCTTCTCACCGTGCGCACTGCTCTCTGAGAGATGGCGCCGGACACGCGCTTTAGCATACTTGCAAGTTAAGCGAACCAACGTGTCCGTCGCTATCTCAACAGATGGCACTGGGCACAAGCCGGAAAGCATTCGCTCTCCGGTCAAAACATTATATATATAGGAACAAGCTTCAATAAAGAGAGTTGTAATCAGACAATCAAAGGATTTGGTTGTGTTTAATTAATCATTTATTACACAATAGAATTTTTGCACTGAAACTGATAATTTTATAGATGCGATATGCGCCGATGCTGATGCAGTTCTGCTGCTTGAAAACATCAAAGTTTTAAACTATGCCAATGAGGATAGACACATTGGATTGAATACAGAAGCAACCTTGGCAGTCTTGAAAGTAATTTTCATTTAAAAATGTTGAATCCTTAAACAATTTAGTTAGTTTTTCAATGTTCAATACACAGACACTGGCCCAATTTCATGCGACATTCATCGCTATGAGACGGCTGCAACCAACTTTATTCAATGAAAAAGTTAATCCCTTTTTAAAAGCAGTCAACCTAAATACAGACGATGATTCCCACCTGCTGGATGTAAATTGATTCGTTTTTTTCCAATCCAAAACACAATTTGGAACAGTCATTTCTCTACAGAGTAGTCTCTCAAAGAATGACCAACAGTTTTGTACCATTTAATCTTTTGAGCTTTATAAAAAATAGATGTGGAGAAGTAGGGCATCCATTTGAAAGCTTCAATGATTCAGAAAATCATGTCAAATTTAAGTCATTCATTAACTGACAGTTAGAGCGAAACACTTGAGTGAACGCACCCAATATAAAAACATTGCATACGTAAAATATTGTGTTCCTCGTTGTTCTTTGACAAGCGAAAGCAAAACCAAACACAAGAGCAAACTAGTATGCCGTGAAGTTTTATGCGTGTGCCTGTGCATACAATGACACAGGTCGATTTTGTTATAAATTCGGGGTATTTTCAAACAACAGATGGATTTGTTGATTTATTCCAGAATCTATGGGAATTTTGTACAACATTAGCTAGTTAAGATTGGAGACATCTGCCGAGAGCTATGCAGTGTTTTTATACAACTGCTGGGTGCAATCACACCCAATGAATGGGGAATATATTCAATGTTTTGCTTTCTGTTCAGGTTATCTGCAGTGAATTGAATTATATCGAAGGAATCGATGCAGAATTGCGCATCGCTATCAAAAAGCAATTGAAAATTTGCGATGCATTTAACAGAATCACGACGCAAGTTCCAGATACACCATTTACGACTGTTGTGCATCGCGATCTATGGACCAATAATATTATGATAAAAAGAGGTATCTCACGATCAAAAAAGATAAACTTGATACGATGTCAGTATATTCGATAGATGTTATTTTGCATCCTGTTTGGAATTTCAGATGACACACCAGATAAAAACATTAAGATCAAGATCTACGATTTTCAGCTCTATTTTTATCACACTTTTGTCCATGATTTGATATTCTTTTTGTTTACGAGTGTTCGTTGCAGTGACTTGACAAACAATTTTATGTTTTACATTCATCATTATCATTTGGAATTTGTGAAAACGATGGAATTATTTAATTGCCCTATTGACGACTACACATTTGAAAAGTACGTTGCAAAATTGGTCGTATTTATTGTGCATGAGATTAATGAATACATTTTCTTCTACAGAATGTGGGGAGAAATTCAAGAAAAGGCGAGGCTTGAGTTGCTGCACTCTATTTTCATGGTAAAAGTTGTTTTGGCGGATGAAAGTTCTCTGCCAGCATCACTAGATGATATTTCACGAGATATGTTTATTAAAGAAGAAATACCATCAAGGGCAGTTTTGAATAGGTGGAAATGCATAATTGATATATGTAAAGAATGCAGATTAATTTAAACAGCAAATACATTTGACAAATGAAATGTTATGACATTGAGAACAAGATTATCGAAATCATTTATTGTTCAATCGAATAAAGATTGGCTGAAAATTTTTTAGCTGCAATTGATCATTTTTAACTATTGACTAGCCAAACATTGTAGACTTATTCATAGAAAATTGAAAACATGTACTTCTTGATGTAGATGTTCATAATGTACAATACTTTAGACGAATACACACACAGATATTGAATATTTATCAAACTTATTTAAACTTTTGAACTGTTTTCTGATTTAAATAATTTAATTTTGGTTGCAACAAATGAAACACTCTCATTGAGATTAACACGGATGTACATTTCGAAAGCAATGCTTCCATCATCAGTTAGTTGACGATTCAAATTTTAATTAAAATGTTTCAACCGATTTTATTGCTCGCTGAGCAGTGAAATACTAATTATTTCGATTTCTTTCATCCTTTTTTAATGAAATTGTTAAATTATTGTTATTACTGATCCAAAGATGTTGATTCACGGGTCAATTTTCAGACCAACTTTTCCATATGGTAGCGAGAGCTGGGTTGATTCTGAGAATTTGATTCATGATTTGGAAGTGTCTGATATGAAAGTGTTGACAATGGTTTCGGGAGTATCGCGCCGCGATCGGTGGGAAAACAGGTTCCGAAATGAGACTATTCGGGGGACTTAAACGTCGATTCGGTTGGAGACCAAGCAAGAAAATCCAGACTGAGATGGGTTGGTCACGTTAAACGCATTGGAGAAGAACGACTGCCGAAACAGATTCTGTACGTCGAAGCTGATGGGCCGAGAGGTAGGGATAGACCACGTAGACGTTATTAAGATTCGGTTAAATGTAATTTAAATGCAAGAGGATTTGAATGGTGTGATGAAACTCAAAACTTGGCTCTCGATCGGTGTTTGTGGAGAGGAATTGTTAGGGGTATATAAAGCTTTTTGTTTCGTAAAACAGACCAGACGCTGAAACGAAATAATGGTCTATAAATGTTTTGTTGTTTTTGTTGTTGTTGTACTGATCCTGAAGATGGGCTAATACCCGTAAAACAGTCGAACCTCAATTTTTCGAAATTTTTGGGACCGGCCCCATTTCGAAGGATCGTGGGAAATTTGATTTGAGAAAATTAGAGCAAAAAATCAGAAAATAAAAAAAAAACAGATGGTTAGGAATGAGTAAAATAAGCATCAAATTTAATCAACATATTTTTGGTTTTTACTTTTCCGCACACACCACTGTGTGTGGTAAAGGTATTGCGATCGGGCCAAAAAATTCAAAACGCTCGGAATAAGTTTTCTATGCATTTTGAACCTAAAAGAAACAATTGCAACCATTCCCGGAGCAATTTTTTGTCCGTGTGTGGTACGTTGTCCGTTGTCCGTTGTCCGTTGTCCGTTGTACGCAAAAATTGGTAACACGATAACTCAAAAAATTGATTTTAGAATTGAACAGTTTCTAATTTTTACTTCAACAAACGTTCGCTGCTTTTGAATTGATAATAACAATTAAGAATTACTTCATTCTGATCTGAAATTTTGATTCATGCCAACGATAGATATGGTTTCACATTTATGTTATGTATAACTTTCGTTAAAAAGTTAATGAGCATTCAAATTGTTGAAAAAAACACAGATTAGAAAAACACAAATACTTCATACAATTTAATGAAAAAATTTGAATTTTGACCACTAAAAGTTTACATTGTATCGAATTGAAACTTTCAGGATATTATTTTTTAATGAAAAAAATGAGTCACGCAAAATTTCAAATCATTCTGATGAGGTTTAAGACTCCCTCCCCTACAAAATTTTCAAATTTCGTAGTCAAAATTCGAGTTTTGTCATTTAATTGGATGAAGTATTTGTGTTTTTCTAATCTGTGTTGTTTTCAACAACTTGAATGCTCATTAACTTTTTAACGAAATTTATACATAACATAAATGTGGAACCATATCTATCGTTGGCATTAATTAAAATTTCAGATCAGAGTGAACTAATTCGTAATTGTTGTTACCAATTCAAAACCATCGAACGTTCGTTGAAGTAAAAATTAGAAACTGAGATGTTTATTCGTTTTATTTTTATTAAAATTTTCATTTAAATTACATGATGTGCAATGACTTGAAATTCGATCTCATCGTAATGACTTGAAATTTTCTGTGATTTATTCTCAAAGTTGCATGATAATTCGATAAGAAATCAACATAAATCCAATAAAAATGCGTAGCAATCAATGAAAAACGCGTAAAACCGGACAATTTCGGGAAATGTGCAGAAAAGTTAGTTTTACGTACGTAAGACCATTTATTCTTAAAGAAATCAGTAACAGACATTTGTTTTTTTTATTCTTGAGTGCTGACCAATACTATTTGAGAACGTAGTTCCAGTAATTCTGAAACGTACAACAACTTCGAAAAGATTGCTTCGCTTTTGCTTTCAAGATCGTTCCATTTGCCGGACAATTACGTTCACGCTGCTCTAAGAACCACGCATATAGTTTAGATTAGACTTTTCTTTTTCACATCTTGACATGTTTCTAATGAGAGTTTTACACGTTTTGGCGGCGGCATATTTGCGCTTGACTGACTGACAGATGAAACGTACTAAATCAAAACCACTATGAATGCAACTGTGTGTGGACAATGGACACTGCGATGTGTTTTGCACAGTGCATTAGAAGCAACTTACATATTCGGCTTCACGGGGCGCGTCACAGTTATAAAAGATGGCTCGACACAGTGCGCATATATCGGAGCCAAACTTTGTTTATAAACAAATTTCAAAATGAATACACTTTCCGATGCTTAATCTCAACGGAACATTATTCTTACAAGTAAAATTATTACTAGCCGCTTTGCATTGACTTTAGAGGAGAGAAAGTGTTCTGCTATTGATCTCAAATATTTTGTTTGTTTATTTTGTCGAATTGTTTGGCCCAAGATTAAGCTGAAATTAGGCAACTATAACACATAAACAATTGTTGGAATAGATGAAATGTTGCGTATATCTTTTTTTTTTGTCATCAACACGTATTTTTTCTCAAATGTAAGGCGATCGTTTCATTTATACATATGTACAAACTGTACATACAATATGTTTTTGTTTATTATTTTCATTTCAAATGAAACGTACTAGAATGAAATTTTTCTTAAATTTGGAATGAATTTCAAAGAGAGATCATGTATGAAATACGCGTTTATTTGAAATTGAATTACCTTGATTTTTTGATTTTTTTTTTCGAAAAATCGAGGTTTTTTCATCCCAAAAAGGCATTTCGAAAAACCGAAGTTCGACTGTATATAGATCGCAGACACAATCAATTTGCAGTTAAATTTTGTGAACTTCACGTTAGGAGTCAACACAATTTTCTCATTTACCAAAAACGGAAGTCTATAATAATAATCATCAGGTTCAGTTGAGGAGGCTCAAAGCGACTTGGGCGGACAGTTCGCTGTGAACACATATTGACATAAATTTAGGTTATTTTCTCATTAATCAAAAAATATAAGTATTTATTGATCGTTTAATTCAAGAAGATAGTTTTTACATTCTTTTAAAATTATACTATTTGACCTGATATCTCGAACTTTATCTGGTAGTTTGTTTTTCGCTACCTCTTATCGTCCCATGTATGTATATCAAAATTGTAATATACTACATCCATTTAGTGAAAAATTGTAATTATTTACATATGTTTTAACCAGTTAGAGTTTTATGATACATCCCGATATAGGCTTCAGTTGTCAATTTTCGATTTAATTGGTATCCAAGATTCCCTACATTATTATAAACATATTCAAATTCCTGGCTGTTTACGTATATTTGATCAATTTTTGCGTAATTTGTTGCATGAAGTTTTGCTTTACATGAGATAATTTTTGCCTTATTTGTTGATGCATTTAACTAAAGGCCTAAAACATTACAAATTTGCTCAATGTTTTTAATTTCTGCATCAATTGTTGCTATCGTTTCATTTAATTTTTCAATATCAAGAAAGATTTGAATATCCCCAGCAAATAGGATAACTTTCCACGTTTTTATATATTTTGTTAAGCTAAATATTTATGAAAATTGTGAATAACATTTGAGAATTATTGTCTCTCTGAATGATCTCTCGGGTTTTTGTTGGTGGTGCTTTCATCTTTGTACGTCGATATGCACACAAAATAAATGGCCTTACATACGTTAAACTAACTTTTCGGCACATTTCCCGATAGTCTCCGGGTTCACAGGTTATGTTTATTTCATATCGTATCATCATGTAACTTTGGGAATATCAAGCGAACGATGCCTAGATGCTTTGTATCTTCTCCTATGTAAAGGGGTAGTGAATATAGTTAGACCGCGCCATCTCTATCTAAACGATTGTACTAACCGCTTCAACATTTCACACCTTCCCCGCCTTCCCCTTCTTCAAACAGCGAGTTTGAAAGGCTTCGCATCTTCGCTGTCATTGTTTGAAGAAGGGGAAAAAGTGTTTACCATCCATAGACGAATGGTCTACAATTTACATTGGGCGCTGCTGTCAAGCTAAGTGTCAAAATTCAATTTTGCATCGTCCGCTTGGGGAATATTTCGCGCCAAATTTTACGTCATTTCGATGAGATTTAGGATTTATTAATACTAGGATTTTTGTCAGAGAATTTGCGTTGCTCACTGGCCGAAATTGAGATAAAGATGCTGGGTTTTCAACTTTGGGAATTGGTGTGAAAATTATGTTTAAGTTAACCCAATTCGGTCAAAATATAATTGTATCAGCAGAATTAAATTTTGGCTTAAATGTTAAAAACTTCATAGCTGGGGTATGTGGAGGTCGATTTAAAAATGACAATGGTTTTTTCTGGACCTGTGGCCCAAAAGCTTTCCAACGACACCTCTTTTTCATCGATTGGACACCTGCATCCCATAGTTGAATTTGCTGACTTGTTCACTGGGGATGCTTGCGCAACTCGCGTAGACTTCCCTCCACTGTGATGACATAAAAAAAAATAACAAAATAAAAAGAAAATCTACGTTTATAGACCGAATTTAACCTTTCGAGTGTAACAGTCTTTAAATCTAGCACGATTTCGCTTGATTTTACGGGTGAGAGGGTTACAGGACCGTACTGCACCACACACATACGTACAACGGTCTTATTGTTGCATGGGACCGACGGCTTTACGTGCCCTCCGAAGCACGCCATAGTTTCGAATCAAAACAATTTGAAATAAAATCATTTCGCATCACCGAGAATCGAACCTACGTCCCCATGACTGTGACACAAATAAGCACAGTGCACTTACTGCTCGGCCACCACCTGGGTCTGACATCAATTGTAGCAAAAGATTTTTTGGAATTATTCGTTTGTAATGAGTAATTTCAAGTTTTTGATGCTTTCCAAGGCAGATTGATGTTCGTTTATTGCTAATAATCATTTCATTTTATTACGTGCATTTACAAAATATGTGATATCAAATAAAAAGTTCGACTGACTAAAGCAAAAATTAAAACACAAAACAGTAGTAATCATGTTGCACCGGAAAAAAATGAAGAAATATCCTTGCAAACAATTGTGAAGTTCATTAGTGCATTCGGAACGTTGCAGAAATTTCGTTTTGTTTTCATCATGCTGTCACATAACAAAACGTCGAATTCACAACGTTTCAAATGTAAAAATGTACTGAATATGTGTTTGCAATAATTTTTCCTCGAATATTTGTTATCAGTTTGCTTTTGTCACTCGAACCTCACCTCGGAACCAGTTGTTTTGTTTGATTTTATGATATGTACACATATTTCGTAGTTGCAGGTTTTAAACAGCAACAACAACAACAACAAGCATTTATAGACCATTTTTGCTTTTCAGCGTTTTGCCTGATTTACGAAACAAAAGCAATGCAGGTTATAAAATGAAATGGATTGAATTGAAAACGAACAAACATGAATTTGGCTAAAGCTTCTCAAACAGACACAGGGTTTTTATTTGACGGGAAGGATAAAAAAATATAATATAGCTGTTTTCCATTGCAAAGATAATTTTGACATATTCTTTTTATCATGAATTATAAAATAAAAGACAAAACGCAGAATTACTTTTGTTTAGCTGATGAGCTGTCTATATTTTGTGAATTTGCAACTCAACCTCATTGAGATATAAACGTAACAATAACTGGGCTATAAAGCAGTATTCAATGGCAAGAGCAGAAATTATTCAGATATCGCATTTCAAAGTTAAACGATCATTTGATTCAACTGAAACAGTATTTCAGAGATACACACACTGAATAAAGAATGTCTGAACAACGGTCTTTGTGTGAAATAAAAATGTTTGGTGATTTCTTAGAAAAATGTCTGGAGAGGAAAGTTTTGGATTATTCTCTGAAGCCTCTGACGAAACCTGGGGATAATTTTGGTAGCATCATGCAGTCGGTTGACATAAAAGTGTCTAAATTAAACAATCCTGATGAGGTGAGCTCAACACAACACCCTTCAAATGTCAAAAGATATTAATTTTGTCGGTTTTCAGAGTGAAATCTTGCATTGGGTCAGCAAAACAGCTGTTACCAATCCTATTTTGGTCGAAATTTTTCAACCATCATTAACTTTTGTAAAAGAGACCCGATTTTACTCGACTATAATCCCTGCCATAGAAGTGTTCGAAGAATCTGCAAATGTTCCTCGGGCCGATAGAATAGACGCATTTATCCATTGCCCAGGATCAAGAATCTCTTTAAATGCAGGTAAAATCCAAATGTTGTCTTGGTATAAAATAAGACCATCAGACCAACGAGAATTGTTGTCGACATAATATTTTGAATGAAACCAACATATGTTTCTGAATGGTATTGGGAGTACAAATTGAAAACCGCGCATTTTTCAAAATTTCGATCTTTATTATGGAGAAATGGTTACAAATTGATTATTCAAAGTATTGTCCATCGCTAGCCACAACTTTTTCCCATCTTTCTGGCAAATTACGGATTCCGCGTCGAAAGAAATCTGTGCTTTTTTCGGCTATCCATGAATCGACCCATTTTTTGCATTCCTCGTAAGAATGGAAATGCTGTTCAGCCAGGCCATGTGTCATTGATCGGAAGAGGTGGTAATCGGAAGGGGCAATGTCTGGGCTATACGGCGGGTGGGGTAGGACTTCCCATCGAAGCGTTTCCAAGTAGGTTTTAACGACCTGAGCAACATGTGGCCGAGCGTTGTCATGTTGCAAAATAACTTTATCGTGTCTTGCGACCGTTTCCGACCGTTTTTCCTTCAGTGCTCGGCTCAAACGCATCAATTGAGTTCGGTACAATGCTCCTGTGATGGTTTCGTTTGGTTTCAACAACTCATAATAGATCACGCCGAGCTGATCCCACCAAATACACAGCATTAGCTTCGAGCCATGAATGTTCGGCTTTGGCGTCGATGTTGATGCGTGGCCGGGGTAACCATACGATTTTTTTCGCTTCGGATTATCGTAATGAATCCACTTTTCATCACCAGTCACAATACGATGCAAAAAACCCTTCCGTTTTTGCCTTTGAAGCAGCTGTTCACAAGTGAAAAAACGGCGTTCGATGTCTCTCGGCTTCAATTCGTATGGCACCCAATTTCCTTGCTTTTGAACCATTCCCATGGCTTTTAAACGATAGGAGATGGATTGTTGTGTCACTCCCAATGATTTTGCAAGTTTTTCTTGCGTTTGACACGAGTCTTCATCGAGTAATGCTTCCAACTCCTCGTCTTCAAACTTTTTCACTTGGCCTGGACGCTCTTTGTCTTCCACATCAAAATCACCACTTTTGAACCGCGCAAACCACTCCTGGCACGTTCTAATCGACGGAGCATATTCTGGATATGCTTCGCATAACAAACGATAACTCTCGGAAGCATTTTTCTTCAGATTAAACCAATAAAGTAAAACTTCCCGCAAATGCTGTTTTGTAGGCACGTAGCTCGACATTTTCAACGCAATAATAAACTTGTGTATTCAACTGAATGATAAGTTTGACAGATCGTTTTCAATGTATTTTTTTATCCTCTTCAAGATACAATAGCTGTCAAAGTCAAAATAATGACATCTATGATAGATATGAAGTTAGTAACGAATGCGCGGTTTTCAATTTGTACTCCCAATATATTTCTTATGCCTATTACGGCACAGGCACATATATTCAGCTGAAATTTAGCGATTCAATGATATTCCTCCATATTTTTTATTGAATTTTTTGACAAACACGAAGACTTCGAATAAACTCAAATTGATGACGCAACATTTGTTTCAGACATAAAAAACGTTTATTTTATATGAAAAAAGAAAAAATATAATTTCTATTAAACATTTTTCAAGTCACAATTGAATCAAAGATGTACAGAGCTGAATATGGGTTCTTTTTAATGAATGCAAGCGCCAATAAGGAAGCCAACACAGCCGCCAACAACAGCACTAATGCCCGCGTATCTGCACATTTCCAAACCATGTTTGTCACACATTGCTGACACAGCAGTGCCAATGAGAGTGCCACCAGCAAGGCCAGCACCAAAACCAATGCCCGCGTTTTTTTCATTGATAGGAGTGGTACTGTGCATAAACCTCGCCTCCGTAGTCGCAATCTGGCTACAAATGGTTGCAATACATATAATACCGTTGGCAGCATATTTCATGGTCTTTGTTGAGCACTTATTGTTTTCTTCTACTCTATAGCAGCAGCATTTTTCCTCTTCTCCATTAACACCTACTTGGATCTATGAAATAAGAAGCAAAAAAAAAATAAATAAATAAGATTCTAATCAATTAGTTGTTTATCCATCTATATTTGCTTAAAACTGGGACTGGGATTAGACGAAAGCGGTCACAAAATTCCCAAAATATGTGAGAAAATTTCCGCTCGTTCATGCTTTTTTGGGCAAAACTATTGTTTGAAATAGCAAAATCCGCATGAAATAATTACGTTGAGATTCCCGATTCTGTCCATAGTCAACCATGGACCTCAAGGTTATTCACAGTGGCTTATGTTCAAATGTAAATTTTATGCATTTCTCATGACAATAAGTGATTTTATTTGGATATTTCCAACGATTTTCCCTATTTTAAACCAAATTAGATGTGCATTTAGATTTTGATTCGAATCAGCATTTTAAAGTCACTACTAAATATCGAGTTGCAAATTATGAAAACGCCTTCGACTTGACCTATTTTCGATTGTACGTCGAAAAATGAACAAAACTTACTCGAATGCATTGTTAAACAATGAATCATATTCGATGAAACTATTGGATTCAAAATGACTTTATATAATTTTCAATCCAAAATCAAAACACACAAATATTCAAAAATTAGTCACTTGCCAGAACCAGGGCCACCGCGCTCAAAATTGCACAAAATTTCATGATGTCTCAAGTATTGTTCTGAAACGACAGGGTTTAAGAGCAAATGAATGTACGATGCAAAGGAGACTTCCCTATTTATACTAAAATTCGTTTATTTCGCATATTCCTTGTGAAATTCCCAAACTTTTTTTTCTAACACCTAGAAACGAAATTCTCAAGGGCGAAAAATAGACAAAATTAACACAGGTGTAAGTATATTTAAAATTCGTTTACTTGTTTCCTTCTGAAATGGCTAAAAACTAGTTTTGAAACGCAGGAAAAATATTCTCAAGGGCAGAAAATATTTGGTTGAAAATGTGTTTTGATCAAAATGGATTGCCAATGCGTGCCGAAACTACATTTGCAGTTTTATTCAATGCAATTTTTTAGCTTAAATGTGGCGCTAGTGCCTTTGTTACACACTTTAAGACTTTTTTGAATAAGCTTTTTTCATAGGCACAATTCCACCACAAACTTGCCAATTAATAAATTAATAAAATTGACAAACTTCGGTCATACTTTGCACAATGTTTCTTGTATACGCATATATTATAATTATCCACCTCATAGCTTATATGACGAAGATAATTATCAATTTTCGAGTGAATCTTCTCAGCTGAATTATGAAGAATGTCACAAGAATCGACTTGCTGATCAATAAGGCGCAGTATAATATAATCTATCGAAGTATGAGTAAATAATATTTTCTTTTTTTCCTAAAAATAAGAAAATATCATAATTTTGAGCGTTTGAAAAGGCAAAACGGATGACAAATACGAAATATAATTATTCAGTTTCATACCGTCAACCATCAGCATCAACTCATTTTTGATGAAAACAGCTGTTGGACCGTGCAATTGAAATGGAATATATTAAAACAGGAAAATTGGTTCTAGGTTGGGCACGGTTTTATTTTGAAGCATATAGACTGCTCAACATGTTGAGGAATCAGAGAAATTCTTCTCCGTTTGTCATCGGAAGAAAAAAATTCTCTATAAAATAAACGAAGAAAACGCTCATACAAAAAGACAATGCTCTAATGAAAAGTTGTTGAGAGTAAAAGCCTAATAAACAAACATCAAGGACGTAAGCCATACAAATCGAGATCCTCAATGTGAATATTCACAAAATGACAGCCCGAATGATATTTTTGGCGATGCTAGCGAATATTTTGGGTGTATGTCATAAGTCCTTCCGGCATAAGTCCATTTTTTCATTCGGCCATAACACCATTTTAAAAAATGGAATTGTGACCGAAAAATTCGGACAAAAGTCCATTTTTTAAAATGGTGTTATGACCAAATGAAAAAATGGACTTATGACCGAAAATAATTTTTTTTTTTTGAAAAACGGTCATAAGACCATTTTATGGCCCATATTTTTGGCGAAAGAAGGGAAAAAAAATGAAAAACAATTTATAGCATTTTTATTCAAGTATTGGAAAAACAAAATAAATACAATATTCGAACTAGCGCAAATAATTTCTTAATTTACTTAATTCACAAATAAATAAATACGAAAAAATAAATTTTTATGCAGCCCATGACCCTAGCATGTCTCGCAGAAACTGAGTGTCTGATACTTCTTTTTGCACGCGAATTCCCTGAACTCGTTCATTTCTTTATCTTCAAGCAATTTCTCAATTTCTGAAATATTTTTCGGCGATTTTGGAAAAACAACATCTCTTGTGCGGCGCAGGCTTCGTTCGATTCCTTCAAATGGGACACTTTTTGCAGTTTCTTTGTTTTCACTATACATAGAAAAAAAACATAGGCAAATGAGCATGAGCACTTGTTCAAAACGTGTACCAAACAATAACGGTTAACTTATTTTTTTTTTTTTGCTATGCGCTAACACGTATTACAATAAACTTACTTTTGCATTTGTTGATTATATAATGACCGCAGCGGTACCAATCTCCCCTGATCGCCAGCCAGATCACAAATTTGTGATGCTTTTCTTTTGAGTGTATTTTTGAAACAGAATTTTGTTATCAACTCCGCATGATTGGCATGATTGTGTTCAAAAATTTTCGATGGATAAACCAGATCGCCACGCTTTATCACTGCGGATGTGCAGCCAGTTTTTTTATTATCGTAACAACAATATCTATTATTTTCTTCATTAATTGCACATTTTTTAACGTACAGGCATTGTGTACTTTTTATCAAAAGTAAAGAACTAGTTACACGTGCGCCTGACACAAATTCATATTCCAAACTTTCTTCTCGTGACGACATCTCAACAGCTCAACAACGACTGAATGTGTATTCAGTTAAATCGTACGCGTTTGGTTGTCATTTATCGGCAAACAAAAAATCGGAGAGGTATAGACAGTATGCTGTGCCGATACATTAGTGGACGGTCCTTCTTAGAAGAGAGTCATAAAACCAAAATTTGTTGTTGAGAACTGAATGTTTAGTGTGCACGGTGCTCGTCGCACATTGAAACTGTAGAAAAAACATATTCAACGCAACACCAGCTTGGTATTGTGCGACGATTCCAATACTTGGATAAAAATGCTATCGATTTTTTTTTTTTCATTTTTTTTCTTCTCTTGACAAAAATATGGGCGAAAGCCCGCTTTCTGTCATAATATGACCGCTTTTCAAAAAAAAAAAAATTATTTTCGGCCATAAGTCCATTTTTTCATTTGGTCATAACACCATTTTAAAAAATGGACTTTTGTCCGAATTTTTCGGTCACAATTCCATTTTTTAAAATGGTGTTATGGCCGAATGAAAAAAATGGACTTATGCCGGAAGCACTTATGACATACACCTGAATATTTTAGGTTGCGATGCGATCAAATTTTTCATTTTTTCCCTTTCTTTTGAAATTGTTCAAATAAGCTACTTCAATAAGAGATAAAAATTAGCACAGAATGTTGTTTTCGGCTTAGTAAATGTTTCACCGATAAAATATTTCACTTACTTGCGAGCTTTTGATTCATTTAATTATATTTTGTTGTTGTTGTGTTTTTTTGTCTTACTTGTTTCTCTCACAAAAAGATCTTATTTTTATTAATAATTATAAACTACACGTAATTTTTTTCATAAATATATAGTTTGTCTTTACTTTGATTTGCTTAAGGAACGATCTTGAAAATTGACTTGAAATTTGAGAAAAAAAATATAAAAATGAAAATGAAAAACAAACAATCATCGTTATTTTGTTGATTGTATTGGTTTTATCCTCTCGATCCATTAGCATCAAATGTCATGTAAGATTTTCTGAATTTTTTTCCTAAAACAGTTCACATTTAAATAGTTTGGATCGGACATTATTGGTTTAATTTTGTTTGTTGGTTCTGTTTTCGATCGATATAATAATTGTCTTATTCATTTTATTTCGCTCACAGTTGAATTAATTCCTGCTTTTTGACCTTTCCGTGTTAAAAAAAAATCACACTCGTTTTCTGGTGAATTAGCTGTCAATGGTGTTGGGCATACATTCAAAGAACCAGCACTTTTTCCGGAGAGACGTTAAATTATGGCTCACAGCATTTCATAGCTTATCCATCAATAGGCTAAATCAATTTATGACTCTGTCCTGCTTATGTCAATTACCATTTTTTTTTTTTTTTTTTTTTTGATTTCCTATTTTTATTACAAAAACGCAAATATGGACTTGTTTATTGTATGTTTCCTTTTATTCATTGCTGTTTATTTGTTTTTCTTCACCTTTTTATTTTTCTTCTATAGAATATATCGATTTAAATATATCTAGTTTGTTTGCACCATTATAGCTATTTGTCCTCAAGATACCTTTATCATGTCCATATTCATTTGTCTAATATGTAAATGGATATCGAATCGTCTCTTTAATCATTTGTTTGGATCAATATTTAGAAATATCTATAAATAAATAGCTCGCTAAACAAATCTTATCCATCTTTGTCATGGAAAACATTATTCTTTCTCATCTTAAATGTTATAAGGTTTGCTTATTACACAGTACAACAGTAAAAAAAGTCCAGAGATCTCATAATGCGATCTGTACAGTAGACGTCAAGACAAGAAAAATGCGCCTAGTCCGAGGCGAGTTAGGTCATTGAACTGAGATATTCAATTTTGAATTTTACCAATTTCAAGGTAGCGACATGGAATAGTATAGTTCAGTGGTTCGCCGTATTTCTAAATGGTTCAACATTGTAAAGTTCACGGCGCCACCAGTACCAACATTTTAATTTGTACTGCAATGTCATTACCTTGACCAATTTTGTATTAAAAAAATATATAGGTTTACACTACAACTATACGAAAAAAGCATCAGATCGTTATGAAATTTTGCCACGATCCATTTTTTAGGATAAAAATAAGTTAAGCAAAGTTTCATAATGATATCTTGTGTTTTTCGAGTACCTCCCATACAAATTTTCCGAAAAAAGTATCAATTTTCAACAAATTCATGACCAAATCAAATTGATATCGATTTATTTATACCATTTCAAAGAGAAAGACAAATGAATGAATGAATATGTATGAATTTATGATTCAAAAGATTCAGCTTGGCATGTCCACCAACAAAAATCTGTCAACATGTGGTCCAATTTCTTTCCCTTGTATCGCTTCTCCATATCCATTATGTCTTGGTGAAATCTTTCACCATGTTCATCTGATTCGGATGGCAGTTGTCGTTCAAAAAAGTCCAAATGGCTGTTTAAGAAATGGATTTTCAAGGACATGTAAACGTCAATTGTTTCGAATGATGTTAACATTTCTTGGACAAGCACTCGGTAATCATCTTCACGGTGTGATCCCAAAAGACCATGAATGACTGCCTTAACATTATCCCATGCGATGGCTTCATTAGCATTGAGTTTTGCGTCAAAATCATTATTCGCCATCAGTTTACGAATGTCAGGTCCGTTGAACACTCCTGAAATTATAAGAAGAAGTAATCAATTTGATTAATTTACAGAAAAAAGGATCATTTCTATTGACAAAAATATACCTTCTTTCAATTTTGCCTCGGACATACGCGGAAAAATGGTTCGAAGGTATTTGTAACCTTCCCTATTTCGATCCAGAGCCTTCACAAAATTTTTAACGATACCCAGCTTGATGTGTAGTGGTGGCAGTAAAATTTTTGTGATCGCAACGAGTGGTTCTTGATGTACGTAATGTTGTCCAACTTGTCGATTGTCTCGATTTGGCCATTCTTTTCTTTCATATTGATTGCCACGGAATCTGCTGTCCCATAAGCATAGGAAACAGCAATGTTTCGTATAACCAGCTTGCATACCAGTGACCAGAGCAACCACTTTGAGATCGGATATGAGACGCCATTTATGGTTATTGTAATTGACTTTTTCCAAGATGAATTTCATGCTCTCATACGTTTCTTTCATCTCGATACCGTAGAAAAGTGGCAAAGGCTTTACACTGTTATCATGGAACAACAAAACGGCTTTCAAAGCGCTTTTTGAACTGTCAATAAACAATCTCCATTGTTCCGGATTGTATTCGATGCTGAGTTCATCCATTAGGCCATGCAAATTGCTGCAGAAGGCATATTTGTTGTCGTCGGAAACCGTGAAATACTTAACGAAACGTTCTTCTCGGTATCGGTAGCCGGTTACTTTTACATTTGAGCTCAATACTTTGGCTTTTTTCAATTCTGTAGCCAATACTTCAGCTTGTGTTTGAGATAGATTTAATTTACGAACAACATTGTCTAAAACATCACAGCCACCGGTTGTGCTGTAGAAACTAAGGGTTGATAAGTTTCGTCATCATCATCATCAGGTGCGGCTGCGCTGTATAAAGTGAGCTGTAGCGATTCGAATGTTGGACTTGGTTTTTTTGGAGCTTCTTCACCTCGTTCATATGGCACTGGTAAAACTGCAGATGGTACACCCTTGTAAACGAAAGATTTCCATTTTTTTCGATTCAATCCAAAAACATCATTGGCGCACACATAACAATCTGCTGGATTGTGTTCTCCAGGATCCGACCAAGTAACCGGCACTTTGAATGGCATTCTTTCACGTTTTTCAGTAAACCACAATCGCAAATATGGCGCAACCATTATTGATTTGTCATTCAACGATATGTCAAACATTCATTCATTCATTTGTCTTTCTCTTTGAAATGGTATAAATAAATCGATATCAATTTGATTTGGTCATGAATTTGTTGAAAATTGATACTTTTTTCGGAAAATTTGTATGGGAGGTACTCGAAAAACACAAGATATCATTATGAAACTTTGCTTAACTTATTTTTATCCTAAAAAATGGATCGTGGCAAAATTTCATAACGATCTGATGCTTTTTTCGTATAGTTGTAGTGTAAACCTATATATTTTTTTAATACAAAATTGGTAAAATTCAAAATTGAATATCTCAGTTCAATGACCTAACTTTGGCCTCGGACTAGGCGCATTTTTCTTGTCTTGACGTCTACTGTACAGATCGCATTATGAGATCTCTGGACTTTCAAAAAAGTTGATTTTTGTTGTACTGTGTTATTTTACGTAAACTGATTGATTTGTGAATTTGTTCTTCAGCAACAATTAAATTCAAATCGGTGATCTTATTTCTTAATTAAATACTGATTTCTTTTAAAGTCTAATTCTAATGGATTATATCGTCATTACAGTCCATATCAATAAGTAGCTCTTTCTATATCTCTTGTTACTCTTTCTAATGTGTATACGTTTTTGGAATCGACATCGTTGGACGTTGAATCTACCGTTTGACGGGATCGAGATATTTTCCAAGCTATCTGCGAGCTCACAGTGGGCTTTTGATTAGGACTCTGTCAATTGAATACAGGAGGATATATTAACTTAATACAGCTGCGTTCGTTCGTTCTTGTTTCATTTGTTTTTAGTAAATTTTATTGTATTGACTACATGCATTTGTTTGTCACTCCAAGACTTGCGATCTTGTCCCACAGCTTAAAACATATTTCGATACAAATTCTACTTCACTGTCCAGTGTTCAATGAAACATGACATTCATTCGGCCATCATTAGCCATCAATTCGATTTACTAATTGTCATTGGTTCAAGTTAAATTTGGGATTATTTTCTTGTTATTATATGAGTTGGTCCATGCATAATACATGTTGTTTTCATAATGTATATAATCAATATTCTTTATTCATCTATCAGCTGCTCATCGCTTTGGCATAAGGCGAATCCACCGGGCAATTTCCGGGCAATTTTTTCGAAATCCGTGCGAATATCCAGGTAATCTTGAGTCTGAAATCAGGGCGAAATCCGGACAAAATCTCAAAAATTTTGAATTTTCGTCCAATTTTAACATATAGCATGAAAGAGGTCTTCAGTTCCAATTTACCATATTTCTTAGTAATAAAACGAAAAAACGCCAACACTCAAACATATGGATATTACCAATGAATAAAAATTAAAAACACATGGAATTTCGTAATAATTTACGACGTACATAAAATATATAATTTTTATAAAATAACAAATGAGAAATAAATTTATTTCATTTCAAATTTCATTGCGAGTTCAATTGATGAGTTAATCTTCATCACTTGTTGTTTTCATCGATGTGGATGCTAACGGTTGACAAACACCTTTTTACTTTCCCGCACACACCACTGTGTGTGGTAAAACTATTGCGATCGGTCCAAAAAATTCAAAACGCTCGGAATAAGTTTTCTATACGTTTTGAACCTAGAAAAAATGATTGCAACCATTCCCGGAGCAATTTTTTGTCCGTGTGTATGGTACGTTGTCCGTTGTCCGTTGTACGTTGTACGGAAAAATTTGTTAACACGATAAATCAAAAAATTGATTTTAGAATTGAAAACACATTTGTCTTCATTAGGAATAGAAACCTATTAATTTTCAGCCCAATCGGATAATTTTTTCGGGAAGCTCTAGTGGAGTCGAATCAAAAAATGGGCTGTTTTTCAATATAGTTACGAAAAATTTGTATGGTTACTATGACTATTTCGCATTATATCATTATGAAACTTTTAGAATATTATTTGTTCATGAAAAAAATGAGGCATGCAAAATTTGAAGTCATTCCAATGAGATTTGGGACTACCTCCCCTGTAAAATTTTCGATTTTCGGGGTCTTCTCGGGGTCGAAACGAAAAATTTTTATGGCAGCTATCTCAAGTTTACATTGTAACGAATTGAAACTTTCAGAATATTATTTTTCCATGAAAAAAATGAGTCGTGCAAAATTTAAAGTCATTTAAATGGGATTTAGGACTACCTCCCCTGTAAAATTTTCGTTTGTTGGGAAACTTTTCAAGGTCAAAACTGAACATTTGTA
Source organism: Obolodiplosis robiniae (assembly GCA_028476595.1). NCBI lineage: Eukaryota > Metazoa > Arthropoda > Insecta > Diptera > Cecidomyiidae > Obolodiplosis > Obolodiplosis robiniae. Next base: position 17,044,205 of record CM052014.1, read on the forward strand.
TGCCGACTTTCTCAAGTTCACGTTGTAACGAATTGAAACTTTGAATATATTATTTTTTAATGAATAAAATGAGTCATGCAAAATTTCAATTGTCATTCCGACTATATTTAGGACTACCTCCCCTGCAAAATTTCGCATTTTTGGAGTCTTTTCGGGGTCAAAACTGAAAAATTGTGTGGCGGCTATCTTAAGTTCACATTGTTTCCTATTGGAACTGTCAGAATATTATTTTCTATGTTTTTCAAGTCATTCTGATGAGATTTAAATCCAGCTCCCTCACAAAATTTTCAATTTTCGGGGTCAATATTCAAATCAATAATTCGGATGAAGTATTTGTGATTTTCTAATCTGTGTTTTTTCATCAGTTTGAATGCTCATGTTGTTACCGAAAGTTATACTGTTATACATAACATAAATGTAGAACCATATCTATCGTTGGCATGAATTGAAAGTTCACATCAGAGTGAACTAATTCGTAATTGTTATTACCAATTCAAAAATAGAGAACGTTGAAGTAAGAATTAGGAACTGAGATGTTTATTTGTTTTTATATTAAAATTTAAATTTAAATCACATGATGTGTAATGACTCGAAATTCGATCTCATCGTAATGACTTCAATTTTTCTGTGATTTATTCTCAAAGTTGCATGATGATTCGATAAGAAATCAACATAAATCCAATACAAATGAGTAGCAATCAATGAAAAACCCGTAAACCCGAACAATTTTGGGAAATGTGCGGAAAAGTAAGTTTAAATAACGTAAGACCATTTATTTGAACAAGTGTTCGGTCTTATATTTTCAGATGTTTGAGTTTTCTTCATCTTTATCAATCAGCACCATTTTTGATTTTTTGCTGAAATTCCGAACATGTATTATAATCTCAGTTGAATTTGACCATCAAACGAGCTCGGACGTTCTCTATCTTCATTTGGCCCTTTTCTGGCGTCCAGATATCATTTATTTTCGAAAAGACTCTCTCAGCTGTTGCGTTTGTGCCCGGAATGACTAATTCTTATTCAGAAACCTTCAGTAATTTTTCAAACGACAGACATTTTTTGGTGAAATCACGAAATTTGGACCTATTTTTGTTACCTAGTCGTTCCTTATCGAGACAAATATTGGACGGGACTTTTTTTAGTCGAAATGAGATAAATTTGATATAGTATTTAAGATCAAAATCTATTCGGTCAATTGAACTTTAAACTTAGTTGTGATTTCAATCTATTTTATTTATCCAATCTTATAAGCCAAAGTACTTTTATTGTATATCGTATACTTTTTGTACACTATTGTACATAAACAAAAAGGTTTTTTAAGGAGGCTTTGGCACTCTCTTTTCCCCTGTAACTAATATTCAGCCAGCACTTGGCGGAGAAATAAATAAAATAAATAAATAAATAAACGCTAGGGGGATTCTTCATTTCTTTTATTTTTTTTATTGTATTTTCGTTCATCTATACGCGTAATCATGGTATATGTACGTATTCAAAGAATTCTTTCATATAAACATCAAACTAAAAAAATCTTTTTGTATTCAACAATATTCTCTGTATCCTTCACGGTGTATACTGATGAATACAGATGAATATAATGAATTGACGTACATATATATGAGCGAATTCGTTTATTCCGCAATATCGACAGTGTCGCTAGTTGTATCAATTCAGATAAAAGCATCATTCATATAAATGACAGCTAAACAACCATATCGAACACACTTGCCGCGCATCGAAGAAATATTTGTATCGCTGCAAGGCGGCCAATTATTTACAAAACTAGATTAATCTAATGGGTATAACCAATTGTAATGGATATCCATTAACTATTGTATATAGATGATATTGTCATCACTGGCCACACATTAGACGACCATATCAAAACAATCAAAACGGTATTATCTAAATTGCAAGAAGTCGGGATGAAGTAAAGCTAAATTCAAGTAAATGTGCATTCTTCCGAACAAAAATTTCGTATTTGGGATTCAATATCGACAAAAACGGATTAACGAAAACATGTCGAATCGAGTCCGTACTAAACCCACCGAAAACGAGGAATATTTCAAAATTGTGGGGATTTTTGGGCACGGTAAACTATTGTTCTAAATTCATTCCGAATTATTCAGAGAAAATGCACACATTGTACGCGTTATTACAGAAGGGAAACAAATTCATATGAGATGAGATATGCCAATCGGCATACGAGAATATTAAGAGCGAAATAGCTTCTGACCAAGTGCTTGTACATTTTAATCCAGAATTGCCAATTATTTTAGAAATGGGCAGTGTTAGATTCAGATCAAAAAATACACTTAGATCAGATTTGAGATAAAAATCTAGGATATCAAAATTCTCACATTATAACATTCATCTTGATCTAATTTCAATTTTTAATATTTTTTTTTAAAAACATGCAAATCTTTATTTCATTTAAGCAGCAACACCATTTCAAAAAATTGGTGAGATATTCTGTCCATTTTTGAATCAATAATTTTATTGCTAAGAAGTTTCATTTTGCGTTTTATTTGATTTGTTTGAGTTTTCAATGACAGTTGAATGCGGTAAATAATATTCTGAAAACTCATACTGTCAAATTATTACCAGATGTTCGAATTCGAAATAATCAGGGTTGTATAATTTTGTGGTTTAAAACAAAACATTTACTATAATTTCTTTTAAAATTAATTTATTATTTATGATCTGATTAAGATCTCAGATTTGGCCCAGATCGTTTCATTTTTATCTATAGATCAAGATCATGTAAATAAAAATAAATCAAAATCCAGATCAAGATATAGATCATATCTATCACAGATCTTTCTAAAAACATAGCTAGATCAATGATCGGGGGTCAACACAGATCTCAATGTATCTGTATGACATTTCTTCGTTTTCGAATCTTTGTGATTCTCTTCGATTTTGATTGAATCATAAATTTGGGTTACTTTTGAGTGGGACACAGTCCGTTCACTATGGAGCAATAGAACATACAAATAACTATGTTTTCAATTGTATACATAGAGATTTTGGAAATATTTGCTCAGGCACTTCTTTATTCAGTAGACATTTTATTTATATGTTTTTTTAATTGAGTTTTGTGTGACAAACGAATATAATCAAGGCGACAATTAAAACTATAGAATCAAAATAGATAGAACGTATTGATTATGTGCGAAACGATTGTCCCCTAAAAAACAGAAAACACGAAGAATTGTTTTTTTCAAAAGAATTTTTAGAATTTTTCATTGACAAATGACAATTTTTTCAATGAGCTATGAATTATATGAATCCAAGTTCAGCGAACATATCAATGATTAACTTCCATCGATTTAAGACTGATTTGGATGGTGACTCTAGCGAGTAAAATGTTTCTAGAGAAACTTCATCTAGCGGAGGTGCTGAGCTTCTATCAACCATGGCGATTCTGGACATAAGCAGTACGTGCAATAACTCAATTTTGGCTTTGTCTTTGATTTCATTCCACATTCTGTAATGCATAAACAATAATTAGATTAATCGTTTCAATAAAATTTTTATCGATTATAATGATTTCATTTACTTTTCAAACGAATAGTCGTCCAATGGACACTTCACTAATTTTAAAGTCTTTGTAAATTCAGAATGATAATGACTGATAAACAGTTTGAAATTGGTTGCCAAATGGTTGCAGGAAACACTTGTGAACAAAAATAATATCAGATCACAAACAAATGTGTTGTAGAAATACAATTGAAAATCATAGAATTTGATTTTAATTGGCTCCCTTGCGGTGTCATCTAGAAGAGAAATCAAAAAGAAATGTGATACATATTGATTGAAGATAAATTAATGTGTTCGGCTGGTTATACAATTCGACTGTTAGCTAAGAAGCAGTTTCACAAGAAATAACAGCTATGTCAAGCTTAATTACGAGCCAAATAAATACGTTCTTTGTTAGAATTGGTGAATTGTATAACATTTTTGCTTGAACATGCCTCTTTTGATCATAACATTATTAATCCATAAATCGCGGTGAACGACGGTTGTATAGGGTGTGTCATTGGTACGATTTGTATCAATGGTAAATGTGTAGCAAATACTTAGCTGCTCTTCAATTTTAGCCAGCATATTCGAATCGAGATCATCCAGGAAACGGAGCCCGTTACAGATGCTCTAGATAGGATTATATAGTTTTATTTATTTACATGTAATATATGATCAGCTATGTATTTACGTTGAGCATTTGACCCTCGCCATCTGTGACCAAGTTGACAGCGTCCAAAAATGGATTTATTTTCGTATTAAATAGGTTTGGCTCTAAACGTCTTACAGCAATAAGTGTCGCATGAAATTGGGCTAAAGACTACAAAAAACAATTAAAATTAAACAATTCGCACGATCTTATTTAAGGCAGACTAATACCTTCATGATCACCAATGTTTCATCTTTGTTGAAACCAATCAGTCCACTTCTGTTGGTGAAATTCTGAAATCTGGTGTTTTCTAACAATAAAAGTGCATCTTCATCAGCGTGATCCGCATCTAGAATTTCGATTGATTCAGTTATTTTAAATTATTGAATCATGTTGATCTGCGACGGCAGTAAATCCATTTCAGCTAACATATGTTACATACTATTATTCAGCGAGGTTCTCGATCCATAGCATCGAATGAAAGCATCGATTCTGTCATTTTCGGGCACATTATAAGTTTCCTCAAATTGCTGCATTGTCGGAATTATTTTCGAGTAGAAATGTGTTTCTTTCACAAATGTAAGCGATGGCTGGAAAACTTCGATTAGAATTGGATTTGTAATGGCTGTTTTAGTAACCAAACTCATTATTCCTTCCTACGTATAGAAGGAAAATCAAAAATTGCTTTGTTTTTGCACATCAAAAGATCAAATTTACATCATCAGCTTCGTTTCGCTTAGACAATATTATGTCGACCGACTGCATTATGCTCCCATAATTATCACCAGGTTTTGTCAAAGGTTTCGATTTGTAACTCAACACTTTTCTTCCTAAACATTGTTCCAAAAACACGGTAAAATGCTTAATTTCACACAAAGAACGAACTTTGTCTGTCATCTTATCAATCAATCAATTCAACTGAAAACGATTATTTCTCTTTTGAAGTGTGAACGGTAACTGTGTGATCGTTAGTTTCAATCAAGTTTTTAATCAAATACGATTAATAATAATTTATCAACAACCACGTGTAAGTTTCTAACTAAAAAAAAAAATAAAAGGTTCCTAATTCACCTTGCTAATCCAAAAATCAGTATGTCCATTAGTAATGTAAGCATGCTGAATACTCATTATTCAAATTATATCAATGAAGGTTATAACCAGTTTTGTAACCTTTCGAAACAGCAACCTGTTTCATGAAATATGCCCAAATCACTTTCCGTGAGTATATTTTTTATACGAATTCCCAGTGCAATGTATCTCTTATGGGCAAGTCAAGTGTAAACACAAATTCAAAACAACTGGTGCTATTGTCTTCAACTTATTTCATATGAACCCATAGGAGTTACAAAGCCGCGGGCAGCCGCATCTTAAGGAAACCGTTATTTTGGCAGCCAATGAGTAACGATTAACCATTCCGTTTGCGTTTCAAACAACACTTTCGCCTTTTCCTGTACTTCGTGACATGACTAAATTAAGTGCATCCAATGAACGAGTTGAGTCGGCTTACTTATCTATATGAATAAAACTGCAAGTCAACGATAACATTCAATTAAGTGAGCATGAGCATTGCTCATTGAGTATGCATTTTCTTCATCATAATGTTATTGGTCGTATCATTCATCTTTAGTGGTATATCAGGAACTTGTGTCGTGTTTCTGTTACGTGCATGACACATTTTCATCTAATCATTTTCATCTTTGTATTCGAAAAAAAGATGGGAGAAAAGCAAAAGTCAATGATGGAAAATTGTGTTCCATCTTAACCATCTGTGTATGCATAAAATACATTTGAAACGATGACAGCAAATATATTGAGACTCAGTTTTATGTCACTGTATATCTTTTGGCATTTCATGAAATTCCATTTTTACACATATTCTCCAAGTTAAGTGTTGTTAATGAAACAAATTTATTAGTAAAACATTGAGCCATTTAAAAATATCCGTTCTTACAATTGGTTGACAATCCATGTATCATAGTATTTAATGTAATGCTACTCACTCTTCAATTCTATGTACAGACAGCAATTACAAGCGACTTACGATTGCGGCAAGCGGATGCATTTGTATGTATTGGTCTTCATTTGAAACAGAACGCGGTTCTGTTTAAATTTTTGCATCTCACATTGTCTCACATTTTTCTTGAAAGTTTGTTAGTCAAAATGCTGAAAACAGTTTACATTGCATTCTCCTATGCGTTTTGAATGATTTTGTCCAGAGGCTATATTGCATTAGACGCAATACCATTGATACAGTTTAGAATTTTCAGTAAGCGTAATTGTCCAAATTTGGACCAACAAATTTAAGTGTTCCTAATTATGACCTAAGACTCTATTTATATATAAAATAAGGTTCATTTTCGCAGTTAGGTCATAAATAAAGTGTAAGACCGAATTACATTCAATTACTAGTTATTAAAAGCTCATTAACTTATATGCTTATAACGTCGGTAGCTTAAGTTAGTAGCATCTTATGTATAAGTCAGATTTTCTATAGATGGAGACGCCCATTTTTTAGGTCAAATGAAAAAAAAAACAAATCAAACATAAACGGTACAAAAATGTATAAAATTTAAATTGAATATCGTTATTTTTACGAAATCATTTGATCAGCACGTTAATTCAGGAATTTTGTAACATGTTCATAATTTTCACTGGTCTTTAGTCTATAGCTATAGCTTCCTCACGGAACATGGCTGCTCCATCCTGAAATTCCACTAAAAACCACTCCCAGGGTTATTGAATTTATTAATAAAAGAGGTTTGCTTTACATATGTAGATGTGGTAAGTTATAATTATTATTACAAAATAATAAAGTATTTTATAAGCAACAATAATTACTTAAAAGTTATTTTATTATTTGACCTAATTTGCTTCTGCTGTATAGTATTGAAGCTCATCGATTTATCGCAAGCTCTCGATATGTCAAAATAAAATTCAAAAAAAATCTTTGACAAATACAAAATGTTCTTCAATGGTTTAATGGATCAATCAATCAGAAATGGAAAAACGAGAAAAAACCATTCAACAATTTTCAGTTGCGCTTTGACCATCCATTCGTCTGTTTGACCACTTAAAAGCCCACTTTATTGCGTCGCACTTTTCAGTAGTGTTAAATAACCTATCTCTATATAGAGAAGTATCGTTTTTAAGTACGACGAAATAAAGTCGATCTTTTATTCCCAGCGGTTCAATTGATGAAGTTCATTTTCTTACATTTCGTCCATTTGTCTGTTTCCTATATGTTTCCGTCTGTATCCAATTTGCCCATGTTAAACATCTCACATATTTGCTTAGTCCGTCCGTCTGTCTGAATGTCCAATCAGAACTGTGGTGCCCCCGCTCAAATGGACGGCTAAATAGGACATGGACGGACATATGCGGACGGACGGATTTTTAAGGGAGAAAAATCCGCTACGCGCCGCCGCTAACAGCTCAGCAAAACCAAAAGTCTCTATGAGGAATCTGAAAGTGATTTGATTTGAAAACCCAAATAAAAGAGCTGGTGATTTATGATGAAGCAACAAGATCAAGGCTACCAAACATCACTTAGTTTCAATTTATAAAATGCGACAAAGGCAGTAAAATAATTTATTGCAACTTTTGATTCTATCTTGGAGTATAATTTAATGAACGCATTTTTTATTACAAATATGTGGACTACACATCACTGAATTTGTTGTGTGTTGAATTGATTTGGTCTAGTGTTTCAAATTATCCGTCATGTCCAAGGAAAAAAAATCAATCTCCCATAAACATTATATAAAATTAAGGAAACATAATCATTTGAATTGAAACAGTCTGATTGGCAGTTCAAAAGATAATGTATTGTTTTTAAGATAAATCGGGTATCTACAACATTTTGTGTGAAAATTTCCGACAAAGAATTATTTTTGATATTCAGAATGAGGAATATAAAACAAGGTTAGCATAACATGTTTTGGAAAATAATCACGTGATTAAAATTGATAATCTAAAACTACTTCAAAGATTTAACAAGAGGAATTTTCATTCAAATAAATCAATTATTATTTACAAGAATGGAGAAAATTGAATGAGTAGAGACGAAGGACCAATTAAATTGTTGTCTTCAATTTTCTATGAATAAGTCTACAATGTCTGGCTCCTCAATAGTTAAAAATTATCAATTGCAGCAATTTAAATGAATCTGCATTCTTTACATATATCAATTATGCATTTCCACCTATTCAAAATTGCCCTTGATGGTATTTCTTCTTTTATAAACGTATCTCGTGAAATATCATTCAGTGATGCTGGCAGAGAACTTTCATCCGCCAAAACCATTTTTACCATGAAAAATAAGTGCAGCAACTCTAGCGTCGCCTTTTCTTGAATTTCTCCCCACATTCTGTAGAAGAAAATGTATTCATTAATCTCATGCACAATAAATACGACCAATTTTGCAACGTACTTTTCAAATGTGTAGTCGTCAATAGGGCAATTAAATAATTCCATCGTTTTCACAAATTCCAAATGATAATGATGAATGTAAAACATAAAATTGTTTGTCAAGTCACTGCAACGAACACTCGTAAACAAAAATAATATCAAATCACAGACAAAAGTGTGATAAAAATAGAGCTGAAAATCGTAGATCTTGATCTTAATGTTTTTATCTGGTGTGTCATCTGAAATGCCAAACAGAATGCAAAATAACGTCTTTCAAATATACTGAAATCGAATCAAGTTTATCTTTTTTGATCGTGAGATACCTCTTTTTATCATAATATTATTGGTCCATAGGTCGTGATGCACAAAAGTCGTAAATGGTGTATCTGATACACGCGCTTTGTCGTTCCAGTTATAAAAGCTTAGTTTCAATTGATGTTTTATAGCGATTTTTGATTCTAAATCAAGGCCCTCAATATAGTTTATTTGACAAGTGATATTCTGGAGAAAAAAAGAATAACAACTTTCTAAAATTGGGTGTTTTGCATTCAAGAAAACAAATCAATTTACATCCAGCCGATTGAATTTAACATCATTTTCATCCTGGTTTACTTTTTTTAAGTAAGGATACACTTTTTCATTGAATAAAGTTGGTTGCAGCCGTCTCATAGCGATGAATGTCGCATGAAATTGGGCCAGTGTCTGTGTATTGAACATTAAAAAACTAGCTAAATAGTTTAAGGATTCAACATTTTTAAAGTTAAATTACTTTCAAGACTGCCAAGGTTGTTTCTGCATCCAATCCAATGTGTCTATCTTCATTGGCATAGTTTAAAGCTTTGATGTTTTCAAGCAGCAGAACTGCATCAGCATCGGCGCATATCGCATCTATAAAATTATCAGTTTCAGTGCAAAAATTCTATTAAAAAAAAATGATTATATTTTGGAGAATAAATCAGTATGGAATAAATTATTACAGGGAGCCAATCATGGCAAATGCAAAATACGAATAAATGGTCTTACTAACGTAAAACTAACTTTTCCGCACATTTCCAGAAATTGTTCGGGTTCATTGAAATATCTATATATAGTATTTCTATACAAAACCCCATGCCTGTTTTTGATCAATTCTAATCTCAATTTTTTGAATTATCGTGTTAACCAATTTTTACAACGGAAAATGTACCACACGCGGACAAAAAATTGCTCCGGGAATGGTCACAATCGTTTTTTCTAGGTTCAAACGCATAGAAAACTCATTCCGAGCGTTTTGAATTTTTTTGGACCGATCGCAATACTTTTGCCACACACAGTGGTGTGTGCGGAAAAGTAAAAATAGGTAGCAACTTAGACATCACGAAATCGTGCGTGCATAATGCACAAAGAAAATAAAACTCAAGCATCTCCACAACTCTCAAAAATTAGATAAGCCAATTTGTTCCATTCGAACGTCTTTCCCCTAAAATATTGGGAGAACAAATTGAAAACCGCGCATTTTTTTCAAAATTTCGATCTTTATTATGGAAAAATGGTTACAAATTGATTATTCAAAGTATTGTCCATCGCTAGCCACAACTTTTTCCCATCTTTCTGGCAAATTACGGATTCCGCGTCGAAAGAAATCTGTGCTTTTTTCGGCTATCCATGAATCGACCCATTTTTTGCATTCCTCGTAAGAATGGAAATGCTGTTCAGCCAGGCCATGTGTCATTGATCGGAAGAGGTGGTAATCGGAAGGGGCAATGTCTGGGCTATACGGCGGGTGGGGTAGGACTTCCCATCGAAGCGTTTCCAAGTAGGTTTTAACGACCTGAGCAACATGTGGCCGAGCGTTGTCATGTTGCAAAATAACTTTATCGTGTCTTGCGACCGTTTCCGACCGTTTTTCCTTCAGTGCTCGGCTCAAACGCATCAATTGAGTTCAGTACAATGCTCCTGTGATGGTTTCGTTTGGTTTCAACAACTCATAATAGATCACGCCGAGCTGATCCCACCAAATACACAGCATTAGCTTCGAGCCATGAATGTTCGGCTTTGGCGTCGATGTTGATGCGTGGCCGGGGTAACCATACGATTTTTTTCGCTTCGGATTATCGTTATGAATCCACTTTTCATCACCAGTCACAATACGATGCAAAAAACCCTTCCGTTTTTGCCTTTGAAGCAGCTGTTCACAAGTGAAAAAACGGCGTTCGATGTCTCTCGGCTTCAATTCGTATGGCACCCAATTTCCTTGCTTTTGAACCATTCCCATGGCTTTTAAACGATAGGAGATGGATTGTTGTGTCACTCCCAATGATTTTGCAAGTTTTTCTTGCGTTTGACACGAGTCTTCATCGAGTAATGCTTCCAACTCCTCGTCTTCAAACTTTTTCACTTGGCCTGGACGCTCTTTGTCTTCCACATCAAAATCACCACTTTTGAACCGCGCAAACCACTCCTGGCACGTTCTAATCGACGGAGCATATTCTGGATATGCTTCGCATAACAAACGATGACTCTCGGAAGCATTTTTCTTCAGATTAAACCAATAAAGTAAAACTTCCCGCAAATGCTGTTTTGTAGGCACGTAGCTCGACATTTTCAACGCAATAATAAACTTGTCTATTCAACTGAATGATAAGTTTGACAGATCGTTTTCAATGTATTTTTTTATCCTCTTTAAGATACAATAGCTGTCAAAGTCAAAATAATGACATCTATGATAGATATGAAGTTAGTAACGAATGCGCGGTTTTCAATTTGTTCTCCCAATACCATTCAGAAACATATGTTGGTTTCATTCAAAATATTATGTCGACAACAATTCTCGTTGGTCTGATGGTCTTATTTTATACCAAGACAACATTTGGATTTTACCTGCATTTAAAGAGATTCTTGATCCTGGGCAATGGATAAATGCGTCTATTCTATCGGCCCGAGGAACATTTGCAGATTCTTCGAACACTTCTATGGCAGGGATTATAGTCGAGTAAAATCGGGTCTCTTTTACAAAAGTTAATGATGGTTGAAAAATTTCGACCAAAATAGGATTGGTAACAGCTGTTTTGCTGACCCAATGCAAGATTTCACTCTGAAAACCGACAAAATTAATATCTTTTGACATTTGAAGGGTGTTGTGTTGAGCTCACCTCATCAGGATTGTTTAATTTAGACACTTTTATGTCAACCGACTGCATGATGCTACCAAAATTATCCCCAGGTTTCGTCAGAGGCTTCAGAGAATAATCCAAAACTTTCCTCTCCAGACATTTTTCTAAGAAATCACCAAACATTTTTATTTCACACAAAGACCGTTGTTCAGACATTCTTTATTCAGTGTGTGTATCTCTGAAATACTGTTTCAGTTGAATCAAATGATCGTTTAACTTTGAAATGCGATATCTGAATAATTTCTGCTCTTGCCATTGAATACTGCTTTATAGCCCAGTTATTGTTACGTTTATATCTCAATGAGGTTGAGTTGCAAATTCACAAAATATAGACAGCTCATCAGCTAAACAAAAGTAATTCTGCGTTTTGTCTTTTATTTTATAATTCATGATAAAAAGAATGTGTCAAAATTATCTTTGCAATGAAAAACAGCTTTATTATATTTTTTTTATCCTCCCCGTCAAATAAAAACCCTGTGTCTGTTTGTGAAGCTTTAGTCAAATTCATGTTTGTTCGTTCTCAATTCAATCCATTTCATTTTATAACCTGCATTGCTTTTGTTTCGTAAATCAGGCAAAACGCTGAAAAGCAAAAATGGTCTATAAATGCTTGTTGTTGTTGTTGTTGCTGTTTAAAACCTGCAACTACGAAATATGTGTACATATCATAAAATCAAACAAAACAACTGGTTCCGAGGTGAGGTTCGAGTGACAAAAGCAAACTGATAACAAATATTCGAGGAAAAATTATTGCAAACACATATTCAGTACATTTTTACATTTGAAACGTTGTGAATTCGACGTTTTGCTATGTGACAGCATGATGAAAACAAAACGAAATTTCTGCAACGTTCCGAATGCACTAATGAACTTCACAATTGTTTGCAAGGATATTTCTTCATTTTTTTCCGGTGCAACATGATTACTACTGTTTTGTGTTTTAATTTTTGCTTTAGTCAGTCGAACTTTTTATTTGATATCACATATTTTGTAAATGCACGTAATAAAATGAAATGATTATTAGCAATAAACGAACATCAATCTGCCTTGGAAAGCATCAAAAACTTGAAATTACTCATTACAAACGAATAATTCCAAAAAATCTTTTGCTACAATTGATGTCAGACCCAGGTGGTGGCCGAGCAGTAAGTGCACTGTGCTTATTTGTGTCACAGTCATGGGGACGTAGGTTCGATTCTCGGTGATGCGAAATGATTTTATTTCAAATTGTTTTGATTCGAAACTATGGCGTGCTTCGGAGGGCACGTAAAGCCGTCGGTCCCATGCAATAATAAGACCGTTGTACGTATGTGTGTGGTGCAGTACGGTCCTGTAACCCTCTCACCCGTAAAATCAAGCGAAATCGTGCTAGATTTAAAGACTGTTACATTCGAAAGGTTAAATTCGGTCTATAAACGTAGATTTTCTTTTTATTTTGTTATTTTTTTTTATGTCATCACAGTGGAGAGAAGTCTACGCGAGTTGCACAAGCATCCCCAGTGAACAAGTCAGCAAATTCAACTATGAGATGCAGGTGTCCAATCGATGAAAAAGAGGTGTCGTTGGAAAGCTTTTGGGCCATAGGTCCAGAAAAAAACATGGTCATTTTTAAATCGACCTCCACATACCCCAGCTATGAAGGTTTTAACATTTAAGCCAAAATTTAATTCTGCTGATACAATTATATTTTGACCGAATTGGGTTAACTTAAACATTATTTTCACACCAATTCCCAAAGTTGAAAACCCAGCATCTTTATCTCAATTTCGGCCAGTGAGCAACGCAAATTCTCTGACAAAAATCCTAGTATTAATAAATCCTAAATCTCATCGAAATGACGTAAAATTTGGCGCGAAATATTCCCCAAGCGGACGATGCAAAATTGAATTTTGACACTTAGCTTGACAGCAGCGCCCAATGTAAATTGTAGACCATTCGTCTATGGATGGTAAACACTTTTTCCCCTTCTTCAAACAATGACAGCGAAGATGCGAAGCCTTTCAAACTCGCTGTTTGAAGAAGGGGAAGGCGGGGAAGGTGTGAAATGTTGAAGCGTTTAGTACAATCGTTTAGGTAGAGATGGCGCGGTCTAACTATATTCACTACCCCTTTACATAGGAGAAGATACAAAGCATCTAGGCATCGTTCGCTTGATATTCCCAAAGTTACATGATGATACGATATGAAATAAACATAACCTGTGAACCCGGAGACTATCGGGAAATGTGCCGAAAAGTTAGTTTAACGTATGTAAGGCCATTTATTTTGTATGCATATCGACGTACAAAGATGAAAGCACCACCAACAAAAACCCGAGAGATCATTCAGAGAGACAATAATTCTCAAATGTTATTCACAATTTTCATAAATATTTAGCTTAACAAAATATATAAAAACGTGGAAAGTTATCCTATTTGCTGGGGATATTCAAATCTTTCTTGATATTGAAAAATTAAATGAAACGATAGCAACAATTGATGCAGAAATTAAAAACATTGAGCAAATTTGTAATGTTTTAGGCCTTTAGTTAAATGCATCAACAAATAAGGCAAAAATTATCTCATGTAAAGCAAAACTTCATGCAACAAATTACGCAAAAATTGATCAAATATACGTAAACAGCCAGGAATTTGAATATGTTTATAATAATGTAGGGAATCTTGGATACCAATTAAATCGAAAATTGACAACTGAAGCCTATATCGGGATGTATCATAAAACTCTAACTGGTTAAAACATATGTAAATAATTACAATTTTTCACTAAATGGATGTAGTATATTACAATTTTGATATACATACATGGGACGATAAGAGGTAGCGAAAAACAAACTACCAGATAAAGTTCGAGATATCAGGTCAAATAGTATAATTTTAAAAGAATGTAAAAACTATCTTCTTGAATTAAACGATCAATAAATACTTATATTTTTTGATTAATGAGAAAATAACCTAAATTTATGTCAATATGTGTTCACAGCGAACTGTCCGCCCAAGTCGCTTTGAGCCTCCTCAACTGAACCTGATGATTATTATTATAGACTTCCGTTTTTGATAAATGAGAAAATTGTGTTGACTCCTAACGTGAAGTTCACAAAATTTAACTGCAAATTGATTGTGTCTGCGATCTATATACAGTCGAACTTCGGTTTTTCGAAATGCCTTTTTGGGATGAAAAAACCTCGATTTTTCGAAAAAAAAAATCAAAAAATCAAGGTAATTCAATTTCAAATAAACGCGAATTTCATACATGATCTCTCTTTGAAATTCATTCCAAATTTAAGAAAAATTTCATTCTAGTACGTTTCATTTGAAATGAAAATAATAAACAAAAACATATTGTATGTACAGTTTGTACATATGTATAAATGAAACGATCGCCTTACATTTGAGAAAAAATACCAAAGTGTTGATGACAAAAAATAGATATACGCAACATTTCATCTATTCCAACAATCGTTTATGTATTATAGTTGCCCAATTTCAGCTTAATCTTGGGCCAAACAATTCGAGAAAATAAACAAACAAAATATTTGAGATCAATAGCAGAACACTTTCTCTCCTCAAAAGTCAATGTAAAGCGGCTAGTAATAATTTTACTTGTAAGAATAATGTTCCGTTGAGATTAAGCATCGGAAAGTGTATTCATTTTGAAATTTGTTTATAAACAAAGTTTGGCTCCGATATATGCGCACTGTGTCGAGCCATCTTTTATAACTGTGACGCGCCCCGTGAAGCCGAATATGTAAGTAGCTTCTAATACACTGTGCAAAACACATCGCAGTGTCCATTGTCCACACACAGTTGCATTCATAGTGGTTTTGATTTAGTACGTTTCATCTGTCAGTCAGTCAAGCGCAAATATGCCGCCGCCAAAACGTGTAAAACTCTCATTAGAAACATGTCAAGATGTGAAAAAGAAAAGTCTAATCTAAACTATATGCGTGGTTCTTAGAGCAGCGTGAACGTAATTGTCCGGCAAATGGAACGATCTTGAAAGCAAAAGCGAAGCAATCTTTTCGAAGTTGTTGTACGTTTCAGAATTACTGGAACTACGTTCTCAAATAGTATTGGTCAGCACTCAAGAATAAAAAAAACAAATGTCTGTTACTGATTTCTTTAAGAATAAATGGTCTTACGTACGTAAAACTAACTTTTCTGCACATTTCCCGAAATTGTCTGGTTTTACGCGTTTTTCATTGATTGCTACGCATTTTTATTGGATTTATATTGATTTCTTATCGAATTATCATGCAACTTTGAGAATAAATCACAGAAATTTTCAAGTCATTACGATGAGATCGAATTTCAAGTCATTGCACATCATGTAATTTAAATGAAAATTTTAATAAAAATAAAACGAATAAACATCTCAGTTTCTAATTTTTACTTCAACGAACGTTCGATGGTTTTGAATTGGTAACAACAATTACGAATTAGTTCACTCTGATCTGAAATTTTAATTAATGCCAACGATAGATATGGTTCCACATTTATGTTATGTATAAATTTCGTTAAAAAGTTAATGAGCATTCAAGTTGTTGAAAACAACACAGATTAGAAAAACACAAATACTTCATCCAATTAAATGACAAAACTCGAATTTTGACTACGAAATTTGAAAATTTTGTAGGGGAGGGAGTCTTAAACCTCATCAGAATGATTTGAAATTTTGCGTGACTCATTTTTTTCATTAAAAAATAATATCCTGAAAGTTTCAATTCGATACAATGTAAACTTTTAGTGGTCAAAATTCAAATTTTTTCATTAAATTGTATGAAGTATTTGTGTTTTTCTAATCTGTGTTTTTTTCAACAATTTGAATGCTCATTAACTTTTTAACGAAAGTTATACATAACATAAATGTGAAACCATATCTATCGTTGGCATGAATCAAAATTTCAGATCAGAATGAAGTAATTCTTAATTGTTATTATCAATTCAAAAGCAGCGAACGTTTGTTGAAGTAAAATTTAGAAACTGTTCAATTCTAAAATCAATTTTTTGAGTTATCGTGTTACCAATTTTTGCGTACAACGGACAACGGACAACGGACAACGTACAACGGACAACGTACCACACACGGACAAAAAATTGCTCCGGGAATGGTTGCAATCGTTTTTTCTAGGTTCAAAATGCATAGAAAACTTATTTCGAGCGTTTTGAATTTTTTTGACCGATCGCAATACCTTTACCACACACAGTGGTGTGTGCGAAAAAGTAAAAACCAAAAATATGTTAATTAAATTTGATGCTTATTTTACTCATTCCTAACCATCCGTTTTTTTTTTATTTTCTGATGTTTTGCTCTAATTTTCTCAAATCAAATTTCCCACGATTCTTCGAAATGGGGCCGGTCCCAAAAATTTCGAAAAATTGAGGTTCGACTGTTTTACGGGTATTAGCCCATCTTCAGGATACAACAACAACAAAAACAACAAAACATTTATAGACCATTATTTCGTTTCAGCGTCTGGTCTGTTTTACGAAACAAAAAGCTTTATATACCCCTAACAATTCCTCTCCACAAACACCGATCGAGAGCCAAGTTTTGAGTTTCATCACACCATTCAAATCCTCTTGCATTTAAATTACATTTAACCGAATCTTAATAACGTCTACGTGGTCTATCCCTACCTCTCGGCCCATCAGCTTCGACGTACAGAATCTGTTTCGGCAGTCGTTCTTCTCCAATGCGTTTAACGTGACCAACCCATCTCAGTCTGGATTTTCTTGCTTGGTCTCCAACCGAATCGACGTTTAAGTCCCCCCGAATAGTCTCATTTCGGAACCTGTTTTCCCACCGATCGCGGCGAGATACTCCCGAAACCATTGTCAACACTTTCATATCAGACACTTCCAAATCATGAATCAAATTCTCAGAATCAACCCAGCTCTCGCTACCATATAGAAAAGTTGGTCTGAAAATTGACCCGTGAATCAACATCTTTGGATCAGTAATAACAATAATTTAACAATTTCATTAAAAAAGGATGAAAGAAATCGAAATAATTAGTATTTCACTGCTCAGCGAGCAATAAAATCGGTTGAAACATTTTAATTAAAATTTGAATCGTCAACTAACTGATGATGGAAGCATTGCTTTCGAAATGTACATCCGTGTTAATCTCAATGAGAGTGTTTCATTTGTTGCAACCAAAATTAAATTATTTAAATCAGAAAACAGTTCAAAAGTTTAAATAAGTTTGATAAATATTCAATATTTGTGTATGTATTCGTCTAAAGTATTGTACATTATGAACATCTACATCAAGAAGTACATGTTTTCAATTTTCTATGAATAAGTCTACAATGTTTGGCTAGTCAATAGTTAAAAATGATCAATTGCAGTTAAAAAAATTTCAGCCAATCTTTATTCGATTGAACAATAAATGATTTCGATAATCTTGTTCTCAATGTCATAACATTTCATTTGTCAAATGTATTTGCTGTTTAAATTAATCTGCATTCTTTACATATATCAATTATGCATTTCCACCTATTCAAAATTGCCCTTGATGGTATTTCTTCTTTAATAAACATATCTCGTGAAATATCATCTAGTGATGCTGGCAGAGAACTTTCATCCGCCAAAACAACTTTTACCATGAAAATAGAGTGCAGCAACTCAAGCCTCGCCTTTTCTTGAATTTCTCCCCACATTCTGTAGAAGAAAATGTATTCATTAATCTCATGCACAATAAATACGACCAATTTTGCAACGTACTTTTCAAATGTGTAGTCGTCAATAGGGCAATTAAATAATTCCATCGTTTTCACAAATTCCAAATGATAATGATGAATGTAAAACATAAAATTGTTTGTCAAGTCACTGCAACGAACACTCGTAAACAAAAAGAATATCAAATCATGGACAAAAGTGTGATAAAAATAGAGCTGAAAATCGTAGATCTTGATCTTAATGTTTTTATCTGGTGTGTCATCTGAAATGCCAAACAGGATGCAAAATAGCATCTATCGAATATACTGACATCGTATCAAGTTTATCTTTTTTGATCGTGAGATACCTCTTTTTATCATAATATTATTGGTCCATAGATCGCGATGCACAACAGTCGTAAATGGTGTATCTGGAACTTGCGTCGTGATTTTGTTAAATGCATCGCAAATTTTCAATTGCTTTTTGATAGCGATGCGCAATTCTGCATCGATTCCTTCGATATAATTCAATTCACTGCAGATAACCTGAACAGAAAGCAAAACATTGAATATATTCCCCATTCATTGGGTGTGATTGCACCCAGCAGTTGTATAAAAACACTGCATAGCTCTCGGCAGATGTCTCCAATCTTAACTAGCTAATGTTGTACAAAATTCCCATAGATTCTGGAATAAATCAACAAATCCATCTGTTGTTTGAAAATACCCCGAATTTATAACAAAATCGACCTGTGTCATTGTATGCACAGGCACACGCATAAAACTTCACGGCATACTAGTTTGCTCTTGTGTTTGGTTTTGCTTTCGCTTGTCAAAGAACAACGAGGAACACAATATTTTACGTATGCAATGTTTTTATATTGGGTGCGTTCACTCAAGTGTTTCGCTCTAACTGTCAGTTAATGAATGACTTAAATTTGACATGATTTTCTGAATCATTGAAGCTTTCAAATGGATGCCCTACTTCTCCACATCTATTTTTTATAAAGCTCAAAAGATTAAATGGTACAAAACTGTTGGTCATTCTTTGAGAGACTACTCTGTAGAGAAATGACTGTTCCAAATTGTGTTTTGGATTGGAAAAAAACGAATCAATTTACATCCAGCAGGTGGGAATCATCGTCTGTATTTAGGTTGACTGCTTTTAAAAAGGGATTAACTTTTTCATTGAATAAAGTTGGTTGCAGCCGTCTCATAGCGATGAATGTCGCATGAAATTGGGCCAGTGTCTGTGTATTGAACATTGAAAAACTAACTAAATTGTTTAAGGATTCAACATTTTTAAATGAAAATTACTTTCAAGACTGCCAAGGTTGCTTCTGTATTCAATCCAATGTGTCTATCCTCATTGGCATAGTTTAAAACTTTGATGTTTTCAAGCAGCAGAACTGCATCAGCATCGGCGCATATCGCATCTATAAAATTATCAGTTTCAGTGCAAAAATTCTATTGAATAAAAAGGAATGCATGTTAATTTACCCGCATTCAAAGAAATTCTTGATCCTGGGCAATGGATAAATGCATCTATTCTATCGGTCCGAGAGACATTTGCAGTTTCTTCGAACATTTCTATAGCAGGGATTATAGTCGAGTAAAATCGTGTCTCTTTTACAAAAGTTAATGATGGTTGAAAAATTTCGACCAAAAAAGGATTGGTTACAGCTGTTTTGCTGACCCAGTGTAAGAATTCTGTTTTGCTCTGTAATTCAAAACATATCGCATTGCATTATATTAAAAAGCTTAATTATGTGTTTTCACCTAGCTAACCTTATCAAGATCATTAGGTCCAACAACTTCTATGTCAACCGACTGCATTATGCTCCCATAATTGTCCCCAGGTTTCGTCAAAGGTATCAGAGAATAATCCAGAATTTTTCTTCCCGAACACTTTTCTAAGAATTCGACAAAGTTTTTAATTTTGCACAAAAATTGATGATCGGACATTTTTGGATTGATGATGAGCAGATTGCTGTTATATATATGATAGCTTCTCTTTGAAATGCATTCACTAACTGCATGAAGCACCGGAAAAATGCACTTTAAAAAGGTAGTCATTTTATCAATTGAAGTGCAATTTCAACAATTTATTCGCATCAACAATAATGTTATATCATCCGAAGATACACACACATAAAATTTACGTGAATTCGGCTGAAGTTTCCCCTACAAAATAAGCTTGTGCATGTGCATATAATCCATACGATAGCGTACGAATTCCCTCTTAGTCGTCTTTGTGTGCGGATTTTGTTCAATAAATGTATGAAGTTCGCCAAAAATCTGATAAGTTTCATTGCATGTTCAAAATTGATCTATACGATTCGCTTGGACGTATACGTTATGCACTCAAACATGCGTACCAGCTATGTGGTGAACTTAGTTCATTTTTAAGATAGATATAGACACACTCATAGACGATTCAGATGATATTCGTACGCTATTGTTTGGATTATGCAATATACACAAAGCGTTTTTGTAGGGGAAACTTCAGCCGTATTCACGATAATTTATATGTTTGCAGGAGTCATCCTTCATAATCAGAATATATGACATTGCATATCTTCATCGTGCTTTTGAGACACATGCCAGCTCGACGGTGGAACAAACTGAGATAATTGCAATCTATGTGTATCTTTCTGTTCCGCGTTGTTAATAATAATAATCGGTTTTTTCCGTGGCTATATATGAGTGCAAAACACACATTTGTACAATGTATTTAACTATTTCGTGTTTCTTGATTTAATTAGGCAATAAAGATTGAAATAATTGAAATTGTGAGCTATTTCTATCAGCGCGGTAAGTACTATTTTCAAGGTGGACGATGACAATCCTCAACGATTAGTTCTGTAGACATTTCTTATGATTGTTATCGTCAACTTTGGAAAAAGTACTCTAATAGAGATGTGGACGAATGAGTCTTGAGTTTAGATTTCTTACGTATAAAGAAAATACAATCAAATGTATGCATCAATTGAGAGAGAACTTATTCTCGAAATTTATAATAATTGGTGTAATCATTCAATGCATCCTTGAGTCTTATGGTCATCAAAAATCAATGCCATCTCTCCACCTCACGATGACTAACAAATAAAAATAAAGCTTCGGAAATGATACAAGCAGAATTCCGTTGCAAAAATATTCAACACTTTCGCTATAGGATCGAAATGCTATATCCAGTGAGAATTTGCCTATCTGAGCATTTTCAAGAGCGCTCAACATTGTCAACGAAACTAATTTTTACCCAATTTCTATGTTTTTTCAACGTCCTTTTTAATGAAAGATAAAAATGCAGAACGCTTGAATTCATTCGAGTTGCCCCAGGCTGCGCTATCCATATATTGTCTAAAAACTGGACTTCCTTGTCCACATGTTGTTGTATTCGCGCGTTTTTTGTTAACATTTCGATGAATTCGTCTGTTCTCTCAACATGAGCGCGTCCATGGAATAGTTCCTATTGTTTGTATTCCTTATTTAAAATAACACATTTTTTTTAGCTAGGATGAAGTTCGAAAGGAGCATCCAGAGTTCAAATTGCCAAAAATGTACTCTTAAGTGACACTTAAATCGCTTTTTGCGCAAACAATTTCAACCCAACGTCAAATAAAAGTGAATTCATTCAATTACGTTATCAAATTTTTCGTTTTTTTTCTTCCATTATTTCTTGTTTTAATTCGGAAATATTTTTCTTTTACATTCAAATCATTTAAATTCTAGCCATTTGTCCCGTGATGCGCTATACGTATATCATCTTAAAAACTGAACCACGGTGACATTTCATGAATTCGCCCGTTTTTTGTTGGGCTCTCAAAATAGCTCAAGTGATTTTATACAGTCATTGTTCGGCAGTTGTTTTGACATTTCCAACTATAGCTCAACTCACACATACACACCGAAACTTATGTGTTTATGCTTTGGTGTATGTCAGAGAAGGTTTGCGATAGCGTTTTCTTTGACATTGCATACATATATGATGACTGCGTCTAGTCTGTCACTTATTCAAGAGAAATGAAAATAATAAAAAGTGTACAACGGAATTTGTACAGCTTCTACGGATTGGCTTGGGCTACAAATTCTTTTTTTTATTCTTTTGACATTCGAATATTATCTATATTCGCATAGAATCTACTTGAAAAATCTGGCCAAGTTGTGAACGTGCGCGAAAATACGTGAAAGTTCAAAACAATCAATTTAAATCCAAGAGAATAGTTAAGTTGTTATTGTGATTAGTCATACAATATTTGCGTGTTAAATAAATGGCAACGACACGATTACCTGAACAGAAATTGATCCTCTGTGGCGAATATGGAGCTGGGAAAAGTTCTATATTCCGTCGATATGCAAATAATAGATTTGTAACGAGCTCAGACCGCTTATCAACGCTTGGACTGGACCATTTTTCAAAGAGTTTCACAACCAACGACCGCGATGTGAAGGTAACGGATGACTAAGCAACAGTGTTCACTCTCGATAACAAATTGTATGTTTCATGTTCTGTGTGCATATTGAAATTTCAGATGGCTTTATTCGATACGGGCGGCATGGAGCGTGTAGCCTCAGTTACATCCAGCTACTACAAATTTGCCGAAGGAGCTATTCTCGTGTTCGCTTTGGACAACGCATCATCGTTTCATGCTTTGTCACAGCATCTTTTGGACATAGTCTCATACGCTGAAAATGCGAAAATTTTTTTGTGCGGAAATAAATCGGATTTGGTTTTGAAAGAGCCACAGGTGAATTTTAATTTTCGATGCGCTTCGAAAACCGTTGTTTAATACTTGATTCGGATTTTTATATGTGTTACTGTAGGTCACTGATGCGGATATGAAAGATTTTATCGAACAATGTCAAAATCTCATCAGCGGCACCTATAAAATATCCTGCAAAACTGGTGAAGGAATCCATGAAATGTTCCAAGACATTGCCAACATTTTGAGTCAATCGAATCGATCACGACTTGAATTACAATCGCTAGAGCACCATGGATTTAAAGTAGAACAACCAGAGGTCAATAGAGATAAATGTAAATGCTAAGCACAAATTTGGGACGCTTATCATAACGCCAGCTTATTCAAACGCCAAACATCAATAGAACGGGAAACGAACAACGCATTTTTTTCAGCAATAAAATTTGTTTTTGTTTTTATAATCTTTATTTTCAAAATATCTTCCTTTGATTGTTGTTGTTCGTTATTATGCTTATCGTGGAATAACACCAAAAATTTGTTACCATTTTTATCAATGTAAGACTTAGTTGACCTAATATTATAATACTTAATTGTATATTGTATATACATTGATGACAATTTTGCACATTAAAAGAAATCTTATGTAAATATTTCCATATTTCATACCTTTCACTGACATCAAACATTTCGAATAGTGGTTTTGTGGTGATAAGTACATCATGAAACGATGACATCAAAAAATTCTCATGATTTGTTAAAACTGAAGAGTCGATAACGTTTTTGTTGTAATAATATATAAAACGAAACATAGCTTCTGGACAAACATGTTTGGACTTCTGGTTATGTATCCATTATCTTTGGGAAAGAAAAGATAAAATTTTATCTTAACTCATGCTTTTTTCATTTACCTGTTTGAAGCAAGATTATTCCGGAATTTCCGTCCAGATTATTCTAAGCAACTGTGAAGGAAGTAGCAAAACTTGCGTATTTTATTTAATTTTTTATGGTAACATATTATAAATACTACTAAACATCCGCACACTCATGAGTGCAAGTACGCAATCTGTCTCATTCATTGACAACTACACATTTGATTGCTTGAGTGAACATCTTGTAATAATAATTTGTAGAATTCGTGAGTTTGTTAGAAAACAATTGCTAATGTCGAAAATTAGTGATATTAAGCTCTGATTATCTATCTGGTGATATAGAAACACAAAATTGCTTTCATGATCCAACATCTCCTAATTATGATCAAAAGTCACACTTACAAGCATATAAACTTATAACGCGAAGCTGAAACAGGTAAGAGAATTAAATCTTGGTCATTTATTGCGTTGCTCTCTGTAAATTTTGAAGCAGCTTATATCGGGGACCGCAATCGATACGATTTCGGTATGCGGTATTTGATAATATTAGCACAAAAGTAATGGTATTTATTTAGTACCGTACCGTTTCTGTACCGACATTTCAGGAATACTGGTATTTTAACGATACATCAGCAAATACATTTTATTTTCTACTGTTATTATTGTAAAAACCATATTGTACCGAATGCCAAGAAAAATGCAGCGTTATGGTAGTACCCGACGTGCTCACCGACGAAAATAAATATTTATGTACATCGTTGTGCAAATAAATAAGCGTTGAAATAAATAAAATAAATGGAATTTATCAATTTGCTGTAATTCAAATTACAAAACATTCATGAGGCAAGTTCCTTCCCCGATGCCTGTCAAGGTGTATCATAGTAGTTTATGATGATCGAGTATAAACGCGACGAAACTTAGTAATAATGGTAAAATGGCATGAGGCCTCATGTGTAAAGCACGCATATGTTTTTTTATAACTAAGTAAATATCATTCGGTGAGATGATGAGATTGCAAATGAAAATGGACCACAAACTATCTCAACGAAAGATATTGTGAAACAATTGTCTTATTGAAATGGAAATTGCTGCAAGAAAGTTCATTGCGCTGCACACGTCAAATGATTCGTTAGCTTTGGCTACTGCGACATCAGCTGAATTGATGAATTCGACTAGAGCCATCCGTAGATTGCCTTGAAATATATTTTACTGTTCGTGGCACGTACATCAATTCAAGTGTTGTGAAATATTTATGCATTGATTCTCAATATTTGTTTGGTTGGGGATTCGATTGCCAGCCAAACCGTATAAATATAGAAGTCACATTCAGGATTGTATCAGTTATCATTTATCGTTACAATTAACGTTTTCTACAAGCAAAAAAACGAAAAATTTAGCAAAATGTTCAAAATCGTAAGTAACGTAAAGTGGTTTACACTAAACGTTTATTACAAGTGAAAACACAATGCAGGCATTGAATTTTTCAATTTAATATGTTTGCGTATCGTGTGTTTGCGGTGAAGCTCTCCGAATTGATTAGAAAATATAACAATTTAAATCAGAAATTCATCTTTTGTTCATCTTTCTAAGATCGCTTTCGTGTTCATGGTTATTGCCTGCGTTTGCGCCAAACCAAAACCAGATGTGCTCGCCTATACTCCATTGGCAACAAGTGCCGTTGTATCTCGTGAGTTCCATTTGTGAATAAACCATTTTAACTTTGTGCATGAGAATCAATTGAAACTCTTTTTTAATCCAATAAGGTGAATTTCATGGAAACACAGCACCATACGTAGCAGCCTACTCAGCATATCCTTACGTTTCGGCATACTCCTCACCATACGTTGCGCCATACGCTGCACCATACGCTTATGCTCCCTCAACTGTTCTTTTGTAAATCGTTTGATGTGCTTTTTAACTTTAGTTTGGCTTGTAATACAAACGTTTTCGACCCAAACAATACAAACCATCTTTATAATTTCATTTTGTTCAAAAGAGAAAAAAAAATAAAAACAACTCTGAAAATTTAATACAAATGAAAAAAAATAGTTTCTTATTTTATTTACATTATCACATACAGAACAAAAATCGGAAGTCTGTAGTTTCCCAAGTAACAGCAAAGTCGAATTCATGATCTCATTTTACAAGCCTTGAATATGAGACCGGAGCCAGTCTGGAGGAGGTGCAATATTAGCAATTTGTCACCCATTCCAAAATATATTCAGTTTGGAAGTAATGTACTTTTTTTTTTTTTTTGAAAAACGGTGCCATTCATAGTAATAGTACCACTCATTTTTAATTGTTCATTACTGATTGATGGAATCTTCGATTTTACATAGAAACTGGTTGTCACACGCACCGCATCAAGCAAATTAAAAGAGTCAGCCAAAGCAAAAATATAGAGAAAACGAATGAAACACGCTCATTGCTACACAGATGATTAAATCACTATCTGTTTCGTGTATTACAATATAAAACTGTTGAAAAATAATAACAATATGGCACACAAAGAAAAACTTTCAATGATAAGAAACTTTATAGAAGTTTGAATAATGATGGGAATTCAAAATCGTTTAGGTAGGAAATGCATAATCAAAAACAGTGTTTTTAAAAACGCATATGTAACGCTTGTACGTGGATTGATCGACACTTCGATTAAAAACATAAGCGTATTCTAATGGAATTTCGATTAAAATGCTCTGTATTCATGAAATTTCGATTAGGGTTATTTCTGGTTTTTGTTTGTGAACAGAGCTTATTTGCAAAATAAATGCTTTAAACTCACATTGTTTTATTTAAAGTTTATAATATTAATATAAAAGTTTTGTCTGGCGTTCATGCAGTTTGGTCGTAATTTTCAATAAATGTTCGACATTGTCTTTTTGTCATTTCGGGAGGGTATGTAATTGCCAATTCAAACCATCTTGTCGGAATTGACTGCAGACAATGTTAAAATACTAAATTATTATATTAAAATTAATGATTTTATTGAAAATGTATGAGCTATTACAGGGAAGTTCATTTCGATGCATGTGTCAAATGACTTTGTCAGCCTAAATTACAAGCGGAATTAGCTGGATCGGGGAATTTGGCTCGAACAGATTGTATTGAAATATGATTTATTGTTCGTGTCACGTACTTCAATTCAAATGTTGTGAAATATTTATGCGTTGATTCTAAATATTTTTTGGTTGGAGGTTCAATTGTCAAACACATCGTTTAAATATAGAAGTCACTTTCAGGATTGTACCAGTAATTGTTCATCGTTACAACTAACTGTTTTCAAACCGCCAAAATATTATCAAAATGTTCAAAATCGTAAGTGACTTTTGCACAAGTGTTTCAGACACAAGTGCAAATACAATGAAAACATTGAGTTGTTCATTGCAGAGTTGTGTTCAATATATTCAAGATTCGTGTAATTGCAGTGAAATTCGTTGAATTGATTAGGAAATATAAAAAAAATCGTTGCTTTTATTCCCTTCAATCAGAAATTGAACTCTTGTTTTTTCTTCTTCCAAAGATCGCTATCGTATTCATGGCTATAGCTTGTGTTTGTGCCAAACCGAAACCTGATTTGTTTGTGTACACGCCATTCGCAAAAAGTGCCGGTCTCTCTAGTGAGTACATGATTGAATTGAGACAATCATAGGTGCATTTCAATCAAAATAAAATAATAAAAATTCATTTTGTATAATCGATAAAAGGTGAATTCTATGGAAACGCAGCTTCATACGTAGCAGCCTACTCGACATACCCTGACGTCTCAACCTACTCAGCACCATACTTCTCGACCTACTCCTCACCATACTTCTCGACCTACTCCTTACCATACTTCTCCACCTACTCCTCACCATACTTCTCGACCTTCTCCCCACCATACGTTACATCATACGCTACAACAAAGTTTCTATTGTGAATCGTTTGATTCACCTAAAATTGAGCTGATGACAGAGACGTTTTCGAACCGGATCATATGGATATTACGGATTTCATTTACTTGGAAAAGGAAAAAAAAAAACACTTTGTAACATGCATACAAAAACTATTTTCTTTTATTATTTTATTGAATGTTAAACAACTATTAAAAATCTATATTCTCTGAAGACTTAAGATTCAAGTATGATGATATGATTGAATTCAAAATATCATGAAACTTTCCTGTAAACCTAAAATTGTATATGAAATTCAACTTTTCAATTTTATTTTATTTTTTTCAAAAATGCTATGGTTCATAGTTTAAGAAAGTTCATTTGGGATAAATCATTGTATAAATTCATTTTTTAGCGTCAACTTATGGATTTTTATATATTTTTTATCAACTTATTTATACGGACAATAGACGAAACCTCTCCTAAGAAATTATATATGTCAACCTTATATGTTTGCTTCAGCTTCCTACTCTCGATGTGTTTTTTCTTCTCTTCAACGTACGAAGCATAGACTGATACATCGCAGGCAACCATAATGTGATGTGTTCTTCTATTTCTGCTGACATCAAATAAACATCGACCATTAACTTCTATGCACTTTTTGTTCATTTTGAACATTAATCAATAAATAACTAAACATTGTGTTTTTTCAATTTTTTTTTTTTTTTAAATGTTTGATTAAAATAAATTTGGCCATAGAGTTTGAACATAAATTTGTTGGTAAGAATGAAAATACATACATTTTTCTTTCTCAGTTTCAATTGCTGACGCACTACTTCTACAATTAATTGAAATAACACAAATATTCAATAATTCAGTAATCATTACTGGGGGCGGGTAAATCAACTATAAATTTAGATTCATTTAAATATTAAGAGAAATTCAGACGATGAAGCTGAAAGAAAGCAGCGTTGCTTAGAGAAAGCTGGAATTTGCACATATCATCATGTGACATATACTATTTAGTAGTCCTAAATATCACTGGAATATTATGTAGATGACTGTGTGTTTGACGGTTTGTTTCTACTGGTCGATGGTCTTCCGTTTGCGGACATTCTACGAATAACATTTAATTGAAATGGAAAGCTGCGTTCCTTCTGAGTTGATTGAGTAACACTATCTCTTTCACAACGGCCAAACCTTTTCTTAATCAAATTGAATACTCGAAATTTCATAACGAACACCAAGAATATCGTGATGCCTTGTACACAGTTAATTATGTCAAGTAGTATTACTAAGTCATTTCCTCCATCGGGTGATAAAATATATGAAACGGTCTCCAAAATCCAGCTTCCGCCCATTATTATGAACAGCCGCAGGTATAACATTAAACTGTAATCACAAATGTCCATCATTTATGTGTGAATCACCATCTGTATCATCAGTCACTTACTTGGATTTATACGTATCGATTTCATTTTGGTGTCGTGAACTTTCTTGGTGCGTTATCATTTTTGTTACATCTCGTTGGACTTGATGAATTTTCCAAGCAGTTAAAACAAAAAATATTATATTTCCGGTGAAAATGAACGTAATTGGAATGTACAAGTAAATACTTGTTGACGTCCTATCATCTAAAAAAATGTTAAATTATCAAATTGCTCTTTTGTTTTCTTGATTGTTTACATTTCATGAAGCACGAATCTTCTGTACCGATTCCCGGTAAAAATGGTTTTGAGAATGGTTCAAAGTAGTCCAACATTGATGTCACAAGCGTTAATAAAAGCGGTATGCCAAGCGCATAGAGCATATATTGAAAAAATCGCTCTTTCTCGGAATATAAAAATAGATTTGCTCTGAAGTTTGAACAAAGAAATTAAATGCAATTAACAAATGATTAATTTGTGGAAATATTTAACAATCTTATGATTGATTTACCGAAAATTTCGCCACAAGTCAAAGCCTATTGTATTTAACCACAAAAACGCGGAGTAATATGAGAAATAAAGAATTTTCCCAATAGATTTACATAGTGTTGGCTCAATTGCCTTCCACCCATTCAGTTTAAGGAATGAGGTGAAAGCATAAGCAATTATCAAACAGATCAAGTAGCACATAAAACATTTCCCATTCAAATTATGCAGCTCGGGCACGTACATATAGACTATTAACGTTGCAGCTAAAAATGGCAAGGATACCAGCATCACTAATCAGAAAGAGTCGACAAGAACATGGTTCAAATATTCGTTATAAATTGAAATTAATTAAAAAAAAACACTTGGAAATTAAGTTTTAAAGTGGAAATAAGGAGCACCAAATACCTATCGACTGCCATACAGCTCCAGGTTGAATTCCGTCTGCCTTTACGTAGTAAAATAAAGCGTCATCAATACTCACTTTATTGGTAGTTTTGTCAAGAGATGCTCGAAGGCAATAGTTCTGATGAGGAAAAAGTTGACTACCCATTAGAACTGCACCGGTCTGAAAACATTAGTTTTTTCATCAATATTTTCCATAAACACATCAATAGGAGTTCTTACGTTTGTTATTTGATAATTTTCATTCAAATAAAATTTTTTTGGAATTAAATTCGAATGAACAACATGAGCGAAACGCTCATGTAGATTATGAACAGTTGATCGATTTGTGTCATCATAAACATCAATTTTCAAGACCCGAGCTGCAGCATGGGTGATACATTCAAGGGCTTTTCCACTTTGTAATCCGTTGTCAATAGAAATATAAGATCCCAATGGGCAGCAGAGTCGAACGCACGGTTTAATATTACATACACACCCACGAATATGTGAGGTTGAGTAAAAATGAGGCTTTTCACTTGGAACATATTTGCTTTCTGTTCGAAAGTACTGTCCTTTTGGATATTTGGTACCTTCGAATATTAAGGCATTATCTGCTGTCATATTTATATCACTTATTTCAATGGAATCTTCCAAATTGCACGGCGGTTTGCTATAGAAACCGTTCACCCGATTGATCGACGTCAAGCTAATTAGAATGATAATTTTCAAGACCATCGTGTTAAACCGTATCGAAGGCCCCATTCTAGGAACATCAATTTTCTAGTCCATCTGTTCAAATGCGCGTCATTTGTTTTCGCATCACATTCAAATCAGTTGCTAACCGAAATAATTTTTTAATAAAAGTAACTCACAAGCAATGAATACTGAACCACAATGATTTTTTACTCGTTTTTATTTGTGTTATTTTTCACGACTTTTTCAATCAAAAGATGTAATCTCCATTGAAATGTATAAAAATCCATAGAAAATACTAGAAAATTTTAATTTAGATATCTTGAAATGGTCAGTTGATACAATAACGAGCTCAACACACTATGAGTTCTGTGCATCAAGAACTTGAAAGAATGATTAATTGCTATACAAGTTAAGAACAGTTCGTCGAAATTGTGGAGAATAAAAAAACAGTTCGGTGGTTCTATGAATATAACGGAGCTTGTATTCAGTTAAACGTACCAGAGAGAACTAATGCATAAACGCTTTTCCTAATTTATTCATGGATAAGTGCCTACTGGTGCAAGAACGCACACATGAGATGTCGTTATAGTGTATATGTATTTTCTTGTCTGTTTCGAAACATCCTGCGATAGAGACGAATAAATACAGCTAACTAACACCAGTATTTCTTCGTTCATACCCAAAAATTCAATATTTGTGTTGAGTCTGTTGAGATGAGAGTATTATAATGGGTGAACATCACGTAATAAGAGAATTTGAACACATCTATTCCTTTGAGGTCCAATTTGAGCAAATATATTGACCATTCTGCGGTCTATCATCCTTCGTTCGACATTGCATCATAGCCTTGATCATTTATTTATTTATTTATTTATTACAACACCTAAATTTATACCAATATGTGTACCTAGTAAACTAGATACATGCTGGCAACAGTGCCCAATACGGTATAAATTCCGCCCATGGTCCGACTTAGAACAAAGAGACAATGATAGGGGTAGGATGATATTTATGAGTGACTACAAATACCAATTATTTAGCGATTACAAATACCAATTTTAATAGCGAAAGAGAAGATCAAAATCGAAATGAAAGATGATAAGATGATATGAAGAAGTGAAATGAAATTAATATAGAATGAAAAATGAAAATTATGCTGAAAATGATAATGAAAATGATGAAAAATCATTGATAAGAGAGCAAATACGAATACTATTGAGCAACATCATAAAAATAAATATTTACTTAACGTTAATTATCATGCAACCAGTTCTTTAGGAGAAACTTGAAAAACTTGATCGAATCAGATTCCTTTATGTCATTGGGAATACCGTTCCAAAATTTTACTCCCTCGAAACCGAATGACCGCTTGTCTAACTCTGAATGTGGCTTATCATGCACTTTAGACACTTATATAAGATAGAATCAAAACAATTATGTAAAAAAAAGAAACAAACAACATTATTAAACAATAAACAAACGCCCACTATTATTTTCAATGCTCATATTGCTGTCACAAGGAGATAAAATTATAGAATGCATTCATCAAATTACGATTAATCAAGAGAACTCTGTCGCATGAGCTTTGGATATAATTGCTGAGTTTCCAAAACAATTGTGAACTTGTTTTTGGCAAATTTCAACTTGTTCATTTTCCATTAATGGGTTTGAAATTCAATTTCAAGTTAATGTGGGGCATCGCATTGATTTAATTCGTGAATTTCCTATGAGAACCTTTCTCACAAACATTTGATGCAAATCAAATGTGTAAAGAGGCATTTTGGATGATGAATACAGGTAATGTACCAATAACAGCATCTTTCCACATTGCGTTCTATTGTTACATTTTTTCCATATCAATTTTATAAATATTTTTGTGCGCTACTTATAGCTTTACATTTCGCTGATGTATATACAAACTTCATGATTTCGGTTATCAAAATATATCCATTGAAATTGTATTCTTGTGTTCTTCTGACTTTTTGTCAGTTGAATTTTATAAAATATTTGAGATATTATGTATATTTTTCACGAAATATTCCGATTTACTCTCAAAATGAAATGTTTTGAACTAATCTGAAACTTAAAGGCCGGAGTAGCTCTCAATTGTAATATTTCATGCCTTTCACATAAATTTTCAATGAACAAAATCAGAGAACACAAATTGTCCACTTCTTTGTGAAATACATATTTAATGCTCCAATGAAAACCATGTATATGATTACAAATTTTGACAATCAATTATGGTAAAAACTCATAAATAGCTTCGCAGAATTAAGTAAACGTGCTAAAATGTTATCATTTCACACCTTAAATTCAGACGATATTGAGTGTCGTCACTTTTATCAACGATAAACGAATGGAGTGCGAATTCAGTTTTAGGTTTATTGGGCTTGTAAAATGAATGAGACTGAAAACGATGAATCAATTGGCAGCTACTCAATATTATTTGGCTCAAAAATGCATATAGTTGCGTCAGGTTCAAGATCATTTTTGATGCATTATGTTGTTGTGTAACGTAAAAGTAACGTTTTTGGGAAAGTGTTTAGTGTGAATGTTTATCCAACCTTTTTTTACATCATCCTTAGACTAGAAGCCACTTCACATTGTTTTATTCATATTTTTCAACTGATTTATGATATGCATTTCAAGTCTGAGAAAATGTGCGAAAAATAATGTAACACATAAAATCAAACTAAAATTGGCTCACTGCATTTTCCCCCTCGTAAATATGTTTCACTTGAAATAAAATTCTTTAATTAAGTTATTGAATCATAAAATGTAAAAGAAATATTCAAATTACGGAATTCACTTCAGTTGAATAGCATGAATTTCAGTTACACAAATCGCTCACACATGCACGCCTTATTTGTATTAATGCGTACGTGCCATTTATATTGCACTTAAACAGCATTATTATATTTAATATTTAAGTGCAACGAGAAATTTTTCGTGTTGATTGCTATTGTTTCTGATGGAATAAGCTAGAGCGGCATGTATTGGAGGAAATATAGCATGGTTTAGATTTTCTTTCTACTATAAAAGCCAACCGAAAGATTACAAAGTCTTTTATTCGATTTTCTGGTGCTCAGCATCGAAGCAGGTCATATAAAATTTGTTCCAATGGAAAACGCATAAGAGTGTTACAATTTTGAAGAGTTTTTCGGCATAGTTTGAGGAACTTACTTCGAAAATTAGTGAGAATATATCGAGAAAAGTGATTGAAAATCATCCACAATGGTTTTACTCGGAAACGTGGTAAATGCATTTTTTCTCGATTTTCAGATTTAAAAACGAATTTTATTTGATTTCATTTATTTTTCATGAAGAATTGAAAGTGAACAGCTGATCATGAATCGTAAATTGAAATTAAAATGTTGTCAAACAAGCGCAATTCTTGAATAAAAACTGTGCAACGTCGCATTGTTGTTTATAAATATCCATAAACGCGGTTAAAGCATTACTCAAAGTATTAATGATTGGAGTATTACCTCATGCAAATTGTAGCCACTTCAAAAGTGTTGATTATAATTGAAGCAATTTAATAATAAAGAATTCCAGACAAATTATAACTTATGTAGAGAAACGAATATTGTTCAGACTGAGTCTCAGAAATATGTTATAGATATAAGAATATATTATCTTTGATAGGTTGTGAACATGAAGGTTCATTTGGTTGTTTTAATCAAGTTGGGGGGAATGGCTTTGTCGACGAGAGACTGCCGCCGAAAGCGTAATAAAGTCGTATGTTTTGTAATGTTATCATGTATTCTGTACTGAGGTTTTGTTTGGGCGCAAGTAAACCATACATATTGGCAAATTTTCGCTTATGTGTAATTCTTCTACTCCCTCATTATTAATGCATAACGCGATACGGCCTTATTGTTCAACCTAGTGTGTAGCTATTTTTCATACAAAATACACTACAGAGATTTGTTTTGTTCATTGTGCAGTATGTACTACAGCATTCATCACTCACCTAAATGATTTGAATGAATCAATTCAAAAACCTTCAAAAAATATAGGATGGGCCATATACAATTTGCATTTTGACATTTAATTTTTGACATTTGAGACATTTTGACATTCGAGCTGTCATTTTCTAAATAAACAATTTTGTCAAAATGCAAACGTTAGATGGCCCACCCTGTATAAGTTTGTTCAATGAAATGTTCTAGTCTTCTGTTTGATAACACAAGGATCAATTTTTCTTGAGCATAATGACATAAAACCGCACAGTACTTTCAAGTAGAATATTTATCGCGTTCACTCTCAATGAAATTTCGTTGCGTTTTCAGTATCAAGGCCTTTTATTAAATCTATTTTTATAAACTGTCAATCAAGTTCCAATTTCCATTTTTATCTTATTTTATTAACGGATTTTATTAGGAAAGATTTTAATTTTCGATTTGTTTGTGTAGCTTTTGTTGCCCGTATTGACTATCCCGTTCGTCACTGGAACATTCTTTCCGTTCGTATCGTCACGGCCACCATCCTATCCACAACCACGTTATGGCTATAGGTCAGGGCGATCCTCGCCTAATAATAATCTAATACCACTTAATTCGCCCGTTTTGGGCATACGTGTTTTAGTTCCACGTGCGCTTTTTGATATCTTCAACATGCGACCACCCATTGCAACGGAAAACGGATTACCGCGTCCGGCTCCCTACAATCCATCGAATATTTTTCCACCTAATCATGAATACAATAGGTTCCAAGCACACAACATGCAATCGCCACAACTTTTGCCATTTGATGCTAGCACATTTATCAATTTAATGCGTGCTCTGTATCCAGACATGATCTACAGACCGGATCCCCGATTACCAAATGTGTTTGCCGTCAGATTTCCTTCCGGGCCAGCCCAATTACCAGAGTCACGGCCGTTACCGAATGAATTTTATGGAGAACCAATAAATGATCCGTCAGATCGATTCTTTGGTGAACGGATTCTGCCGAGTGAAGTTTTGAGACCTCCATCACCAAACTTACCTCCGCGCGGCTATCGACCACCATTCCAACCGCAATTTGAATAGCAACTTCACAATTATTCACCACAGAATCATCTAATCCTGATACTATCTTAATTGTGTCTCAAAGACAACAGATTTTCGCTTTTCATTCACTACATTCCATATATCAATAAAGTCATAAAAGAAAAAAACCGATTTAATTTTCATTTGTAAGTTTATTTTGTAGTAAAAATCATGGTATTTTTTCGGACAAAAACTTCAAAGAAACCTCAAAAATAGAATTATTAGGTTTGGTCTGTCTTGTATGGTATGGGTCGAAATCATCTGTGTCATCAGCTGAATTTTAGGCACATCAAACGATTTACAATAGGACCGTTGATGGAGCGTAAGCGTATGGTGCAGCGTATGATGCAACGTATGGTGAGGAGTAAGCCGAGACGTAAGGGTAAGTCGAGTAGGCTGCTATGTATGGTGCTGCGGGCTCATAGAATTCACCTTTTTTCGATTATACAAAACAAAAGTTTATTATTTTATTTTGGTTGAAATGCACCTATGATTGTCTCAATTCAATCATGTACTCACTAGAGAGAACGGCACTTGTTGCCAATGGAGTGTAGGCCAGAACATCAGGTTTTGGTTTGGCACAAACGCAGGCAATAGCAATGAATACGAAAGCGATCTTTGGAAGAAGATGAAAAACAAGAGTTTATTTTTTGATTGACGGGAATAAAAGCAACGATTTCCACGAATTTTTATATTTTCTAATCAATTCAATGAATTTCAATGCAATTTCACGAATCTTGAATATATTGAACACAACTCTGCAATGAACAATTCAATGTTTTCATTGTGTTTTCACTTTTGTCTGAATCACTTGAGCAAAAGTCACTTACGATTTTGAACATTTTGCTAAATTTTTCGTTTTATTGCTTGTAGAAAACGTTAGTTGTAACGATAAATGATAACTGATACAATCCTGAAATCGGCTTCTGTTTTTATACGATTTGGCTGACAATTGAACCTCCAACCGAAAAATATTGAGAATCAACGCATAAATAATTTAATACACTTGAATTGATGCACGTGCCACGAACAATAAAATTTATTTCAAGGCAATCTGCGGATGGCTCCAGTAAAATTCATTAATTCAGCCGATGTCGCAGTAGTCATTTGACGTGTGCAGCGCAATGAACTTTCTTGAAATAATAATTATTACAACCTGAATATGACAGGTTTTACGATGTTCGTCCTCTGTACCGAGTAGAAGGCTTTCAAGAAATAACATTGATATTTCTTATTATTTTCAAATTATTTATTTTTCAAGGCGACGCTCGAGCCGATTTTCCTAATTTACGACTCGAGAAAGAATGACAATTTTCTCTTAGATTCTAAGTTCCTGAATACTAAATTCTTAATTTGATGAGGAGTGCAAGAAATAAGGATACTTCTATTGAAAAATAGTGTAAGTGATAAGAGGACTTGTAACGCCAAAAATCGGTTTTCGCGGAAGTCGAAAGGCAAAAAAGAAAAATTGGGAACTATGCCCATCATTTTGGTTTGACTGCTTTCATCGGACAGGCCATTAGGGAATTTCCCAAATTGCTCTGAAATGCAGCTGCACTGTATATTAATACATCCCTCCATCTTATGCTAATGAATTCGAAACAATCGTAGAACTGAGTCGAACGGATGCAAATTTCGGTTTCAGGCCGATAATGATCGGCCGTACGAAAATCGAAAAGTGAATATGAAAACTTAACCGAAAATGATTATAATTGAAAGAAATCTTGGGAAATAGGAACATGGAGAAGAAACGAATGGAACAAAGAATTGTAATCAAAGAAAGTCATCAGCAGAACGAGATAAAAAAATTATAAAAGAGAAATACGTTGGCTGCAAGTGCGTTTTTCATATATTGTTTTAGATTTCAAATGTACCAATTTAGAGCATGAAGAGAATCCATGCGTCCGTGATCGGGCGCACTATATTAGATATAAATTAATTGAAAGAAACAATGCGTTGGAAATGCATTCTTATCAGCACATAGACGTTTGGTCAAAAACCAATCGTTCAGAAGCCGATGAACGTACGGCCGAATCGGTTACACCTGTTTGTATAGCAATCCGTTGAGATGGATTTTTGTATTTTTAAACTACTTCCAATATTAAATCAAAGCACAAAACTCATCTTAAATATGAGGCATAAATGCATGGGGCTATCAATTCTCACAAGCTTTCGTTACGCTTATGCTCAAATATTACAGACTGTTCTCAGAAACTTACTTACTAGTGCAATTATGCATTATTTTCTACTAGGCTTCAGATGAAGAACTTATTTCATGATCGGTTCTAAACTGATTTCGAGTATATTGATTGAAGCCATGTAATTATTATCATGTATGTTAATCCTATCAGAACAGACATGGTAAAGATGATCTTAGCGATGATAATCAAATATATTTTACAAATGACGTATATCCTTGGAAGCTACTGATATTTGCTTTATTTGTGTTCCCCTGCCGACTTTAATTAATTTGAGGCAATTGTTTTTTTTTTTTTGACAAATATGAGAAACCTTTCAGGACATATTCACCGAAACGCCAGACAAATCTATAGGAAACGGTGATATATCATCATTGGAAGTTTGGTATTTACACATGGCCACGAAATTAAGCTGTCATACATGGTAATCCGATACACGGAAATGCTCCCGGACTTAAGAAATATTCAAAACATAGAATCGTTTTTTCCGTATAAAGTTTAATTTCGAAATAGGTTCCACAAAATTCATAAAAATCCAAATTAAACCACAATTGTGTACTCAAAATCAGAAGCTATGATTACATGTAATCTAATTTTTTTGACGGTTTGAAAATGCAGTCATTCATATGATTCGAAGAGCGGCTTTGGACTGTTTCAAAAACCAGGGGAATTTGTAATTTTAATTGACCCTTGGTTAATTGGTTGATTGATATGGAAGATTCTCGCTCCGCGATTGATAGGATCGCGTGCCTTTTACAACCACTCCCACTCCTTTTGTACATACTATGTAAATAGCATGCCAAGCATCTTAATGCTAGATTTGTATCTGGAGATGTGTGCGCCATCTCAATACAACGTCTCAGGCATACATAGTATGGGGCGCATACACGCACCGCATCGCTTTATGTATGCGTTCAACGCTGTTTTGAGATAACGCGCACAAGTTATTGTTGTATCTGTTGACAGATGACAGATGACCACACCGAAACACAGTGTTGAACGCATACATAAAGCGATGCGGTGCGTGTATGCGCCGCATACTTTGTATGCGTTTGACGTTGTATTGAGATGGCGCACACATCTCCAGATACAAATCTAGCATTAAGATGCTTGGCATGCTATTTACATAGTATGCTTTTGTATTGTGATTTTTTAAATAATAATCAGAGAATACATTTCGCTGCGCTGCTCAGTCACAGCTGACAATAGCAACTCTCGGCATTTGCTATTTCAACGCATGCACCCAGTTCACATAAACGCGCGCTGCTGTGTACTGCTTCAAATAAAACACATAGAAGTCCGCGCGTGTTTTCTACAGTAGAATATATTGTCAGCTATGTCTGAGCAGCGCAGCGAAATGTATTCTCTGATAGTAATAATGTAGCCTAAATGAAATTATTCTATTTGTTTAAATAATTTAAATTCAAATTTATCGCAAATTCATTAAGCAATCACTCAAAAATATTTGTAAGTCTCTCAGGTTGGTCTCAGGGAATACAGATTTTCAGTTCTTGTTCAACATTTAATGAATTTATAAAAAAGAACTTTTTTTCACTTGTATGGAAATTTTATTGGTAAAAAAAAACGGTTTAAAAAATTGAGATTTCCAAAATTGGTTTGTTCTTGTATGTCCCGGGTCGAAAGCTTCTATGTAATCAGCTGAATTTTATTTGAAAATCACTTCAAATGATTTACAATAAAACAGTTGATGGTGCGTAAGCGTATGGTGCAGCATATGATGCAACATATGGTGAGGAATAGGCCGAAACGTAAGGATATGCTGAGTAGGCTGCTACATATGGTGCTGTGTTTCCATAGAATTCACCTTTTTGAGGAAAATAAAAAGAATAATGTTCATTAAATATGCACTCACATTTAGTATCGGAATAAAATCAATTCAAATCACACTTACGAGAGAAAACGGCACTTGTTGCCAATGGGCTATAGGCGAGCACATCTGGTTTTGGTTTGGCGCAAACGCAGGCAATAACCATGAACACGAAAGCGATCTTGAAAAAAGAAATAAACAAAAATTTACTTTCTATTTGATTGAAATGAAAATATTCTAAAAAATCCACCGCGAATGCACACAACTTGAAAACATTGAACACAATTTTGCATTGAACAATTCAATGTTCTCGTTGTTTTTTCATTTGTAAGCTTTTTCGTCTGAATCACTTATGCAAAAGTCACTTACGATTTTGAACATTTTGATAATATTTTAGTTTTTGGCTTGTTTAAAACGTTAGTTGTAATGATGAATGATAACTGATACAATCCTGAAATCGGCATGTGTTTTTATACGATTTGGCTGACAATTGAACCTCCAACCGAAAAATATTGAGAATCAACGCATAAATAATTTACAACATTTGAATTGATGTACGTGCCACGAACAGTAAAATATATTTCAAGGCAATCTGCGGATGGCTCAAGTCAAATTCGTCACTTCACCTGATGTCGCAGTAGCCTAAGCTAACGAAGTCATTTAACGCGTGCATCGCATAAAATTTACTATAATTTTAGTATTAGCATTGCTATCGTCTCAATCATTCGGACTTTGAATCAATTTAAATGATTTTATTTGTATACACAGTTTCCTTCAATGAACTATTAAATAGATCGGAACATCGATTATAATCACTTCAATAACCATCTTCGTTAGAAAATCAGACGATCCAAAGTTTAATTAGGTGGGGTAAAGTAAGGTGAAGTATGATCTAAAGATTCATGTAATTTTGATGACGATAAGATTAATTGAGCAGTAAGTAGTTCTCAATATTTCTAGAGAGCTATTCTGGAAACATCGTGGGAAGCATTTAACATGAAGAATAAAATATTCCGGTTGGGCTTTTGAGGTCTTTAAAATTTACTATTATTTTGTGTCCATCTTCATAACAAAAATGTTTATTGAAAAAGCTCCATTGGCACAACAGTTGGATAGCCTTAATGTGAATTTTTGTTTTGTGTCGTGTTCGTCAATATTCAAAAAGTTGCTTCTGCTTACGTCTTTTCTATTTCTGTCACATAATTTGATCTAAAGTCACTTAAGTCTTATAACAGAATTCCAAACATGTTTAATCAATGTTTTTTTTTTATTATTTCCAATATCTATCACTGAGATTTAATGTCAAGTATTTCTATGTTAGTTTAAATGTACATACTCGCCTTTAAATCTCAGTGAAATATACATATTGTTTTTCAAGATTTTTTCTTTTTTTAATTTGGTTCATTTGTTAAATAAACGGAAGCTTCATCCAGAATTCCAAACGCGTTATCTCGTTGGATAAAAAGTATTTTTTTAACCGGATAAGATTGTGCGTGTCCTATTTAAATATCACAACGATAATATTATGATTGTAGCTTCGATTGTGTTCCAAAAAAGATTCCGGTTCATTCTTCCTGGATAGGAATTACGAAATCGAGTTCATAGCACTGTTGATATCAATTCACAGCAACAACAAACGTCCAATATGTCAAATGACTTTATTTATGCTGATTATATGTGTACAATAAAGGTATGTATAAAATATAAATATCTATTATAAATATGTCACAAAATGGTGAAAAGATAAGCTACAACGACAAAAGAAAAATTTTATATACGCCGTATATTTTTGTTCCATTTTTTTGGTAGTGTATTAATTAACTGCCAACAAATAGTAAAATTAAAAGAAAACCTGAATTCAAAAGAGACCGAAATAAAGAGCGGCAATAACTTA
Organism: Obolodiplosis robiniae; assembly: GCA_028476595.1. Lineage (NCBI taxonomy): Eukaryota > Metazoa > Arthropoda > Insecta > Diptera > Cecidomyiidae > Obolodiplosis > Obolodiplosis robiniae. The sequence goes on from CM052014.1 coordinate 17,085,993, forward strand.
CTACAATTCATTAATAAAAAAAAAATAAAGAAAAAAACAATAGAAAAAATTATCTGCATCGTGATTAAATCATAAAGCATAATTAAGATTGTGACATTGCTATGTGATGTGATATGTTTAGACGGTTTCGGTGCGAGGGTCTAGTGCATGAATGGCTTGTGTCAATGTTTTTACATTTTTCACTGAAATGCCTTTACACTCCATTGCTTTAAGTTGTTCTTGAATTATTTGGTTATCACGTCCTCGTTGCCACCACAAGTGCACACAGGTATGCAGCAATGGAATATATAGTGTGAGTAAGTCATCATCTGAAACGCCATCGTATCGCCTCAGTGCTAGATCGGCCCATTTTTCAGCAGACGTATGTGGCACGGGTGATGTCGTACATGCTGCAACTAAGCGACACAGTAGCAAAAGCACTGCTTTCGAGTGATCCATGAAAATTTTGTTCAGCAATCGAAAGCAATCTTCCAGAATCGGTATGGCAACCTCATTGCGACGCTCGTCGAGCAAACGACATGCTTTCGTCAATTCAATGTCTCTTAAAAATTGTAAAAAACTCGGCGATTCGCGTAAATCGGTCCAGCTCATTATATGGTCCAATAATGCTTCAAAAGCGGCACTTCGTTCGGCTATCAGAGCACTCGAGAAATTGCCAATAAAAACTTTTTTTGGGAATGGTATTGCGCTCATGAGGGCTGGGAATTCGGTGCGCAGGCCATCGTACAATCGCAGAAAATCGGTATATCGCCGCTCAATTGTCACTGGCATTGGATCGGTTGCTTTTGATGAGTCTTGGCGAATGCTTAGATCATAGACAACGTATTTTTTGATTGTGGAATTATCTTTTCCATTTGGCGGAGGCATCACATGAGCGTACGGAATTTCAAAGCGAACTATCACAGATCCATCCGGTGGTAATGTTCGGCGTCTTATTGAGGTTGTTCGACGCCAAACATCTAAACACATAAAAACATATTCATTTGATTACCCAATTCCAATGGAAGCGTATTTGCGGTAGGTATACCTGTTACATTGCCTGTTGTCTGTGATGGAATTGACAAAGACCCATCTTCGAGACCGTCAACTGGACTGTCAACTTCATCGATAGCCTCCGATGCACTCGAAGAACGACGAGCCATTGCAGCTCTCATAATTATGTGCAAATTTTCTTTTCTTCAAATATAATTGAAATTTTTTGCTTTTTTTTCTCTATTTTTATGCTTCGAGACTTTTTGCAAAACAAACAATGCAAATCAAAATAAAATAAAAGTTTAATGAACCTAATTGGTGAAAAAAATTAGCATACAGCTTGTATGCTAATGTTTTTCGCATCACAAATAGCACCAGTAAGAAAGATGATCACCTATTTTGTTTATCACAAATTGAACGAAATTGACCAAGCCGCCTTTTTGCTATTTTTTTGTACTTGTTTTGTTTTTATTGTGCGTATGATTAATAAAGGGAATCACACTTCTTTGTCCGATTCGCTTTGTATAGTTTGTAATTGAATTACGTTGATTGCTTTGTTTTTCTATCGCTATTTATCCGCATCAATTCGAATTGTACTTCAAAGAAAGTGCATTGTTGTGCAGAACAAGCGCAAATTAAGGTGAAATGAGGGGAACCAAAACAGAGCGAATTCAATGACGTTTCGAACAAACGATGTATATTTGGGACATCGTTAGGCGAATTGAACGAATCCATCGTGTGTGTCAATGTTTTGATCATGCTTGCACACATTATATATTGTGAATAGCGCAGTGAGCTCAGTGTAATAGGCCGCATCAAACACTTGTTATCATCTTTTCCCAAGTAAAGAAATCATTAAAAGCATCACAAAATTATGCTAAGGATCTATACACGAATTATTGGCAATGGCCTTCGGCATCGCCGACTAAATCACAGTTCCAATCAACCACGAGTTATTACGCAATTTTCGCGCAACTATGGCGACGGTGAGTATTGCTTATAAATAATTGTTTTTGCCCAACAAGAAGGTTAGGATTATTGCGTTGCATGTTTTTTTGCGTTTTCAGAGCAAAAATCCAAATTCGCAATCGACGATGAAATTCTTAATGGAAGACCTTTGTATTTGGACGCACAGGCAACTACGCCACTCGTAAGTAAATCGATGCAGTTTCCTTTGTCAATGTCTAATTTGAGTGATTATGATTCGCAATATTGTTGGAATATTTGCAGGATCCACGAGTATTAGATGCAATGCTGCCATATTTGACTAGTTACTTTGGGAATCCACATTCGCGCACCCATCAATACGGCTGGGAATCGGAGAAAGCAGTTGAAATAGCACGTGAACAAGTGGCCAATTTAATTGGAGCTGATCCAAAAGAGATTATTTTCACATCAGGAGCAACAGAATCGAATAATATTGCAGTAAAAGGCGTTGCGAGGTAATTAAATCAGTAGAGAAGTCGTTCTTCAATTCACTCGCCTCTTTCGTTTTTGGAATGATATTTTTGACGTGTTTCCGAATTAATTTCTAGATTTTATGGCGAAAAGAAAAAGCACGTTATCACAACACAAACTGAACACAAATGTGTATTGGATAGCTGTCGAGCTCTCGAAGCTGAAGGTTTTCGTGTTACATATTTGCCGGTGAAAAGCAATGGAATTATAGAAATGGAAGAGCTAGACAAGGCAATGACACCTGATACATCGCTCGTCTCCATAATGACAGTCAACAATGAAATCGGCGTGAAGCAACCAATAACAGAAATCGGACGGCTCTGCAAATCGAGAAACGTGTTCTTTCATACGGACGCTGCCCAAGCCATTGGAAAAATTCCAATCAACGTAAATGATGCAAATATCAGTTTAATGTCCATTTCTGGGCACAAAATCTATGGCCCAAAAGGTATTGGCGCGTTGTATGTTCGAAGGAGGCCACGCGTTCGCGTTGAAGCTCTGCAAAGTGGCGGTGGACAGGAACGAGGTTTAAGAAGTGGCACGGTTCCTGCACCGTTGTGTGTTGGTTTAGGAGCTGCCTGCGAAATCGCTGTCAGAGAAATGGCATACGATCATAAATGGATGGAACATTTATCGAAAGTCCTCATTGATCGCATCAATGCAGCTTTGCCGCAAGTCATCAGAAATGGTGATCCGAATGAAACTTATCCAGGTTGTGTGAATCTGTCGTTTGCCTTCGTCGAAGGCGAATCACTGCTAATGGCCTTGAAAGATATTGCACTTTCCAGTGGTTCAGCTTGCACATCAGCATCACTAGAGCCATCGTATGTACTTCGTGCCATCGGAACTGACGAAGACCTTGCACACAGTTCAATTCGGTTTGTTTTAAACAACAACTAAATATTGAAATTTTATCTAAAGTGACTATCTTTTCAGATTCGGCATCGGTCGCTTCACCACAATGGAAGAAATCGAATACACTGCACAGAAATGCATTAAACATGTTGAACGCTTGCGTGAAATGTCACCACTGTGGGAAATGTCTCAAGATGGAATCGATATTAAATCGATTCAATGGTCCCAGCATTAGGAATAAGAATTTAGTGTCATGTAAATAAGTATTAAGCAAACAAATATTATACAAATGAAATGCATTTTCATAAAAGTACACATACACATTTTCTTTGCATTTTCTTTCATATTTTTTTTTTCTATTCTTATACAATAATGATAGTTCTGTTACAATAAATATGCTAATTTGATTGAAAATTTACACTTTTCATCCCAACTCTCAATGAAATATTTGAAAATAATAAAAAAAAAAATTCTGACATAAACGTTCCTTCAGCAATGCCAACAAAGAATCACAAAATATGTATAAATTTCATCTTATTGGCAACTGTCTTTCTGTTTATTGGATCGAATTTTTGATTCTCAAACAATTTGCATTCTTCTTCAGTGACCTTTGTGCGGTCAAACTCCCTTTTTTTCTCTCTAAATTCCCCCTAGATTTCATATCGTTTTTTTTTTATTAATTCTTCTCTTTCATTGAAAAGAAGCTCGTTCCGCTTTCCTTCTTACATTGTCTTGTGTTCATATTGCTGTCTCCTTATCGTTTCATTTATAAGAGAAATGTCATCAGATCTCAGCCGATGAACGAGTTTTTTTTCTGTTTGTTGAATCCCACGTGAGATTTGGAGGTGACATTTTTATGACTGTAACACAAATTCCATGTCATTTGATCGGAGCGAAAATAATTGATCAAAATCAAGAACTCACTCAAAATCGTTAGGGAATAATTTCCAGGAGCGATTTAATTTAAATTGATGAGAAGAAATTGAATGTTTTCCAATTGCGACGTATGCAGACAAATGGATGGTAATTTGAATGTTTGAGTTATTTTGTTCAAAGAAAACCTATTTTTTAAGGAAATAATTGGAATGCTAATCGAAAAATAGAAATTATAGCTTAATGAGTGACGGCGTAGTAAAATGTGGAGAAAATAACCACAACAAAAACAGCGACAACGCCAAATAACATAGCTCGTTCACGCAGAGATCTCATTATCATGGAATTCATTATTCTAGATGATTGGCGTAAATCTTCATTTGCTTCACGTAATCTGGATCGGGATCTCTGCAATGTTTCTCGTTGTGATGACAAGTCTTGTAAAACGCTGGCGCCAATACTTTCTGTTTCCAGTATCGTTTTGTAGCCTTCAGTCAATCGATTGCCAGTTCGTTCAATGCGTTCTGAATTATCTAATAGGCGCCTTTGTTGCTCGCCACTCATTCCACTTGTGGTCAGCTCATCAAAGTCAGAAGAATCGTACATTTGTATTTGAGTTTCACTTTTTGCATTCTGAAATTCCTTAGTGAGCCGCTTCAATTCGGCTTGATAGCAATTCAAACGGGAAGCGAAGCTGGTCTTTGTCGTCGAGTCAACATCTTGAATCTCCAACCCCATTTGCTCGAGCTGAATCAAATGAAATATTTGCAATCGATTTTTGAAATAAATGTTCGTTCTAATTTGTGCTCTGAGAACATACCAATTCTTGACCTTCCTCAATGCTCGCATTGATGCTTCTGATTTGATCTCGCTTATCATTGTCTGTAAACCAATAAATTGGATTGATGGTATTTTTGCAATATGTTTTGATTGAATGCATTTCCATTTTATTACCTGCTGGCATTCGCTTTAGCTTGCCAATTTCGGATGTTATTTCGGCTGTGAGCACCGAATATTGCTGTTCATAACTTTCAATTAACGAAGTCATACTATTCAAGGTGTGAAATTTTTCGCAATAAATACGCAACTATGTGACTATTTGATAATTGACAAATATGCACTTCATGTCCTAAAAAATAATAAATAAAACAATCTTCATTTGGCTGACCCGATGTGACATTTACGATGACGGCTAACCCGTTCGCATCGGACAAGCCCATTGTTAACAATTCGAACCGTGATGGCTCGCAAGCTGTCACTGATACTTCCTTTTGCATTTTGAAGTTCATACAGGTATGTGAATATTTTTTCGGAATCGTCAAATTTATTTATTTTCATCGACGTATTTCTACATGAAAAACTATAAATTTTTTCACAAATCGATTCCACAAGCATTGAATAATCCGTGTGCTATGATATTTTTGTAAAATTTTCGTTGATTTTTTTGTAATTTCAGAATTTGTGTGAAAAATGGTTCAGCGATTGACACTTAGACGACGATTGTCGTACAACACAAACTCAAACAAACGGCGAATGTAAGTATCAATATTTTCGACGGAATTTTTCATCTAAAAAAATTGAAGCGTGGAAATTGTGCCCGGAAAATGCTTGACTGCATGGAAATATCGTAAAATCTGTATTATGTTTATGTGTTGCCAAAATGTGAATGAGCATCGCTTGAATGAGGTTATGTTATGTTGACCAAAATGTTGAAAGACGGCTGTAGACTGTAAAATGTGATTTGTGTTTATTCATTCTGAGTGAATAAGTGGTAAAGTGTATTTAGAGCCAAGTATCTGTCCTTGAGTGGAATCGATTTGAAAAACGGCCATCATTCCAACGGCCATCATTCCAACGGCCATCATTCCAACGGCTATCATCACATTTCGAAGTGCTGATCTAACCACAGTTGTAGTGGCATATTACTTAGTTGACCAATCCTAAACTTCATTGTGTTTATCGATTGGGAGATTATATGCTAGATAATCATAAACCACTCGAAAGGTGGCAATTGAATCTTTGAGATTGTTTCCTAGTATTTGTGTTTGACATTTCAAGTTATAAACAATCGTAAAAAGTCCCGATACCCTCGAACATTCCACTGAATTCAGTTAACATGCCAATGCAAAATATTATTTTATACGATTGTTCATCGATTGAGGTAATATGCTAGAGTAGCAAATATCATTTTGGGATGAGAAACAATCGGATATCGAAAATCGTTTTCTAGAACCTGCTCGACATTTCAATCGAAAGCTAAAGCTGTGACCTACGGAATCAAGTGAAATGCTTAAAGTTCGGATCGAAATGGCATATTAATTATTAGACCAATCTTGAACTTTGCAATGTTTAACGGTTGGGGGAATATATGCTAGATTAAAAAAAGACAATTTGAGAAGGGATCATCTGCAATACGGCAATAGATGGTCTTCGGTATTTGTTTTAGACATTTAACTTCACACAAACACACACTAACTCTTCAGCCAATGAGATTGAAACGCCGGCTCTGGAACATATGCAACACATCACATTCAAAGCGAAAATGGCATATTAATTATTAGACCAGCCTTAAACTTTGCAATGTTTGACGGTTGGGGGAAAATATGCTAGATTAAAAAAGACAATTGAGAAGGGATCATCTGCAATATTGCAATAGATGATGTTCTGTACTTGCGCTTAACACTCGATTTAATGAACGCACTATGTTGTTGCAGAATCAATGAAATATAAACGATTCCTCATTGCACAATTTCTCCGAAAACACATTCAATTGACTTGTCTGAATTCTACCAATTATTTACACTTTTACATTTGAATTTCAGTGTCCGCACACCAGGAGGTCGTTTGGTTTACCAATACGTGAAAAAGCGTAAGAACGTCCCAAAGTGCGGCCAATGCAAAGAAAAATTGAAGGGAATTCGCCCCACACGTCCATTGGAACGTGCACGTATCTCAAAGCGCCAGAAGACAGTCGCTCGAACCTACGGAGGAGTTTTATGCCATCAATGTGTTCGTGAACGCATTGTTCGCGCTTTCTTGATCGAAGAACAGAAAATCGTCAAAGTGCTCAGCCGATCATCGAAAGTTGCTGTCGCTGCTAAGAAATAAACATTTTGTTTTATTATCCTTGATTAAAACCACCATCTAATCAATTTGATTTAAATTGAGCGAAAAATAAAATGTAAATTCAATAAAATACAAAAATCATTTTATTGTTATAATAAATAGGAATTTGACACGTTTTTTTTCCAAGTAAATAACGGAATCCTGAAATTGAATTAATTTGGTTCGTGATAAGATGCCGCATGTGTGACGGCGTGCTGTTTGTACCGCAACCATCCACTGAACGAGAATTGCGCACCGCGTGATTTAATTCCAGTAAGAAAATATTTTGACGTTTCTCCTGTCGCTGCTGCATCCAATTAAATGAATTGAATAACACTGGCTCACACACATACAAACCAGCCATCGTGAACCGATGGTTTTATTCGGACAAAGCGTGCACGCTTGCGTGTATGTGTGGTTGAATTTCTTGTTTTTGACTTGTATACAATACACATGAATATGAATTAAGAATACTCGCATATATGTTCGTGAAGAAAAATGGTTGTTCGAAACATGTTTGGTGTTTGTTTATTTAATTTTAAAAGTGCAATTTTAATTTTATTACTTGGATGTTTGCAAATCCAGGCTTCATTCGATGGTGAGTATCGTAGCAATTAAAATTTGGTGAAATAAAAGCCGTGTGTGTCGAATAAATGACAAATGCATCAAATCACAAAATTCCGTCATCATCGCATCGACAAAAACAAGTACAACGACTACAGCAAAAGTCAATATGCAATGCAGGCACTGAAGTGAACCATGCATTGATTAATCTAAGCAATTGATCAATTTTTTGTGGAATATTACTGTTTGCACTACACTGAAGTGAATTAGCAATTTTTGAATGCACATCAAAAAAATCCATCAGAAATCACTGTGCATAGAATTGTTTCATTTCATATCAAAACCAAGTCCTTGATGATGCATTTAGAACGTAGTTCATCGAGTCAATTTTTAACCATTTTTCGATCCTGTTTCAACAAATTGTGATCAATCACCAAAGAGTCTACTGTTTTAGTCAAACAAAGTAACATATTGTATATAACCTTCGCCACAGCAATTCACTCAATTGCATTTACATAATGCCGCTTTTGCTGCAATTCTGTGCTAATTTCGGAATTTTCGATTCAACGATGAAAACAACATAAATGATCAACTGATTGGTTTTAATTAAGTTAGATTGCCATAAACCGAGCACAATTAATCGCAACCAGCCGATGTATGCCTTAATCGCATCTGCCTCACAATAAACGAGAATTTATTAGATAACAAGCAATCCTGTCTCAATTAATGCCATCAAATAAATGCATTGTGCTTTGAAGACTTATCGTCTGATCCAACTTAATTGCAATGTGAGTGGAAATGTAGGCTATTTCACTTTTATTCTATTTTTATCGATGCGCCCATAAAAATCTATAATTTGTTTTACCAAAGAAAATGCATCCGATACGCATAATTTCCTGGTTTTATTGATTTTCATGCATTTCCCATTGGATTTAACATATTTATTTTTTTCCATCGAAAGCATCGAATAGTGCGTTTTAATGAAACATTTTTAGATATTTACATTTTTTATTCACAGAATGGCTAGATTTCATTCGGAAAATGACTTTATGCGAAGACAAAACAAATATTCGCACTTCATTTTCAATAAGCATAAAAAATCCGATTTGTTTTTGTTTGCCTTTCAAATAAGTAGGAATTAGCCAATACGGCGGACGAATGTTTTTTTCGTTCAATCAATAAATAGTCTCGAGTATTGCAGCAGCAATTTTAACCAGGGGGTGGTAATGCTATCATAATATCATGTGTTTGTTCAGAAATGAATTGTTTAATTTGCTTGATTTGTCCATTGAATTGAAGGCGCTCGCGTCAGTATAGGTCTGATGTTTCCACCCGATGAATTTAACAAATTTATTTGCACAGACGCCCCGTGCGCGCACTCATACTTAAAATGGCACAGCAAATCATCCCAGCGCACAGTTGTCACAAGTCAATTTCCTTTTTAACGCGATGTTTGCGATTATTTTGTTACTTTGACATATACAAATTGCGATTTAACCGTATTCAACAACATAAATTTAATGCAGCGCGGCCATACCATGGTAGAAAATCAAGGAATAAATCTTTCGTCTCTTTTCTCGCATATGCATGAAATTATGTCGTCTATCAATTTACTGTATTCCGAGAACTTTAAAAAGCAAACACACGATGATTATGGAAAAAAAAAATTCATGGAAATCGTAAAATGAATACATTTTTTGTGGAAATATGGTGAACGTACAAGTAATTTTCCATCTTAATTTCAGTCCTTTTCATAGTTCTCATTATGATTAACTATCATTGTCACGTAGACGAAGAGAGATAAAGTCTCAGTTTCAATATAATCCTTAAGCTGCTAATAGCGAAAACTCATAATTTCGATATTTTTGTTAGGAAAATTTGCAATAAATCAAAGCAAAAAAAAAAAATGGATGTTCACTTGAAACGAATGGTTGGCTCAAGCGCGAACATAGAAGAAACACTTTTACTGCTGTCATTTGGAAAATTTATTTCAATTGGGTTTTGTGTAGATTTGATTCGTCTGTGAAAAATATCCTGAAATATTATGTACAATTTTTGCGAAGATATTTAGCTCCTGGTGGTACCAAATATGCCATTGGTGCAATATTTTGTATTCTTTGCCTTGCTCCGACTATCAATTCTTGTAATGAATCACTTTTTCGTTGCAATATCAGACTTCAAGACACACAGAGATGTGTAATAGTTGATTTATTTATATATCGAATCGACTCATGAATTTTATCAATGAGAGATTTACCTAAAATAGAATACAAATTACAATAAAATAGATAGAATCGTCAATTTTGTTCGATCTTCTTTGAAAATGATTAAAATAATCGAAACTTCTTCCGCTAAATGTTTGAGTTCTACTTGGTCTTTATCCTCGATATTCATGCTGATTTTTGGCACATTTTTTCCAACAAATCGGCTGTTTCTTTCTGAGTTAACTGAAACGGATGATAACAGAGCTTACGACAAACACTGAATTAAGGCTCAATATGGAATATACGATGTCTTCTCACTGAACATGGAATCAAATAGGCTTGAATTTATAGCAATTCAGTAAACGAAGTCTGCATTTGATGTAAAAAACAATTCTATTGTTTATATTGTAACCACACATCTGTGGAGAATATTCCAATATGAATTTCGCTGAGCTCACTTTATTTTGGGATGATGAATATTGAGACAAGTTTCAATATGAAAACTAAAATTAAACATATTACCGAGTTTAGGTAGAGGATAGATTGTGTTCTACAAGAAAATCAGTTATAATTGCGGATATTTGTACCAAAATGGAAGTGGCATCAGCTATGAGGCAAACACACAGGTCGGCGTTCATATTCACAAAGACGTTCGTTAAATGGGTATCGAGTACAAAATTGAAGAAAGAATGTAAGATCGATGCGGTGAAACAAGTAGCCATGCATTGAATGTTAAACTCAAGCCTATGTTTCATCTTAAAGTAGCCATTAAACGTTTAGAGTGCGCAGTTTTTTCCCCTCTTTTTACTTTTTTCTCATTCTTTTCACTGTTTAATTATATATATTGGAATGATTTGGTGCCGCATAGTTATGATCTGACAAAGAAAATAGCAAATATGTAGAAAAGAATGGGAAAAAGTAATGTGTGCGAATATATGGGATTAATTGCTTGTTCAGTGAGTCGATATAGTGTTAGAGTCACTACGTGCACTTGATGTGTGATTGCATTTCTTGTGTTGAGTCAAATGCCTTTGGATTTTGTTTGAATTACGTTTTTTCGTCTCTTTTTTGTCCCAGTGCATTCGGCGCATGGTCGACGATGAAAAATGCCGCAATTTTCAATAGTCAAAGGCAAAGAAAATGGAAAAAAGAGTATGATTGTGCGCACTCGCGCATTAAAGAGAGAGTGCGCGTGCGCACAATCGTCCATTAAAATATGTGATTTATAGTTGAGCTCTCAAGCAATGCTCATAAATATATCAATAGTTTTGGTTTCGTGTCTCGTCCAACAGTTCTATGGGTGCCCGTTGCGGATAAAATAGAACGTCTATAGGCCAAACATACCATTAAAAAAGCTATCGCTAATTATTATCGACCGTTCCAATTTGCGCACAGCACTCACTCATTCGCTCTCTCGCAAGCGCACTTCCAATTGAATTGAATGGGCATGTTCGTTACCAATTCTAATTACATACATTGATTCTGCGAGATGCTTCCGCGGTCGAGCTCTTTCAATTCGTTTCGTTTCGAATGAATGGTATCTCATTTGTAAGAAAAGGCTGTCCAAATGAATGTAACTGGACGAGACCTTGATCGTGTCGAGGTGATTTCCATAGTCTATCTCTATATAATCTAAACGAAATTCAACGAATTCAGTAGTTTCAGATGATTGAAATATCCCAAGTGAAATGAGAAAATGGAATGGTTGATAGTCGCGCCAATAGTCGTCTATATGAGCCACAGCTTGGCTCTTGGTTTTCATCGCTCATGCATCATAAATGGCATCGGACCATTGTGTATGGATCTCACGTGTGTAAAAAAAATACCGCTTCTAGATATGTCAAAAGCCATTTGGACTGATTGCTGCAATTTGTGCGTTCCAAGTACTCAAGAATCAATGACAGAGATAAAAATTGAAAACGAAACGAATTCATAACAATATTGAGTGAAGAAATGCAACGTTCTCGCAACGGAAGAATGAAAACTGTGTGACAATCAACCAAGAAATAGCACATAAATGCTGCGCGCGCATAGACAAGAATAAGTTCGCTGATATGGCTGCTGAATAAATAGAATTCTTACTACATTTGGTACGCACAACGTGCACCATGCGAACGTGAAGCACTATGAGAACATTTTGTGATGGTAAAAAATACACTCGCTGAAAGCAACGCAAAAGAAATTATTATTTTTCCATTTTTACAAATGTTTCATTTGTGTATACTTTTGTACTTTTGGTTTTCTTTGCTTTTGTTTCATTGTTTTGCTGGAGCCATGGACTTTTTCAATTTCATTGAGCCCTTGTTTGTGTAAAACCGCTTTTTATGGCACAAAATCTCGCGCATATACAATTTTGTCTATTTTTATTGGTTTTTTTATGATTGCTATCAGTGAATTTCCCATTTGCGCGGGAATCGTCACGTAGCTTGACAATGCCAATAAAATGTTGCCAACAGATTCATATTGACAACGTTCCCATTTTCAGAAGCAACCTTCATGGATTTAGTAGATTTCAACGCAAAAATCGCAATTCTTACATACATTTTATGGTTAACATTATTCAATTGCTGATAAGGCAATCGCTGCAAAAGGTATGTACGATCGTCGCGTTCCGAAGAGCGTTCGGAAAAATGTCCGAGAAGAGGCGGAGAAAAAATGGAAATGTATCGAAAAATTAAAAGCTCAATCAGAATTTCTCACGAAATGAAAACGAGAAGCAGCAATCGAGAAAATTAAATTATATTGAGATAAATTACAGAACGCGTACTGCAAAATGCACTCGATCCACACACTCATTTGGTAATTTCAAAATATAAATGGTATCTCTGGAATGGATTCGACTTTGCACTTTTTTCCTTTCTTCTTTTTTCCTCTATCTCACTCGTTTCCATCGTATTTTTATCATGTCACATTCGCGATTCAAACACGTTGTCCATAATGGCACGTTTTCATTGAGGCATTTCAATAGCCAGAACTCGAACCAAGTAAACAAGTTGACTGATAAAACGATGAATAATTTAATGTACGAGACGATGCGCGAGCACGATAATGCATAATGTTCGTCATTCTATTCGACTACTGCAAATGCGCATTGGCTACTGTGATTTGTGTGATGCTCAATCATGTAATAAATTAATGTACGTGCGTCTACCGATAAAACCGGTGTGCATAACGTCGCCGTCGCCATAAGACACTTTAATGAGAGGCACACATTCAATTCATTTCGCTGTGTCACTGAAATGATGCCATACGCTTCTAAATACAGCCCAATGTGATTTACGCGCAATTACAAATATCTCAAAATGAATGATTTCTTATTTTGAAGATGTGAATTTATTGCATTGCCAATTACGATTATCATTGTCACATGCCCGGGCAATCGCAAATCAAATGTTGACAGCCGCCACCACCATCATTGCAGTGATAGCCGATTGCATAATTGCAATTTGCGTCGCTAATTTCTGAATGAGTATAAACTATCAAAATGGAAATTTATAAAGTAAACAGTTGTTCGAGCTTCGGTTTATTAGGAGCGGGCTACAGTTCATAATCCAATGCGTGAATGTTCTGTGTGGTGTCATGGATTTCTCTTTCACTCGTTAGGAAAACACTGATTTCAACGATTTAGAATTTAACAACCTGCCCCAAATGCTGAAGATGAAAAGAAACGAAAAGATTTCAATGGCTCCAGCCAACTTTGACGTTTCATTCAATTTTTCATTCAATTCAAATTTGGAATAAGTTCCAATTGTCGGTTCAATTGAAATGAAACCAGAAATGCTGTATTTCTAATCTAGCTCTTGAGATCCACGAATTCCTGTGTCGCATTTATTTTACTCCATTTTTCCGCTTTCCTATGAGATTAACCGATTGTTGAAGTTAATCGATATGCTGCTCTTGTCTTCCAAGTTAATCATGAGGTCGCCGTTGTTATTCCACAATTATACCAACGGATAAATGCTATTCTGCTCTCAAACAAATAATACAAATTTATTAATAATAAGAAATCCGGTCGAGACATAGTAGCTGCGAAAAAACCTTTTTCTCTTCGACTTCCAGTTCTATCACCAACAACAGAAAAGAGCAAAATTACTTCAACGAAATAAGAGTGTCGATGATATCGCGTGCGACACGATTTCAATAATAACGTTTTCTTCGTAAGGAGTTAGCCTCTTGAAAAGTTCAATATCAATGGGCGATCTGAACTCGTGATGAAAAGTTATCTAATACACCGAAAAATCGACTGAAATTGGCTTTTTGCTTCTAGTCTCCAAGAATCACAATCAAAGGGAATATCGTTCATTTTTCACTAACTTATGATACATTTCCTGCGAAAATGTTTAACAAAATGCTTTAAATGGGCTCAGATATAAGAAATTCATTTATTTATTCCGTGTTCCGGATTTCAATGTTTGACGTTTAAATAATTTTGAATTGATAATTTTAATTAAACTATTTGATAGTTTTTATTAAACTATTTGATACTCAAATCAGAGCTAAGATTTTTTATTCATCATTTTCTCGCAATTTTCAATATTTTTCCGAAATTCTTCAATTCCTTGGTGTACTTTTTGTCTTTGAAGCACTTGTTGCATATGTTGTGGATTTGATTCATATATTTTTCGTTGCGTTTCCTTATACGAATCACGATGACAAACATCCAATACTGAAGCTGCACAAGGAAAATATCGTAGATTGAAATAAATATAAAATATACTGGTAATGATCTATACGATACTTTTTTCGAGCAATTTGTTCAAATCGTCCAGTTCATTCCTTGTTCTGCTCATGGTGTGAAGCTGTGTATTGTGAAACAATCAAAATTCCTGTTGCCAATCTCGAGAACCAAAGTGTCCGAATGAAGATTTAACTTAAACTAAAGACGCAATTGAAAACATATATATTTGCCTCATGATGTTATAGCGAATTAAACTAAAGAGTATGGAGCTTTATTTAAACAATTTGTGTTTAGCAGAATTTCGTAGCTTAATAAATAATTAATATTTTAGCCAAATATTGAGTAAAAATGTTTATTCAACGTGCATTCAACATATTATGTTATCTTATATACTCAAATAAACAAACAAAATGTGTTTGAATTGTTATATCGCGCAACTATGTTGCAAATAATAGTTGGGAACAAATTCATTTTGAGAAATTTACATAGCAAATGTAAGAAAACATGTTAAAAGCAGGACTCTCGATTTCTGTCGTTCTTGTTCCATATCGTTACTGAAATATCAGCACACTTCCTTGTAAATTCTGATTTTTTTTTTAGAAATTGATTCACAGTTTCAACTGATTTTTTTATACAATATTATTCATTTACATTCCTTATAATATAATGTTCATTAGTTGACCATTTTCTTAGTTGAACTTTCAACAACTGAATGAATGACTGCACGTCCACATTTACATCAGGTCAAATGTTGATGATTTCACGAATTCTAAAGAAAACGTTTATCGTTTCATATGAACAATTTGTTTTGTTTGTTATTTCATTCAAACATAAATTTTTATGAGTAAGAATGCTTTTGGCAGTAATTCTTTTATTGGGCAAAAGCCAAGACAAATAAAACCTCATTTTGGTTATAAATAATCGAAAGTTGACATTGATTTCAATTTTCGAGATCGATTCAAATGAAAATCAATCAATTTTATTTCGTTTGTTTGTTATTATCTGTTTGATTGTATCGATCTAATTTTTTCGAAAGGTTTTCGAGTTTTTGTTGAAATTGAGGTTCACCGAGACTATTTTCCAATCGGCGTCGCATGTCGGGACAATGTAGACTATCAATTTCGCGCAGCAGCACAGATGTTAGAGGTACTGCACGCGTTTCATCGACTATATTTATAGAAAATGGATAATGTATATTTCATGCATCTAAACGAAAGAAAACTCACCTCTTTTAATCAAATTATGAAATTCTTCCAATTTCTTGTGGTTCTTTTCCATTTAAGTAAGCACGTAAAAAAAGAATGCGGCTTAAAAATCAAGACAAATTCAATCAATGCGAAAAGATCAAACACACACATTGATGTGATGGAATGAAGAGCCGATGGAATGCTTAAGTACCATTTTAATGAAACAGTTGTTCTCATTTGCAAATGTTGACAAATAATAATTGTCAATGATTCAAAAGTAGCCCAGTGCAGCAATTTCAATCGATTATAAACAACATACAAAGTTAATGTCTGAAGAACAAGTCTTGAATAAAAATGTAAAACTGTTTTGAATGCAGAAAGAAACAGAAAATATCGATTGTGTCAATAATTTAATGTTTTCAAAATATCGAAGATAATAATTTCATTTATATTTAATATTGAAAAATAATCGTTGTTGGGCTGAGTGTATGTCATTTTCCAAATGTTTCATCTGCACTAGAGTGAAATTGAACATCACAAAATTGGATAATCGACTACAAAATAGATACACAAAAAAATATTCAATTTGAAAAAGATACAAAATAAACAGCTATTCTGTATAAGCAACAATAGCTTTTTGAATGGAATAAATCTGTTCCATTGAAAATGATTTGCGATCGGCCAAAGGAGTCTTGAATTGTGTTTTTCTGAATTCCATTGAGCTTTGAAAATGAATATTTGTGACGTTCTATTGACAGTGTTTAAATATGTTGCAAATAATTTACTAAAAATAAAGACTTCCTTTTAGTCGATCTCGATTTTCATGCTCAAGAGTAATCAGTCCTTGATGAAGTGCATTTATAAAAAAAAACGACTGCATTCGAGTGATCGCTTGGTCGAAATGAGTTGTGCCGAATGCGATAAACGGTCTTCATTCATAAAACCAAAATTCGATTTAAAGCGTGTGATATCGATATTTTTTCCGCAATCGTAAGTTCTTTGCAATCTCATTGTTTATGAACCGGTACATTTGTTCGTCGAGCAGTTGGCTTTAATCTTTAAATTGATTTTATATGTTTGCAATTTGTTAAGCAAGTGAGACGAATACTTACTTTCCATGCGATTTTTGTTTCGCATTGCTTTTGCGCTTCAGAACGAAAGAGAATATGAAGTGTATTCCCTGGATGTTCTTCTTTTATCACCGTCATCGTCTGCACTTTTTTAACTGCTTTTTTTTTGCTAGTTTGTTGTTTTGTTGCTTGACCGTATTTTATACTCGTTGATTCGCATGTTTATTCGCAAAGATGATGACAATAAGATAGAGTTTTCATTCGTTCCGTGGCTTAAGGTGCACATCTCTTATTATAAATATTGTGGAAAGCGATCCATCGTAAAAGATTTCATGTTGGATTTAACGAAATTCTATGGCCAAACGAAGCATAAACTAAAAGAAATAAATGTGCACGAATTGTATTCAAGGACACCTTCAAGCATTCCCGATTTATGTTTGCAGATTTGAATGCATCATCCGTATTCCAA
This sequence comes from Obolodiplosis robiniae, assembly GCA_028476595.1. Taxonomy (NCBI): domain Eukaryota; kingdom Metazoa; phylum Arthropoda; class Insecta; order Diptera; family Cecidomyiidae; genus Obolodiplosis; species Obolodiplosis robiniae. Next base: position 17,103,428 of record CM052014.1, read on the forward strand.
GATTACTGTATGGCCAGAGACGATGCCAATCATTTCATTTTACACATGCAAACGGACAGACACACACAAAAAAGTCATTTGAAATGGTGCGAACAAAAGATCATGATCGCTGGCGTGCTTTCTTGATAATTTATTATTCAAGCAGCGTTTGCTGCGCTTTCTCGCCACATTTATTATTCATTTAATTTTGTGTGAGTTGTGTTTTGTGGCTTGCGGAACCATGCTTTTTCTGGTGTGTTATTTTCTTTAAAAGAAAAAGCTCATCGGATTCATGCATAACCGAAATTGTATCAAACAAAGGTATTGATGTTCTGAACACCTCTAATTCGTTTATTCTTATTTTTCGATGCCATCATCTCTCGTGCAATTGTAATTGACCAATGGAAAACGTGCGCATTGCTTTATTTTTGCAAGAACATTTTCTTCAGGTTCCTTTTAATATCAGGTGTGTTAACCAAAATGTAATTATACCCGACACGTTAACATAATAAACTGCATGTCTTTCTCTCTTTCGTTGCAATTGTTTTGCCCTCTTATTTTTTGCTTTACATCGAACGGCCACAAATCATGTAGTTGATTCGTATCGTTTGCAACATAAATTAGAAAAAAATACGCTTAAAAAGTACAAATTGCTTTTTCGTTTCCTTTCCCACTGAAAGAGGCTGCATTGTTGGTGCGCACTTTGGCTGTCGCATTTCTTTTCTCAATTACGAATAATAATCAGTTCTGACACCATAATATGTATAATTCTTGATTTGCCCATTTAAAACCAGCGTCGACTATGAGTGAACCGTGCGTTTAAAATCCAATCCACTCTCTTGTTGCTCTGGATCGTGTATATAAATTCATATTTTGAACGGAATTGAAATGCAATAATCGCCCGAGTGCGATAGAGGAATCAAGAGAATTGAGGAATCTGCATGCATAACATAAGCTTAATTCAAACCTTTCAAAATGGCTGGAATGTTCTTTCATCCATTGCACCCATTTGATGGACATCAAAATGAATTCTCACAGTTGGTAGGGAAAGAGGTGAACATAGTGAAACATACATATTGTGTGAGATACAATTAGGAATTGACGTGGTAAATAAAAAACCACGGAAAACAAAATGAGCAACATGTAAAGGTGTTTTGCATTGGAAGCACCGTAATTTCAGCGGGAAAATACATTTGATTGGTGAACTCCTGATTTGAAAAGATGCTGATGAAACCTTCCATTGTGATTAGGCGAACTACAGTAAGTCGAATGAAAATTACATAGTTCCATTGCATAGACCATGGAAAAAGCATATTCATTATAACCACATTGCAATTTGAGCAACATCTCAAATCCGAGCGCATTACACCAACCAGCCAGCCAACGAGTGTCGTTTGGGAGCAACACAAAACCGTTCGATTATTATGCACAACATTCAATTCCTTTTGGTCATCCAATTTCACCGAGTACAAAGAACTTTAAAGCCATATGTGAGCGCGCCTTTGCCATTGCGCCTTCGCCATCCGTGTACTTTACTTGGTTCTGAGTGAAACATTTAGCCTTTTGCTATTTTAGGTGCATATCGACTTGTTTCGTCTTCAATTGTTCGAATATTTGCTATCGATAGAATAGGCAATGCACAGCATACTCACTGTGTCTCGTCTTTTGCCATTTTTGTCACATGGATTTAAAGTTGGCTGCTTCTTTACCTTTTATTACCTTGATTCACGGCTGCATTGTTCTGTCTCAGTTACTTCGCTTTAGATTGTGACTATATTTTCTACGTATGTTTCCAATATATTCTTCGTTGTTGCTTCTATTTTGTTGCTGGTTGAAACAGCAAATGGAAAGAAAAAACATCTTCAAGTCCCATATCGAATTCCTATGCATTAATGCAGTTATTGTTACTATTCTTGGGATTTGTCTTTTATTCCTATTGAACTCATGTCTTTTGTTCGTTTTCGAATGCGTTTTGTGTGTGTGTGTGTGTGTGTGTGTGCAAGTGTTTTGTTGGTCATTGCTTCAAATTATATTTAGAAGAAAGAAACACTAAACGGGTGAAACATTTTGAACATGGCATTTGGCAATAGTTCCATTTGGTTTGTTGTGCAAAATCAAAATGAAAGAGGCTTTCTTTAAGTTGCAAATACTTAACGGTGAACTATTACACTCGATTAAGTCTAGTTTCGATTTTGCTTTGTTAAATTTCCCTATTCTACCGTAAGAATTAAATATCTTTCTATGACTTTCGAAACACTAAACACATTTTCCGGGTTCAATAATTCTTTTCATTCAAACATTTCAATTGTTTGAATGCTGCGACTTGCATTCGGCTCGCTGTGGCTTTGATCGTTTACTGAGAATTTAGAAATTGTCCTTTGAATTCACTTTACATTTCACAACATCGACATGAAAAGCATTACGAAGGACAATGAAAACTGTTCAATCAACTTGCATTCAAACAGTATTCTTCGGTGATGCCAAAGAAAACAACTTGTAAATTTTAATTCATTATATTATGGACTGATTTCAAATAAAAAGCCGCTACTAAGCGAGCATTCATTGGTGTTTTCATACGACTTTTACCCATATTCTATGCCTTTTATTCATATTTTATACAATGAGCGAGGGATTTACCAATTGGTATTTCGAATCAAGATCTTGAAAGCATATTGAAATATGGTTTGATTTAAATATGGATCGATGGATATTTGAGTGATCTGGGTGTCAGGCAGGCATTCAAACCATCGCTTAAATTTTCGTTACCAAACTCCTGGCATGACAATGAACAGTGGAAAACAACAAATAACTGGTTTCATGAAATGTATTATATTTCATTGCGAACGAGTGAGTGAACGAATGAACGACAGAGCTCGTGTTTACGCTGGCATCAACTCAAAAGCTATGCACATGCACACGAGTGTGCCTCAAGTGAAACAGCACAGAAAAGAACAAGAAAAAAAAAACCAAGAGAAAAAAAGAACTTTCGTATTAATATGATTTGATGGTTGGTGTGTTAAAATTCATGGTTTCTGTTATTGTATATTATTTCCTCCTTAATTTTACAGCGTTCGACCTTCGGCTTCGGCACTGAATCTCTTTTTCGTTCCCTTCAATTCGATCGAGAGCGTTGTGCTGGATGCGTATGAATGTGTTAAGCAAATGTTCAATAAAACGAAAAATAAAAAAAAAAAACGAAAAAAATGAAACAACCACTCACACGCACACTGATCTTTGTGATGGTGTACGCAAAGCATATAAAAACAATGTAATTTTATACGATTCGATCGGGATAATATATTTTTTTGATATTTTTTCTTCTGCTTATTCCTTTTCAAGTTGATTTTTCAACGATATGTCATGTTTGAAAAGAATATATTCCAAATTAAACACCATATTTAACAAACAAGTGAAAAATTCAAGCAAGAAGAAATTGAGACCCTGAAACAGGGTGGATTCCCGAAGCAAAACCGATAAATTTTCTTTATGAAAAACCAAATGAGTTACGGGAAAAATTTGAAAAATACTAAATGTATCGGAAACGTGCACTCAGAATGAGAATCACCTTGTACGCTCCAGTGGTATTCGATATTTTTTCCAAACACCAAGTTCATTTGATGGCATCATGCTGATCGTACAGTTTATAATATACGTAATATTTCATACAGCATCCTTAGAGATCGATCGTAAGCAGAACCAACACACACTCAGCCGTGTAGTGCATGCAAGAAATCCCATTGAGTGTTTTATCTTCTATTGCATGCTGTTCGCTGAGCATGTGTACCTGATCTTTTGAACATTTCAAACATTAAAAGGGAATACTTCGAAACGAGCTGCATAAGAAAAGGCACAAACACACAACAGAACTCTGTTGTTTCTTTACGAACGCATAGTACCATCGAAATAGTTGGATATTCTGCAGAACTGAACCACGATGGACATATTCATCATTTTATTCGAATGATGGAAGCAATGTATTGTTCCACTACGATCGCTACTCAAAAAGCCTTTCAAACGTTACGATCTAGAAATATGAAAAATATCCTAATGGCCCTGAACAAATCATCGTTCAGCATTTTTTTGCTTCTTTTATGCTCTTTGTTCTTTTTTTTATCTTGTGAGCGTTTGCAGTGCAGATGATGAAGCATGAATATCAAGATTCTATTGTTTGATATTCGCTGGCGTGTGCATTGGTGTGTGCATTTGATGAATTGATTCAATGCGCATCTGTGTGAGTTAGTAGACGTGGATGTGTATGCGTTTAGCATCAACGATTTCAAGAAACCAATCGAAAATGATTATATGTATTAATCTTTTAAGAAGTGTTAAACGTATTATGTTTTAGACACTTAATTTTTTTTATTCATCTCCGTTTTTTCGCTTGCATTTTTGCCTTTCTTCTCGTGAGTGGCCCCGACCTTTTCGTTGTGAACAATGCTTTTCCGCTCTTGGCATATGCATAAAAATATATATATAAATTTATCTATTGATATCTGAATGGTTCAATGATGTGTTCGCGATGACGAACGCTTTATTCTTGCGCCTTCGTTTCTGGTCTTTGTGTGCGCATGGGCAATTGTTCTGTTTTAGCACTTCAAGTATTCGACGGTGCTGGCCAAGATTTATGACACAATTTTATTAATGCACACAATAAATTGTGAATATGGCCGCGTGTGATCGCTCTCTGGCTCATGTGAATGGACAAAGTTGAAAAAATATTGACGGTTTGCTGTTCGATGCATCATTCAAGCGCAGTCAGACATTTTTCGCATTAATAACACGAAATGCTCAAGTATTGCTTTTATTCTCTTTGTCAAAAATAATTCTCATTTAAATTCAAAATAACAAATGGAATCGAACTTGAACTCTGTTTCGTGGGAATTGGAATGAGTTCTCGAAATTGCGTTTTGGACAAAGAAAATTGACACAATAATAGAGTGACTTTTAAGAAAAAATATCGAGAATCGAATCGATTGAAAATTAAAAATGTTAATCCAAACGTTTTTGAATAGAATGAAAATTTCATTATTCAAAACTTTTTTCGAAGGCAACAAGATTGTCCTTTGTTCATTCCAGACAAGATTAAAGCTTAAATCATTTTCTGTACAGAAATGTTCTGCTATTGTAACTAAAGGATTCCATTATCATTGTCTGCATTAGAATTTCGAGAAGTCGCCAAGTCATGGTAAAAACACGAGAGAGTGTTTTTTGAACAACTGATTGTACTCGCATGATAAGCACACGCACACATAATTAATTTCGCCCAAGTTTGCCATTAAGGAACGGCCAGTATGTAATTATTATTAAGGTTAAAATTCAATTTTCGAATTTTTCGAATGCTGATGCGGTGCAGCTGTTTGGGCCAGTGTAAGAGCGCAAGAGAAGTGCTATTGATGAATTTTAAGAATACCAAATGCGCAAAAAAATGAATTAGTTCCTTGACTCAGTCTACATGTGTGTGTGTGTGTGTGTGTGTGTTTGTGTGTTTGTGTGTATGCCGAAAATTGTGCATTTGAGATGAATCTGTATATGTACAGCATACAAATTAGAGAAGAGAGAAAAGAACCAGAAGGCCCGTTCTTGAAGCAATCGTGATATTCTTTCGATAAACTGTTTACAGCAACGCAAACACGTATATCGTACACAGGCCGAACCGCATGAACACAAAAACAATACATTTTACATTATCATTTTTTTCTCTCATTTTCTTTCGCCTCGAACGGATTTTTTCTCTTCTTCCTCGATTTTCGTTAAATCTTTCCCAAAACTGATGAGCCGGAATACACGTGTGCAAGAGGAATATAAAACAGCGAATATATTCGAGAGGAAAAAACACACGAAAGAACAACGTTTTGGTTTGAAAAAGTTGCGCGAAGGCGTCAAACAGACGCGTCTTCAGCTTAGCGTTTTGTTATAATGGCTTCGTGTTGTTGGGCTGCTTTATTTTTTTTTTTTTTTTTTTCATCCGTTCCAAAGTTGAGGTGAGCGCGCGCATTTTCATCTGACTAAAATATAGCTGGAGTATTTTCATTATTTTCCATAATATTATTATTTGGCCCTCTTCTGAAACGGGCTTGATCCGTAAGCACGGAGACGAAATCGACGCTTTTTCAATTGTCCAACACACAATTGGCTCGTATCTGCTGCATCGTGTGTGTGTGATTTTTAAGCCTAGCGTTGGTTTCTTTCGCTCCAACTCGCTTTGCTCTCTCTATTTCACAACCAAAACTCTTTTCTGCCAACCACATATCATTAAACGAATAATAATAATACTGCACGGGATAATATTATTCAACTTCATAAGCATTTGTTTTGGAATACACGTTACGTCGACAATGGCGTTGCATATCATGAATAACGAATAGCTTTTGCATTGAATATGGACTATCGCCGGAAAATATAGTTTCAGTGAACATATAGTATCAACATCGGATTTTATTTTATATATATTGTTTTGAATTTGGGATTCCGTGGGCCGTTCGAATCGTATTTACGTAACTGTTGTCGGATGCATGCCCACAAACTTAAATCACTGGATTTGATTTGATCAGCGTCGCCGTTGTTGTTGTCGTCGACGTAGTCGCGTGATCCACAGTAGCATTTATACGATCTTTAAGATGATCGTTACTGCGAGATATCAAAATTTCTTCTTTGTCCAACTGTCTCTTCTGCTTACAGCCATTCGTAAATTCTTATCCAATTCGAAGTGAGAATCGACTCGTTAAAGAGACGCGCTCAGCGCAACAACGCAAACCACAAACGAAGGCAGAGAAAAACAGAAATAAAAAAACCAGCAGAGTCTCAAGACAGAGGCCCGAGAACGAAAACACTTTATTTAAATTTTAAGCGTTTCTTTGTTGTTGTCAAGAAATCTCAACGCTTCAAACGGAAAATGTGTATCGAAAACGAACGGCAACAATTTGTCGGCATTCTTTATACTTTTGATGAGGAATTAAAAGTTGTGGCTTTAAATTCACTTTTTCTGTTTTCATTTAATTAGAATAATATGTTGGAATATTAAACACATGCACGTTCATTTCAAACGCGCCTAAAAAACAGTCAAATCAAGTCTTCTTCGGCTGGTTCATCGATAAATTTGGTGTGATAAGGGTAACACACACACAAACACAAATCCGAATGGTGTTTCTATTTCTCAGCGTTGTATTGTGTGCATTGGCTCGGAGTGAAATCGACCGAAACCGTCGAGTCTTTAATTACAATTAATTTCACTATCAAAACCATTCATTCTGCTGGAACCTTGGTCATTTACATAAAGCGTATCTTAAAATTAAATAAAAATGATTTTTAATTGGATGAAACAGGCTTTTTTGATACAATTTTGATATCAAAGATTGAATCGAGTCCAGGATATCGGTTAACATTCGCATCATATTTCTGACACCAATTTGATACATGTGAAATGAAATCCTCGAAACGAATCCCATGCAAAAGACGAACAAGTTGAAAAAGCATCAAGTTCAAAGTGAATGCCGACTCTGTGCTGCTAATTAAGTGTGACAAACGAATGTATGTTCAATTTGGACGTGTTCCGCTTTTATGCGTCCCGCGTGAGCGTATCGAGAGAGAGAGAGAGAGAGAGAGAGAGACCGAAACGAAGACTCAAACCAAGCCGATTCGATTCTGAATTATCTTTGCGTAGTAGAGAATGAATTCATTGGCTATGGTTTAAGGATCGCAGAAATCCAAGCGAATTGCAGTCGTATGGCAGCATACATGATTGTTTACGTTGCATAGAAAGAATCAATATCGACCAAATGAGTCTAATATAAGCCACGAATAGTGAAGAATGATGGAACAAACCGCTTATAATCCAATCACTTCTTTGCAGTGGAAAGGATGTACCGTGAAATTGAAATGGAAATCGCGTTTAAAGCGGATGCATAAAATGTACAAGCACACAAGGCGCATTATGATAGTCGGAATGGGAGTGATGCTAAGCCACTTGTTCCATTGGATATGTAATAATCAAGAAGCACGCGTTTCTCAGCCGCTTCAACTTCAATATTCAAACGGAAAAAGAGTACAATCCAGACATGGATTCTCTTGTTTTGATGTTGTTGTTGTAGCTGCTGCTTTCGTTTCCATATTCATGCCGATTGAATTTCCAAAGGGCGGCGCGCACAGCAGCCAGCATTCAACCGAAACATTACTCAAGCCAGCTATTTCCATTTTATTTTTAATTTCTGTCTCGTTATGTGCAATAATGCAATAATATATGGCACAATAGCTTGAGCTTGCATTCAACGCGCCCAGCCAATAACAAGACATGCAATAAATTGCCACCAAACCGAAATAAATTCTGATCTCTTGTTTTTGCTCTTTCTCTCGTCGCGCTCGCGCACTCTCTGCTCACTAGTATTCTTCGATGCGTTGCCAGCGAAATTGCGCATTTGTACGAATTGTTCGCATGTCTCGAATCGTCTAAAAAGTTCTTACATATGTAAAACTGACTTTTCCGCCCATTTTCCATGAGTATTCGTAGTTTTTATTATTTACTTCAAATTTGTATTGAGCTTAAGTTCATTTCTTATTGTACCGTCATATAAATTTGAGAGTCTTATGCAAGGGGACCGTGCTATTTGAGACATTTTAATCATATATATTCTCCATCGCTATCTATTGGCCAGTAGTATTGATGTGATATTTCAATCGTTTCAATGACTCATTTGTTTTTATTATTTGTGTCAATAAAAATTTTGTTCGTATTACAATGGATCTAAATTGAGTTCACCGATGTAAAATAAGATGGCGCGGTCAATTGGCATACTCACGAATAGCTCTCCAATCCCATACAAGCACGGTCCGCTTGGTCTTATTTTTTCATGAAACAAATAAGAAAAACAAAATTTCAAGTCATTCCGTTTCCAATAAGATTCGAGACTAACGAAAATTACAAATTAGCTGGACTTCTTTTCAAATGTATTGATATTTCGGTCTTAATCACAAATACTCCATCTAATGCAGTGTTGCAATTCAATATACATCAATATACCATACAAAATGTATATACAAGAGAATGTATATACATCTCAATATACCATTGTGAAAATATACCATTTAAAAATATAAAATTTCATAAAAAATCGTTGAAATATATTTGTAATGGCCGATTCTAACAATTTCAACAGTTTTGAATATTTTTTCACTTTTCAAGATCATGTTTATTGACCCTAAAAACTTGGTATATTAGATGGTATATAAGTGTTGTATATACATGTATATTCCATACTGTATAATATACAGAATATTTTGCAACACTGATCTAATGAATAGACCCTAATTGAGCTTTCCGAAGATATTATCTGGATGAGCTGAAAATATTTATGTACGATTAATTTTGAGCTTAAATTTTTTAATTATCGTGTGAACACATTTTTGCGTGCAACGTACCAAACACATCCAACAAAATGCTCTGGAAATGGTTTGAATCCTTCTTTTCGTCTCCAAAACGTGAAGAGAACTCATTCGGATGTTGAACCGATTGCACTACTTTTAAATACAAAGCGATGTGCGCGGAAAAGTTAAAATATTCTCTTCCTCTGAAAAACACTTTGTTTCCACTAACAAATTACATACCTTTGTATCGTCAAAGAAAAAGGAACAAAAAGGAAAAAAACTTCAAACGAATTGTTTTCATTTCGGATGAATGCAAGTTATATGAAGGCAGAAAATGTGCATATTGTGCGTGTGTGTGCGGCTACTTGAAAATTGCAATGCATTTTGGTAGCTTGAATCGTCGTGTCTTTTTCAGATTGCGATGCGAGTAATGGCATGTACCCGACAATTTCAACACCATTTCACCATATACGGGCCGAAAACAATGTGCATCGTGTGAATGATTGCTGATTAAATAATACCAAATATTCGATTCGGCTCTCTGTTTCTCCCCACATACCTTTTTTTTCAAATGTTGTTGCCCAAATAAATCACAATATCGGCAGAGTCGCAAGAGATAGCCGTGGCTATTCGATTTTTGCCGGCAAGGCTCATACGAATTCCATTCTGTGTTGCTACAGTATTCACCAATTTCAGAAGTGTTAAAGGTATGATGCGGTTTTTTCAGGCCATTTCTCTTGAATGTGAATGAAATTCTTTGAATTCGCAGATTTAGTTTTTCGGATTTATTTTTAGCGCATGATTGCGGTTCAATACAGAAAAAAAAGAGATCACACGAGATGATTGCCAACCACCATTATACGCCACATGATATGACATATAAATCATAAAACCACAAAACAAAAGAGTCAAACCAATATTCAGAACTTGAATATATCACCACGAATTCAAATAATTTTCTTTAAACACTTTATAAACTGGAACCAATCAGAATAAATGGTTACAATGTTGTGTGTTTTCCGGTGCAGAGACCCATAAAACTACAAGCCAATAAAAACAAATTCATCGCCTCGCAGCAAATTAAGCAATTTTTGTTTTATTTAAACGATCGTAAATTTTTAGTACCGAAACCGAACTCAATTGGATTCAATTCCAACATAAAAGTGATATTTCTTCATTTGTCACGCTCGGAAAAATATATTATAAAAAATGTTGATTTTGAAAATGAGTAGCTTGTGACATTTTCATATTGGACATGTCTCACCGTTAACGGTTGAGGTTTGTTGTTTTTGTGTTTCTGAATTATAATTTTTATTTTAAGATGGAGAATGACCATTCGTACGCGAATGTTTTCGAAGAGGCTACTTTGTAAATGTTATAAGCCAAATCTAAACAAAGTAATGTGCATTTTATAACTTGGAAAACGTGATTTTCTGAAAAAAATGCCGAACGATCACATAAGCCAGAAATGTGGTGTGTTTGTGTTTGTGTGAATGGTTTTTTATGGTGCGATCAAATTTCTTGAAATAGCCAAGAAGATGCGTGCAAGTGAACGCATGAATGCATACTTGTTTTCACTTTTCGGAGGAAGAAACGTTGATTTTGTTGACATTTTGAGAGTCATTTGCACCAATCGATCTGTATGTCATCGATATAGCCAAGCCACATCCAACCAATAAACGTATCGGTTTTCCCATCGCCTTTAAAAATACTCTGCGCGGCTGTAATTTCACTTCGGTTAGTCTTGCGGATTCAATTTTTGCATTGTCGGTTGCGATAGTGGTTTTAACGGTTTTCATTCAAGGTGTCAATCAAAGTAGTAATCGATCCATAGCATGCGGTTGCTGTCGTTCATACGGAAAATTCCGAAATGAATGTGTTCATTCGAAAGAAGTGTCATACAGAGTTCGTTACATTGAAATTCCGCTTGCGTAAACTATCCTCAGGTCGCTCGGCTTATTTTGTAAATAAAAATGAATGAATGGAAATTCATTGCATTTAGAACGATTGTTTGGTTTAATATTGCTTCTAAAACCGAGTGATGATCATCCGAAATTCCGAAAGAAGCGTTGGAAGTTCGTTTTGGATGAACTGCACGCATGTTCGTTGCAAGAAGCGACTGTTTGACGCTGTTTTTTCAACACCGCGACGATCTGTTGTAAAATGTTATAAATTTCGGTGTGTCGGCGCCGATGTACTTTTAATGCACAAAAAAAATCGCCCGCTCGTTTTGAGTATTGTTTCAGAATTGCCTGTTTATGAAATTTTGTTTTTCAGCATTTTCATCGTCAATTTTTTTTCTCGTAGAGAATAAAAACTGTCTCATTGTTGATACAATTACCCCGGGATTGCGAAGGAGAAAAACAAAACGGATTTGCTATCGCTGGCATATTTTAACCGGACGGGAATTTTTGTTTGCAAACAAAATCGGATGCATTCAAAAAAATAAAAAAAATGAATGGAAAAAAGGCACATAAATCGGCAGACGTTGCAAGAATATATCCGCCACAGAAAATGTGATATGACTTTGTTTTTCATGATACCGAAGTGATGATAAATAAAATTAATACGAGGCAGATTCATGAATTTAGTGTACATTCGGTGTGTTTTCTTTGCCTCAACAATGGGCAAACACGTCGCAATTCGATATAAATATACGAGAACGCGTTCAACAAGCATTCTGAAGATTGAAATTCAAGATGGGCAAAACTCCAAAACATTCCATCCTGCAAACGACGAACGGCACAACAACGCCAAACACACGGAGAGAAATAAATAAATATGATATTTTGAACTGTTAACTATTCATCGAGCAAGGCATTCGGTATTCATCGACTGGCATAGATAATCCATTGCTGCATTTTTTCTTTTTTTCAAAATGAATCGAGTAGAATGTGGTTGCATGCAAAGTTTAGTGCGGGAATCGTTCATATTGATCCAAATGTATTCAGATCGGGGCTCATTACACAATTGCGCCCAGCTCATTCGTCCATTCGTTCGTAAGCTGCATCTTTCTATACGTCTGCGATCGCATGTGTAATGTGGTCAACGGTCATAATATTACACTGTGCAAATGTAATGAAAAACAGCAACAGCATGAGAGATATATCAAGATACAAGCACAACAACAGGCTGATAAACGATATTTCTTGTTAGGTCTTTGGTCGAACATTCGTGTTGCTGCTACGTGCAAAATATTATAATCAGAATTTATTTATTTGATATGATTTTGTATTCGCGGTAATTCCTTTAGTCACAATTCCGTTCGTCTTCGCTTCCATGGGTTTCGCTTTGATATTTTGCTGCTCGAACGAGTGAAGAAAAGCAGTGAAAAAGAGCAAGAGAGAGAACAAAGATGAATATATTTGATGTTTCTTCTTGAGTTTAAAATTATTGATATTGTTATTCTTTGGCTGGGTTTGCGTTCGCGCCTAATAATTATTCAGCCAACGAATGGCGACAACACAAATTCGCATGCTTTTATTTTGTCGATCTTGATTTTGTGGAAATGTTGAACGCTTTTGGGGTTTTAGCGAAGTGTCGTAAGCGATTTGTGATTTCCGACAATTGCATCAATGATTTGTTGTAACACATAAATATCAGTTTGACTCGCGCTCATTCGCCTGCTTTATCTTTTTCTTTCTTTCTTCGGTTCTTTTACGTGCGTTCTTCCGTGAATTTTCTGCATACCGCATCTTCACGTCTCTTATTGCATTTTTTTCTCCTCCTGCTCTCATTTTGATTCAGTCAATTGACGAATTCGTTGCGGAAAGAAGTGATCGTATTATTCTCGCTCTCCCTCTTCCTCTTTCATTCTATTCCTCTCACTTTGTGTTCTTTGTGATATGCATGAAAATGGAAATCACGCGAAATGTGGAAAGTATGCAGTTTAAATTGTCATGCAAAGGGATTTGAGATCATTTGATGTGTTCATGTCTGGTAAAAATCATTAAAATGTGGTTTTTGCCATTGAAAATTTAACACATTTTTCGATTGGTTTGCACGGCTCTGTTCCGTATATCGTGCATCAATTACACACACACACATTTCCATGGTCGGTCGTCGTTGTTGTTATTTGCTGCTTGAAAATCGTCCATTGAAAATTTTCATACAAAAAGAGAAATCGAGCTTCAGCCTCACTGATTGAAAAACGAATATCTGGGAACAGTGATCGCGATCGTGAGCATTGTTTTATAGAATCATGCACAAGTTCTGCACATACAGTCGAACCGAAACGGAATGAACTCGCTGCTCGCATTTGCAATGTTTTGCCATTTAAAGCTGGTTTGACTGTTGTTGTTTATGCCATTTAATCCTCATTTCCCTCAATGCGCTCACTGCACTGCACGTTCACATGCGCAGTATTCGTGAGATGATTCTGTTTTTGCGTTGGTTGCTCTCTTTTGTTTCAAGCGCGTAATTCAAGCAAAGGTGTTGAAATTATTGCTGTTGTCTTCTCTGTTTCGTTTTTTTTTCTTCATTTGTTTAAAGTATTTTGCTTTGTTCTCTGCTAGATGCAATTCTATCACACAAACTCACCAATTCATTCTTTTTTTCTGTTGTTTTTGTGATGTTTCGTTTATGTTTTCACACTTGTAACGAATGACCAAACGAATTAAACATCACCTTTGCTGATATTCCGATGTCCATTTAAATGCAGTGCGTGATTACCAGTGCTCATACATTTGTTAAATTGTAAAATGGTACACATTTCGCTCGCAAGCAATCAAGATTTTTGATCATTGACTTTCGTTCAATTCATTTTTTCATGTTCCAACTTCAATCTGTTTTCAGCTCAAAGCGTTCATTTTCTCCAGTAACTCACAATTATGGCAATAATACCATATCACCGGGTTGAAGTCTTGCTTTTATTCCGAATCGAATCTATCAAACAATAAGTATGAGCGAGAAGTGGAAAAAAGCATCATAAATCGTTTGTATTTCTTTATGGAGCTCGACAAAATATTAATTACAACTGGCAGCAAACGAGAACTTGAAATAAATCTTCGTAATCTTATTAGTTAATCAATTTGACGAGATTTATAATGTCGAGAGCAAGAGGTGCAGCAGCGGCGGCAGCACCAACAGCACAAGGGCATGCAATGTTCAACAAGGAAACGAAAAACGAGCGACGAAAAAGAGTGCAAATTCGATGCGATGCCAAACCAAATTGGCGGCATCTGGAGTGTTGTTGTATTATAATCAGAGCATAGTTTCCAACGCGTTGCCAGCTACCATATATCGAACCGGTTAAAGTTTCAGTTCCATTGATTGTGTGCACACACATTCTACCATTTTCATCGGTGCTAACTAAAGCATACAAAAAAGGAAGAGAGTACAAAAACAACAACAACCAAAACAACAACGGCTAAAAAGAGTGCATAACAACAAACCAGTGGTCATTAATCACCTCACTTCATTCATTTTGTGATAGTGTTCTCGCAAGAAATGGTCATCCGCTCTCACTCCTTTTTAGGTAGAAAAATGATTCGATCTGCACCAGCAAAGACCAAAGCGAAAATATAACGAAAACAAAAACAAACAACTGCCACAACAGCAACAGCAGCAGCAAAAGACTGAGAGCGAATTACAATCGATGTGCATCCGCAGTCGCGAGTGAGCGCTTCATTGTGTCGTTGGGATTTGTGCTCACGCATCATCATTTTCAAAACTGGCCATTAAATGTTTACTATGTCACGGGCTGAAAGACACCACAATTAAACACACATCGCGCAATGCACAAGAATACAAAACACTCTCGAGTAATCAAGATTTTTGAAATTGATTTGATTTCAAAATATTTTCTCTCTGCTACCTTCATTGTCCCGCGCACATTCAATATAATGCATTCGCTTAATATCTCGTATTAATTTTTCTCTTCAGTCGCGTTTCTCTCTCCATCTTTCAATATCTTCAGGTTAATGATCACTTCAATTCGGGTACGAAGACGTTGAATGCGATTGCATATGAAATTATCGTGTTTATTGAAATTACTTGTTTCGGCTGGAATGTCTTTCGGGCAAATGTTAAAGAGTTCAGCTCGTAACACGATTAATCGAAGTGTAGATGTCAAAATAAGTTCCATATCATTGCCCTTTCTCGCTTCGTTTTTTTCATTCGCCGCCGCGCCGCGCCGTGCGTCTCTCTTCAGATTAAATGCTATTCCAAAAAAATATATTGCTCAAGAAACGATGCCTTTTTTTCTCTATTTATTCAGTTGATTTTGAGGAGCAGCAGTACTAATAAAACTTGTTTGAATGCATCAAGATTTGGAGATTGGGTGATGCTTGTTATGAAGTTTCTTTTTCCTGTGTTTATCCGGCGACACCATCTGATTAGTAGAAGGAAAGAATCTGACTTTCATGTTCCTATTTTTATCGGAAATTGTGAATATCATTAATTTTGTTGTTCTCGAGAAAATGCTCCGATTCGACTGCAATGGCTGGCCATGAAAATCGAATGAATATTGCTATTTCGAATTACTGATTATTTCATTACATTTCCAATTAGAATCGTATTGTTGGAATGCCATATCAACAGATCGCATTGTCTGGTTAATTATTACCGTAAACTTCTCACCTTTTGCGTTGTACACACATTCATTCGTATACGCTTGAGTGCATCGAAATGGAGCCAATATGTACAGTATGTCTGGATAATTATCTTCGATTGTGCCTTATTCCAGGCAATGCATTGATTACTACCAACGTCAGCAACATTAAGCAATTGCATATTAGAAGAAGAAGAAGATGGCGGAGAACGGGCACACCTTCGATAAGATACATTCAAGTTTCAGCATCACCTGGCTGCAGATCCATAATTGCTTCTATCGCATTTGACCGATTGATTGTGTGGGATGCACAAGAAACTATGTAAATTTACCACATTTTGTTGACTTTGCCTTTGTTTTATGGTACATTTTCTGTTTGCCTTCTTGCCTCAAACCGAATTTTTCATATTCTTCTATTCAATCAAAATGTTGAAAAAATATTTATTTGTCGTTTTCATCTAGAATCTCATGCGATATTTACTCGATTAGTGATTGTCTTTTTTCGACGAAGAAAATGCTTTTTTGACCGATACCAAAACGTTATCTTGTTTGTTCGTACTTGCTCGTCGAATCTTGTGCATGTCAAAATTTTTACTCAGAACTTCAATTCGAATTTATTACCTCGCGTTGTATTCTTCGTCTGGTGTTTGTTTTTTTTTTAGTTTGTTTGAACAGTTCCGGTTTAGTAAAAAAAAGAGTCGATGTTGTCTTTTGCGACAAAACAAACAGAAATTCTCGAAGCAAAGCACTTGAAGATTAGAAAATGAAATATCGCATTGAAATTTATAGAGTTCATCGAGGTGATCGTAATAGATCAAGTTCGAAGACCGTGTGCAAAGTGCGAACAAAGGTGTGGTCTGGATTCAATCAAATTTGGAATAAAACTATAAATCTATCGACGACAATTTCGATGATAATCCGGACACTCCCTTTGGCATCAACTCAATTCGAGCATAACAGTGTCAACGAATAAAATCGGTTAAATATAAAATTATCAAGACATTTATCAACACATCATCTTTGGATTGGTATACGGAGTTGCTGATATTTTTGATTAGAAACATAGCGAATGTGGTGCCATGAATCAAAGAGTGTTGAATCCATATTTGGCACGTGTTGAAGTAATCCCGGTAATGTCCATTGAAAAATGGCTCTAAATCGCGCAGCTTGCTTTCATCCCATCAGCCCGGCCCCCTTCCAGATTCTATTCTACATGGGTTTTTACGTACATTCTATTTCCTTGTTTTCATTCCGAGAATCGTTCAATTTCTGCGGTGACACCCGAACACGACATTAATGCCATTTACATTTTTGAAACATGATCAAAGGCATTCCAATCGACCCAAATTTATGCAAATGCTCATCGATCGATTTGGCTGTGGCGTTCGATAAACATTCAATCTAAACATGAAAATGATTTTTATTATTAAAATTCGACACTCACATGCACGCACACCAACGACTAATCACGAAATTTATGTATTAATTATGAAAGTTTATTAACGATTCGATTCGCCTTGATATTTTTGTGCGGTTTTCATCTTATTATTAATTAACCGGATAAACAAAATACTAAAAATCAATGAAATGCCAAAATTAGCGATGTGATTTTAACACATAATTAAGGAAGCCATTTCCAAAAACTCGCGAACGTAGAAACAAATTGAAAAATGCGATGAAATTCAATGTATAAATTAACAGAAAAAGAAGAAACTCAATTAGATTCCAACATTAATTATTACATTTTTAAATTGGAAATAAGAATGGAAAATGTTGATAACATCTAATCCTAACGACGTTACAAATTCATTTTCGCTACCGATTTTATTGGCGACGTTTTTGTACTTCCATAAATCTGCATTTTTATTGGTTAAAGCTGATTGAAAAAGTGTGACTTTCGCTCCATTTTATTAACTATGGTTCACATACTAACTTCACGTTATTTAACTCCTTAATTTCGCTGCTGTGAGATTTTGAAACAAAAATTGACCTCGATATTAATGAGATACTTGTGAGTCAGATGTTGTGACTTCGGAAATTCGGCAAATTTCATCGAGTTCGGTTTATTTATCGAATTAATTGAATGATAAAAACTATTATTTACCGTATGAATTCCAAAATTGCTCAATTCACAATAACATTGAAATTGAGTAATGTCAAATACCGCACAAGCCCCGAATACAAATAAAGAGATACATTTTATTGATGTTGTTGAATTGTGGTCGTGTTATTCCATTTTCAATTTGGAGTTAATAAAATGACTCAAAATAATCAATCAGTCTCAAATGTGCGATGTATTTAATTCAAAATTTCAGCCACTTAGCGCTCAATGTATTTAGTCTGCGGATGTTTGTTCAAAATTGAAATTTGATTGGTGTGCTTTAACCGGTTCGGAATGTTTAGGTCGCAAACAATTTTAATTGCCCAATGGGTTGAAGGAGTGAACGAGAATGCCAATTGCGAATGCTTCGTTTGCAAGAATTTATTTTGTTGGTAAATCATTGCGGTAGCTCTGAAACAAAATTCGCTTAAATCAAAATCAAAATGAACTGACACATTGCATATAGTTGGATTCTAGTTAGAAGTAGGTATTGTATATCGTAGTGCGCGGTTCAATTCTCGATTAAATTGATTTAATCGTATGATTCGGAGATCAGACATACACTGCAACGCAAACAACAATATACAAAATACAAACGAAATCACCGCGCGCGAAAAATGCGAAAAAGAGAAATATTTTGACAGATTTATATTTGTTGCGTTGTCGTTGACATTTGATACACACACACAAACACAAAGGTATAAATCAAATACCCGACCAACTCATGCAGAAACCAGCATCGCGTCCGCGCACACTTCGTACAACATCGCCCATAAAATTAATTAATTTTAAATGTTTAATAATGAAAATGACACAGACTCAGAATTCAGATAGAAACATAAAACATTGCAAATGAAAACCAAAATCCAACGGCCCGACCAACAATGCGCTGATCACGACGCCGATTGTAATCGAAATTTTCGATTGCGATTGCTAGATGAATATACATAAAAAAAAATTAAAATGCACGTCATTTTATGAATGTGGCTAGTGTTTATTAATACAAATTAAAACGTGTTCGGTGCTTTTATTTCTATTTCACTATCAACTTGTATCGATTCGATCGTTCTCATCAGCTCTGGATTCATTTGCCCAAACTTTTTGTATCTCGAAAATCTGGTGATTTTATAGTTTCGATTAATCACGGATTGCCTTGATGTGCTAGGGCATGATAGTGATGAAGCGTTAAGTATTACGATCGTAAAATTCAGGGAATAATGAACAGCCACAGAATTTTATTAGATAAAACGACACTATTCGTACTGAAAAGACAAAAACAGAACGCAAAAACACAAAAATATGTAAATTTCAACCGAAATTCACAGAATAATAATTAAAACGTCCCATAATGGCGCCAATCATTTCAAAAATTGATTCTCTTTACTCTCTGAGAGAGAGAGAAATACAAATATCATAAGCGTGAAGCTTATCAGCTTCTTTTGGCTCAACGTTCATAAATTTTCATATTTAAGTACCTGTGATGGGCTGTAGTTCATAGTACGAGAATTTCACTAGCCAGAAAAAAGTGATCATTTTTCTTCAAGTGCGTCACATTATGTTGCCATGAGAATTCGAAATCGTTCGAACTCCGAAGAGATGGCAGTGGCAAAAGTTGGCGATGAGTTTGACTGGTTTTGACCGAAGTCAAAGCGATCGTTTAAAAAAGAAGCACAGATATTATCTGAAATAATGATGTTGCGTATTTAGAATGGGTTCCGTACATTTTTGGCTCAATTTTATGACTTTTAAATCGCCTTTTTATGAACGTTTATCGACAAATTGCTTTGCATATTTATTTTTCTGGGTTCGTTTGTTTAAGTCTCAGAAACTTATGAAATGAAAACGTTTGTCATCTTTCGATTATTCACCATGAAATTCTATGCTTTGGCTATTTCAGTATGTGCTGCCGAATGAATTTATTTATTGATGGATTCAGCAATATTTCGTTCTTGTCAACCTAAGAAAACAAAACAAAAACTGGTAATTTTATGACATGTCAACTAATAAGCGCATTAGATGTCTCAATTTTATGAGGGCTTTACAGTGCGTCGCCAGCTTCTTGTCTTTCTTCTGCATTCAAAATGAATGTATTTTATATCATCTTCCTAAAGTGATCATTAAAGTTTCCTTTTTGTGTAAATGGAATGGCATGAAAAAATTCATTCGAAATTCATGTTGACCAGCAATTATGATTTTCAATTTTCACTTTGAGACACTAAATATTCGATATTAGCTTTTATGATATGGTTTTCGGTTCATTCGGTTATGTGAAAGAGGCGCACATGCACCCATCTGTTTGTTTCTAGTTTATTTGAGCACGGCTAATTAATATGCGGAAATGAGTGTCTCAAATGAAGTTAAATTTAGTGTAGACCCACTCCATCCAACATTCTTTTATTGATGTGACACAGCTTCGCTGTGCACTGAACTGCACTGCGAGAGATAAAAACCTTTATACTCTAAAAATGTGCGTTGGCATCGTTTTGATTTGTCCCATAAAATAGCCAGCCCCACTATATTGCACTCTCGGCACTCTCCTCGATTTCAAGAGGAAATATATATTGCACATTTTGAATACAATTTCATACAAGCGCCCATAAAACTTTTCATTTTAACTCAAATACTGGAATTTACAGCTGCAATTCGTTCTGAGTGTGCATAATGTAAATATTTCAATTTTCTCTTCCGAATCAAAAGCATTTAAAAACTGTTTATGGATCGTTCCCATATATTCATTTATTTTACCAAAAGAGTTCACAGCTCCTCCATAGAAAATGTCAATATTTATCTGAATCTTTCGATCAGACTCTTTGTCTCTACTGGTTCCGGCTTTTATCGATCGCCATAAAACCGCATTCTGCATTTAATTTATTCTCTTTTAATTTTTACGAGAAAAAATAATATTGGAAATCATCTCGATTTTCGAATTGATTGAACTCTGCCAACCACATTGGATGCTATCATACGATCAGACTTCATTTGCCGCAAATTAATTCACATTGAATTGACGAAACTCGTTGAATTACCAAGTGTTTATTCGAATTTACAGTTCTTTTTTTCTTGCAATATTCTGATTTTTATGGCTTTTTAATCTTCCTGTTTTTCATGTTTTCCATTCATTTTATCGGCATTAGTTAATAAATACACTTCTTAGCCTCATTTCAATCTAATGCGTCGCAGTCGTGTGGTTTCACCTACGTGGATAAAAGTTGTACAAATATTGATTGATTCACAGCCCGTTGCCGTGATGGCTGGCTTCTGCAATCCACACACGCACGCGGTTTCTATTCGAAGCAGATTCATTCATTTTGCGCTAGGGTTTCACCATCTGATCATTAGTATGTGCGCGCGTTTCGGTGAAGACGAGAGGGAAACGTTATTATTATTATTTCCTTAATTATAAGCTTTGTAGTCGATTCAAAATGCACGTATCCAAATGAATAGTTTTGAAACCGCATTCAACATGTAAATAGCAAATAATAACGATACAAATGGAATAAAATTACGCACACATGGTGCGAATTCAACGAAAAACGTAAATAAAAAGAAGATGTGGTTGCATCGCAAGTGCGTGGTGCGCATTGCACGGCCCAACAAGAAACCCAGAGAGACATTGTGAATGAACGGATCCATACGTTAATGACGTCGACAGCGTAAACATGCAATGGGAAAATAAGCGCAGAAAAAAAATAGACTCGAACAAAATGTAAGGAGACAATTTATATGAAACAAGTCGATCTCGAGCACGTTTAGTTCATTATGGCACGGTGCTAATGAAATCGTGGAAGACACGATCGCACTCAAACCCAACACACAGATGAGAAGGTACGGTGTATGTGTGTGCTCAGTAGTACGTGTTACCGATTATGTTATTACCCTAATTACACTATTTCAACATTCAGACTGCTTTTGTTATTTGCTCAAGATAAATGGAATCCGTGCATGTGTCTCTAACTTTGAATGCAAAATTTTATTTTATAATCCGCGGCTGGAGATGATTAAGTTGAAGAGATTCAATCAAATCAAGTTGTCAGGTGAATGAGGGATGAAAGCGCGCAATTCGCAATATTGCGCTTACAAGATTTGCAACTCCACTTCATTAGCCACAATTTTATCTCCCTCTATCAAGTCTTTAATCATATAGGACTTTTTGTTGCTTCCGTTTGAGACCAATCCAAAATATGATCCAATGAATATAATACTGATTGCAAATAGTTCAATGTATGCAAATCAATTTTCTTGAAATTGAACAATTATATTTCAAAGTAATTAAAAGCCGTACTTGCAAAACCGTATGCATTCTCACGATAAATTCAATACTTAGAGTGTGAGAGTATTCCTATTTAAACCCGGTGTTCGATGTACGTTTAGAAATTTCTCGGAATGAAGCGATAGTGTGAGGTTTATCGCTTGCAGAAACGTATTAAATGGCTGTACAATTGCTTGGGCGGAATAACGACTTGACTCGAAACTATGACACGCATTTGTCACTTATGTCACTTGACGAATGCAATTACGCACAACAACTTTTGTAACACGCACTTTGCGTCGACAGCCTGAGAACCGTTCCACATGTTTTATTGATTCATTATTAACAAGGAGGATGTTCTCAACGAGAGTACCTCTTATTAAAGTGCAATAAGTAGTTCTTATTAAGCGATCGAATTCCCATCAGGCAAATCATTGGAAAAATGAATTTAAACGACAATTATTTTGAGGATCGCATCAATTACTACAGCACTTGAAGTATTAATCGAAGAGAATCTTAGCTATTTTCAAAACTGTTAGTTTTTCAATAAGGCTGCAGCTATCATGGAGAGCACAATGAAATGAATCTGAAGGGAAATTCAAGTTTCATTTTACTTTGAAAAAAGATACTGCCAGTGTTCGTGCGGAAATTGACAAAGAGTCGGATTTTCTGTCTGAAAGATTGGACGAAATTCAAAAAGGAACCGTAAACGATCCGAATTTGGTTCGAACCTCATAAACGAATAGTAAAACCATAAAACGATATGTGTTCTATTTCAAATCTGGTTTTATATTTTGAAATTCGACATCTTTTCTACCTAGATTCAACGACCCAACTGGAATTATGAATCTATATTATATAAAAAAAAAAAATTCGGTTCTATTGGGACGATTACCGACCTCAAAACAAACATAAGCAGAAAAAATGAAAATTTTATGAAGTATTTATTTTCTCGAACAAGCTGCGCAAATCTATCATCGCACGATGTCATAAAGTAGCCAGATGAAAGCAAAGATGATGAAACAAAATGTTGGTTTATTTAGAATGAATAAATCAAAATGACAACATTTATAATTTTTCCACATCGAGGCGGTTATTGCGGCTTTTTGGTAGTAACGTTATGCAAAATGATGTATGAACTATAAAATATGCGATATCCGAAGCCAAAATAGGCAGCTCGAGTTGATGAACAGTTGCTAGGTTTGGGTTATGTCACATTCGAATCAACAAATCACAAATCCAACGCGATCACGGAAATCGTTGTCGAGGCCACTATCATCTGGTTCAATAAGCTATCTTTATAGCTTTCCATTCGATAGCGAGCGCTAGCAAATAATGTTCAACCGCCCAGATCAATGAGTATACATTTATCAACCTACACGAAACTCTAGAGACTTGATCTTTTGGCTGCTAGCATTTAGCGATTAAAACGCTTAACATTCAATTTTTTAACCAATCGGCATGTTCCATTCAACATTGTCATCTAGCATAAAATAAAATAGCTCTCTATTTGAATAGATGACATTTTTGGTATTGGAATATTCGAGCAACTAATGTCGTTTTGCGCTAAACGAAACATAATGGATTTAGATAAGAAAAGAAATGTGGACACTGAAAAAGTTATTTTCCAAATGGATTGAATAAGAAACATGATTGGAAATTGTTCCCTTTTTTGTTGTTATTTATATGTGATCTGCTGATTCGATATTTTGAGCCATTTTCCAAAGTCCAAGCTGTCGAAACAATCGATTTTATCCCCCGTTCGCAAATTCAGTTTGATATTTATTGGCGGTTCCATTGAATTTTAACATTTTTAATCGATCGAAAGTAGAAAATCAATTTTTCGCAGACGATCGATTGAAAGTAGACACGTGCGATCTTGCGCTATAACCATAACCAGTTCCTATTAAGGAAATAATTTTTATTTTCAATTAACCTGAGATTTGAGATGTGTTAATACAATTTATAAATACTAGAATCGCATGCGCGCTTGTTGGTAATCTGCTCCTTTCACATTTCTCATTTACATGTTGCACTTTTTCATATAAATCCTTCAGATATCCGGCGGCTTCACCCATTTTAATTAATCTTAAGTGCTTATTTCGGCCGTTAATTAGCGTGAATTTTTGAGTTAGCATCATATTTGACTGCTCCTTGAGCGATAATTCTTTCGATATTGCACTCTCTATCTCTTTCTCTCTCTCTCGGTCTCTATCACTCTGATCATCATGATTTTATTGGTTCACCTTTACGCATATTTCACAAAATGCTCGCGCCTCGACATACGACACTCATTTGAATGCAAGCAAACATACCCGGAGTTGCTCCGATATTCAAATGAATCCGATTATTTATAGAATTCCAAGAAATTTAACGGAAGATAAAGCACATGCATCAGATCATAATTTGCAAGAGTTGAGAGATTTTAAAGCCTGAATCCATTTAAATTTCCGCTTCGGTTCGTCACACGTCGCATTAAATATTATGAGTAGCAGCCACACAAAATAAAGATTTGTTATTTTTACACGCCTAGCTGCTCGAGGCATCGCCGCGCGCTCCCGCATCACAATTTCCATCATTTCATTTGTGCGACACGTTGAGAGTGCATAGTGAGAATGAATTGCGAGCACACCTTTTTTCCACCATTTGCCGAATCATTTGAATTCTTCGGAATATCGGTCGTAATGTGAGCATTTGATGGCTAAAATAGAATCACCTTCAAGCGGCTTAGCTTTTTGTGCAGCGGCATAAAAAGAATGCAAAACACAATTTCATTAAAATACCCGCATTTGTGCGATTCAAGCCATTCGTTTTGCATTTGCAGACCGCCAGTTTTTGTCATCGAAAATCCGAAATTCCAACAGAGATTCAAAAAGAACTTCTTTTCTAATAAATAAATTAGCCTGCAGATTTTAATGCGCTCAATAAATCGCAACAAACACACCAAACGGCCATTTAGACTAGTTAACAGTCGAAAAGAATGAATAAGCGCGCCGCAAGATTCGATGTGCGCGACGGATCAACGTAATCGTAGTACATAACTTAATTTGTAGTTATCGCTTTATTTGCACATTCCAATTGCAAATAAATATATTTCAAACAACTAATTATTCTCTCATATAATTCTATGACATTCGCCGCAGCAGTGGCAGCAGCAACAGCGGCCAATATTCCCAGTTTTTTTATCATTTGCAGCTGAATGGCATCTCCGTCACGCTCATTTAATCGCTCGATGCAGCTCACTCTTCTCCGACTGATTCGTAATTGCAAACAGTTGTTTCGCCCCTCAACCGAATGGTACTCTCGTTACCATACACATTTTTTTCATTCGTTACTGTTGATTTTATGTGTTCGCACAAAATTTATTGCTGACTTATTGCCGATCATGTACAACCATTATTCTAATGTGTGTAATGTGTGGTGGAAACGCAAGCACTGATCAGTGTACTGTACATTTGATAAATCAAAAACTAGAAGCATATTACGAATGAATGCGATTCGAACGAACGAATCGATCGTTCAACGGAATATAAATTTGCAATTGCAATTCAAATGCATCAGCACAACGATTAGTTCAGCATATACATTTTATTTGTTGTCAATTTTATTTGTTGTTCGCGTGTAAGTTTTTCTTGTTTGCATGCATTTCATTTTCAATGTTTCGCTTTCAATTCAAGCAACACACTTTTTCCGCTCTCTGCATTCCACTACTACTGACCTCATGGCGGAGATAAAGCAGCGTCAGAGAGAGAGAGAGAGAGCGAGACAATTCATGGAAATTTATGTCAAATGTTGTATAAACGATGTCTCTATTCATCACTGATACACTCTTTGAAATGCTAAATGTCAAATGCACTTATGATGAATAGCCCGCCACAATTTGTAAATAAAATTACACATGGTGCGCACAATCGTTGACTTGCTCCACTACCTGTTTATCAATCAATCGTTGTTAAACAATGAAAAAAACCAAATGCCATTCAATTAAATACCAATTACAATCAATCGTTCGACTCGAATGATGCTCGCTCTCTTTCTGCCTTTCACCGTCTTTTAGCGAATTTCTCATTGAGGTGACGTCACTCCGATTAAGTCAATTCCGACACAAACTCAACAATGTTAATTCGTTTTTTGAACTGAAATGTATCTATCTGAACTAAAGAAGTTAGTTATTGATACCGAAAATAGCTCATGCTACAACCGCTGGAAATTGTTTAATGTTGAAGTGCGAATCGAAACACTTTTGCCACTTGAAGGTAAACTTGAATGTTGGTTGCAAAAAATGACAAACAGAGAGAAGCAGTTGGCAGTATATTGCACTTAAATTCGTTTTAGTGGATTTCAAACTGTCGAACTGACTCATAAGACGCAGCAAAAATATATTCATGCTTTTTCAATCATAAATTGAAAGTATTTTTCATCGATTGGAATAGTCTTTGGTGGGTGCTTTGCAGCTCATTGCAGGGAAATATGTAGCGATGTCGTTGAATCATGTATTTTGAAACCGTATCGAAACTCCTACAGATTAAACATATCGTTTAACATCGACAAATATGGCGAATATAATCCATATCCGAACTGCGCGCACCTTTTTCGTTGAATGACTTTTTCAAATGAATATTGCCGCGGTATTCATTTCAGAACGAATCAATACATTGAATGTCCATGTTTGGACTTTGTGAACTTCTTTTAAATGCACTCAATAGCTGGTTGGTTATTGTTTGTTAAACGACTTCAAAAGTAAACAAATGTGAAATGGATATAAATGTCAGAGAGTACTTTGCATAACAATGTAATTTTTCTGTGCAAAAATTCTGTTTCTATGTGGGCAATCGTCAAAATACCATCAAATTCATAAAAACATATGAATGAAACGTAAATCTATTCTGTGAGTTTGCTGAAAATGACTGAATCGGAAGTATACAATCCATTTACATAATTTTCATCCGTACGAGCGTTCCATTCTGCACGTATTCCAGTCACTTTGACATTGTTGACATTTAGAGATTCCAGTCACGATTTGGAGATCCTAGATGTGGATCCTAACGATTTATGAATGCATACAAAATGAGTTCGGTATCGAAGAAATCGTAAAATATATTCCAATAGTATAAATATGTTATTAAAATAATCGCGTCGAAACTAATGTCTCTAAATTATTTCGGGTATCTCATATTTTTTATCGTATATCTTCGTATATATTGTCGAATAGCTTGTCTTTATTTTGGCACATTTCTCATTTTTATGAGCCATTTAAGATTCTCCAAACCCAAATTTCAATTCAAATTCAAATTCAGTTCTTGGTGGAAGCAATTTGCCACGCTTAATAAAATGAACGAAATGAGTTATTGCCTTTTCCAAGAAGATGTTTGCAATGCGGGTGTGTTTCGTCATTGCACTTTATTCTTATTCACTAACATCAGCCCAGCAAATTTTTTGGTCTGTGTTAACGCTGAATTTATGCACGGGTTCAAGTAAGGCGACTCAAATGCCATGGCAATCATCAATCTGAGGAGATTACGAATCACAGATTAATTGTGTCTTAATTTTTAGAAGCAGCAGCGATAAATTATTCGACAAATAATTAGCGATATGAATAAAGTTATCGAACCAATTTCACGGAATAATTTCAAGTTTTCGGAATTAATAGATTCCGGAAATAATCAACTAGAAGAAATTCTCAGAAAACCGAGCGACTGATTCTCTTTTTTGAGTTAGCTAATCTAGGGTTAATGAATCAAACCAACAGTAGTTGCGGTATCCATATTATGCAACGAACCATCCAACGCATTTCAGAAATGAAATGCGAAAAAAATCGGTTGGTGTGAATTGTAAATTGCGTTCATATTTCTCTTTTGGCTTCTTATTCGTTGAATTTCGTACAAAAATGTTGCTTGCATCGTTGGTCTTTCAGTATCTCCGCATATGTTTACTTCACACCGAAATGCAACACTAGGATCAAAAGCGGGATAAAAATCAAAATGCATGTGTGGAAGAATGGTTTTTTCGTTGTTCATCAGATGAGCACAGGCAACCAAAATGGAGAATTCATTAGAAGAAACACAGCAAAGGCCGAAATATGAAGGAATGACTGCCAGAAAACACCATATTAAATGCTCAAGCACATGCGAGAGCATACCGATAGTTCCATTGAATGTACACTGAAGTACCTACGTTTGGGTCGCAAGGCGAAAAGAAGAGAACAGATCGAAATAATGTATGGCATGTACTATATCATTTTTCAGTGCTTCACTACCTAAGTCGCAGAGAATATCGAGCAAGCGAGAGCAAATGTTTTGAAGAGAAGCACATAAGTTCGACGATGATCGACAACCAACACACAAATACATGACGTCGGCGACACACAGAACCAGAACATAAACACAATGCTCAGTTCCATACACACTCAATATCCGCCTGTTTCGTTCAGCATGCACACTCGAACCCATTGCAACCAGTGCATTGTCCATCTTTGTTAGTCACTGGCAAAGCCTGTACTTATTGTGTTCCTTTTGCATTCGGCCTTTGTGCATGTGTTCGGTTTGGTTGTGTATGTGTTCATAGCCGAATCCAAACAGAACACCGATCTGCGTACGCTTTTTCCTCGTTATACTTCGTTTTTTGGATCTTCGTATGTTTGTTTGTGTGTATATGCAGAGCTGTGTTCGTAATTGTTGATTTTACAATGTTTACTATAGCTAAAGCACAGAATGTTCGATTTAGTCAGTTTAAGTTGAGACTTTGCGGTGAAACGTCCGGCTACCGCTATCCCATCGAGCAGTCTGTTTCGACTGAAATCAAATCATTGTTTTGAGAGTTGGTTCGTTCTTGTTATTATATGTTGACCACGCGCGTTTCGAATTGCAACGCTTTTGTTATCGCTGTGAATCTTACATTCTGACATTTATAGCTGGATTCCATGGATGCGTGAAAGGAGAAAAGAACATTTAATTTATCCAACGACGATTTGCGTTTAGCAAATGTGCTGTTTTCAATAATGCTGAACACATATTTTTCAATAATTTGCAAAACAGTTTGAGGTGAGAGTGTGCGAGAAAAAAGAAATTACAGACCGATTATCGCATGTGTATGACAGATACATTTAGACAACTGATGAAGGAGAAAAAAGATGAATAAAATTGGTTAAACGAAGAAAAAAACAGTGTTAAAGCTATTTTGATTTATCTAAAAATAAACGAAGTCATCAAATTGTGAGAAAAAAAAAGGAAAATTAAATGAAGATATGAGCGAACACATATATAACGGCCGACTCAACAAAATACCTCGGCCGATTCGCCTCAGTTTATCCCGTATCGCGCTCGTCAGACAGATCGCGGATAAATAAAATACATGAAACAACCAAACGAACTCCAAATAGATATATATAAATGCGGATTTTTAATTAAAAATTCATCATTCAGCGAGAAAATTGAATAAACAAATCATCGTGCATATTGAGAATGGGTTTGACTTTATGAGTTTTTCTGCGCGTTGACGTGAAGAACCAAGTGCCACTTTACAGAAAACACTCAACGATTTTTTCTCTCACTTTTTTCCGCCAGAAGAAAACATATATGAAAACGTGAATATTTGTTTTGTGGCTTTGAACATTTGTACGCGATCAGATTAGACAAAGTCTCGCGTTGTCTGTGCCTAAATATTGATTAGACTGTGTGTGAAACTGAACTGATGCTGACTCAAGATTAATCTGACTCGAATGTGGATTAATGAATATGTGTTGTCTGACTGAATTGTAACTACTGTTAGATTGTAAACGGAGCGTTGTCGTCTCGAGACTCACATTTTTCGTCACACTTTGTCTGTTTGGCAAAATTTATTGTGTTTGCTCTCGCCAGCTGCATTTCTAATTGACCCACGAAAAACATTCAGACGGCAAAATTGTGTGTAAATTTCAGCACATGCACTGATAAATGGAATGTGTTTGAAAATTGATCGAACGGCAGACGAAGCGACCGCGAAATATCAATTGCCACGATAATTACGTAAGGACAAAGTTCACAGGCGAGGAGTAGCCAAATAAAAATTTGATCACTCGCACGGCTCACAGTCTTTAATAAAAACAAACGCAAAACGGTGATAGACAATTTTCAAACGGAATTTGATGACAGCCAACCGAATGACAACACGTATTTTGTGCTGAATATTTCTACGGGCGATGTACAAATCCGACAAATAAATAAATAAATCAACGCTAGAGTCCCAATTAATATTTGTTGTTGTTGGACATTGAATCGAAAAATTGCCGAATTGATAAAATTGCTGCGTTTCGTCGCGTGTGAATTATTCTCTCTCTGTTTGTTGTGAAAGAGGGAAATCATTGCAACAAATCACTTTTCACTTCGAATGAAGAAGAGCAAGCAGCAGATATATTGTTATTGATATACAAAAATCGTGAGCTTTATGCGAAGAAAGTCAACTGCATATAAAGGATTCCCGTTTTCAAAGCTGAGAAAATCGAAAACTGATTTCATCGTGCAGATTGTGTGCGCGCGCAACTACTCGATCCACGATTAAAACATATTGTTCGACTGAACACTAGGAAATTGCTCGTGAAAACCGTCTAAGCCAACGAAATTTTAGCGAAAGCAGAAAAAACAGCAACAACATTTAGAAGAGGCTCATTGTGAGTGAGAGAGAGAGATAGATATAGTGAACGAATCGATATTCACAGTGTACCAGCAGCAGCATAATCAGCCTGCAGACATGGCGCCGAAGTCAAGAAAGAAAAAGGCACATGGTAAATACTAAATACTAAATAATAAATTTTCAACAAACTCACTAACACCAACTCGATTTCGTACATTAATAAACAACAACATCAAGTCCAGCCAGCTTTAAGAAGCGAGCAGCAGCAAAAAACGAACGAACGAACATATATAAATGGGAGATCGAAGAGTATCTCAAGAACGTAAAGGAAAACCAAACCGAATACAAACAAACCCAAAATCTCCGATGAGAATGAACTCCGTGTGTTTTATGTCTGTTTTCTTTTCTCTTCCATAATTTTTTTTTCCTTCTTCTCGTTGAAGATCATCGTTGGGTAATCAACATGCACTCCGTCCGTACATATATATCGTACATGTTTTCTCTTTATCATCGGTTCTGATGCTCCTGAACTCCAACACAACAATACGGCTCTGGCCTTCTTTGTGCCTTTTATTGTTATTATTATGCGTATTTTTCATTCCCTTTTTCCATCTCACTCTTGCCCATTCGCTGTGTCGGTGATTTAAATTTTTATTTCGATTTGTTTTGTTCGAAATCTTCTTCGTTTGTTCCAGTGAAATCTTCCGAATATCATTTAACAAAGAACTAAAAATAACAAGGATTTTTCGTTGTGCCCTTTTTCCTCGCATTCGAATTTTCAAATGCAACACCAAAATGCAGACCAGTCGCATGCGTTATGAGGCTATTTCGACCAATTTATGTAACAATTTTTGGTTCGTTTTATTTCTGAACCAAATAATTTATTAATATTAAATGCCGTTTCGAATGCGCTAATGCTTCTTTTGTTCCCATTAAAATGGCACATTGTTTCAAGAATCCAATGAAAAATTCTCTTTTTGAATGTGAAATTCAAGAGGTAGAAATTGCCCATACTCAGTGGCATTTAATAGCTTTGTCCATTTCGTAAAATGATCAAGATTAATTCGTAATGCTATCGTTAAAACGATTCTTCTTATGGTCCACGAGACTCGGTGAAAGTCGCCCACCCAAATGAACCAACCAATCCTAAAATAATAGAATTTTGATACCATATGCTAATGAAAATAATTTGAAATACACTTTTCAATAGAGAATGAGTCTAACGCATGCCATAAACTTGGTCCGAAACATTTGGCATTCCGACAATTTTGCCAAAAATAAATAAATAAATAAGAAGTAGACGGGAAAAACTTGAAAAACAAATGAAATTCGGTTTATTGAAAAATCTTGTAACAACATATGCAACAGAAAAAAATGGTCTGGCACATATTTGTGACTGTTTTGTCATCATGTTCGTTGAACATCCTTTTTATGATCGTTTAGTAAAACATATACTCGTTGAATTTGTGATGCGAACAGAGATCGGTAAATATATATACAACGTCAAAACATTATGGATTCCACAGTTTTGGTATTTCATAAAATTGTTGTTTTGTGACTGTTTCGAATGATGCGTTCTAGTTCAAGAATCATGAATATTATCGATCGACAATCGGTCGAATCATTCGCTTTGCCTAAGTAAAATGGCAATTTTGATGGTGGACCATTGTATCAACACGTATGTTCAAAAGAGAGGGCTGGCCGATACATCGTCATCGATATTCAAATGTGATGATTGTCGTTAACGATGTTAATGGTTCGTCTTCTTCTGCCCTCCTTTCAATCATCGTATTTCCCATTTCATTCGATTTCGAAACGTTTATAGTCATTACATTGATTTGGTTAAGTCATTATAATTGGCGAAACGACCAAAACAGAAAACGTTTTTATACCATCGAGCTGGATTTCGACTTTCGGGTGCATTTACTATATTTATACTCCATTCCATTCAATTTAATTTGAATGAATTGTCGAATAATAATCTGGTTTTAATCGAAAAATTATTCCAGATAAAGAGATGAGTACACATAAAGATATCAACTCCATTTGTACTGTATTCACGATTCATTTTTTTGGCGTTATCTCATAGGTCACCATGACGATTGAGTCATAACAGTATTTTTCGGTGTCATTCTCTCATATAACCGTTTTGTTCTGTTCGCAAAGTAAATTTTAATGTTCGTTAAACTCTAAGAAGTGCTGTGGTGTCACAATGGCATTTTATGCCTCACACACATTCACAATTAGGTTTTCACACCCGAGCCAAGGTGAGTCGCATCGGGTGGAAACATCAAACCTACACCGACGCGAGCGCCTCCAATTCAATGGACAAATCAATGCAATTTAACTATTCATTTCTGAACTAACGCATGATATTTTGATGGCATTGCCGCCCCATGGTGAGTCGAAACATCGACAACAAGAGTGCCGATAAATTGATAGCTGATCTAACAGAAGACGACTTCATACAATCATTTCAAGCTGCGTCAAATTTATTCCACACACCGTAGAATTCAACTTTATCGTGTGATTCGTTGTTAGCAATAGACTAAATTCATGCAAATTTGTCCATGGTGAATGTGGCAATATATTCAAATTTCCAACCAAAAGCGCGATTGTACACGTGAGCGTATAAGAATAGAAGCATTTTGTAAGAACCATGCGGATGTCGTAGACAAATTCTGATTTATGTGTATTTCGATATTCAGATTTAATCAAATTAAAGTCAAATTGGATTTCATTCTCTTTGTTGAACATCATACACAATTTATGTGGCCAAGTTGATCTGTTTTCATGAGTAAATGAGCTCATTTTACAACAAACAAAGCAACGTGCACGCACACACAAATACCACACTCGCTCGCTCGCTCGTCAAGAATGCAAAAATTGTTCAATTGAATTTCAAAATGGGCATTGATCATTGCAAAATGGATGACACGAGCACGTTCCACATGAAATTGGGGGAGGGTGCAGTTTAACAGAACTTGAATGCCGTATGAAAATAACACGGAATTTTAATACAATTTCGATGCTTCACATTAAAATAATGCCTGATAAAATTCACATTTATCCATGAAGTATATCTCTGTCTGGCAATAAAATGTTTGTGTCTAAAAATGTAAAATTGCCCTGAAACTGGCATCTGGTTTCAACCAATTTAAAGATATATATGAATTTTCATCGGAGTAAGCCCATGAATTTGAAGAACATACGAGCCAACTGTAAAATTGAATCGATTCAACTCTTTTAAATTACGGTTTGAATCTATTATAGCTAAGGAAATAGACACTAAAACGAAATAAATTCAATTTAAATGAATTAATTTGTTATCGGCGCGATATATATGAAAAAAGAGAGAGAGAGAGAGCTTCAAATGAATTTGTTATCTCAGCGCATTGAATAGACTGTCCACACCCATCCCCTCTCTTTGTGGTTCGTTTTCGAGAGTTGAATAAACAATTCAGTTGTACACCCAAACTAGATTTTCATGTTTGAAATTCCAAGTAATGAGCCAAGGCTAAAGTCTAAGAAGTCTAATCTGATGATAAATGCATGCATGTGATTTCTTCGAGGGCCATTTCATTTGCTTGTCGATTGGATTTACTTATTGAAAAATTAATTTTTTTATGCTTTCGAATCGAAGCAAAAAAGCAAAAAAGGGGGCAATAATCTGTGAGTAAGCGGATGTTGAACATCTTCTGGCCAAACATACCGGACCTTTTCATTAAATATAGCTCGAATATATGAATAAGAATTCCAACAACAAAAATATGCAATTGACCTGAACAAAATGCAAACCAATCATAAGCCAAAAAATTCCGTTTGGTTTTTACGAAAATATGGTGTAATTCACCCATGTCGCACTCTTTCCACAAAAATCCAAAACTGATGTTAATGTGACAAAAAATTGTCTGGTTTCCAATTTATAGCTCACGCAATCTTCCGGTCTCTCTTTCTTCCGCTCATTCTCGTATTGATAAGCCGATGAAGTGGGAACACTAATCATAGATCATTGAGTGCCCATGTGTGTATAAAAAGCTGATAAAATGATCGGGAAACACAAATCACCAAGGGGCGATACACTAAAACTAGAACTAGAAAGCTGGCACTGTTTCATATATTCAGTCAACAACTAGCGAAATCGAAACAGTTGTCACTTCTCACTAGTTTTTACTTTTCTTCACTAAATAGTCGATTTATTTACACGGCATATCACTTGACAACTGCACATAGTTAAATCATTAAAATAAATGTCATACCTTTATTAATAGATTAAGTTTTATTTGAGTTATTTGGATTATATATTTCAATTCTATCATTGAGATGGAGTGGCGAGTATGTCTGTGTTATTTTAAATGTACATATTCACTTCTCCATCTCACAGAATCATACATTTTAGATTTGCTTCATCAAAACGATGAATTTTAAGCGCTTTGCACACACACGCACATCTTCCGTATTTTTTAACACAGCGATGACAGTTTAGTATAAATATATACGCAATCCAAGAAATTCCAAGTTTTCATATTCCTAGAAACTCCAAAAGTAGGTTCCCTGAAATAATTTCAGAAGCCTGCTCATGATCTGTGAGTTGATAATGAAGTTAATTCGATAGACGTAAAAAATATTCGCACGAAAAAACATTCAAAATTAGTAGAAAAATAGCAGAAATTAGTAGTGATTGAATAGAATAAATAGCTGAACTCGTTTGGTGGATCGACCCTAGCCAATCAAAAAGTCCAACAACTGTTGAAAAGATGTCTTTTTCTACGAACTACACCTACTCACACAATATATCAATCTGAACAAGCGATTCGAATAAATAAAAGTTTTGAAGTGAAACAGATGACACGACGGTAACAGAACCCTTCAATGTGATGGAAATATTCCAATAACAACTTGGTCAAAACATTTTTACGATCAGTTCTATGAAAAAAAAGTTTATTTAGTTGATAGTGCATATTTCGTGGGTTTATTTCCATTGAATCTTGTATTTATCTGCTCAAGTGCAGGTAGATATAGAATTTCTATGGTCCTTGTTCGTATCAGCTGCTAGAGAGCCTGCATACGAAAGAAATAACCAAAGCAAAACCGAACATTTCATTTAAAAATCGAACTAGTTGGTAATGGGTTCTTTTTAATTTTGTATGGTTTGATAATAATATAACTCGTCATCGAAGATGATAAAGTAAAGGAAAAAAAAAATAAATGTCACATTTAATGAACTCTCCGATTCATTGATAAAACGCGTTCGAATGGCATAGTAAAATACGTATGACATCTTGAAATCATCAAATGGAATATAAAACAACTAGAATCCTCCTTTATTTACATGCTGTGTTGTTTTCGATTCCGAATTTATTCTTCATTCAGGCTGGATGATGATCATTTGGAGCATATAAACACGGCCATATCTATCTTGTATATGCCACTCAAAGATCAAAATTCATTTCTTTTGTTTCATCGCGTCAATCAGAAATTCCATTCTTATCATTGACGCAAACAGCAAATTTATGATATGACTTTATCATTTGGCGGACATGAAGATGGCGCGCGGGCTCGCGGGCAAATTCACATCTAGTCAGAGATCGTCATTTGATAAAACTTTAGTTATTTTGTTCTGTTCCAATTAGCAAGTTATCTGATTATAAAATGGATGAAGCGCACACACGTATAAATTCGTCATCCATTCAACAATCCAGTGAGTTGCGCGTTTCACATCAAATAATATAACAAGCCAATCTAACAAGAAGATCAAACGAAAAAGAAATTCAAATCGATTTAAATTTATCGACGCATCGTGTTAGCAAGATCATGTATTTGAATCAGTTTGGCATGAAATGAGCTCATGCCAATAACGCCGCAATTGCACACTTACAATATTTACAAGAAAAATAAGCAGAAATGAAAATCAAAACAGAAATACAAACAATAAAAGTCAATTAAATCGATGGAAAAAAGTGGAAAAAGACAGAGAGAGTGAGAAAAAAAAAGCAAATACGCATTACACACAGAACATAATTTTCAGTTATAGATAGAAGAGAAGTAAAGGAACTGGAACGGAATACGAAAAAAAGAATAACGCCAAGTGAAATTGACGTACTGGCTAATAAAAGGCAATAAATGAAATATCGATGGAAAGAAAAACACCAATAAAATTATCAATAAAAAATCGTATACGACGACAGTATAATATTCACATTGAATTGGAATTGCTTGAACTGGGTAGGCATCGATCGAGTAGCACTCGGCCGCACTCACTCACTCAATCGAGGTACTTATGAACGACAGTAACAACTTATAACTGCACATGTGCAATAGAACCGAATTGTTATTATAGTTGGTGTCGTTACTTGCGAATAGTTTTTCTGCAATTTTTTTCGCCTGCTTCTATCTCCATTCGAGCTTTATCCATTTGCATACGTGCGCGATCATGTGAGCTACTCTGTGAAAAGATCGAGTGAAGATATTGTCGTCACCATGCTTTTTATCTCAACGCAAACTGGGTATTTCCCTGTAACTCAAGTTAAGCCTCCTCCCATCATCCATCTACGCCGTTCGTTCAGATTTTTTACTGAATGGCATATCAATCGCACCTAAATGCGTTTAAAACTCATTAACATGAGTGCGAAACGATTCCAAATAGAAAAAAATGAGGCGAGCGTAATGCTTAAGAAAGCAGTATCATCTACGTGAATCAGTTACAATATTCATTCATCATTTTGATGAAAATGCATTCACTTATGAATGTTTCGTCTTCTGATCTATTTATTCTTCTTAATCGCTTTTTTATACATTGTCCCTTCGACCAGTTTTATTCTAAAAATAGACACCATTATGGGAATTTTCAAGCGCAATCGAAATAAAATGCATTTCAATGCTGATTTCGATTGCTGACTGTGTAAATTTAATTATAAAAGTAAATGGATGAATGAACGAACGAATATCGTTGAGTGAGAGTGCCAAATTGTGTGCGCATGTTTAATTCGATTCGAATCGTAGATCGTCGTCATTTGACCCACATTTAATTATGCACGACATACAAATAATTGCGATTCAATAACCCGCTTCACAATAGAAATCTGTCGATTTGATATTGCAAACACAAGCCCCACTCAATAATTGTTGAAAATTCAAAGTCTGAACATTTTCTATTTCTCTACAAACAATCGCATTGATCGTTGCATAGATTTTGCGTGTCGCTCTTTGAAGTCGCGTTTAATTTGTGTTCCTGATTGCCACTTTGTGCTGAGATATGTTTGTGTGATACGATTCCTTTGTTGTTGCAACGGCAGCAGCAGCATCTTGACCACATCTGTGGCGGCTGCATTTGAAGTTTTTGCTCTCTCAACATGGACGTGTATTTTATGCAGCACCACACAAAGAAATCAGGGCCCACGCATTCATTGAGATATTCGTTCATAAAATGTCTGAGTTTTTATTCAAAATACAGCTCAAAGCCCACGCATTACGATGTAAAATATTACAACGTATTTGTGCGTGTGCCAAACAGCATGAGGTAACAAACAGCAACTTGGGCACGAGACAAATTATTTGTGCCTCATTTACTCGCCATGCATTTTTCAAATGCAAACAATATTTTATAATACCGCGAATTCAAAAAAAACCATGTATGTCGTTGCAAATCATGCCATTTTGCATTACGGCAACACCAACCAATTTAAAGTACACCTCACATTTGGCTAATCAAAGAGTTGAAGTCATGGCGGAAAATCATTTGAAATACCGTATTTTTAGATGCATTTTGTTCGAAAGAAGAATTTTTTTGGCGTATTAAATTCTTTCGACACACACACACGCAGACCTGTTTAAGATTGCAATTTTCAAATCCTTTTTTTTACCTCGATTACGAAGAAAACACATTTATCTAATGGCATTACGCTTTTTTTTTTTAATTTCAGAGAAGAGAATAACATGCTTCTGCACTGTATGCCCGGATGACAATGAGTCATGTGAGACTAAACCTGGCGGATCGTGCTATGCATCTGTGCGTGGCACTTTCAACACCACAACAAATGAATATGAAGTCGAATATGATTACGGATGCATGCCACCCGATGAAAGTGGCGGTCTTCTACAGGTAAATAGCTGTACCAGTGCTTTTAACTCGTTACAATTTATTCCAAAATGTTGAAAATTTATACTAGAAATGATTTATTTTCCTCTAGTGCCGTTCTTCGGATTTGGCCGGACAGAATATTGGTTGCTGTGGCTCCTCCGACATGTGTAATAAACAAATGGGATTGGAATTCCGTGCACCAGTCACTACACCAGCACCGGCTGAGCCACAACCAATTGACCAAATCCACAACAATCCAATGATTCTTATTTTGGCGTTGAGCATTTGTGCGCTGGTATCAATGGTCGTGGCCTTTATTGCTCTCGTCATTTGCCGACGCCGGGAAAGAAGACGCAAACAAGCTTTGCTACTTGAATCTGGACACAGCAGCCATTTATCACCGCTGAATGATCTATTTGAACAAAGTAGCGGCTCTGGATCAGGTTTACCATTGCTAGTGCAACGTACTATCGCCAAACAGATTCAATTGGAGAAATCGGTCGGCCGAGGACGATACGGTGAGGTTTGGTTGGCCAAATGGCGTGAAGAACGTGTTGCTGTCAAAGTTTTCTTCACGACCGAAGAAGCATCCTGGTTCCGCGAAACTGAAATCTATCAAACGGTTTTGATGCGTCACGAGAATATTTTGGGCTTCATCGCTGCCGATATATCAGGAACTGGGAGTTACACGCGCATGTTCTTAATCACCGACTATCATGAGCATGGCAGTTTGCATGATTATTTGCAAATGAATGTGATTTGTCCGCGTCAATTGCAAGAGCTGGCCCATTCGTTAACGGCCGGATTGGCTCATTTGCATATGGAAATCTTCAGCAAACCAGGGAAACCAGCTATCGCTCATCGTGACATCAAAAGTCGCAACATTCTCGTAAAACGCAATGGACAATGTGCCATTGCTGACTTTGGTTTGGCTGTAAAATACAACAGCGAATCCAATGAAATTCATATTGCTCCAAATACTCGTGTCGGAACCCGTCGATATATGGCTCCTGAAGTCCTGGATGAATCACTGAATCCAACGCAATTCGATTCATTCAAATATGCCGACATCTACTCGGTTGGTTTGGTATTTTGGGAAATGGCTCGTCGCTGTGTAACAACAATTCCGGGAACAAAGAGCACGGCCTGCGATGGCTACGCTCTGCCTTATCATGATATGGTACCATCTGATCCAAGCTTTGAAGACATGTACGATGTTGTATGCACACAAAAGTATCGTCCACCAATACAAGAGCGATGGCAGGACGAGGAAATCCTACAAGTTCTATCGAAACTTATGGTCGAATGTTGGCATCCGAAGCCAACGGCTCGTCTAACCGCAATGCGAATAAAGAAAACACTGATCAAAATTCAAACAGATGACTCGAGTCAAATTGTTTAATATTAGATAAGCTAGATTACGGTAGTTATCTGTAATACTATTCAATTGTATATTTGATGCCTTTGATTTTTGTTTAGTCCCTTTTGCGAATCGATTACCTTCGCATATAATCGCATCTAAGTTAAGCAACAATTAAAGCAAACACTATCGTTCAACACAAAAGAAATAAATACAAAATCTGATTTAGATATTTGAGCTCTTAAATCCAAATGAAACGATATACAATCGAAATCATACATATTTAAGTTAGCTGTAAATTAGGATGATCGTATTCGCATATTAAATGAACACGAATCAATAATAATTTAACCGAGACAAATTAAAAACTCAGTGATATGTGTATATGAAGTGCATGAAAAGGGCAACTAATAATTCGAGAGAAAACCATTTCGACAGTTAAAAAAATAACTTTTGTAAAAAGTTCATGAGCAATTTTACAGCAAAGAACAGATTTTGAAATTGAAGCCTTACACTTACAACTTGCCTCTTATTTTACTAGTGCCTTCACGAACAAAACAATATTATTTTCTTCAACAACAACAAATGACGACAAAATAATGCATTGCCTTTGCGAATATTTTTGATTTTCTTTATATTAAAAGAAACAAACAAAAACCAAAATCCAAATGACAGCATTAACAATAATAAAAAAAAAAACAAATTGCCATTTTATTCCCCTCTTTCTCTCACTTTTGTAAATAATAATTTTTGTTTTAAATTAATTTTCGACTGCATTTAGAGATTCAGCACATTAATAATTAATCGATTGTTTAGTGTATAAAAGTTTTGATTGTATTCTCATGTGTAATGTCATCACTGTAAGAGCTACTGTTGAGCACACATAGAAGTGACGCAAACAAATGAAAATACATTTTGATTGTTGCTTCTGCTCATCGTAGTCAATTGAGAACTGAATAAAATTGACATATTTGAAAAAAAAATGCTCCCTTTTCATTTCATTTCATTTCAATCGGTGTTGCAACATACGATGACAAAAATTGAGTGAGTAAAACAATTGACAGTCAATGGTGCGGTTGGATTCTATTTATTTAACAATACAATATTCAAAATTGTTTATAGCACTAATCAACTACTCCAAATGGCGGTTATTTCTTTGAAAACGGATTCCATTTGGAAATCCACGATTTTTGCCTAGAAACAAAAAAGAAACATTTGTGCCAGAAATATTTGACGTCAGTAAAATTAGATATTATTAGATTTGAAAGATACTCACTCTCCTTGGAGGTCAACAATTTTGCCTTGTTCTGTACGAACTACGCGTTCAACATTCTCAAAACCAACGTCTTTCAATTCTTCGATGACTTTTTTACGGAACGCGTGCTTTAGCGGAACAATGGCCGCTTCTCTTTCAGCTTCCATCATTTTCGAGATGCGCGTTGTTGCTTCTAGCAGATTATAGCCATACCAGTCGGCTTCCTCGGGTGTATACTGCGCAAATTTATTTGTGAATGTGTGATGAATATGGAATCGAAATGTGAAAGTGGTTGTTTGTCACTCACCTGATCACCATATTTCTTATATTTGGCCAAAATCTCTTTTTGTTCATCTGGCTCGTCTGCCCAACCTGGGATACCTGCGTGAATGGCCTTTATCATTTGACGTTTTATACTCAAGGCGAGTTTTGTTTTCAAATCGCAGGCTCTTGTCTGGTACAAAATCATTGAGAAAACTTTGTTTATTAAAACTCATACGGTTCAAAATAGAAAACCAAACGATTCAATCACCTGCATAATATATTCATCGAATCCCTTGTAATGATGGATAAGTTGTTGCACACGATCGGTTGCGAGGACATCCATGTGTTGATTTAAAATTTCACTGTACACAACGGTTCTTTTGAGTGTGGGAATCCAAAAGTGGGGAAATCGCCGCACAGTTGGTTTGCTTTTGTAACATCCTTTAATAACTGCTTCGCCTCCCAACAAACACTTGTCAAATTCCTTTGGGTATTTCAATGGAATTGGTATGTTTTGCACTGGTTTCACGACGCCCGTTGTTTCATTGCGCTCATATTTTCCGGCCTTCGGGACATAGTGCACCGGCTCCGGTGCCTCTTGCCATTCATTGTAAAACTTTTGATAGGCTTTCGGCAAAAATCTAGCCACTCCAGTTTCGAAAATGCTCGGCGGTATTACGCGGTATGGATTTCGATGCTAATCAAAGAAACATTCAAGCGAAGAAATATATATTATAATTTCGATTGAGGTTATGTATATTGCCTGAAATATTATACATACCAAAAGTCTGTTAGTTGCGGCCATTTCGAATAAACCACTTTTAGAAGCACAGTCAAATGAAGCACTCCCTCACAGAAATAAGAAGAAGCAGATATTGTATTTATTAGA
This sequence comes from Obolodiplosis robiniae, assembly GCA_028476595.1. Taxonomy (NCBI): domain Eukaryota; kingdom Metazoa; phylum Arthropoda; class Insecta; order Diptera; family Cecidomyiidae; genus Obolodiplosis; species Obolodiplosis robiniae. Next base: position 17,146,119 of record CM052014.1, read on the forward strand.
AAACAGTTGAAATGCGGTACAATAATTTGTTCCTCCAAGAAGTACACGATTGAACAATAATAAATGTGACATTTCTGTCAAAATACAATTCGTCCGCAGAACGATGGCAGCGCTGCGTATAGCTCATTTCCAATTGAAATTTGAAGCGCGAAAAGTGTTTGAAATCAAAAAAAATACTTTACCTGTTTGGTTTTGTTCGATATTTTTGCATTGATACAGATATTTTGCGCATTAATACAAAATCAATCAATCGGATGCGGTGAGAAAAATTTCAATCCGAATACATATTCCCAATGCACTTTTCGATTTCAATTCCGGCAAATTGTTTTAAATTTCCAATCCATTATTGGATCCATGAAATGGTTGAAATTATAGATGTGACAGGGCTCGTTTTGAATGAAATGCAAAATAAACAGAATTATGAAATTCAAGATGGAAAAAAATCGAAATTCATTTCATTGGATTGTCGTTTTTGTGAAATAATTTCCAAATCGGAAATAAACTTATTTTGACATTTCATTGAAGATGCATTGGATATTATCATGTAAACTATATTATTTTGTTTAACTTATTCTATAAGAAATTTAGTCGAATTCTGTTTGAATTAAATATTGTATTTTTCAATTATTTTACTTTTCAATTGAATGTGATCGTTTGAAAGAATGCAGTTTTTTTACCCACCCTAATATAAATTAAGTGACGAACATTTAAAATCTTTTCAAAAGAGATGCCCGATACAACAACCCCTGCTTTGTAGGTTAATCTCATTGCAATTGGGCACACGTTATTCAACATGCATGTAAAACTGTTTATCTTTCAAGAAAGCGATGTTTTGATCATTTGAAATTGAAATCGTGGACTGAAAATAAATGCGAAAAATTAAGACGTGTTGTTAATATCTACCTTAAAACCTATAATTTTCAGAAAGAAATTTTTATTACACACAAGTTGTATTGCGTTTTTGTTTCATTCACATGAAAGATGTCTGTTGTTCAATTAAAAGAACAATTTTTCTCAATTATTTCATTTTGTAATTAGTATAAATTATTTTTTATGAAGATTATTTTGGTTTCAGTTTTAAGATCGAACGCAATCACATTCAAAAACGTGCAAAACGAGCCAAAGCATGTAACAGACTCGCTTAAGACGCGTTTCAAAATCAAGTAAATAGTTGTTCGATGTTTTTCCGCCATAATTATCATCATTTGTGAAGTGAAAAAATAAATATTGAATAAAAAACTGCTTGAAAATCGGTGTAAGTTATAAACGTTTTGTCGCATATGCATTCCATAATATAAACAAGAAATTCGTTTTTTTTGTTGCTATTTTTGTGTATCGCATTTAGATTTATATGCCCAAGAATTGTTTGTGGCTATATTTGGAATAATCGTAAGTGTGGAAAACAAAAGTCCATTAAAAAAGCACCTCCGAAAACAATGGATCGTAGAAATACTGGGTTTTAAAGTCGCGCAAACGTAATAAACTGCAAGAACGACAACAGACAGTTTTTGTGCATAGTAGGTATTCATTTGTTCGAAATCACTTGCTCTCTCTCATCGGTGTGTAGATACTCTTTATAGGTGATGATTAAACTGAACGTTATTATATGTAATGGAGCAAAAAACAACTTCATTACACCATAGACCGTTTAAAGAGCGCGTGTATGAGTTCTGTGAACCGGATAATTTTATTGCATTTGTGAACAATAGTCGCGATAAAAAAGGAGTACACCCAATTGTAAATTGTGTTAGGTAACAAGTGTATATTGCCATTTTCGTTGTCTTTTCCGCCAGTTCGTGGCACTTGACAAGTGACAGACTACTCTAATAATCGAAGACGGGTTGTAGCAATGCGGAGATAACGTAACGCCTCAAAAAAGTTGAAACGATTTATTTAATACGGTTGCGGCTGTTACTGATTTTTTCATTAGTCGTATTTGTTCCGTCTTTCCATATGAACATTTCGATTTGGAAAAATAATACCAGTGTAATAATGTGGCCGTAATAATTTACAGTTGCTTTTTTGCTATGATCGTGTGCGATTCTCTATACTCAATTTGCAATTCGATTCTAGATGCTTGTAGGTGCGTATTGTGAGTGTGTGTGTTCGTTAGTGTGCTTGTGTGCACGCTTATTAGACTAATTTGAACAGTGAAACGATACATTCGCTGCTTTTTCCAGCTGGTGTATCGCTGCCGATGTGCTTTCAATTGTGTTGGTGTGTTTATTATTATGATGACAGTGGTCGTGCCCACAAACAAAAACACCGCGAAGATTGAACACAGGCACAAAATAATAACAACAGCAGCAACAACAACAACGGTAGCAGCAACAGAAACAAAAATTCAAAACAATTAACTAAATATTTTTTCGCACGCAGTATAGGAATAGATGCGCTGCTGAACAGATCGTTCCACTCTGTTCATGAGTGTATATTTTTTTTTTCATTTTCATTCGGCGTTTTCGAATAGTCGCTAGCAAAACGAAAAATCGTGTACTCACGTACGATATTAGAGAGAAGCTTAGAACATTTAGAAAATCTCGATCGGTGAATAAAAAAAAAAGACCGCCTTAGCCTTATTTGTCACACTCGAACCGGTGCTTGATTCTTTTGGTGACCACTTGTTTTATGTTTCGAAACATGATAAGAGGTTAATTTACATTTTGTTTGAACAAATTGGGACCAATCGTGCGTTTTCTTTTTAAGAAAGTGATAAATGGTGAGAATCGATGTATTGTTGCGCAAGAAGCTATCATTTTCGAAGTGATCGAAACAATGTAGCCAACAGTTTGCCGTTAGGTGTTAAACAATTTGTGAATGTGTTCTAAACGAATTGAAAAACAATACAAACGTTCGATGGTGCAACGCATTCTTTCATTCGAAACGTGTCTAATTTAAAATAATTAGTGTAGATTCTGTGTGTGAAAGATGCTTTAACCGATTGGAAAAGTTTCACTTCAAAATGGATTACGCACACGAAAAAGTAAGCCGCAAAAATTGTCTCTTTTTGTATAACTAAGTGCACTTTGACCGCATCGTTTTCAAGTTACCGCAATTTTCAACGCCAAATGCGGTGAAAAATATTATTTTCACTTCGTCGTACAAAATGAATGGAAAGAAGTTAATTTTATTTTTATCCGACGTATTTTCTCGGAATTCACGTTATACATATTTAGCGAAGACAAAAAAAGGTGAAACTCTCAAAACAGTCCGATGATCCAGTGTTTATTTACATGCCATCGTCTGTTTTGTTCATATTTGAATATAGACAGTCGCATTTTTCTCGGCAAATGGCACGCATTACTTTTATTATTAAAATTACTTTTAATTTCCATTGTCGGTGAGTTACGCGGTGCGCGTTTGTGCAGTTAGATTTTTTTTATTGGAAACAGTTAGATGAACCGCGGCCAATGGACACGATATTTGCGCGCGCAATTCAAAATGTAGCTCGGTGACCAAATAGAAATCTCCATGAAAAAATAATCGGCGATGCAAAAATACAACGGAGTGAAAGAGCATTATTTACTATAATGAGCTGGTGATGATCGCGTTTGTTTGCTGGAATTTTACCTTTCTTGCTCCGCATTTTATTTTGATCAGCTCTCGCCGACACAAAAGCAACAAAGCGAATTCCAATGCTTAGAATTAAGACAACATCATCATTCACAATCACGGTCGTTGTTGTGTGTTTTATTTTTGTTCAACATATTTTATTTCGTCGTTCTGTTTTATTTTTATGAATCGACACCTCTCGCTCCGGTTTCAATCAAATTCCAGCATTGTCTCTACCATTTTGTCTAGTGAAGTTGGTCTGTGTGTGACGAAGCTTCTTTTGTGCGATGGAATTGATGCGTATAACGAAAAAAATAGCATTTTTTTTCATTTGTTGATGAATTTCACAGCATGGAAAATCACATCAATGAATCGAAATAAACCAAAAACCAAAACCGACACACAAAAACGTTCATTTTGAATCTTGCACACTTTTTTCACTCTGCCTAACTGATCTGTCTCTATTGTTTTGCTGGCTGATCTTTTGCTATATGTGACGGAAATTTCAAATACGTGACCAAAGTCAAAATTGTGTTTGTTAAGTTGCATAGAAAACGTTGTAATACGGCAATTCTTTGACATTGTGTCACAATTACACGCTTTAATACGCGGAGATTTGAAGCATGAAATGTTTCAAGTCATATGATAAATGAAATGTTTCAAGTCATATGATAAATGATTGTGAGGTCTTTGCGAAAAACGTTCATATTGTACATGGACAGCAAGCAGCAGTGAGATATGGATCTCAATTGCTTTATAACGATGACCTTGGCTCTAGAACAATAGTTGACCGGAGATAAATTACATCTGTCGTTAATTACAAACTCGAAAAAGTGTTGATCGCCACTGCAAGTGTCACACAGATACACCACTAATCTGGTTAACACCTCCATTGTTGATTCGAATGACTGAATGACATCGGTTTTTTTAACAACTCATTAGAAATGACTTTGATGCAACATGGTCGCATTGAGTACCATTAAAAAGCTGACTTTCTGATTTCAACACTTTGTTAAGATCAGACATTATTGCTGCTACTAATTGTATCGCTAACAGTGACTCATGGACAAATATTGATCAAAATTATACGGCAACCCAGTGCGACAATTCTGAATATATGAAACCTCTCGTCTACTAGATTCAGCGTCTGATTGCTATGCTTAAGTGTATGCGTAGCGAGCAATCGTTGCGCACTGCAGCCGGGCCACCACTTGTTGTTACGATTATTTTTTTCTATTCGAATGGTTTTTTGCTGCTATCACAATTCTAGATATGAAATGAAACTGCCTTGATTGTAGCAAATCGAATAGGAAGATCCAAACCAATTTGTACAAATGAATAAATAACAATTCGTTATTATCGAAAAAAAAAAGATTTTCAATTGTAAATGCAAACATTCAATCACGATGAATCTATTAATTTCACATTCGGCGCAAACCACGCCAATCAAATAGCATTGTGTACATTGTAAGCCAAAAGCGCAAAAATAATGACAGGCAATCATTCGAGGAGAATATCAATTAGTGGCCTCAATCAGCAACGTTATGCGAATTCATTTCCCCAAATCAACCGATATTTCTATGATAAATATCGATGGTGTCTCATCACTAGTTGGGCTCTCTTTGCAATCAATGGGTTCGTTTGCAGCATCCGAGAGAAAAAGCAAAATATCAACAGTAATGAAAATGCAGTTCGCATTCCGCATGTTTAATTGTCGTCACTTGAATTTATTGAATAGAATATAAAAGAGACACACAAACAGGGTAATTCATCGCGTGTTGTATAACGAGCGGCATCTTAATGCATTTAATGAATTCTATTCACTCATGTATTTCTAATTTGTCGAATATTGAGCAACTCTTCAGTTGGCATACAATTGGATCGTTTGCACGTTATATCAAAATGATACATTCAGATGTGAAGAGATTGAACGAGAAAGAAACAGAAAAAACAAAATGCGAAATGAAAATTCGTAGGCGCTGGTTTATGACGAAGAAGATGATGACGATGTTTATGGTGACAGTAGCGAACATTGAGTGTATTACACAATGTGGCTGTGGCACATCATTGTAACGTGTATGGATTCACCACGTGTAGATCACCCTGAACGGCGTAAATCATCAAATAAGAAAGAGCGTGAAACAGCGCCAACGATCGTAATGTTATTCCACATTTTTGCATTATTATTTCCTGATTCTATTGTTTCACTTGTTGATGAAATTTTCAATCGAATATCGTCTATTATCATGCCGCTCTCGTATTTCATTAAACAAATCGTGTGTTACACAAACTGTACAACCGAAAATTTCAAATCGCTTTTCGAAATTAATGATGAATTGTGAAATAATTGCAAATGAAATGAAATGAAAGAAGAAAAGACAGAGAAAGAGGGAGAGGAAAAAGCTATATAAATTTTGGAAAGGTTGTTTGAAAAACGCGCACAATATTTGTCCGGATTGGAGTTTGGCATTTTGCGTCGTTTTTCCTCTGATAAGCACACAAGAAGAATAGTGACGTAGCAAGAGCGTAAGAAGAGATTTGCATTAATTGCGGAATGTACATTAGTCGGTAGATGCGCATCATATCACGCACAACAAACAATGGTTTGTCTGTATTTTTTCTGATAATAATTATATACAGAAGTAACGGGTTGCGCACAAATCGCGCGCACGCTCATTAAGAGGCCGGGATGTATCTTCTTTTGTTTATGCCAGTTTTACTCACCTTCATTAAGACTAAACATGTTGCATGTAAAACAATACGAGAGATGAGAAACAAATAAACAATTTATTTACGTAAACAACGAAGGGCTAAATTTATGGTTACAAGTAACTTACAATATTCGCCGACAAATAGGTAAACTAAAGAACAGAGCGCAGAAAATCTGTTATTTTTACTCACTCCACTAAACCATACGGTACATTCGTTTATGTACGATTTTTGTTTGAAATCACAAATCTTTGGTTTGTTAGTTTTTCGTTTCAGCGATAGTGCGCAAAAAAAACCTTGGAATCACATTGTGAGTTCTGAGTTCTGGGTAATTGTTTTTTTTTCGGTCTGTGTAGTAAACAAAAGCTATGTTAAATTTAGCTGTCGACCGACACAGCTGTCTCGATCGCGTTATCTAGTTCCATAGAGCAATAGATAAAAATACGAAAAAATGTGTTTTCATTTCGAATGCCGCAACAATTCGTTTAATTGATGTAAGTATGTACAAGTGTTTGAATGAACGTATTGTTTGTTGTTGTTGTTGGCTCATTTCTGGCAAACAATTTCCCATCGACGAACGATAGAAGATTCCATTATTTCATAATTTCGACAGGGAACTAGGCACAATATAATCGCATTTGATTTGAAACGTATCTTTATCACGATAAAATTATGCAATTGTGGATAATTTGAACGAATTTATTTTCTTTTTTTCTTTGCACGACAAAGGGTCAATGGGTTTGGATAAAGCCGCTGAAAAACTCGGAATTTGCAGCTCCAGTTGGATGTCAAATCGTACGATTCGATCGTGGCAAAGCACTTATACGAAACGATGAAGGCGATGAAATTTGGATTAAACCTGAACAGGTAGACGATATTACTCTTGGAAAAGTATTTTCCTCATTTTAGAAAAGAAATTTTCATGCATACATATTTTAGAACTTTATATTTTCGCTTCAAAGAACAATTCAAGCGATGAAACTGTCGACAACTGGCTCACTCTGACTATTGCGACAGAGGCCTTGAAGTTGGAGTCGAGATAGTAAAAAAATGTGAAATTCGCGTCAAAACTTGAACGGTTCTTTGAATATCAACAGATAGTAAATTGTTGACTAAAAAGTCAGTCGACTATTTTGGGACGTTTTTGACTGAATAACTATGATAACTCCGAACAAAGTTGCTGGCTATAGTCGACTGTGGTTAATGTTACATACGGCCCAAGTCAATCAACTGACTAAAAGTGATTATTTTTCATCAACATTTGGAATTCAATCACGGTTAGCCAGCTATAGTTGACTTAAGTCACATTGAACTTACAGACAGTCACTTTTTTTGCATAAAAATATCGACTTTATTGCGTCGCGCTTTTCAGTAGTGTAAAAAGAACCCATCTCCTACATTTTCAAGTACGACGCAATAAAGTCGGTCTTTTATTCTCAGCCGTTCATAAGTGCATTAAATAATTCTTCAATGAAATGTTTGATTTAGATTATTAAATCGATGCACATCACATCAGTTTATGGAGTGGAAGACATGATTTCGTTGGGTGATATCAACGAATGTGCCATATTGCGGAACCTGAAAATTCGCTACAAAGACAAACAAATTTATGTAAGTGACATGTTCCAGTAATTCTTATCTAAAATACGGCTCAAGGCGGCTTATATGGCAATTCTTTTGTTATAGACTTACACCGGAACAGTTTTGGTGGCAGTGAATCCATATGAGAATTTGTATATTTACTCCAAAAATTTGATAAATATGTATAAACAGAAGAAATTTACTGAGTTACCGCCGCACATTTATGCCATAGCAAATTTAGCGTACAGCAAGCTCATCGAGGAAAATCGCAATCAATGTGTATTGGTGTCAGGTGAATCGGGGGCTGGCAAGACAGAAAGTATGAAATTTATATTACAGTATTTGGCAACGATCAGCAAACGGCCTTCGCCGATTCAAGAGCAAATTTTGGAAGCCAATCCAATTCTTGAGGCGTTTGGTAATGCGAAAACGGTTCGCAATGATAATAGTTCGAGGTTTGGAAAGTACATCGACATCCACTTTGATCCAACGGGTGCAATGAGAGGTGCTAAATATAATCATTATCTTTTGGAAAAATCGCGCATTGTCTCGGTGAACAAAGGCGAACGCAACTATCACATTTTCTACATGCTTTTGAATGGTCTCACCGATGATGAACGAGATACGCTTGAACTCGACAGAAACAACAGTTTTAATTATTTAACTGCATCGGATGACACACCTGTCGAGATCGATGACACATTTGTCGATCTAGAGCGTGTCAAAAATGCCATGAAAGTTTTATCGATTTCGGAGTGGGAAATGTGGCAGATTTTCCAATTGTTAGCGGCTCTACTGCATTTGGGCAATTTAAAGTACAAACGAAAAATCATCGAAAACATCGATGCAACTGAGATCCATGACAATTTGAATTCATCGCGTGTTGCCCATTTTCTGGGCATCCCAAGGAGTGTGTTGTGTGAATGTTTGACACGTAGAACACTCTATTTATCATATAATGATGAACGCGTCGTGTCGAATATTTCAATGGAATATGCCATGGAAATTAGAGATGCTTTTGCCAAAACCATCTATGGACGAATTTTCAATTGGATCGTTCTTCGAATCAACTCCACCATTTCGCGATTTGATGGCAACTATTCAAACAATGTGTCATTAGGAGTGTTGGATATTTTCGGTTTTGAAAATTTCAACGTGAACAGTTTTGAACAGCTATGCATTAACTACGCCAATGAAAGTTTGCAACAATTTTTCGTCCAACAGATCTTCAAGGTAACGTCCATCAACGTGTGACGCGATTACATTCATATGCTTAAATTTGCTTTTTGTTTCACAATTAGATGGAGCAAAATGAGTACAACAAAGAGAAAATAATTTGGAAAAATATCGCGTTTGTGGACAACCAAAGCGTTCTCGATATGATCGGTTTGAAGCCATGTAATGTGATGTCATTAATAGACGAAGAGTCAAAATTCCCAAAAGGTAACGGTTAAACTTCATAATTATAAGCTTTTTCAACCGACAATAAAACTTCAAAATTTCTTTTTTAACTGTGTGAAAATTGGCTTTGAACACTTTTATTTTTGGAATTTTCTCACTTTCTCGCTCTCCATTAAGGCACCGACTCCACGCTCTTGATGAAATTAAATGCAAATCATGGTTCCAAGTCGATTTTCGTGCGACCTTTCAGCGATCACGCGGTATCGTTTGGAATTCGACATTTTGCTGGTGTTGTGATGTATTATTCCAAAGGTATGATTTTATTAATTTGCACATTTTACTTATTTCGAAATATCATTCACAAAATATGAAGAAATCATTCAATTAAATTCACGCATGTTAATTTTTTCCTCAATTAAGGATTTTTGGAAAAAAATCGTGATACATTTGGTGCTGATCTCAAAGAACTCGTGGCACAATCGAGCAATGCATTTCTACTGAGCTTATTCGAAAAGAATAGCGCATTGGATTCAGGCAAAAAGACAATGACCTTGTCATTGCAGTTTAAAAACTCATTAGACGAACTCATGAAAACTCTAACCTCGTGCAATCCGTATTTTGTGCGTTGCATTAAGCCAAATGATTTAAAAAAGCCAAATATGTTTGATGATGAATTGTGTGTTCGCCAGCTGCGATACACAGGAATGCTTGAGACTGCTCGCATCAGGGCCATGGGATACCCAATTCGGCACCTATTCAAAGAATTCGTTCAGCGCTATCACCTCCTCATGCCTTCCATTTCCAAATCACCGCAACCGAAACATAATTATCGCGAACTGTGCAAGAAAATGTGCGCCAATTTGCTGAAATATAATCCACACTATCAATTGGGCCAGACCAAAGTCTTTCTCAAGTACGATCAAGACTCGTTTCTTGAAACTGAGCGTGAAAAAGCATATCTCAAGCATGTGATGATACTGCAGCGGTTCACTCGTCGAGCTCTGCTAAAAATATGGTTGAATCGGCGTCAGAGAGCAGCCACGGTGATCCAAAGCAATTGGCGCCGCTATCGAGCCCGTCAGAATTTCTTGCAATTGCGCGATGCCATTGAACGGTTGCAAGCGCGAATTCGATCGCGTCAACAAACGCACGCTTACGAAAAATACACGAAGAAAATCATAAAAATTCAGTCTTTGTGCCGAGGCTATTTAGCGCGCAAAGCATATACCATTCGAAAAGTACAAATTCAGAAGCAGAAATATGAAGAACATATTCAACGTCAACGAATCGAAGCAATGAGAGCAGCCAAGAGGCCAGCGCCACGGCCGCCAACAAGAGTCGAAGTGAATAACAAAAGAAATGATGTGGCAGCTGAAGAGCGCCCGAACAAAGACTACGAAATCGAAGCCAGTAAAATAATTGATGATGTTTTCGAGTTTTTGCAGCATGCAGCCGATGACAACGTGGACATAGCACCGAAACGAACAAGCAACGTGAGCAAAATGATATTAAACTTTGAAGCCGAAAGTCGAGTCAAAAAATCCATTCCAACCAAACTTCTATCGCGTCCCGTCAATTTCTACAGCTATGAGAATTTTGATTCGAGGCTCTAACATTCAGGCATAACAAATTTAATGTAAATAATAACCAAATAAGGACATTTTAGCGCCCAAACTAAGATAGCATGATAATCGAAAAGAAAGCCAAATATTATTATAAGATTTTTTCTTACCATCGGACATATTAGAGGACAGTTTAATCAAAAGAATTTTAATCCATTGGAACAGTATTTGTTCTATTCAAATTCAACCAAATTTAAATAATAAAAGAGAACAAACATCAATTTCTTATACATGCAGTTAAATTTATTTTTGTTTGTCTTTTAATTTTGTGTTCATATTTTCTTTAAATATTATCCTCTTATCATTTCTTTTATTTTTAATACACAAATTCATACATCTTATTTTTCAATAATAAGGTAAGACAATTCTAGTTCTTTCGTATTGCTTTCGTTGCACTATGTATATAATAATCACACAATCTGATTTCATTCAAATATAAATGAATAACAAAGCATTCATAATGATATGTTTTTGGCATGGAATTTGAAATTTAAATTACTATAATTTGGACACGTAAACTAGACCGAACGGACTGGACGACGTTTACGATTGAACAACAATGTAAGTAGAGTAAGTACACCTGAAAGAAGAATTAAACGTTTTCATGATTTTTGACAAACTGGTTTACAATTGAATCATTTGTTACCTAGAATCGCGGCACCGCCGCATGCACGAGCCAAAACATTCTTGTAGTAATCTGGACAGTCTACTCGATTTTGGCATTTTCTGAAAGAAAAACCAAGAACGGATAAGTTGGAATTAAATAAAAATCAAAGCGGAACATCGATTAATTGATTCAAAAGTTTTCAATCCGATCAATAACTTACAATGATTCAATAGCTAGAACAGCAATGCCTGTAATCAGCTTGTCAAAAAACGTAACAGCTGAATAGACGAAGCCACTTTGATCCGCATGCTTCCCAATCATATTCGCAATCAAGCACAAACTTGAGATCATGGTAATGGAACTGCCAGCACCGAAGAGACTTGCGATCGTGTATAATCGCCAATTGGGCAATTTCATCGAAATACTCGTTTCGACGAGAATACATCCGAAAATGCAAATAATTGAGCCTAAGAAGTAGAGTGATTTGTGTCCCAACAAATGATGCGAATGATCCATCAGCAAAGACGAAATGAATGAAGCCAAGAAGGAAACCATTGGAACGGTTGCCAAATGTTCAACGCTCGAGTCACTGCTCGGATCTTTAGATGTTTGGAATAGCCGATCGTTGAGCCACAATGGAATATAAACCAGAGCTGTTGTGGTGAAAATGCGTGAGAAAACATACAGCAAGGAAAATTGATAGATTTTTGGTGATTTCAAAAAATTCTTCCGGCGACGCGGTGGATGAGCTGATCGCATTGTGATTGGTTGAGTTTCAGCGTCATTCGTCTCACTCAAGCGTCGATATGATGATCTTGATTCAAGTGATGCACGACGATTATGTAGCAATGCTTGCATGCGACGCAGTCCATAGCCGCTGAATGCGAGTGAAAAATGGAAAACGACCGTCATACACAAACCGATTAAAGTGAGGATCAATGAAATATCCTATTAAAAAAACATCATACAAATATCAAAAAAAGGAAAACATTTTTTGAATGAAATTGGAAATTATTTGAATTTACCCGAAAACGATAGGCATCCTTTGGGCTGATTTTTGTATCTGTTGTGGTTCGATTCGAACGTAATACCAGCCAAGTTACGACGAAAACAATGACATTTGATATGACTGACGCCGAATATCGCACTGACGTTAATTGTGTTCGGTCGGTTTGTGTGCGCGCCATTTCCGGAATAATGGCTAGATGAGATACTTGCACTACGGGCCAGCCAAATTGGAATATTAATATAACAATGATGAAATATGCAATGTGCCACCAGGACGGCCATACGTCACACATTGGACAAATTGAAAATAGCATTGGAAATGTGATGAATACTAGAAAGGTTCCTGTTTGCGGGAAAATATGCAAATAGTTTTGTTGAAAGCACCTGAATCACATGGAATGATATGAAACTCACCGAAAATGTGCCATTGCTGTTTAGTGCCATATTTATCGACGAGAATGCCAACAACCGGAGTGGCTAATGCGTCTCCCACTTGCCCAAACATCATCATGGCTCCGGCTTCTGTTCCGGGCATGCCCAAAGCACCTTTCATGAATAAAAGTAGATAAGAGAACCAAACACCGGCACACAAGTCATTGTAAATATGACCCAAGCCAAAGCCTAGCTTTAACCAAACCGATATTGTTGACACCATTTGATCAGAACTGGATTGAACGGTGGACGTAGATAAAATCGATTGCGATAACAACGGTGCCGTTTCAATTCGATGCAGAGGCGGCGTGCTAGGCCTTATATTATTATCAAATGTGTGAGTTGAACTTCTTCGAAGAAAGGCTCCGTAATTGAAACTCTGCTGATTATCTTGCACAATTGCGGATGATTCGTCTTGAGACATATTGAATGTGTCCTCTTTGATGCGAATTTTTCAATAAAGGCCGTTGAAAAAACAATTCAATCACAGTCGATGCAACGATGTTGCGGTTTAAGTCAGCTAAATCAGTCTATATTGGGAGCCTAAATTCAATCAAATTGGAGCAAAATTTACTTGTCATGGCAAAAATAAATGTTCATTCAATGAATTTCCTAATCTAATTTCCAACACGTGTATTAAGTGTAAAATTGAACAAGCATTCTATTATATATTCATCTCATCATCAAACTCTTTTGTTGATCACTCTGAGTACAGAGCGCTTCGATGCACAGACCACATGATATATCTTTCAGATGTGAACTGTCAAACCGGTGGAGGGGAGTATTCATACGACTACATGCATGCCTTCCTACCAACACACAGATCACCGATCGAATTATCTCTCTTTCGTGGCCACGTTCTCTTTGACACGAGTAAGCATTGTGTAATTCAAACTTTCACAATCTGAATTAAATTATATTAATAACATTGCAGCGGATTTTGATTCTTTTCGTTTGATTGACACGATGAAATGAAACGAATGTTGAAAAATTTAACCCGGTTTTTTTTACTGAATATGAGAATGCTTGCAAATGTTTGCTGTAAACTAAAAACCAGTCAGCAAGAATTAACTGTAAACTATTTTTGATATCAACTTTTCGGCGCTATTTAAATAGAAACATACAATTACGGCAACTTACTTTCTTGAGCGAACAATATGTAAGCGATGAATTTAATTTGTTGAAAAATCCCGTTAAACACGAAAAAATGCTTACTAAACTTGCACAGTTTTATTTCAAAATGATCAACAATTTCAGCCTAGACACAATGGGAATTGCGCCGAAGAAATTTCATTCAAAAAACTATTTGAAGCAACGAAATAATTTCGTATTTACTCTTTGTACAATTAAACTGTGAACGCTTTCCGGATCTGCTATTGAAACGTGCAAATTTCCTCACAAAATTCTACACGAAGCGATAGTTTATTCTTTTCTTTCTTTTCATTTACAACTAAAACTAATAAAATTTAGGCACACTATTGCCATGCAATCGCAAATTACAAATAAAACTATTTAATTTTAGATGAGAATGTTTTTATGTGGCACTTGAAATATAATCGAATATTCTTCTGATTGGACTGAACGAAACACACAAAACAAAAAACTAAACCAAACAGATTTGAAGTGATGTGGTGATGTTTGTGTTTTATATATGACTTGGAGCTGTTTGTGAGTAGGCGTGTGTACCAGCCGATGATATCTCGATTCGATGTATTTATTGTTCTACGTTGTACGCTTTCGCGTTTTGCTATGTCGGTGAAATACTAACACACGGATACGGTTGGAATGAGGGAATATTCTTGTCGCAGAGAAAGAGTGAGAAAAACAGATGCACTGAGATGTAATATTGGAATATATTTTGATTTGAATGGAATAGTAATTATCGCATGGAAATGACCTTTCATTGAGATTTCAGAAGTTAAAAGCTAAAATATTCAGTCAAAATGAGCAACAACTGATAGAATTATATAACAATGTCAACTTGAACAAATCATATCATCAACGTGATTGTATTAAGCGTGTCAAATACTGAATCTTGTATTTTTGCAATGAATATAAATGAAATAAAATTACTTACTTATGCGTATAAATCAAACTATCTGTATCAGTATGTCTATCGATCCGAATGACAGATATGACAAGATAGCTTTGCTGACATACCGTATACATGATTGGTTTCTGCTGGTTTCTTGGAGCAGAACATGCGCTCTGAAGAATGTTTAAGGCCGATGAACCAAAGAGAATCCATAGAAATGCGTGATTCTTCAACGACAGAGAAATGAATTAAATAAAAAACCGCAATCGCCATAGCGGCTGTGTTACAAGTTGTAGCTTATGACAAAGCACATTACTTAAAGGGCGTATAATATCGTGCACTTAAACAGAGTGGCAGAAACTTCTTGAATATTTGAATAATATCTTATGCCATTAGATTTTATACAAATACGAGAAAAATTGTGTGTAAAATTGCACGCTGCCAAATTGAAAAAGAATGCGAAATCATCTATTATTATTATTTTCATTTTTTTATTCTACACAAATGATCATTATAATTCGCCGTCGTAACGCTTCTACTGAAATGGTAGAGAAGATGTATAAATGTGAAAAAAATCACGATTTAAAGCGTCGATGAAGTAATCCAAACAATGAGAATGTAATTAAAGTTGCCAGTCCGATGAAAATAGTAACACCGCAAACGCGAGACAGAATATGCTTATAGTAGCTACTACAAATGGTGCATTCTCCCCTGAAAAGGAATCGATTAGATGAATTGAAAAAGAATCTATTTGGTGTTTACGAAGTTAATGTAAGACTTACGAAGATTCGAGAGTAAAGACAACAATTCCTGTGATCAACTTGTCAGCAGTTGTGACCGTTGAGTAGATCTTACCGCTTTGCTCTGTGCATTCCCCAATCATACTCGCTATCAGACATAAACTGCTGACGATTGTTATGGTATTGGAAGCTCCAAATAAACATGCAATACTGTATATCCGAAGTGCAGTCAATTCGGATTCAGCTGTTTCGACCAACATACAACCAATAATTCCAAATAGAATTCCAATCGAGTACATAGCTTTGTGTCCAAGCCAACGAATCAAGATGTCCATAGGTTGAGAAAATAGAAATGACGCTATATAGCAAACGAGTGGAACAGTCGCAATACGTTCATGTCCAGCACCAGCATTTTGTTTCGTTTTAGCGGCGAGCCATAATGGAACGTAGATAAGAGTAGTCGTCATAAAAATTCGCCCAGCAATATAGAGAAATGAGTTGCGGTAAATCGCTGAGTATTTGAAGAAATTTTTTTTCGGCTTTTCAGTGAATGTGAGCAATAGATTTTGTGAATCATCGTCTAGCTTCTGATTCTCTTCGCGATTGTTCTGCTCGGCCTGCGACCGACGCAATCTGTATGTACCGAAACTGAGTGAAAGTTGAAAAATTGCAGTCATACAAATTCCAATCGATGTGAGTATTAACGAAATTTTCTATTGAAAATATCAAAAGTGTTAAACAGTAACTAAAAAACATAAGTCACTTAAAACTAAGAAAAAAACAAATTTTTAAGAGTAATTGCAAAAAAAATCTCTTTACCATGAAGATGTGAGCATCGTTCGGACCAACTTCTCCATTCTCTCTGTCTACACGAAGCAAAATCCATGTGACTATAAAAGCGATCATGCTTGATATAACTTGAGCTGAATATCGTACTGAAGACAGTCGATTACGATCTTTTTGGCTGGTTGCCATTTCCGGAATGATTGCTAGATGTGTCACTTGACATATAGGCCAACCGATTTGGAAGCAACCTATTACAATATAGAAATAAACGTGACTCCACCACGCCGGCCAGACCTTGCACATTGGACATATTGAAAAAATCATTGGGAATGACATCAAAACCAGAATTGTTCCTGAAAAATAATTTATCTTTGTTCACGAACATCTTTTTTTGTTAAAGTTTTTGTTAACCAACCTAAACCGTGCCACTTTTGCTTGTTTCCATATTTATCAGATAGGAAACCAGCAATTGGAGTAGAAGCTGCATCAACTATTTGACCAAACATCATTAACGCACCCGCTTGTTTTTGCAAACTCATGACTTCCTTCAGGAATAACAACAAATACGAAAACCAAATGCTTGCACACAGGTCATTGTAAACATGTCCAAAACCGAATCCGAATATTGACCAAATGGATATTGATGGTTCCAATTTTTTGTCATTTGATGGATTTGAATCTGACTGATCATCGATGCCAGATATTTGTGATGATGGTTCTCCCAAGTCATTTTCAATTGTGCATTGAGTTGAACTTGTGAGGATTGCTCCATACGTGGGAGTCCGATTGGCAATTGTTATTTGAGATGATTCGTTAGGAAGAGGCATATTTGCAATTTTGTTCTCTTTAATACATTTCTTTGAATTGATGGTCCTAGCCTTAACTTGTTCAATTTTAACAAACTTCTACTATCAACGAAATAATAAGCATTTACTTGAATTTGTGAGGTGGTTTCTGCTCTAATTGCTTTGTTTTCGAGCTTCAACACAAGACTGAAACGCTCAATTGTGTTTTTTCAATGATCAAACAGTGATTATCAAAATTTATATATGATTTCATTTATTTTAAATTATAAAAAGCATCCCAAGTGCAAATGAGTTTTATTGGATTTTTCGGAAAATTATAAATCGAAATATAATCATAATATCTAGTTTGAAAAACGACAAAAAAACACTGATGTCTTTAAAGAATCCATCTTTGACGTTGTTTCATAGCATTATCAAAATATCAGACCTCTGGTTTTGCTGAGTGAGCTGGTAGAGGCGGCTGAGAGCAGCCGGCTGGTCAGCTTTGACTGGCAATGTATTTCGTATAGTTCTTAATCCATGAAAAACGAAATCGTTCTGTTTTCCATAAGAAAAACATTACCAGCAACTGGCCAGCCATAGCTGAGCAGCTACTGTTCTCGCCTCTCAGCAGCCTCTACCACCTCAGCAAAACCATAGGACTGCAAAATATTATAGAAAAACATTTAACCACTTTTTGTTGAACACTTTAAATCACATGCCAAATTCGTTCGAAAACAGCATCGTCTTTTTTATACGGGCTCAGACCATAACTTCATTAACTTATGAGTAATGATGATTCATAACTTCTTTGTCAGACACAACTTCTATTAAGTATGAGTCATCTGTGATTTTTCAGCATGTGATATTTTTCGAATGAATTTAAATTAATGTGTTATAAAATATTTGTGGAAAAAACTTTTTAAATAAATGGTCTCACGTACGTAAAACTAATTTTTCCACACATTTCCCGAAATTGTTCGGGTTTATGGGATTTTCATTGATTGCTACGCATTTGTATTGAATTAATGTTTATTTCTTATCAAATCATCATGCAACTTTGAGAATAAATCACAGAAATTTCAAGTCATTACGATGAGATCGAATTTCGAGTCATTACACATCATGTGATTTAAATTTAAATTTTAATATAAAAACAAATAAACATCTCAGTTCCTAATTCTTACTTCAACGTTCTCTATTTTTGAATTGGTAATAACACTTACGAATTAGTTCACTCTGATGTGAACTTTCAATTCATGCCAACGATAGATATGATTTCAAATTTATGTTATGAATAAATTTCGGTAAAAAGTTAATGAGCATTCAAATTGATGAAAAAAAACTCAGATAAGAAAATCTGTGTTTTTTCATCAGTTTGAATGCTCATACTGTTAGCCAAAGTTATACTGTTATACATACAATAAATGTAGAACCATATCTATCGTTGGCATGAATTGAAAGTTCACATCAGAGTGAACTAATTCGTAAGTGTTATTACCAATTCAAAAATAGAGAACGTTGAAGTCAGATTTAGGAACTGAGATGTTTATTTGTTTTTATATTAAAATTTAAATTGAAATCACATGATGTGTAATGACTCGAAATTCGATCTCATCGTAATGACTTCAAATTTTCTGTGATTTATTCTCAAAGTTGCATGATGATTATGATATTGATAAGAAATAAACATTAATCCAATACAAATGAGTAGCAATCAATGAAAACCCCGTAAAGCCGAACAACTTCGGGAAATGTGCGGAAAAGTTAGTTTTACGTACGTAAGACCATTTATTTTCAAAAAAAAATAATATCCTGAAAGTTTCAATAGGATACAAAGTGAACTTTAGATACTCGCCATACAAATTTTTCGTTTCAACTCTGACAAGACCCCGAAAATCGAAAATTTTGCAGGGGAGGTAGTCCTAAATCTTATCGGAATGACTTGAAATATTGTATGACTTTTTTTTTCCATGAAAAAATAATATTCTGAAAGTTTCATAATAATACAATGCGAAAAAGTCATAGTCCCCATACAAATTTTTCGTAATTATATTGAAAAACAGCCCATTTTTTGATTCGACTCCACTAGAGGTACCTGAAAAAATTATCCGATAAGGATGAAAATTAATAGGTTTCTATTCCTAATGAAGACCAATGTGTGTGTACATTTTTGATCAATTCTAAGCTCAATTTTTTGACGGACAACGGACAACGTTCCACACACGGACAAAAAATTGCTCTGGGAATGGTTGCAATTGTTTCTTTTAGGTTCAAAATGCATAGAAAACTTATTCCGAACGTTTTGAATTTTTCGGACCGATCGCAATACCTTTACCACACACAGTGGTGTGTGCGGAAAAGTAATACGTCATTGGAAGTTATTGTTTTTTGTACAAAAAATTCCAATATCGTTATTGGAAGTTAGACAATAAAATCCAATATCGAAAAATAACTTATCATTGCATTAGAATCTGTATCTTAGAAGCAGTTCTGATGGATCTTAAGGATCCACTGATGGAAGTGGTTCCATATGAATTTCTCTATTGTATAATAAGATTAGCCTTAGCTGACCATCTGACTGCTCTCAGCAGCCACTACCATCTCAGCAAAACCAGAGGTCTGATAATAAGATTGTTATAAAAAAACTTGTTGCAACGTTTTGATTGAAAATGCCATCTGTTATTAAAGTCTAGAACGCATTTTTGCTATGAGACTGTGTGATTTTCCTCTTGTGATGATGAGACGAGGAGTTCAATGAACTTATTCTCAAGACGAATCATCGTTTCACTCCAGTCAATCATCAATGAATTGCGTATTTCAACTTTTTTTGTATTTTCAACTTTTCTCTTTTCTTTCATATTTATTTAGAGCTTATAAAATAGCATGAAATGACAAACTGAAGTATATTACTACTTATAATAAAAAAGTGAACAATTATTTCCAATTTACACGAAATAGATAATTTGTACGTATCTTTGATCATTATCATCATCATCATTGAAAAGAAGTAAGCTAATTAAGTAATGGTAAATAGTTAAAATAAATTCTAACTCGTTCATATGTTCTCTTTTTAGTGAATTAAGGACCATTTTTTGCATAGTTGATCAATCAAACGATTTTTTACAAACGAGTTATTCATTAAGAATATATCAATCATATTTCGCCATTCATTGCACACATTCATCTATTCGGAACATTCAGAAGAGTTCAAATATTCCATCAGCACTCTTATCTCTCTTTAATTTATCCGAAAGAAACCTTCAAAATTGCATTTAGCTAAGCTGATTTCTTTTTATTGCAGTTCTTGATGACTGTGAAGAAATATCATTAGTTATAAAAATAGTTTTGGGACACAAAAATAATGCATATATCGAATTTAATTGTACAAAATGTAATATTTGTTTTTGTTTGTTTGTATGAATGACTAATTCACATTTAAAGCGATAAATTAACAACAATATGAGATAAAACCTATTTAAAAACGAATTTTATGTTCTCGTTTCATTTACATTAGACACCACTACGTAGCCAGGATTGCTGACTGTATCCTTTGGGATCATCGCCGATGGCAAATTCACATAGCTGTCGGGAATTATATTCAGCATATTTGTATTTTTTCGCACTGAATTTGTAACTTGTACGATATCGGCTACATTGAGTTCCGTGTCTGATTCACTTTGACTGGACTGATTGGAACGATTGAGCATTGGGATCTCTTCAGGTATATTTGGAAATTTGTTGCGCAGCTTTGACGAATTGTCGGTGGTATTCAAATTATTCATTACTGTGGGTGAATTGATGGACGTGAATGAGAAGTGATGTGTATCAACGCCATCTGAAATTGAACTATTAATTTCTTTCGGTGGTGTCATTGATAGATAGTTTGGCGCCGATGTGTTTGACGGTTGCATTGCAATTATGTGATTGTTCACGTAGTTTGATGCTGGGGTTGGTAATTTCGGCGCAGGATAATCAGGAGCCCCCATCAAGGCAATGTAGTCGGTTTGACCCGACGTGAAATTGCTCATATTCGATTGTAAATATGGCTGATTTAAGTCGATGTAATGGTCTACAACACCACTTTCAAGCAATCTCGAAATACTCTTCTCAAGTTCATCAAACATTGGCCGCGCTTCTGGATTCGCACACCAGCACGACAGCATTATGTCGTAGATTTCTTGTGTTGAATAATCAGGTTTTTCCATTCTGTATCCATCTTTCAATTTGATATAAAGGTTTTCATCTGCATCCATACCAGGGTATGGCACTTTTCCAAGTGAGAATAGTTCCCATAGCACAATGCCAAATGACCAAACATCTGAGTGTGTACTGAATACTTGATCGCTAATTGACTCAATAGCAAGCCATTTGAATGGCAACGGCGCCTGCAAATAAAAAAAACCATTCAGTTAGATTCAACTGTCAATGCTCCGATAAAATAAAAAAAAAAAACATTCGTACCTCTCCTTTCTTACGATAATTATCAGTTTTATACATGGATCGGGCCAAGCCGAAATCGCAGATTTTCACGACATTGTCTTCGCACAACAATATATTTCTTGCCGCCAAATCGCCGTGAAGCACTTTCCGGGAGGCCAAGTACTGCATTCCTCTGGCAATTTGGAACGACCAACATAGCAAATCAGTCGTTTTAACTGAACGACTTGGGCCTTTGTAATCACCTTGATAGTTTGACCGCCATCCCGGTTGTATTGAGTTGTTTGACAGAACTAGATTATCTTCACCTGCACCAAAAGAAAGAGGCAATTTACATATAATATTGATTTCATGAACGATTTTTTGATTCAAAGAAAATATGAATCTCGAAAGCGTACCACCCGGATGTGAATTGCGCGAGAGAAGTGTTGCCTCAGTATTTGCGCTGTCCATGCCGCCAGGGAAGTAGTCACCAACGTTCGAGTGTCGAATATAAGTTGAATTGACCACCGATTGTCGATCTGATTCGGGTCTATTTATATTTTCATATTGATTTTGTTGTTTGTTCGAGAAGTATAATTGAATATATTTTAGTCCCATACTACTGATTTATATTTTGAGGCATAGTTAAAGGATTAGATGTTTTCGGGCAAATTGATTACGTTTCATCAACGCAGGACAGTTGCAGGTTATTACAGTTTTGCACACAAACACAGAATACATACGAAAAAGGGTAGATAAAAGTAGGACCGAAACCAAATGAAAAAGAAAAGAAACAAATACGAATGTTAATTATGTACAAAAAACCACCACAAAAATACCCAAAAATATATTGCTGCAAATATTAGTAGTATTAGCAAATGAATATCGAAGCAATATGGATTATTGAAATTTCAATTGAATTTGGTTGTGAATGAATTAGAGGCAAACAAAATGCATCCAGCACCAAAATAAAAAAAACTCGTTACTGGAATACAAAGTCGGGGTTAAATATAATGCAAATTCTCGTTAGTCAAAATGTAGAAAGGTTAATGCAATGAGTGACTGTAATCTAATGTTAGCATCTTTGTTTAGTATCAAAGTCGTTTGTGAATCGTATGTTGTTAATGTTTTCCTAATTACCTGTTGTAATATGAGAAGCCGCTGCCATTCGACCATCGTGAATCACGTGTTTGTATGCTTGGGTCGATTATATCTTTGTCTCGATCAATTTGGTCAATGAAGTAACGACGATGTTTTACTAAGAAATTCTGCAAATTACCAAATTTGCAATATTCCACGATGACCATTACCTCACCTATTGCGAAGACTCATCATGAATGAAATTATCTAATGCGAATATTGAATATCAAACTACTTACGCTGTGTGATGTTTTTTGTTACGGCTCCAAGCAAGTTCACCACATTCAAGTGTTGCCCCAAATGGACCATGATTTTCAATTCTGAGATCAATGCCCGCATTACCTACATAATTTCAAACACAAAATCATTTTATTTACCGTTTTGAAATCATTTAACAGACCATTTTGTATTGTTTTTGAAGAATCAAACCTCATTATCAGCCATTTGCTTGACCATTTTAACGGCCACCGTTGTTTCATCTTCATATGGTAAAATCCCTTGTGCAACTCCTTTAATGACAACGCCAAAAGCGCCAGCACCCAATTGTTTGCCGAGTTTCAATTTTTCACGTGGAAATTCATATTTCTTATCGTATGGCAATAAGTCAGCTTGTTCATCCAACGTCAAATCTGGATTAATGCTATCAATGTTGCCCTCATCAAAATGTGCCAAACCGGCTGCTTTCAATTCGCGGAATAGTCGACGCTCGCGGCGAATTCGTAGGCACAGATAAATTGTGCAAACGATTAAGATAAGAATCACTGCTAATACGCCAATAATAAGAGATTTGCTGAAAAACGGCGCATCTAAATCAAAAAGCAGATATAAAAATATGCTTATTTCTTGAAAAAGATGTTTGTTGTTGCTGTATTACTTGTTATTTTGAGTGTTGTTTCAATATATTCCTGCCCAATTCTATTTTTCGCTTCACATTTGTATCTGCCGTCATCATCTGCTTTGAGATGATGAATATCGAGCATTGAATTGTTGTCTTTTAAGGCAATTCTTGAATCATTGTTGTCCGGTTTGATAACATCATCATCTTTGTACCAAGTAATCTTTGGGAGCGGAATTCCAGTGAATTTGCATTGCAGTTGAAGTGGTTCTCCCAACTGACGTTTCAAATCCTTGCCATTTTCTATGTTCGCATATTGGAGTTTTGGTCTTTTCGGTGCCACTAGATTCACATCCCAAGATTTATTCACATGAGAATCGTCTTTGATGGTAGTGGCTTCACAGACATACGTCCCAGAATCAACATCTTTGATTGATTTCCAGTGAATTGTTTTTTTATATGAATGATTTGTGTTATGAGGTATCACTTTAACATCTGGAAATTTGAATTGAATTATGTGTATCATTACTATTCTATT
This sequence comes from Obolodiplosis robiniae, assembly GCA_028476595.1. Classification (NCBI taxonomy): domain Eukaryota; kingdom Metazoa; phylum Arthropoda; class Insecta; order Diptera; family Cecidomyiidae; genus Obolodiplosis; species Obolodiplosis robiniae. The sequence goes on from CM052014.1 coordinate 17,170,312, forward strand.
GATATTTTTTTCTGTTTTTTTTTTTTTAAATAATTCTGATTTCCTAAACTATTCCTTTAAACTGACAATTATAAGGAATAATGAAGTATTTCAAACTAAAAAGCCATTGAGAGAGTTTCAAAGTTTTGTAAAAAATCCGTACGTACTGGTTGAATTCGTGATGAGAACACTGTTTCTGTACCAATTCAATTCGCCGGCATATTTGTAGGCTGCGACTCCACACGACAATGAAACTTCGTCTCCGATTGATACGTCGTCTCCGGGTGTTTCGCTCTCACTCCAAATTAAAAAGTCCTCATTCAAATCGTTTATGAAAACACCAGCTCTCACTTCAGTCGTGCCTTCGCTATTTGTCGCAGTGCAAATAACCACTCCTGTACTTTCTGGGCGTAATATCATCTTTGATGTTTGATTAAATAGTGTCTTCTGAGTCGTTTCAATTTTCTCATTCTACAAGAAAAAGAATCCAATGATTTGGCACATGAATTACATAACTTATAATAATATTTTAAACAATGTTGCTTCCAATGAATTGTATTTAACAATATTTTTTGTAATGAACCTACGATAAATGTGAATTTTTTGCTCTCATCACACGATTCAGGGTTGAAATACCATTTTTTACATGGAATATAAGACCATGTCACGGTAGAAATAGGATATCCATAAATCTGACAACTGAATACTGCATCTGCATTCGGCTTCACCATCACGTCTGCCATTCTGAGTTGAGGTTTTTCTAAGAATACAATTATGAAAGTTAAAACTAAGTATCAAATCTAACACCACACATAAATCGGTGTTTGTGCTATATTTAATTACCGCTCACTAATAATTCAAATTTTCTCTCTTTTTCTATTTTTGCGTTTCTTGCGAACAAAGTATAGTTTCCAGAGTCAGTGATGCGCGTATCTCTGATGCGCAGTTCGATCGATGTTCGATTTTGATGAGCATAATATTTCCGACTCTTGTCCTCTGTTTCGCACCATGGAATTTCATTTCCATGATTATCACGCAACGATAATAATGGATATGGATAGCCTGAAACCTTAAAGAGCCACTTCGCCATTCTACCGGAACGCAATTCCAATTTGTACCTGTTGCTTGGTTCAGAAATCTCGATGAATGTGTCTTCGGGCTCTGAAATAATCAGAAAGAATACAATTGAATATTGCAGCTATTAGCCGTTAGATATGAATGACTCAGAATGAAAGCGTTCTTCCATTTCAAATATGGAACATTTGGACATCATTTTTGAAAGTACAACATGTATTTTATTTTTTTGTCAGTGAAGCTCATTCATGATCAATGCTCATTCCATTTTCATCCTCAGTCATTCAATTTATTCTTGTTGACTGCTGTGTGTTGTCAATATTCACTTATTATTTTGGCAATGTTGTACGAATTTGAATTGTTGGCCTTGTTTGTATCCTCAACAACACATTTATAGTCTCCGACATCTTTTGTTCTATCAAGATCCCTAACAATCAGCTTGCCCACCGCTGTTGCATAATCGACATTTTTTACAGAGACTGAATCAATTACTTCAGCCCGCCCTTCCTAAAAAATATAAAGTAATTGATTTGAATTTTGTTGGTATATTCGCTTTACCAAATATTCATACCACAATCGAAATATTATTATTTGGCAATTCCCATTTGATAAACACCTGATCACCCGGCACATACTCAACCGAACAGATAAATTCAATTTCACCGCCTTCTATTCCGAAGTTGTCTGCTTCCGATTTGATTTCCGGCTTTTGGACAAATGCGGTTCCAGCTACTTTACATGGCAGTATCGACGCAGATTTGTGAGAAAGTTAATATTTATATGTCATTTTTATATTTCGATAACATCAAAAGTGACACAGAAAACCCAAAAATAAAATACAAAAAACGTCAGCATTAAAATTGAACCAAAAAATAAAATAAAACAATTAATTTGGAATTTATAAAAATGTCTTATATACAGCGAAAGCATGCACAAATCAGGTGATGGCGTTAAATTCGAAATGAAAATAAAATCATGCAGTTAAATTTAAATCATTCAAATTATACAAATATTCACAAATGACACAAAGCATGGGCCAAAAGCAAACAAGAATTGTGAAGGAAAACAAAAGCGAACAATTAATTTTAAAACTGATACAAGAAAACACAACACCAGACACAAAAACGAAACAGACAAGGAAAAATAGTCAATTAGAAGTTTAAAGAATATTAACCATTCGAATGCTTCCATAATGTGATAAGGCGCCGTACATCAGGAGAATCCCCAGAAACGTAAAGTGGACTCTCGCTGGCAATTGAGCTAAGATCTTGATTAGGTTGTAGAACAGAAGAAGGTACAGAATGACTGACGGAATTAGGTGCATTAGATGAAGTATGTCTTTTTGTAAATGATGATCTACCAACACCAGTGTGATTTTGCTTAACAATTGGATTGCTATCAGTTTTAACTGTAGTCAAATGATACGTGCTCATTGTTGTTATTTTATTAGATATTTGCGGTGCAATCGTAGCAACAATTACAGTAAGAGTAGAAGCAGACATTTCATTCAAATTTGCTGTATAATCTCGGCTCTTATCAAACTCACATTGTACTTGAACATCGAAATCAATATCAAACTCGCGGTTTGGATCGAGGATGGAATGGCAGTTATAGATGCCAGCATCAGTTATTCCTTCAAGTTTGATTCGATAGCCATCGGTTGGACTAAAAGTTGATTCAAATTGATGCCGCTGCAAAATTCAATAAAAGCTCTTAAGAAATTAGAAATGCTGCGAACATCCTTAAATATGAACTTTCAAACTGAAAAAGTTGAAATAAATTTTATATATTTACACTCTTAGAAAGAAATTGATTTTATCTGCAAAATGAATGAATCTGTTTGATTTTTAATACCTTCACTTATCTAATTAAATCGCGTTTATATTTACAAGTAAAATAAATACAGCTTGAATTGTCCTTCGGAATATTCCTCATGATCGCGTATTGAATATGTACAAACAAATCTATCATGCAATGCGTTTTGATCAATTAAAATGAATTGAACTCAATCAAATGGTTGAATCATAACGAATGAATTGTCAAAAATAATAAAAGTAAGAAGAAGTAACGTACATCCAACGGTTAAAACAATGATTTTTTTTTCTCTATTTTTCGATGAACATTTATAATAGCCGTCATCACTTCGATTTACGTTCTTCATCCAAATCCCATTGTATGGGTCCATTTCCAAGGATTTCTGTATGAGAATGAATCATTTGTTAGCCATTTTTGGCAATGATCAACCAATCATGAACAAACAAAAATAGATAAGGCTTCTTTTTTTTCCATGTTTCAAAGATTGGAATATCGATAACTGAATTCATTGAGCGCAAAAATTATTCTAATTAAATGTTGCATTAGAATCGAACACATTTGGGCTCTGAGCTTGATTATGAGCAATCTGAAGCACTAGGGGGTAGACAGATGGAATATTACTCAATTCTAGCAAATGTATTCTACACACTCTAATGATTCTCCGTATTCAACATTCTGTTCAAAGTATTCACCGAAAGTAATGTATTATCGGTTTTAAACTAATAAAAAAATTGACACAATCTGCAATATCTGTATAATGCAGAGTTCTCGTTCAGATATTTAAAAAAAATAATTAGACGACATCATTCATTGTTTCATCTATGAATGCAAAAAAATCATTCGACGAGCTCAATAAAAAAATAAGAAAAAAATAAGTATGACTCTAATCTCACGACATTTTCCTTTGTTAGCTGTTTTAAACTGAGCACTGTGTCCTATCCTAGAGAAAAAAGCAGTGTTTTGAAACATTTTGGCATTCCGAAACCAACGAAAGTTTCAATATCTTCAAAAATATTCATTTTGAATTGAGGAATATCTTTAGCAAAACAAATATATTAAAAAAATGTAAATATTGGTTAGTGTTCTCTGTGTTCCACAATGATTGTTTTGTCTTTGTTTTGTCTCAGCATTTTTTGACATTCAAGTAATGGTCATTGTGTCAAATGTCAAAATTTACATTACCGACGAATATGAAGTTTAGTGTATGGTATTCACGGTAATCACGAAATTCGGTTTTATACTATTTGAAATGTCAGTATTCAAAAACAAAGGTGTAATAATAAAATTAAAAGATAATATTGATTGTGCTAAGGTGTCTACCCCCTAGCTGAAGCACCTCCAAATTCCTTTCACTCATTAGGTGAGCTAGAGTTGGAAAGGCCCATATACTGAATATTTCTGGAAAACGAATTGCAATATTTGGATATCTCACCTTGTCTCCATCTTTGGTGAGTTCAACTGGGTATATTTTTGCCACTGGTTTGCAAGGAATAAGAACATCTTCACCCTGTTTTGCTGTGATGATCGGGTTGTTTAACTTAACAAGCTGATGAGTTGGATCTGGATGTAATTGTTATAATTTCAGAAATAAATTTCAAATAATTATTTAAAAACTGTCAAATGTACCATCTACAAACAAATAAATTCTTTTTGCTTGTCCACTTTCGACCAGCGCATTCAATTTCGACAGAGCTTGATCATTCAAATCATTTGGTATATTATCCGGATTCGACGAATTCTTTACACAGAAGAAGTAGCCAACATCCTCATAAGTGATATTCAGGAGTTCAATCGTACTCTCGTAATAATCAGAACTATGAGCGTATGATTCATGAAAATAAAAACGTCCGTCGAATTCATCCTGCGTTAAATAAATTCCAAGAAAATAAGTTAAATTTTTTCATTGAAATCAGGATAAATAAAATTCAAAGTTACATGAAAACGCCAATGGATTGGTTCCGTTGACTTGCACGTAAAATTCATTGTTTCACTGGGCAAAACTGTATAATCGTCTACATTCGGTTCGATAGTTAGCGCGTTGTCCCAACTCAAACCTGTTAATATGAGAAAAGATTAAACAGAAAAAATTATCATTTCGCTTTTAAATTTATGTGAAGTTATGATCATTCGATTCATTGATGTGAAATGTACCGAATAATAATTAATTGAACTGTAGTTTTCTCGAAGTTTTACTTACTCGCATTGCATGCTCACTTTTTCTTCAGTTTTCAATAACAGAGCATGCAACATGCAACATGTAATATAAGGGTAAAGTGGCCATATTTGGACCCACAACTTTTTATGTACCAAATTCGGACCCAAGCCTTTATTTATATGTGCAATAAGGCTCATTTTAGCATTTAGATCGTAATTAGAGACTAGGTCCGAATATGGCCATTTTACCCTTATATTTTCTATTTAGGTGTACGTGAGTGTGTTTAAGCTGTATGTTGGCGTGAATTGCATTAAACAAGCCCGTAACACATTTAAATATATCCCATTTTTATAATGGCCATAAATTAATACGGACTGTGGTCAAGTTACAATGGATTTTTTTCGCAATTGGATTCGATTTGTTTTTTTTTATGCTCAAGATTTAAAATGTGCAAAGTTTCCGAATGGGTTTTGTTTTTGAAATTCCATCATATTTGGATTTTGTGATATACTTTTTTGTTCTCTAAAATTCGATAAACTTTCGGGGGAAAACCGTTTGTCAATGTTCATTATTATTCGAAAAATCATAGTGAAACCAAATTATATCAGATTGAGCCCGAAGGTATTATGATATGACGTAAAAACCGGTATTCTGCAACTGCGTATACTTAAGCGTTTTTGTTGAACATCGCGCGTTAACATCAACTTTTACTTACGAAAGAATTGATGACGTAGTATTTACGATCATTTCAAACTGATATCAATTTATATGGTACATGTTGAGGTAAGGTGTGACTATAATTTAACAATGGAATAATTTGAAATGGACTTTTACCTGAGACACAATGAATGAAAAGAAGCAGACAACCAATTCGGAAGTAGACCATAAACGTGTAACATTCGCTCAAGTTGCTGGAAAAATGGTTCCTTCTTGTCCCCATATTTGATAATCTCTCAACTAAATTTTTTGTATTATAAAAATGTAATCCTTTTTTTATTTCATGTTCATAGAAATTATTTGGATATTGTATCTGTTCACTTCACACTGTTTGCACTATTTCATATTCTTTTTCACAAACAGAACAAAATCAAAGACACTCTATTAAAAAACACGCAAAAGTGAAGAATCAACCGAATTCTTAATTAAATGCGACTCTAGAGATCGAATGTCACGAAATGACACTTCTTGTTCAACTGTCACTAAGCTTGTGATGATGCACTGGCGGTCTTCTCATAGCTGAAACGAAAATAAAAAAAACGAGCAAAATTAAATAGTATCGGCATCGTTTGCTTATCTCTCAATGTATAAAATTTCAATTTATATTTTAGCAGCTTAAGCGACAGCGCCACAATATGAATAGAAGTATTGATTCTCAAGGGATTGCGAGTGGAATAAAAGAGATTCTGTTGTTTTTGCTTCATTCATCCGTACAATCGAATTACCGAAAGAAAGGGGGCGAGTCGATCAGAGTCGAAAAACGTTCGCAATGACGATAGTTTCTGTTTGTGTTTCGCTCTTTAGCTTCTTTTTTGCTCTCTCATGAATTGACCTATTCGAATGGAACTTTGCTCCCATAACTAAGCATGCGGCTTGTGCGACGCGTGACTACATCGAAAATATTAATTTTATTTTTTCATTTTTCTCATTGAATTAATATTGTTTACATTCGTGCAAGTTCTCGCAAAAGCAGTGGAAAAGTACGTTTATTCACAAAATCAGCAAGAAATGTTCATTTGATTTAAGCGGAAGATATTTTATTATAAACATGAATGCGCCAAACATGTGGCTATTTTTACTTTTTGCTCGTATCCAAAATCAATGGCCGAAGCCTTCGGAGAAGAGATTCTATGCAATTCCACTTTTTGATTAAGGATTTTCATTCGAAGAATTCGCTTAAATTTAATAGTTCTATTTTTAAACACATTTTCGTTTATTTTGGTCAAAATTAGTCTGCCAATTTGCCGATTTGCTTGAGCGTCGAGCAAACAATGCGGCACTTATAATTTTTTTATAATGGTTTTCTGCACAATTTACAAACTAAATTTCGATTATCGCGTTAATTTGTTAATGAATGACGCATTTACAAATTGCCGAAATTCCTTTTTTTATTTCTCGAAGCAAATATTAGTCGATAACATGTATTCAGCTGCCGCTAAAAATAGCTGATTTTGCTTTCTTTCCACATCACCATCGATTTTGTTCCGACGAAATGTGAAAATTACTTTTGTTCTTTTCGCTGTTGCGAATGTTAATATGATTAGCTGTTATATGCATGAATATAAATTAATGATAGTGGATCCTTGGAGGGGCATCAACACTGAATTATCGGATTCCAATCACAATACACTAAGTGTTCATAATCGATGATATTGTTATTTTCCATCTTTTGAATAAGTGCACACGCATTTATAATTCAAAAAACTATCCAGGAAATGTGAAACGAATGTAGTTGAAACTCTTAATTGTCGGCTGATACGGTTTTCTCTGAATTCATATGCATTTCCAAATCACTGCATTTGTTAGCTATGATTACATAATATGTGTGATAGATGAGTGTCGGTTGCCTTTTCAACGGCTGTATCGCTTTTGTTACCCTATTTGTGCTTAAATAAACGAACACATACTATATATGAAATATTCTTTCCACAAATTGCTCTCAACATTCAAAACGAAATTTATTTAGTATTTTTCCCGAATGAAATTTAGACCAGGAATGACACATTTATTCTACTATTGGATGTGTTCCTAGAAAGACGCGCTTTTTTTTGTTCAAAAAACCATTTATTTATGTATGAAAATGAAAATACATGTCATTCAAAATATTGTCCATCGGAAGCTACGACTTTTTCCCATCTTTCAGGCAATTTATGGATTCCATCCCAAAAGAATTGCTCATTTTTCAGAGCGAAGAACGAATCGAGCCATTTTTTGATACCTTCAACTGAAGTGAACCGTATTCCGGAGAGGTGATTCTGCATCGACCGAAACAAGTGGTAATCGGAAGGGGCCAAGTCTGGGCTATAAAGCGGGTGAGGCAGAATTTCCCATCCGACGTTTTCCAAATAGTTTTTAACAGGCACCGCAACATGTGGCCGAGCATTGTCATGATGGAAAATTATTGACTCATGTCTAGTCGCATATTCCGGCCGTTTTTGCTTAATTGCTGCATTCAATTTGATCAATTGTTGTCGGTAGCGGTCCCCATTAATGGTTTCACCTGGTTTTAGCAGCTCATAATATAGCACACCCTTCTGATCCCACCAAATACAGAGCATTACCTTAGCACCATGAATATTCGGCTTTGGTGTCGATTTTGCAGGCTTGCCGCGCTTCGTATATGATTTCTTTCGCTTCGGATTATCGTAATGAATCCACTTTTCATCATCAGTCACAATACGATGCAAAAAACCCTTCCGTTTTTGCCTTTGAAGCAGCTGTTCACAAGTGAAAAATCGCCTTTCAACGTCTCTCGGCTTCAATTCATATGGCACCCAATTTCCTTGCTTTTGAATGTATCCAGCTGCTTTCAAGCGTTTGGAAATGGCTGAGTGAGTGACTCCCAATGATTTTGCAAGTTCTTCTTGAGTTTGACATGGATCTTCATCAAGTAATGCCTCCAATTCGTCGTCTTCAAACTTTTTTGATGGACCTGGTCGCTCTTTGTCTTCTGTATCGAAATCACCACTTCTAAACCGTACAAACCACTCCTGACACATTCTAATGCTTACAGAATATTCAGGGTAAGCTTCAATGAGTAAACGTTGCGCTTCTGTTGCACTTTTCTTCAAATGAAAGTAGTGTATCAAAACTTCCCGCAAATGTTGTTTTGAAGGCACGAAATTAGACATTTTCGATTATGATAAAAACTTCTGCAAAAATACGACTGTTCACTTTGACACTTGTAATTCAATAGATTTTTTGATGCTCTTTAAGATAGAATAGCTGTCACTGTCAAAAAAATGGCGCGAGTGAATCGAAACGAAGTTAGTAACGATGCGCGTCTTTCTAGGAACACACCCAATATATAGTTTCGGCGTTGTTTGTTTCAGTTTCGGTAATTCTTGTAGTTTGAGCTCTCGGTGTGATTTACAGCCGCCACTGAATTATATTTGAAAACATGTGTTGAAGCGAGAAAGTGATTATGTCTATGCCGTCTTTTCGTCTGCTTTTAATTACCCTTTAAAAGCATTTGATTGATGCAAACGCCATTGGTTTATATCAAAATGAGCCCACGAATGTGCGTCAAAAGTGCACACCACATTCGAACGAGTTGATGAGTGGAGATTTGATTGTGTTTCGGTTCAAGTGAAATGTGAACTGTACTTGAAAAACGTAGTCAAAATTCTCGAAAAAATTGAAAAGTTTGCTATGCATTTCCGTCTCCGACAAACGCATTTTATTTTGCCCGTCTTCCTCAATTCATTTATATCTGTTGAAATACCCGCTCAGTGATTTTATTTGGAAAATGAATGTTGAGCATTGTTCTGGGTCAACAATGTCCACTTGTTCGCTAGTAAACATAGTTCAGTCAGACTTTTTCCAATGTATTATGGTTTATAATCGTGTCATGAACTCTCAACAGATTCATTTTATCATGAATCTTGAATAATTTATCTTTTGAAATGTTCTGTCATGTAAATATATGTTGTACATTTTCGAAATTTTCAATGCTTACTTGATTGATAGCTTGTGCATTTCAAAAATTTGAGTGAAATATTTGTTTATGTTTCCGTTTTTTTTTTTTGGCAGACATCCGATTTCGATTCGAATCATTGTTTCATGCGTCAATGAAATCAAAAGAGACAAGAGCGTCCTGTGCGATAAGGAGATTAGAGTAAAAACTTAAAAACTTTTCGAATTTTCACTCTACACAGCCTTTCAAACTCACAAATTATGGCATAAATCTACGTCCATATCGGTCAACCAATGCCCCCGCATTGCCATTTGACTTCATTCCCCACGATATAATTCAGAGCATAATATCGGAATTTGCATATCATTTGTCTGCTTTTAATAAAATAATGGCAAAAAATGTTAAGTGCAACTCGCTTTCGTGGTCGCAACATTCATTCGAGTCGCATAAAATCTAGACGCTGTAATAAAATTCATTACTTTTGGTTTTCGGATGAGGTTTCAGAAAGGTGTGGCTGCAAATTGACTAGGAAAATGACATCATTCATTTTAGCGAGAATAATGACAACAGAAAAGTTCATAGGCGCGTTTGGATTTTCTAATAATGGAATGGATAAAGTTAGAATTTCATTTCAGTGAAACAGATATGAAGAATTTCCTCTGTAAACTACGACTCAGCTGAATATATATTATGTCACTCTAGTTAATTTTCTTGAATCATTTGAAAATGTTCTTTTTTTCCGACACGACGCGAATAGAAGGTTTTAGTGCGATTCAGTTTTAGTGCGAGTTCGATTGGGTGCTTGGTACGAGGTGTCACCAAACCACAGGTGATGCCGTCTTCATAAGACATTTGACAATTTATGGAAGTTTTAAATTATCGGTGATTAGGTTGATAAAAACTTTTGACTTTATATGCAGGACTGAAATGCCAATTTTCATGATAGTTTGACAAGTTTTTTGTTGATTGTCTGTCATTTCTGCTGGAACCATTAAAACATTTCATCAAATGAGTTGACTTTTTCATTTAAAGAAATGATTTTATTGATATAATTTGGCTGTAAATTGATGCGAAAATATCGATTGAATCATCTATTCTTCTCCACGACAACAATTATTATTGGCACTTATAAAGCTGTTATCTGTGTTGGCATTCGAAATTTCGAGAGCTCAATTAATATAAATTGGGAATTCTAGATGGTTTCATAGAATCGATTTCGAAAAACAATCAACCAATTCATTTTCGCGGTAGACTGCAAATAAGAGAGAGATTTTATAAAATGCCTGAATGATTCATTGAATTTCAACACTTCACACATTTGAAATGATGGAAAACATGAGCTATTATAGAACATCTTATTGCATCATTATTTGTTCACACCAACTCTGAGTTCCGAGCGTTTTGTAGATTAATTTTGGAAATTCTTTATAACGGGAAATTCCAAACGAAACATTGCAGGTTTCGACAACATATTTGAAGAGGCGTTGATTCGAATGGTTTCTCTGACAGCTTCATCATTAATTAGTTAATGTAATCAATTTATGCATTGCAGCATTTCAGAAATATCGATTGCAAAATGTCAGAATGAATTGTTAAGCCATTTTCGGTTGAAAATTATTTGACAAGCCCATTTATTTTACTAATTTGCATCCAATCGAATGCATAATCTAGATAGACATTCTTGGAAACATCAGACAATCCACGAGATTTATTCAATCAATTATCAATTAGACTAGGTATATATTTTTGGTATTTGCAGCGCAGTGCTGTCTCTTTAACTTAGAAAATGCCGTGTGATATTCGTTTGTTGACTGAAAATGTGACATCGTCATGGAATGAGCTCACTCCAGTCGAAAAAAACTGGCTATGATGATTTTGCATCGGTTGAAGCAATGTTGTATGCAAAACATTACCTCGCATGTTTGCTAGAAGATTTCATCTCGATAGACGAATCCAATTAGCACAGATGTTGTTGCAATGCTATTTCAGTGAATATCATATCCGAGATGCTCAAGGTCGATTTTCGTCATATGTTTTCTATTTTTACCATTGTTTTTTTATATTTCCGGAAGGCAAAATATGAATGTATGGTCTCAATTCGAGCTCTCATTCCTGTTGCACATTGAACACCTGTTATTGCAGCAACTAGTTTTTGCTTACATCGACATCCAGAGGATTGATTTATTTTAGTCTGACGTAAATAAGCGAGACTCGGATGTCAAAGTGAAAAAATACGACAGAAACTTGAAAATGACAGCCGAGTACTCCCTAAATAACAAAGCGGTTTTTCACTTTGCATTTGCATATACGCACAAACACAATTGGTTGTGGTGCTTGAAATTGAGTGGGCCGCCGATACCAAACAGAAAATTGTATACCGTTCAACACGAAGTCCCCCATTCATGAGCGAATTCAAAGATCGGCCACATTATTATTAAATTAACTTGAACATGAAATAAAAAAAAAAAATATATTATATAAATTAATGGAAGCGGATGGCGTGCCGTTTAACGGTAATATTCAAGTCGCTAAGATGTCTACATTCGATAAAATATATAGGCTTTGGAGCATTCTATGGTTAATGTCAATGGGCAAATATGTGCACTTCATAAAATGAACAGGATCTTTTTTACGGCTCTGGTATGCATGTTCGGCGAAATGATGTAATTAAAACGTCCATTCTGACAAATGCACGCATTCGGTTTCATATTTTATTCCAGCCATTTTTGCATAACACCGTTTAATGCATTTTATAGAGGCCATCGATTGGTATGTGCACGGTACTCTGGGATTTCCATCCAAATGCACATAGCTCATAACATAACGCAATCACTGAGCTCCACCAACTATCATGCAATTTATATGAGTTTTACTTCGTTATTTCATTTGATAACTTCTACAAGCATTCTTGAGTTGCGATCCCCGGCCATGAAGTGATTCACACTGCACTCTCCATAATGAAATCGGAGAGTTATTGCAATACAACGACATTTTGATTTGCGTTTCAAAAAAAGTAATTATGATAAAGTATAATCGCACGATATTGTTGAGAAACTACAACTAGAATATGGTCCGAACCTTATAATGGATTTCCGAAAAGAAGATAGTCAACGAGCTAACGTTTTAATTGCAGCAACGTCACATTATATTCGATTTCGTTTTAGTTCATTGTTTTTTCCAAGTCTTGTCATTGATTGATGACTGACTATTTTTCCAGTTGGTCCTTCACTCATTGAACAATTTCCCCTCGACTACAATTACGTAACGATAGCAAATAAATTAGTATATACTTATTAATCGTCCGATCTATTCACAGCCATATCGTTTTATAGACTCTAGAGAGACTTTCTGCATAAAAAGGCCGACGCCACGAAATAAATATATGATCAATATCCAGGGGAGTGAAGTGACGTGACTACGAGCCCTAACTACGCTATGCAAAATACATTGCGTTGTGTTCTACGCACTCTTCCGCTTTTGTGTGGTCGTTACGCCTCTTTATCAATTACGCACATTCGCGCAAATGGCAAATCATCGAATAATTGATTCTATAAAATAATTATGACATATAACGTTTTACGTGTCGAATTATGACCTAACGCCTTATTTACAAGCGCAAAAAGATTCATTTTCGAAGTTGGGTCACAATTAGACAGGAGATCATAATATCGCCACTATTCCCCGATTCTTCTCGTTTCTATCGTTCCGATTGCAGTTGCAGCATTTAAAGTGTATTTTCCAGGGAATCTTTAAATGTACTGTAAATGGGTTCAATATAGTCATTGACATTGCTTCGAGTCAAGATTTATTTTTTTTTTCAATTTCCACAAACTTTGCAATATCTTGAAAAAATGTATAAAATTCAAATTCTAGTTTGTGGAATCCAACGAGAATATACATAATAAAATAAGCGCCAAATTAAAAATTTGGGAATGAGTGTGTAATTTGGATGTGCCCTTGTAGTTATTTTCGTGATCTTACGGTTCAATTCATTAAAAATACATGTCTCGTTTGTCGAATTTCATTGCGCCACCAAATGCAGACCAAATGTGAACTCAACCGTTCGGCTCGTTAACTTTTTCTCGTTCAACTCATTGTCGTCTACTTGATCCTAATGGACCTTTTTATGCGAGTGACCAAGTTCAATTAGGCTTCATTTTCTTTCCAATACTCATAAAACAACAGCGAATGCACACATTATTAGATGATACAGCTAGAGCTAGAGAGCTAAAAATAATTGAAATATCACACAATCATACTTTATTGGAGTTTGTTCATGCGCTTGACATCGAAATTTTGTTTGTAACGCGTGAACACGCGGGAACAGTTATTCAATTCCGATTTTTTTCATTAATGCATTAAATCGATTGACAAATGTATCATTTGATTTAGTTTGATTAATTAGTCCAACGAGCACATGTGACTCACACATCGAGAATGAAGACAATAGTCACACTCAATCAATAGACAATTAGCATGCAAAATGATTTTTTTTTTTTGTTGGTTGGAAATTTGCCGTATGGAAAATGTATTATTTCAAATGCCTTTAATGATTTCTAAGTAGTGAACGAAAGCTAACGGAAAATTATACGAAACATTATTCAAAACAGAGCCACTTCCTTGAATATTTCGCTTCAATATCATTTTTATTCTGTTTACGTATCACAATTCTTCCAAAAATGAAAAGCGGATTGTTTGTTTACATAATTTGTTCGGTCGAATTTTATCACGGTGAAGAAAGTCAAACACGATTTGATTATGGTTAAATTTATGACAATTTTTTTTATCGTAGCGTTCCAGTTTGCTGATTTCTATTGAGTCCGGCCAAACAATATTGTGCAAGTTGTATTCGGTTGATAAAATTGCCGCTATGATTATGCTGAATACGACCAATTAGATTTCAATAAACGAAATATTTCGGAGCGAATACGCAAACTGAAAGATTATAATGCACAGCAATCGAGCTTGTCTAGAAAGTTTGTCAATTTTAAGATAATTCATCGAAACCTACAACATTTTCCAAAGAAATCTGGTTTTAAAAACTTGGTTGCCATATTTTCTTTTTATTTAGGATGGAAATGAATTTAGATCTCTTGCATCTTCCAAAACTGAAGTGAAATAAATTAAAGCATACGGGAGAAACCCAAACCGGTAACGAAATATTTGTACAGGTTAACAAACGTGCAGCGCAATTCCGAGAAATAGATATACATTCACATTAGCTCGAGCTCACATCTACCCAAATCATTGAATGACTTGAATACGTGGTTCAGCTCTTGACACAAACACACGGGCACACAGGCATTCCTGAATATTTGCTTTGACTGGCGGCGATCACGGTGATATCACGCAATAAGTGTTCGTTCGCGGTGTATTTTTTTCTTCTGTATGAGTCATCAAATCCATTGCGATTTGAAAGAGTCCACAAATCGATGTATTGTGGAATTATGAAATAAAGCGTATGATTTTTTTCCGGCCATGAAAAATGAAGCAAGCGTTTTAACAAATTACACATAATCACAGACTCATTTATGGATGTGTATAAGAATGTATGCTTCGTAGATATTTCAAACACATATTTCCATGTACAGTTGAACATTTGGTAAACACTGGAAATTGTCGCCAACAACAAACCATTGCATGCACGATATATATATATATTGATTTCTTATTCAACTTGCGATACAAATTTCAAGTTATACACTTTTTTAATTACCATCAGAAATTCACTTTGATTTGCAGAAGTTTTCTTGAGCAAAACCAAATGAAATGGGATTCACGTGATTGATTTTATCCGTTGACTCAAAACACAGGCAGAGAAATTGTTCTCTATGTTTGTACATATAAATATTCCAATGGAATAATGTTCATCAAGTCACAACACGGAATTTTGCTAGAATAAAATCACAATTCTCTTCAATTGACGTAACGTAGCATCAAGTAAAAAAAACACTTTACACCACAATTAACTGAAATAAGTACTTGAACAAATGAATGTTCGTAGCGAACCAAATGACCAGCGTTGGAAATGTTGAACACGAACAAAAAATATTGTGTTGCGCGCGACCAAACGAGAACTTCACATGGAAACACCGCAAACTTAACTGAATGCTAATAAACGTGAATTGCTACGTCCAACCACTGCACTACGAACAGTTCAGAATGTGTTGGTGTATGATCATATTCGTGCACATGTGTGCGATCATAGTCGTTTGCCCACATCCGCACACACGTATGCTCCTCTCTTAACGAATGTACACATAGTCTTCACTATTCGAACTGATATATTTAATGGCTGTTTTCATCTGTATGGGCTTTTGAAATGTTTTATTTATTTCGTATCTTTTAGATGTCGCGTACACAATTTCAAATCCAAACTCAAACAATAGTGTTGTTCTTTTTTTTCAAGCAACAGCGTCAAAACAATTTTTTGGGGAGCATTGCGTTGTGAGAGCACCGACTGTCCATCGAATAAATAAAAAAGGTGTTAAATGAACAACAAGAAACATTTTAATACCGAATTACTAATATATATCATGTATCAGTGTCACACGAATGTGTGCCGAACGCAATCCAACACTGAGCTCGATATGCAATGAAAAAAATAAAATATTTTTGATACTGGGAAAAAAATCTTATTAGGATTTTTTAGTGCAATAAAACTCACATTGAAAATAACAATAGCAATAAAATCGACTTCTCTATTGTGCATCTCACATTGTATGCATTGAAACAGGTATACTGGCGCATTGTTGTCTCTTCGGGTGAATCGAATTTGTTGGAATTCGGTTTTTACGTTCTCTCATCAAATAATTGCGTCACCAATGTAGCACTCAGACAAAAGCAGCATCGAAGTGCATCAAATATCCTCTCTTTTTTTGTTGTTGCCGCTGATGTTTCTGTCAAGCTGAAAAAACACTCAAATCGTTTGTGATGCTCATCAATTGAAGACATAGATCATGAAGAATAATTGATATTTAATTCAAATGAATTCTCCGGAACACGAACATTTTTTGGTTAAAATTGATTCGTTGAATGACGTTTTTTTCATATACTCGTTTCATATAAGGGTAAAGTGGCCATATTTGGACCTACAACTTTTTATGTACCAAATTCGGACCCAAGCCTTTATTTATATGTGCAATAAGGCTTATTTTAGCAGTTAGATCGTAATTAGAGACTAGGTCCAAATTAGGCCGCTTTACCAGTATTTGTTCTATTTTTTTTTACATTAAATTAATCTATTTTCTGAGCAACTTAAAATATGCTTTCATTTTTTCTCAGTTTGCGATAAATATAAACCAAAAGTATTATCAATACTCAAAAAAATATAATTTATAACAAACCAAAATGAACTTTAGCAACAGCATAGTTGCAAGGGAAAGATGACATCTTTTTATTGTCAACATTCAACTCGTGATAATGCAAAGCAATTTATTCATTTGTACACATTGTGTTCCAAGGAAAAACCTTTTTATCGTTCGTTTTTTTATCTCTTTGCTCAGACAAAAATTTGAAGAGAGTCACCAATGCAGTTGTCAAACGATCTGAATATAACATCGCAACACAATTTTAAACATCATGTCAGTTTTTCGCTTACAATGTTGCTGATATTTTGCAAATAGATAGCATGAACACGAGTAATATAGATAAACAATAATCGCGGAAGTTTTGAGGATATCTTGCTAGATATTTCCGAGATAAAATAAAATTCGATTCACCCGGAGCACTCGATACGTTCGTGCATGAATGTAAAATTTTTAGCGAGAATTTTCTGATATTCATTTTTATCGCGCTCTTTTCTGACGAGGCTCGACGAACAATAAGTAGAAAAGTTGGAAGATTGCGATTCAAAACGCATAGTTTTGACACGGTCTTGTATTTATCGGTCAACAGGACATCAAGAATATAAACAAATTCTCAGAAAATTGACATTTATATATCAGCGATTGTATCTCTTTATTTCCTTGAGACGCCTTTCCGGTGCTGAGCCAGAATAAATAACATTTTTTTCACATAATTTCGCATTTTTCAATGTGACAACTATAAATGTAGTTTTAGTAATGTTGTTCAAATGTAAATGGAAACAAGGCAACAATAAAATTTACGCTAGAAATATTTGGATCTATTTTTGGAACTGGTGAATAGCATGTCGTGCAAGTTGTTTACATATACTGTCGAGTGTCAGCAGAGTAGATAATTTGCTCCTAACTCGGTTGAAGAATAAATAAAGCATTTTAATTCTGGATATTAAATAAACAAAACAACCCTACCGAACCTTCTATGCTCTGGCTCATTTACTAGGTGACTGGCACAAGCCATTCTTCGCCTCGTGATGTCATTTCCGGTGCAGTATATGGAATTCTATTCGATTTGTTTCGAACGCATTATGTTAAATCCCTTTCACAGCATTCACTACTACACCACAGTTGTTTACAACTATAAATATACATCATCACCATGATATCTTCTTTTTATGGCATTTGTGTTCTTAAGTGCACATGTTTTTGCGAGCACATCGGGAAGAACAACAAACCCGAAATTTAAATAAATGTTCTTCATTTCAGGTGTCTCGTGGGCTTAATTCATAGCACTGCAGCTCGCTACACACAATACGTGCAATCAATTTTCCAATGCAGAACAAAAAATTTCTTTCATGCTCCAGCATTCACATATTCCAGCTCAGTTGCACCCAACTGTTTAGCATAAAGCTACTCGAATGTTTATTCGTTGGCATAGAGGAGAACGAAAATATTGAAATACTCTTACTGCGAAATTCGAGTGCAAACGGAACATTCACATGCATAATCAATGACCAGTGAATGCAGCCTACACTAATCTGCGCTTTACATGCACACCGGCACTTCGTTTTTACTACTATCACTGACGCCTCCAAAAGAGAAACATCATTTACATTCGGACGTTTTCATCTGCACCACATCCATTTGCATATCGCATGGATTAGTCGATGTTTTGTGATTGCGGAATTACATTAGACGGCTAATTGCTCTATATCAAGAGAGATTATCACTTTTGCAGTGCCGTTAGTAGCAGAAAGCCGCAAAATGCACTTAAACCATTCAAGTGGTGATTCTCACCATTTTTTTTGGATTTTCCAGTGGAATTGCATGAATCCCAAAGAAACATATTTTGGACTTTTTACGCTCTATTGTACTATTTATTTGAAATGACTGTAAAGTGGATAGTTTTCAAAAAAAAACAGCAGATTATGCACAGTTTTACAATTCACAAACAACAATGACGACTTTGTATTATTATTTCCGACTATTACGGGCAGTTCTGTTCGCCAGCTTGTGCACTTGTGATGCTAGAAAGGTGCAACTGCGCAAGATTTGTCCCGCAAATATTCACAAAAACTCCTGACTTTTTCCATTCGGTTGAAAACAATTTTAATATTAATAGTTTCAGTTTCCTCCAGCGCAATCAATTCTAACAGTAGAATTGTATTACTTTTTGAGAGCCGAAACGAAATGTTTGTTATATCGTAAACATGCCGAATTGCAACCAAGTCCGAATTATAACAAAGTAACTAACAAAGCCTTTTTTCAAAAAAGATATGAAAAATTGGTCTTGTAATATCAGAAGATTTTTTTGCGCTCGTTCAAAATATGATCAAAAAACGTTTAAAAAAAATGTGTATCTTTGCGTTTTTTTAGGAATCCAAACTTTTTATTGGATTGTTACGATTTGGACTATGCTACAATTCGGCATGTTTACGATATTTTTTGAAGAAACTATATGATAATTCTTGGCAGGCACTGTTTATCTTACATCAATCTATCACTGATAATTGAACAGAATTTTAAAGTAATCTTTTGAAAACTGCACAAACAGTAGTTTGCACTTACTCATTGCCACAGCTAATATGTTCCTAGAACAAAACGTTGAGCACAGATGTTATTTTATTTTCTATAAGCTCTGTAAGCTAGTTGAACGGGAGAAAATTGCAAAATTTCGACGTATGAACAAAGCACTTACGCAATCAGAAAGCTTTGAGCTTTTTGATATACAAAGTGCACTGTGTAATTTTTAAGATTTTCGCTAGATGGAGTCTTACGTCAAAAACACTTCATTTGTACTTTTAAATACCAAAAATCAAATATGGCTTTATTTCTTGGTTTATCTGTTTATTTAATTGACAATGCCAAAGAGTTTGCCTTTTTATCTCAATGTTACTATATACACTGCTTATGGATGGAAATATTTGACCTTGACAATGAGAAGATAGATTATTTATTTGGATTTTTCTTTAATTTAATTCTAATTCATTTGCAACTGCGTTGAATTCTTAAATTGCAATTGCATATTAAAAAATTGATTTTGATTCATGATTGTTTTGAATTGTTCCAAGTATTTCGTGTCCAATTCTTTAATTTCTAAAAAGATCTTGGTTTTTAATTAGTGATTTTCACTCTTTTTCTATGAATGCTTTTTGTACTGTCATCTCAACATAGTTTAAAAAGTACAGCATACAGAATCCATTCTCTGCAGTTGCTCCACTTCTTCCACTCTACATTTTACGCATACGTGACAGCTACCTTTTGCATATTTTGACCGATCGTTGCTCGTAAATAAATTCGGTCTTTTTAAATTCGATTTTGCGTGTGCATTGGAAAAAATATCAGAAAATCTGATCTGTTCATAGAAATAAGAATATAAAGGCAATATATTTATTTTGCTGTTACTAAGAACCGATGTTTAATCGCAACCTTTTTGTTGTAACCCCAGACTAAATAAATAGTCGCAAAACTAACATTTCCGCACATTTCTAGAAAGTCTACGGGTCGAATCATCATGTAAGAGAATATATCACACAAAATTTCAAGTTATTGCGATTAAATTTAGGATTGAATAATAGTTCGAATCTGCGTGTAGTTTTAGTAGAAATATAGTTTCTTGTAGTGAAATAAAAAACAGCTCACTTTAATTTCTCAAATCCCTAAAAACGTGGAGATTTTGCGTGAGAATGGTGTTATATATTTCCAAAATGAGCATAATTCATTCCACGTTTACATAGTAAGCATAAATAAGATTCAAATTCATTCCACGTTTACGTTGAACCTTGAAATTGACACTGTTTCGTTCGAAAAAAATATCGTTATCGTGTTAACACATTTTTACGTACAACGAACAACGTACCACACATGGAAAAAAATCTCTTCGGGAATGGTTGCAATTGTTTTTTTTAGGTTCAAAACACATTGAAAACTCATTCCTGGCATTTTGATTTTTTTTTTTGGGCCGATCGATACTTTTACTACATACAGTGATGTGTGCGGGAAAGTAAAATCAGTGCGCAAAATGTATGTTTCTTTTTTTTCAAAAGTGTTAGTGAAGTGAAGTAAGTCTTTGGCATTCAATTATCTTATTTGATTTTTTATCTTATTTGCTCTTGAAACTTTGTGTGTCTCCTCTATTGAATATTTGTACTTTAATCTCTTCGTAAATAGACAACTGCTGCAATAATCAAGAAATAATATTGATAGATAAAATATCATTATACTACATTCAAGAAATCTCCATCATTTGACAATAGTAAATTTATAATAAATGGTCTTATATACAATAAAACTAGTTTTTCCGCACATTTCTTATAACATTTGACGTTAACGTTGATCCATGAACTTTATACTGTTTCGTTCGAAGAACATAGCTGCCATATAAACATTTCCTAAATTTAATCGGAATGACTTGAAATGTCGTATTACCTATTTATTTCGTAAAAATATAATATTCTGAAAGTTTGATAATGATACAATGCGAACTAGACATAATCCCCATCCAAATGTTTCTTAAATATATTGAAAAACAGCGCATTTATTGATTTGACTCCACCAAATTTAGGCTTAACATCAATCGTATATGACGTGCAGAAATGTTTTCATGGCGAATAGAAACCTAATAATTTAAAGCTCCTTCGGATATTTTCTTCAGATAGTTCATCTATGGACGAATATTTGCAATATCCGCAACGCATTTTGATAGAAACCTGAAATACCATTGCTGCCCCTTTTGTTATATATCATTTTATATAATCAAAAAACATTTAGATAATTTACAAATCGCTCGTCATAATTCGTCTTTTCAAATTTGAGAATTTTTGCATTGGATCTAAATAAGAAGGTGTAATATAATTAGAGCCTTTCACCATTTACATAGATGCTCCACATATATTTTTGGTCGTTACCAGGTTTGAATCTAAATCATTGATAATTTTCGCTCTTATCACAAGCACGTACACAACGGTGACTTTCTGAATATGACTGTGAACATATAATGATTAGATGTTTAAATATATTCTTACAAGTTTCTCCTAATTACCACGAGTTCAGTCTTAGAGTGCCATGCGATACATAATAATCGAATTCTCGCAGCATAAATAGTGTTTCTTATTTTATCGTGTTATTTTTTTACTTGATGTAATTCAGAACACGCTGGAAACAGCAGTGAGCGGCCACTTGAATTGCACCTAAATTGAGTATGAAGAATTCAGTAGTGAGGTTAAATTTTCATTTTTCATCGTATCGAAACACTTTTGAAAAAAAAATCGAAATGTTTGCCCCAGGACCATTAAAAAATAATTATAGAAAGCTCGTGGTTTCATCAGAAGCAGCCCATAAATCTATGGAGTTCCTATTGAAAACTTCATCGCTGTTAGGCGTACATAAAATGATGATGAAAAAAAATAAAATATTATTATTATTATATTAGAATAATTTGATAACATTTATATAAAAAATTTGCTTATTATTATTATTCAAAGCGGCAGTATTTTGCTGAATTAACCACTTTGTGGAACCAACAAAGTAAAACTGTGATGAATGAGGAAGTTGAGCAAAAGCGTGATGAAAGTTTATCCTGCTTTTGCCTCCCTTCAATTTGTTCATCAAGCCTTCACCTAGAAAAAGCATAAACCTTGCAATGACTCAACAAATTATGGCGCTAAAAATGTGCGGCCGAAAAATATTGACTATAAAAATCCTGGGCAAAAATGGGATGAAACAATTATTCATAAGAAGAAACAACGTGATATTTTTTTAATTTTCCGCACACACCACTGTGTGTAGTAAAAGTATTGCGATCGGTCCAAAAAATTCAAAACGTTCGAAATAAGATTTCTATGCGTTTTGAATCTAGAAAAAACGATTGCAACCATTCCCGAAGAATTTTTTTGTCCGTTGTCCGTTGTCCGTTGTCCGTTGTCCGTTGTCTGTTGTCCGTTGTACGCAAAAATTTGTTAACACGATAACTCAAAAAATTGAGATTAGAATTGATCAAAAATTTACACACACATTGATCTTCATTAGGAATAGAATCCTATTAATTTTAAGCTCAATCGGATCATGTCTTCGGGTAGCTCAAGTGGGACCAATTCAATCAATAGGCTATTTTTTAATATTAGGAGAACAAATTGAAAACCGCGCAATACAACTAAGAAATAGTTGTATGGAGACTATGTCTAGTTTGCATTGTATCATAATGAAACTTTTAGGTTATTATTTTTTAATTACATTTCATAACGACTTGAAATTTTGTGTGATTTATTCTCAAAGTTACAAGATGATACGATATGAAATAAACATAACCCGTGAACCCGTAGACTGTCGGGAAATGTGCGGAAAAGTTAATTTTACGTATGTAAGAAAATTCATTTTTGGAGAAAAAGAGTGAGAAAACATTCCATCCCGTCCTCAAGAAACATTATGGTGGGTTTAAAATCTGAAACGATTCGAAACCGATTTGCATAAGAAAAAAAATATCACGAGGTTTCACGAATGAATTTTATATGTTTGTTTTACAAAGCCATGAAAATATATCACATTTTCATTTTCGAGCAAATAATTTCATTATGAATTACTCAAAAGATTTGCGATATGATAAAAATCTGATTTCACTATTGAATGCCTCGTACCCAAATTAAGTGTTTCTATTTTTATTATAGAAAAATGTAAGTCATTGTTTAACATCATATGTGGATATGTGTATACTGGTAAAGTGGCCTAATTTGGACCTAGTCTCTAATTACGATCTAACTGCTAAAATGAGCCTTATTGCACATATTAATAAAGGCTTGGGTCCGAATTTGGTGCATAAAAAGTTGTAGGTCCAAATATGGCCACTTTACCCTTATATGAATTTTTACTAAGAAAAACTCAGAAATGTCACATTGAACTGTGTGTTATGTACCGATTGAGGGTGGGCAAATAATACGGCCGAATTTAGATGTAATTTATTTGAGTGAATGCGAAACAATACGTTCATATTAACAATATTTGAAAATTAAAAAAATCGGTTCAAGTGCATGCACAGCAATCAACATTTTTTTTCATTTTTATAGCGACTTCTAATCGTACTTTGTTCCAACTTTGTTGTTTTGCGTCATTTATAGGAGAACTAGAAAGTTTAAAATTTCAACAAGAAATAAGAAAATTGATCGATCTGATGTGGATGAAAATGCTGGGTCATTGAATTACTTTAGATTGGTAAGATTCTATCTTTTATTTTGGTTTTCTTCGAATTTGATTGTAGCTTCATTCAAATTTCAGTATCGATTTGCGTCAAAATGGGATATCATATTGATATTGATTGGCATCATTTCTACATTTTTCAAATCGATTTCCTTGCCATTGTTTATCATTCTCTATGGTGAATTTACGACATTGTTGGTCGATCGAACGCTGGGGAAAGGAACGAGCTCAACGACGACATTCCTACCAATATTAGGCGGCGGAAAGATATTGTAAGAAATAATAATTTCGTTTGCGGTTTGTTGCCAACCAAAACTAAGAGATCACTTTCATAACAACTAGAACAAATGCAACCGACGAGGAAAATCGTCATGAAATCATTAATGATTCAAAAGCATTCGGATTTTTATTACTGATAGTATTGACTATGCAGTTGATATCGAGCATCATATGTGTTGATTGTTTCAATCATGCGGCGATTAGACAAATATCTCGCATTCGTATCAAATTCTTTCAATCATTGATGTCCCAAGAGATCGGTTGGTATGACGTTGCCAGCAGAAATAATAATTTTGCCGTTCGAATCACCGAGTAAGCATATGTATATTTGAAAGTATAACCAAGTCAAAATAGCTCAACATCTAACGTAATTTCACATGTAGAGACATTGAGAATATTCAAAACGGAATCGCTGATAAGGTCAGCAATTTTCTGGATCTGGTAATAGTCTTTGTGATTTGCATTGCAATCTCTTTTATTTACGGCTGGAAACTGTCTCTCGTTGTGATATCATATGTACCAATAGTGACTATAGTGAATTTTGTCACTGGGAAGGTAAATCATATTACTTTTGATGAGTTCAAATTCTCGAAAACAATCAACTTTCACGGTATTCGCAATTGTATTATACAATAGATTCTGACAGCATCGTCAGTCAAGGAATTGAACGCTTATTCAGCGGCTGCAAACGTTGCTGAAGAAGTATTGGGCGCCATTCGAACCGTTTTTGCATTTGGCGGCGAAAAAATAGAAATTGAACGATACAATAAACGATTGATAAATGCAAAGAAAGCGGTCAAAATAAAAGGTTTATTCGCCGGACTCGGAGATGGCATCGCTCGTTTCCTATTTTTCGGAAGCAATGCACTTGCATTTTGGTATGGCGTTCACCTTGTTCTAGATGATCGTGATAAAATCGACAAGGAATACACACCAGCTACATTAATGATTGTGCGTTTCTTACTTTCAGCTAATTTTCACGATTATATTCAATAATAAACTTCTAATGTGTTTCTTCAGACATTCTTCGGTTTATTGTGCGGTGGTCAGAATATTTCAAGAATAGCTCCATTTTTGGAGTCATTTGCTGTTGCTCGTGGATCAGCTGCGAGTATTTTTAGAGTAATTGATCGCACTTCTAAGATCGATTCCATGTCGAATGAAGGGAAAGTGCAAAATTTCAGTGTTCAAGGGAAAATATCATTCAAAAATGTACACTTTAGCTATCCATCTCGATCGGATGTTCCGGTACAGTTATTTGAAATAAACCCAACCATTTGAAACATTTCAAAAAGAAAATGGTTTTTTGCTTCAGATTCTTCGAGGACTAGATTTTGAAATTCAAGCTGGTCGATCGGTGGCGTTGGTTGGAGACTCTGGAAATGGAAAATCCACTTGCCTACAAGTAAACAAATTACAGAATTTACCTTTTGACACTTTTTTCTTAAACTCAAATTCGATTGACAGCTTTTGCAGAGATTTTATGATCCTAACGAAGGTCAAATCTTGATCGATGGCAATGATATACGAACGCTGAATATCAACATGTTGCGTTCGAATATTGCAACAGTCGGACAAGAGCCATGCCTATTCTCAACCACGATCGGAGAGAATATTCGCTACGGCAATCCCGATGCGTCTGATAAAGAAGTGGTTGCAGCGGCTCAAATGTCTGGTGCCCATGATTTCATTGCTCAATTACCCCAAGGCTATAATACAATGGTTGGCGAGAAAGGTTCCCAAATATCTGGTGGTCAAAAACAAAGAATAGCTATTGCCCGTGCAATGATTCAAAATCCAAAAATATTGCTGTTGGATGAAGCAACATCGGCCCTCGACTATCAGTCTGAAAAATTCGTTCAAGAAACACTCGATAAAGCGAGTGAAGGTCGAACCACAATCACAGTTTCTCATCGTCTGTCTGCCATTCGAAATGCTGACCGGATTTTGTTCATTGACAAAGGACTTGTAATTGAGGACGGAACTCACAATCAGCTAATGGCAATGAAAGGGCGATATTTTGAAATGATCGCAGCCGGGAAATTCGAACAGGAAAAGGAAAACGAAGTTGAATTCATTGATCAAAAAGGCGAATTGAATGAACATCAAGATACCCAAAAAATTGTCGGAAACAATGATCAAAGTGACGAACAAGACTATTTCCAAAGATTTTCCGTTGATGATATGGAAAACGATAAAAAGGAAACTAGAGAAAATATTGAATATTGGAAAGTTTTCAAACGTATTTTATATCTATCGAAACCAGAATGGCTGATCTTGGTTTTAGCTATAATTTGTGCGTGTCTCATCGGTGCTTCGTTACCCATTTTTGCGATTTTATTCGGTGACATTTATGGCGTAAGTTATTTCCTAGAATTAAGCTATGCACCGATGGAGCTTGCAGGCATTTCGTTCAGATATTATCCCCTAGGTATTAGGATTGATCATAACACCAACTATTGGAATGAGTATCAAGTATTATTAATACGAAGTTGGTGCGAGTAATAAGATGAGCAATTATGTTGATCCCTATGTTATTGTTAAACAGTGGATGATGCCAATGAATGAGCTTATAAGAAAAAACATGGCCAAATTTCACATGGATTTTCCGGGAATTTATGATGATCTAATAAAAAAAAATATATAGCTTTCAGACCTTCGGAAATATCCGAAAAATCCGCTGGAAGTTTGTCCATTATAATTTTCAGTTGCCAATCATCGTGATGTCGTATGAAACACGCTATATTTTTAGTTTGAACTCATGATTTAGTGAAAATGTGTTCGATGAGGATGACAAATGTCGAAATGCATCCGAAACATTATTTTCACTTTTGTTATATTAATTGGACTTTGCGGTAATCAAATTTTGTAATTTTTTAATACAAATCAAAAAGAATATACTTGAAACCTATCCTATAACTCAGTATTAAGATCGATCCTTATATCAATACTCATGTTGATACGGCTATTAAGATTGAATTTGATACTTCATGACATCCTAATAATGAACAAATATTAACAAATTCGGATTTGACACATCTTTATATCTAAAAAGTTTTTTCGTTCTTTGCATATAGGCATTATCATTGGGAGATGCAAATTTGGTATTGGAAAAAACACACACACGATGCATTTTATTTCTGATTGTTGGTGTAGCTATATGTATCTTAGCGTCATTACAAACATTCTGGTTTTCAAAGGCCAGTGTCAATATAGTGACGCGAATTCGGTAATCATTCACTGAAGATGATTTTTTATTTATTATTCATGAAATATTTTTTGAAATAGATCAATGACATTCGCGGCGTTGATGCGACAAGAATGCAGTTGGTTTGACGATGAGAATCATTCAACTGGAGCACTCTCAGCCCGACTCACTGGTGATGCTGGCAGCTTACAGAGTGTACGTTCCAATGTTCTAAATGAAAACGAATTTGACCCCTTTTATTTTCAACAATAATTTTTAGGTAATTGGCTCTGCGCTCAGTATTACTTTTCAGTCAATTTCAACTATAATTATTGGATTTATTATGGCAATCATTTACTCCTGGAAATTGACAGCTGTTTGCGTATTCGCCATCCCATTGTCTTTGCTTATTGTTGTATTGGAAGCTAGGTAAAAGTTCATTATATTAAATTTAATTACTAATTGCCAAACTTTGTAATACTACTCTTACATAAAAAGAAGCTTGAATCCAAGCTTCGAAACACCAGAAAATATTTTAGTAGCACCATATTTCGAATTAAATTTCTAACTAGTAAAATAATAACTAGATAGAAATCGATTCAAAATAAAATTATTTCGCTTGATTTGTCTCGAAAAATGTTTTTAAATCAAATATCGAATACATGCAGTGTTATTAATTATTAATTATATCGAAATATTTTTGGAATATTCACTTCTAATTATGCAGTGAGCATATTGTTTTGATCCAATCATAATGTCTTAATAGCCAGTGGCGGTATTTTTCACACTTATTTTCCAAAAAATTATTATTATTTTACAATTATGTAAGTTTGTAATAATATCAATTGGAGGATATTTATTTGAATTCTAATATTATGATACGCAACAGTATTATTCTGTTCATATTCGGTAAGACAATCTTATTTTTTGGTTAGTATTTCGAAGTTTGGGCGAACGTCTATTAGTCCATCTGAAGTTTAAATCTGGATTCTTTTAGACACATATCCAGAACAGCCCTTTTAGAAAAGAAGTCAACTGAAATCGCAACAAGAATTGCAACTGAAGCCATATGCAACATTCGAACGGTGGCCGGTCTAAGTAAGCTGATAAAATATACAAAAATTCAACTGTCTTATAAACGTGTTCAAGTGACATCTTTCGATTATTTTTGAAGGGTGAATTTATATCACTGCATAAATGAATCGGTAAGAATATAAATGACCCTCAAAAAAAGTTTTTATTCATGCCCCGCAAAAAAGGTTAAAATAAAAAATCAATCCCCATGAAGAAAAATGTATTTTGCGGGAAATGGTAAGAGATACAGTTTCAGGCTTTTTTATCTTAACTTTTTTCATGAGGAAGAATTTGAAAAAAATCTTCGTGGGTCATGAATTTCCTTACCGATTCAAATTGCAGTTGCTGTAATCTCTGAATTTTGACAATAGACTACGTCCTTACAATTCCTTTCTTACTTGCTGAAAATTGTGATATTATTTAAGTAGGACCACAAAATTGGAACATGGAGAAGCGAGCAATGTACAACTAAATTAGAGCTTTCCTTCTTAGATAGACTTCAAAATTCATAAAAAGTGGTTATTTGAATACGTTCACTTGAAATTCAATGCATCCATTAGCGTTATTATTTTCTTCAATAACATTCAGGACAAGAAAAGCACATGATTAAACGTTTTGAAACTGAAATGTCAAAAGTGTTCTCGAAGATTCATAAGGCAATTATGTGGCGTGGTTTGGTCAGTTCAACGGCATACATTATCCCAATTATTGCCTATGACGCTGCCCTTTGCTACGGTGGTTTTTTGGTAGCCAATAGAGAAATGCACTTCGAACAAGTCATCAAGTATATATCTTTCAATTACCATAATATATAAGATGATGCAAAATAAACTCAATATTCCCCAAACTTTTTCAGAGTGACTGAGGCTTTATTGTATGGAACTATGGTATTGAATCAAATGATGATTTTTGTACCATCATTCACAAAGGCTCTTGTTGGAGCACATCGACTTTTGCAAATAATCGATCGAATTCCAATTATTAGTTCACCGATCGTAGCTAATAAAAGTCGGAAGCCAGATAAAAGCAACAACATCGAATACAAGAAGATTGATTTTCGCTATCCAACTCGGCCAGATGCTCAAATTCTTATGGATTTCAACTTGCAGGTGATGGAAGGGAAAACGATTGCTTTGGTTGGTCCATCAGGTAGACACATTGGATTCCCCATATATGATTGAATTGTGGTTGAAAAGACGGAAGAATCCCTTACAATTTATCTTCAACATATTTTGAATAGGCTGTGGCAAATCAACATGTATTCAGCTATTGCAACGATTGTATGACCCCGAACATGGTCGCATTTATATTGGGCTAGACGAAATATCTCAGGATATTTTTCTGAAGGATTTGCGATCGAAACTGAGCATTGTATCGCAAGAGCCAGTGCTTTTTGACAAAACAATCGCTGAAAATATTGCATACGGAGATAATTCACGGGAGGTAACGATGGAGGAAATTATGGATGCAGCTAAGGTGGCCAACATTCACAGTTTCATTGTTCAATTGCCATTGGTATGGCATCAGGTTCGAACATATATTGCGAACAATATGATCTAAATTATTCATCAATTTTAGGGCTATGAAACAATTGCCGGTAGTAAAACTTCACAATTATCTGGGGGGCAGAAGCAACGGATTGCGATCGCACGTGCATTGATTAGAAATCCACGGATTCTCTTGTTGGACGAAGCAACATCTGCTCTTGATTTACAAAGTGAACAGGTATTTCGGAATTGATTCATTCTCTCAAACTCGATTTTTATTGAAAACCATTTCTACAGGCTGTTCAACAAGCTCTGGACACAGCACGATCGGGTCGCACATGTTTGGTGATTGCCCATCGATTGAGTACAATCCAAAATGCCGACGCAATCTGTGTTTTACGTGGTGGCAACATCGTTGAATATGGAACTCACAACGAACTAATAGCATTGGGTGGACTTTATACCCGTTTATACAACGCTCAAAAATAATAATTTGAAAATCTTAGAAATGAACGCATTTTTGTGAAATTGCTTCATATAGATGAATAGGTTTACTTGCATAATTTTCACTATTTTGCTTGTATTTAGTTCACTGTCCAGAGTAAAGTTTAATTATTATTATTGAATGATAAGTGGCACGGATTGTTTTATTTTGCTTCAATTAATATTGCGGAACTTAATTTATTGATAGGCTAACAAATTTTCAAATACGTATTATAAAACTTTATATAGCATGTATAATTACATCGCATTCCATTGCTACATCCCTTTATATTCTATATTCTTCATTTTAACCATCTTCTGAGAGTCAATTGATATCAATGTGTATCATATGAATTATCCACGTCTCACCGACTAAATTTCCTTAATGACTTGAACTATGAACGATTTTCGTCATTCATATTTCTTTAGTTTGTTCTTTCCCATGTGTATGTTGGTTTTTATTACTCTCGCTTAAAATAGATTCTGTACCTCAATATTTCCTCTTTTAGATATACTTTTTGACTCATCGATTAGAATTTAGTTAGTTGTTAAAATGTAAATTATATTTTATGTCATTTCCAATGTAACACTCGAAATGTGAAGACACAAGCTCGTCTTAATTTTTAATAAAATAAAGTTATGGCAAAGTATCTTGTATTTTCTTAAATATAACCATCACTTATGGTTATAATGTTTACTGTGTGATTGCAGTGATCGGAATGGATGAACAAACATTTTGGAATCCACATACTTAGAATCCATAGTAAGGAATAATTAATTCTTCGTTTATCACTATAATTATGCGGGAGATTGATCATTTGTACATTTAATTTACAGAAATTCATTGAACGAATTGAATATTTTTGCGTCGAAAGCAACCACGTTTTCTTTATTAATGGAACAAACTACAAAACATTACTTATCTTCTATTGTATTTGATAGTTTTTTTTTTTTTTTTTTTTTGCTAACTATTAAATATTCCAAAATATTCCCATTTTCGCTCATTTTCACTCATGAGACTTTTATTTGAAAATATAATATGTCTCCTATATATCAAGTGAATTATTACTTTTCCGCACACACCACTGTGTGTGGTAAAGGTATTGCGATCGGTCCCAAAAATTCAAAACACTCGGAATAAGTTTTCTATGCGTTTTGAACCTAGAAAAAACGATTGCAACCATTCTCGGAGAAATTTTTTGTCCGTGTGTGGGACGTTGTACGTTGTCCGTTGTCCGTTGTACGTTGTACGTTGTACGCAAAAATTTGTTAACACGATAACTCAAAAAATTGAAACTAGAATTGATCAAAAAATTGCACACACATTGGTCTTCATTACGAATAGAAACCTTTCAATTTTCGGGTAGCTCTAGTGTCGTCGAATCAAAAACTGGGCTGTTTTTCAATAAAATTAAGAAGTATTGGGAGAACAAATTGAAAACCGCGCATTTTTTTCAAAATTTCGATCTTTATTATGGAAAAATGGTTACAAATTGATTATTCAAAGTATTGTCCATCGCTAGCCACAACTTTTTCCCATCTTTCTGGCAAATTACGGATTCCGCGTCGAAAGAAATCTGTGCTTTTTTCGGCTATCCATGAATCGACCCATTTTTTGCATTCCTCGTAAGAATGGAAATGCTGTTCAGCCAGGCCATGTGTCATTGATCGGAAGAGGTGGTAATCGGAAGGGGCAATGTCTGGGCTATACGGCGGGTGGGGTAGGACTTCCCATCGAAGCGTTTCCAAGTAGGTTTTAACGACCTGAGCAACATGTGGCCGAGCGTTGTCATGTTGCAAAATAACTTTATCGTGTCTTGCGACCGTTTCCGACCGTTTTTCCTTCAGTGCTCGGCTCAAACGCATCAATTGAGTTCGGTACAATGCTCCTGTGATGGTTTCGTTTGGTTTCAACAACTCATAATAGATCACGCCGAGCTGATCCCACCAAATACACAGCATTAGATTCGAGCCATGAATGTTCGGCTTTGGCGTCGATGTTGATGCGTGGCCGGGGTAACCATACGATTTTTTTCGCTTCGGATTATCGTAATGAATCCACTTTTCATCACCAGTCACAATACGATGCAAAAAACCCTTCCGTTTTTGCCTTTGAAGCAGCTGTTCACAAGTGAAAAAACGGCGTTCGATGTCTCTCGGCTTCAATTCGTATGGCACCCAATTTCCTTGCTTTTGAACCATTCCCATGGCTTTTAAACGATAGGAGATGGATTGTTGTGTCACTCCCAATGATTTTGCAAGTTTTTCTTGCGTTTGACACGAGTCTTCATCGAGTAATGCTTCCAACTCCTCGTCTTCAAACTTTTTCACTTGGCCTGGACGCTCTTTGTCTTCCACATCAAAATCACCACTTTTGAACCGCGCAAACCACTCCTGGCACGTTCTAATCGACGGAGCATATTCTGGATATGCTTCGCATAACAAACGATGACTCTCGGAAGCATTTTTCTTCAGATTAAACCAATAAAGTAAAACTTCCCGCAAATGCTGTTTTGTAGGCACGTAGCTCGACATTTTCAACGCAATAATAAACTTGTGTATTCAACTGAATGATAAGTTTGACAGATCGTTTTCAATGTATTTTTTTATCCTCTTTAAGATACAATTGCTGTCAAAGTCAAAATAATGACATCTATGATAGATATGAAGTTAGTAACGAATGCGCGGTTTTCAATTTGTTCTCCCAATATTTATATGGGGACTATGTCTATTTGAATTTGAATTTGAATTTATTTAGCCACACAGATTTCTCTCAAAGGTTACAGCGATATAGCAAATAGTACATGGTAGTAATAGTGTAACAACATGAGTGAGACAGTCTGATTAACGCGTTAGCCGAAGAAGACATCGTCATGCCTAACGCATTCAAAACGAGTCCCTAACCCTCTTCGGCTGACTGCTCAACTCAAAATAGCCTTAGGCTCTAAAGAAACAAAACAACACTTTGAGAATCCAAGGTTTTATAATATTCGTAGGCTAGCTTCCTAATTTGATTTACGCTCAAATTAAAATAAATTAGGTGATGCAATTGATTATAAATACGAGATATTCGAACAATTGGCTGATGTAGACCATAATTTGTCCTCTGGAAATCAACTTAAATGGCGTTGTGTTGAAGACGAACATTGGTTCTGGTATTGAAATTTACCAACCTCAAAAGCTGAGGGACGTCTAATTCACCAGAGAGCAACTTAGCAAAGAAGGTTACATCAGCAACGATTCTTCTCGTTGCCAGCAGTGGCAAGTTTAATAATTGGATTCTGTCCCTATATGGCGGCAATACAAAATTGACTCTTAGGAACATGCCACGAAGAGCAAAAATCCACTTCACCCACGCAGGTGGGAATCCTAGACGTGACAATTTATTACATAAAGTGAAATGATTTACTTTGTCGAATGCTTTCGTAAAGTCTGTATAGATCACATCGACCTGCTTTCCACTAATCAAATTACGCACCACGAATTCTACAAGATTTGTGGTAGTCGATCTCTTTGGTTGAATATATATTTTTTCAAAAAAAAATGACAAAAAACTTCAAAAAAAATAATCAACCGTCAAAAATATAACAAAAAACGTCAAAAAAATGAACAAAAACATCAAAAATATGAACAAAAACATCAAAAATTTAAATCGTCAAAAAAAATAATCAATCGTCAAAAAAATAACCAAAAACGTCAAAAAAATGAACAAAAACATCAAAAATATGAACAAAAACATCAACAATTTAAATCGTCAAAAAAAAAATCAATCGTCAAAAAAATAACCAAAAACGTCAAAAAAATTACGAAAACGTCAAAAATAATTAACAAAAGCATCAAAATGAAAACGTCAAAAAAATAACAAAAAACGTCAAAAAAATGAACAAAAACATCAAAAATATGAACAAAAACATCAAAAATTTAAATCCTCAAAAAAAATAATAAATCGTCAAAAAAATAACAAAAAACGTCAAAAATCTTCACAAATCCAAAAAAATTAACAAAAACAACCAAATTATAATGTATGAGGTAGCCACGATTCCGTGAATTATCTTGTTTGTTTATGATTCAGCGCTCATTTTCTGTTTTCGAAATACCCAAGATCTTTTTTGTTCAACAATTCGACGATTGATTTATGAATAAAACGATTTTTATCGAGTCTTCTATTACTATGATGATGCTTGCTTTATTTTAATTTTCGTTTATCAAATACAACTAAAGGGTGATTTTTTAATAGCTTTCGAACTTTTTTTTGAAAAAAAAAACACAGAAAATTAAGAAAATTGCATGAAATCTTTATTTGAATCGATAGAACGGTCCATATAATTTAATGTTCGAAGATAATTTCATGTAGATGTTGGCCGCGACTGCGCCGTAAATGGCTCATCCATTGGGTCCAATTTTGGCAAACTCTCTCCAACATATCGGCCGGTATCTCAGGAATAAATTCATGAATATTGTGCTCGAGAGCGTCAATCGTAGCGGGCTTGTCGCTATAAACATGAGCCTTCGTGTAGCCCCACAAAAAATAGTCTAACGGTGTCAAATCACAAGATCTCGGCGGCCAACTGACGGGCCCCAAACGTGAAATAAACTGTTCACCGAAGGTGGCTCTTAATTGGGCCATTGTTTCGCGTGCTGTGTGGCATGTGGCACCATCTTGTTGAAACCACATGTAAGGCATATCCAATTCTTCCATTTTGGGCAAAAAAAGTCGTCAATCATCAGACGGTAGCGCTCGCCATTCACAGTAACGTTCCGGCCATTGTCGTCTTTGAAGAAGTACGGCCCGATGATGCCACTGGCCCATGATCCACACCAAACAGTGGCTTTTTGGGGATGCATTGGTAGCTCTTGCAATGCTTCTGGCTGGTCTTCACTCCAGATGCGGCAATTTCGCTTGTTGATGTATTCATTCAACCAGAAATGAGCCTCGTCGCTGAACGCGATGCACTCTCTTATCCGAGTATGAATTTTGATAGTAAAATTCAATAATTTGCAAGCGTTTTTCGTTCGTAAGTCGATTCATGGATAAATTATAGACCAAACTGAACAAGATTGACAATGACACAAGACACGAATCACGCGTGATCTGTGAAAAACAGTGCTGCCAAAAAGAAAGATTAATTATAAAAACGTCAAAAATATTGACAAAAACGTCAAAAAAAAAATTCACCATCAAAAATATTGACAAAAACGTCAAAACGATTTCCAAAAACGTCAATTTTTTTTTACAAAAACGTCAAAAAAAAAAAACGTCAAAAATGGCGACAAAAACGTCAAAAATGGTGAGAAAAACGTCAAAAAATTTTCGTAATTTTTTTGACGTTTTTGGTTATTTTTTTGACGATTGATTATTTTTTTTGAGGATTTAAATTGTTGATGTTTTTGTTCATATTTTTGATGTTTTTGTTCATTTTTTTGACGTTTTTTGTTATATTTTTGACGTTGTCAATTTGACGTTTTTGGTCATTCTTATGACGTTTTTATAACTAACCGATCTCTTTTTCGCAAAGCCATGTTGTTCAGGTGGTATTAATGATTCTGTATGGAACGACACGTGATCACAAACAATTGCCTCAAAAATCTTTGGTATAAAAGACAGTTTTGAAATACATCGATAATTCGACACATCGTTTTTCAGTCCTTTTTTGAAAATCGGACGGACACTCGACAGTTTCCACGCCACAGGAAAAACTGATCCACTCAACGACTCATTAAAAATGATTTGCAATGGTACTGCCAATGAATTCGCACACTCACGAATGAAAATTGATGGTAATCCATCCGGGCCACAATCTAAAGTACTGGCCAGTTAGCAATATCCAAGGTATTGGATGATTTTTTGTCACCATATTTCATTAGTCTAGTTCGCATTGTATCACTATGAAACTTTCAGAATATTATTTTTTTATGAAACAAATGAGTCATGCAAATTTTCATGTCATTCTAATGTCCCCCCCTACAAAATTTTCGATTCTCACCGTCTTTTCGAGGTCAAAACCAGCCTCTAGATGCAAAATTGAATTTTTACACTTAGCTTGACAGCAGCGCCCTCTGTACCATTCGTCTATGGATGGTAAACATTTCTTCCTCTTTTTCAAACATTGACAGCAAAGATGCGGAGCCTGTCAAACTCGCTGTGTAACATTTGATGCAATTCAAATAACGAATTTAAAACAAATTCTACGCTTAGAAAAAGTTGTTAAATTCAAGAAATGAAATGTGTGCTTTCTTGCGAACACTATCGGTCACATTTCCAGTGCAAAAATTCTTTTCCGAAGCGAATGAAAAACATCCAATTCAAACGAAACTTTACTTTGGAATAGCAGGTAATTGCTTGAGAATTCAGCAGAACGTGGTGTAAAACCTCAATTTGTAATTACAAATTCCAACATGCACGTTATATATAACAAGCAGATCCAAAAAGAAATTTATTTGGATTAGTCCGATCTTTGCTGTCATTCGTCATTGTTTGATGAAGGGGAAGGAGAATGTTCACAATATGTCTGGCGAGAAGCTGTTGATTGAACATTCACAAATGTTTTATTTCTAAAAACATAAAATATGACTATTTAAATATATGTTATTTGCTGTAAACATTTGTATAACTGAATTATTCAATACCTTTCAAAATTAATATAAATCAGCATAAACATTAATATACAGACAATTTGTGAAATGTTGAAGCGTTTAGTACATACCCCTTTACATAGGAGAAGATACAAAACATCGTTCGCTTGGTCGCAATATTCATTCCGTGCATGCGTGCACAGCTCACAATAAATTTCCAATCAAAATAATTTTCATTGCAAAACAATAATCTATTTATTACTAAAATGTTATCTAGTGTATAGTGAACTCGACGGCGTTTTATTCCCTAAAAAACAAACATTTATTGTACATTTTCATCGGTGTGATCTTTCACGATATATTTTCGTCCACCTTAAGTATTAGAGCAAAATCTACACTGGTGACCGAAGCTTCATGAAAAAAGAACATTGCGCAACCAAGTGCAAAGTGCCAGTTCGCTACTTAGTGACTCAGATAGACAAAGAAAGATAAAATTCGGCAAAAGCAAGCGAGCATTACGTGCAATTTCGAAAAAAATCAAAATCAGCAATCGAAAAAATCCAGCGAAAAATTCTGTCGCAACATTGCAGTGCATTGCGAAATTGAAACAAAGAACACGTCACGAAAGGCAACTAGTGGTACATTTTTTTCTGCGTCGCATCAAAGGCGGCTAGCACAGTGCAGGTGTAACAAAAACGCTATCGAACATTCTTGAACTCGGAACAATACAAAAAAACGGATTGCCGCGCGTGCTTGTAAACAACAAATTTTGTGTTAAATTCAATCGAAACGGTTTTTCGTGTAATTTTTCCGCGTATAAACATTAAAAATGACCGATAATCAAGATAACGCTGCTTCTCCGACTGGTGAACAGCAAGCGAATAATATCGCACCTGGATTTCAACAAAATGCCCAACCAGTGCAGCAACAAAACGCACAGCAACAAATCGAAATTCACAGAGTCACAATAAAACCAGTGCAATTTAAGAAAGAGGAACCAGACTTGTATTTTTTACAAATGGAAGCTCAGTTTCGAAATTCAGGAATCGTGCGCGATCAAACGATGTTCGACCACGTGGTTGCGACACTCGAATCGAATATTTGCTAACAGTTTCAAGCATATTGCGCAATCCGCCGGCCGAAAACAAATATCAAGCGATCAAAGACAGACTAATTAGTGAATTTGTGCTTTCGGATCACATTCGTGCGGTAGTTTCAGTGTCAGAATCAAATCTCGATGGTGGTCTCGCGAAAATCGAGGACTCAATGCTCGAAGTGATGGGTCGAAATCAAGTGCACCAACGACACACGGCAACAGCTCAGCAGTGCTCACTCAACAGATCAGCGAGATGAAAGTAAGTTTATCGAAGCAAAGCAAAGACAACAGGAACGGCGGAAAGAACAGATCTAGATCGAAATCTCGCGAAAAGAAGTAACTGTTCTGTAAGTACCATCATCGTTTTTGTTCTTTAGGTCGAAAATGCGAGGAGCCTTGTCAATTCGACAAGAAAAACGAAGCTGATTCAAAAAACTAAGCACCCCTTCGCAACGGACAGTACGAAGTGGGTTCCCAGCAATCCAGCCGTCTATTCATTCACGACAAAGCAAACAATTTTGAATTTCTCATCGACACTGGCGCTGACGTATCAGTTCTACCGACTACAGCATTTCCAAACGTCAAACAAGCCGATTCATGCAGACTTTTCGCCGCCAATGGCACACCGATCAAAACATACGGCTTCGGAAAATTTCAGTCAACTTCTCACTTCGGAGACAATTCATTTGGCAATTTATCATCGCTGACGTTACCTGGCCAATCATCGGCGCAGATTTTCTCGCACATTTCGGACTGTTGGTCGAACGAGTAGTCAGCCAGTTTTCACCAAAGCACGCAGGCTAAACCCCGAACGTCTGCAAATCGCAAAGAAAGAATTCGACTTCATGCTCCAGGCAGGCATTCGCCAACCAAGCAAGAGCTGTTGGGCATCTCCACTGCATCTTGCACCAAAGAAAGACGGTGAATGGCGTCCATGTGGCGACTATCGACGGCTCAACGTGATAACAGTACCTGATCGTTATCCACTGCCACACATACGAGATTTTTCCCAGAGATTCACA
Organism: Obolodiplosis robiniae; assembly: GCA_028476595.1. Lineage (NCBI taxonomy): Eukaryota > Metazoa > Arthropoda > Insecta > Diptera > Cecidomyiidae > Obolodiplosis > Obolodiplosis robiniae. Next base: position 17,209,658 of record CM052014.1, read on the forward strand.
GGAAAGAAAATTTTCTCCACAATTGATCTCGTCAAGGCTAACAACCAAATTCTGATCGCACCTGAAGACCGCCAAAAGACAGCTATCATCACACCTTTTGGCCTATTCGAATTTAACGTGATGACATTTGGTTTATGCAACGCATCTCAGATTTCCAGCGTTCCATGAATCAAATCTTCAACGATTTAGAGTTTGTTGTCGTATACATCGACGACCTTTGCATAGCCTCGGAAAACGAAGAGGAACATCGCGAACACATCAAAATAGTCTTAGACCGTTTACGCCAGCACGGCATCAAGATCAATTTGGCAAAATGCGAATTCGGAAAATCGGAAGTAATTTTTCTTGGTCACCGTGTCAATTAAAACGGCATTTCTCCACCAGCCGAACGTGTCAAAGCAATTCTCGACTTCAAAATGCCAGAAGAAGCCTACCAACTACGACGATTCATCTGTTCTCCGATTCATGCCAGGCGCAGCTGTCAATCAAGGTAAGCTTCAGGCTATGATTAACGGCAACAAAAAGAAAGATCGAACGAAACTCGTATGGACCGAAGAAACCGAGCAAGCAATCGAAGCTTGCAAGCAAAAAATGGAAAACTTATAAAAGATGGAGACGAGGTAGAGAATCAACAAGCTGTTCATCAATCAGGATTTTATTCTTCATATAATCTTGCAAAACCTATCTGCTTTCAGTCCAATTTCTCCCAATCAAGGTTCACTCCAACCGATGGCTATCGAGTAAATTTAAAAGCAGTGACAGATGGCGGTACGGATATTTATTTCGATGTCAAAGTACAATGTGAGTCGTAATTATGATTACATCACAGTTTTTTTTTTATCAAAAGATACTCGATTTTATTTTTTTTTTTCTATTTAAAGCCAACTATCAATTATAAATTATTGAGAGTTTTTGTAATATATTTCGCTTCAAAAATACTGAATTAAATGGCCCTAACAAGCATAGCACATGAATCTTATGAAAATGTGGAAAATATTTTGTATTGTTGTAAAAAAAAGGACAAAAAACCTTCCTTGATTTCATAATCATAATATAGTTCCAGATCCACTGGATTATATCGACAGGCCCAGGATTATGCTTACGGATGACTTTGGCATTGAAGGTGGTAGACTCGAGCTCAACTGTTTGGCTGAAGCTAGAATTGGAACTCAGATACATTTTAAATGGGAGCTTCCAAATTTTGATATTGCAATGAAGGTTTGTGTTGCCTCTAATCGCTTTATACATAAAACAACATTAGGAAGGCGCTTATATTTTTGGGTTGATTTGATATGAAATACACAAATCATTCATCACTAGATAATTTATCTCTACATTTAATTTGAATTAGACCATTGTTTAATATTTATCCTAAAAACGCAAGTTTAAATCCCCGTGTGATAACGCTCAAGATGCAGTTGAATAATTAGTATTCTTAGTTAGTTATTAAATTTTCCGGCATAAAGTTCTTAAATTAATTGAAGCATTTAATATGAGATTGTATTTAATTTTAAAAATTTCGAACTGGGTGTTAAAAAAAGGAAATATTACTAATTGTAAATAAAATATTGTATATATTGAGCTCCTATGATACGAATCAGTGCTACTCTATTGAACCGAGCACTCGGTGTGTTTACCATGAATACTCAGTCAAGTGAGCGGTACATTGCATTCAACGTGAGTGCTATGCTGCTCACAGTAGTGAGTGTGTGTGTGTGTGTCGCTCACTCAGACTGCTCACAATGAAGCTATTTGAGCACTCATAACGTACAATCGCTCATTTGGCTGAAAGTTATGGTGAACTTAGTAAGTGTGCGGTTCAAATGTTCTTTAGACGCAAAGTTATGATTGTGTAGCTCATTAGATTGTAATCATTTTAGGAACAACGAGTTGATATTTTAAACCCAGTAATCGGTAGAAGTCTTAAAGAAGGAAATGTCTATATCGCAGTTGGAAGACTAATAGTTAAAAATCTAGATAAAACTAAAGACGCCGGATCCTATAGATGCATCGTGGAAGATCATTCCGGAAAACCGAATTCCGATGTATTTCAGATGGTTTAAATATTGAGTAAATATTGGAACAAATGAAATATGAAATTTTATTTGCAATTTGGTGAGATATTCACTTAATATTTAAATATCACAGATCCAGATGAGTATTTCATTGAAATAAAGGAACCATCTGATAATTACCGTCTAGAGCTGTCTGCTGGCTCGAAGGCAACAAAATGGATTGTGAAATTCTCGGGATATCCACATCCAACATTGAGTTGGCGCGATCCTCACGGTAATGAAATTCCATGGACTGATAATCATATACCTGATTCGAAATATGCCGTCATTCATGACAAATCATCGAAGTTCATCGTTTTGAGGATCGCAAATCCACGCATAGCTGACTCAGGAAACTTTACTTTGCACGCAGATAATGGAAAGATAGAAACACAACAACAATTTGAGCTTTTAGTCAGAGGTAAATTTATTTTCATCCCCTTCATTTTAGGCAATTTATCAAAGTGTAAATTAAAGTAAATTCAATAACATATTCAATTTTCAAAAGAAAAACCTCAGCTCAGCATAACAAATGCCAAAGTAAAACCGAATGAAAAAGCAACTATAAATTGTGAAATATATGGATATCCACGATCAAGCGTGGCCTGGTCATTTATCCCGTGTGAAACTCCGGAGCTCGATCCAAACTCTTGCGACAGAAGCAGACAAATAACATTTAAAGTAAGTGCAGGAAATTTAGTTTTGCTTTGTTCAAATTATTTTGTCAGCTATTTTGTTAATTGGAAAATGTTTTCATTTCAATCCGAAAAACTCCGGACTCATTTTTTGCGGAGCTGAAAATCATCAAGGCAAAGATGAGGTGAGAGGAAGTGTCATCCTGAATGATTTGGATGATGACATTGAAGTTTGGAGTGACAATGAAATGCCTATTTCAATTGGAGACAGTGTTTCAGTGACATGTGGAGCTTCTACTTTCAAGTACAGGCCCGATTTGAATTGGTTTAAGGACGGTGTTCTCGTCGAAAATTCAGCCAGTACGTATTTATGCTTATTTATAATAAAAAAAGTGCATAATAACTGTGCTCTCATATCTAGATGTGCAGGTAATAACGCGGAGTACGCCGTATTCAAACCAAAAACACATTCATTGGAGTGAAATCACAGATGCTGATTCTGGAAGATATACTTGCCAAGCAAATCCTTTCAATCATGATGGCACTGAGCAGAAATCTTGGCAGTTAAATAATGTTCCACCTTATAAACCAAAAGTTCAATTTTCAACCATTGAAAATGGAAAAGATCAAAAGCTTCGGTTAGCAGAGCAAATTCAATTGCATTGCAATTTCATTGGAATCCCTCGCCCAAACATTTCGTGGTTCAAAGATGGCGAGGAAATTGTATTGCCAAACGGCAATGATTCACGGATTTCATTGAATGAGAATAAAACTGTGCTTGATATCCATTGCATGAAAGATGTGGATGCAGGCAAATATAAATGTGTCGGAACAAATAGAGTTGGAGAAACATCTCGTGAAATGACACTTAAAATACAGAGTAATATTAATTATTTGTTTGCTATAATCTTAAAAGCAAAGGTTGTTATATTTACTCTTTGATTTTTAGATGGATCAATCAGTCAAGATATCATTTTGGCAATAATATTTTCAATATTAGTGCTTTTGTTCGTATTGATCTGCATATTTGCCTTATGTTCAAGACGTTGGAAGCGAATATCAGCTTGGAAATTGAAAGCGACTAATTTAGAAAAACCCAACAACGAAAACACAGATGTCAGCAAACTAGATGTCGTAGCATGATCAAAAATTTATAAAAACATATTTTTATGAATAATAAATGATATTAAATTATACTTAATTTATAACCATACATTCAAAAGAAAAGTTCGGGGAGCAAAATTATAATGACGCTATGTAATTATTTCCAAAAATAGACAACAAACTCAACATTCATTTTTTCTCAACATATTTCTCTATGTTTGTTCGTATTTATTTTGCGTATACATAAACATAACTTGGAGAATAAAATCAATTACTCAAGCAAATCTCAACATAAACAAACCTCAACAGACTGCATGCTAAATTATAGCCGACTTACTGCGCACCTTTTCCCACTCATCTTATTTTCCAATATGATTTTACCTTGATTGTTTCGAGTCCTTGTGTGTTTTCCCCACTTCAAAATCAACTACGACAGCTACTAAAGGGTCGAACAATCACGTAATCAAACATTATTGATATAGTTGAGAAAAAGTTTTCATTCAAATGACCATATCGAATATTTATACGGATTTCCAATGGTGCGGAAATCAAAAAGCAAAGAAATGTACAAATGGATACACATAAATTGTTAATTTGACTAATTTCCGTGATATGCCGATTCACCAATGGAAAACATTACTAGCATTGAGGAGGTCCGATTGTTGGATTTGAAAAATGTTTCAAATGAACATCATTGAATGGCAATATAAATGCGGAGGTTTGAAATGATATCGAAATGCAATGAGCATCTTTGCCTAAAAGAAACTTTGAATGATTTTTAGAAATTACAATGAATATTCGCAATAGGAATTGGAACACTGATTGTTATGCGTCTGGATAAAATATAAGACATTAAAGTCTCTCAATGGATTGAGGTGGATGAATCAAATGAACGAAACTCAACTACTTTTATTTGAAGTAAACAAAAGAAAATATGAGATACTCGCGTAATTTGAATGATGCATTTTCTTTTGCAACAACAGAAAAACCTAATGCTATGGTGAAAATTCGGTTTAACCGAATTTACGGACTACCAAATTTAACAGCGGATTGGTTATTTGTTCCATGCGAAAAGCTCGATCTTAACAATATATCCTGCAACAATAATAATAAAATCACGTTCGCTGTAGGTGGATTGGAAAATCATGTCATAAATTTCGTTCCGTTGCTTTCTTTTTACTTTTTTGCACACACCACTGGGTGTAGTAAAAGTATTGCGAGTAATTACATCATTAATTTATTACCTGTTTTATTTTTTTCCATGAAATGATTATTAAAATACTCCCCCAATCTCTTAATAACCTTCAAGTAGCTGCTTTGAATTATGCCAATCATTTCATTAAGTAAAATATATATTATTTCCCATAAGAATGGGAAAAATGAATCTAATCAAGGAACCACCAATCAGTCATCAACAACAAGCAAGGAATTTGTAATTTGTGTTGTTAAAAATAACCAAGGAGAGGTCGATATAGAAATACATGTCATTTAAATTTATTTTGATAAAAAGTTTAGTATTTGCAGAGAGAACAAATTGCAATTGGAGAATGTATTTCAGTGATATATGCTGCTGCAGCTTTTGAGTGTGTAGATAAATTATTATGGTAGTTTATGCATATTACAGATTCATCAGTAATCTAGAAAATATGGGGAGTTAATAGCAAGGCGGTGCAGCGATTTGACTACGTGTACTGGCTACGCTATGCAAACTACATAGCGTAGTCTATTACGTGTACCATTGAATTTGTATGGCGTTTCACTGGCCTGGTTAATAGAAAAGTTTTATATTTTCATCATTCTGTTTCCATCAAGCTGGCATGAGTCCCAGAATAATGATGGGCGATTCATATTTGTTCATACATTCTTCCAAGGAAATCAGTTCATAGTCCCTTGCAATCCTATGGAATTTGTTCAATGCACGCATTTATCATGAATAATATACTCTTAAATATACGATCCATGAAGTGTTTTTACGTGCACAACATATACCTTAATGTGCGACGCACCAGTTCTTATGTTTTCTGTGTGCAAGCACATTTGTGTGCAACTCTGAAATTAGCGACGGTTGGTGCAAATATTCTAAAAATGCGCTAGTGCGTCGATCACATTTGGGTTTGCTTGCGACTGTGGCACATTCAATGTGAACGCACACACAGTGTGAATTTCACAACTCTAATCATGACATTTGTATTCAAATTTGTGTGTACACTGAACATTCAATGAAAACCAGTGATGAACAGATTGACATGTCTATAGACAACAAATGTATAGGCATGTCTATAGGCAGCCTATATATACACACAAATACAAACTAACACAAACGTTTGTTAGTTATGTACATGTACACATTGCCTACACTTTGCCTATACCAATCGATTGTAAAGACAATGGTCTTTGCCTACAGATGTCTATCGAAAACCATCACTGATGAAAACTTATTTATTTTTATTCCACCATACAATACGAGTATTAAACTCACATGTTTCAGATCGACGGCCCATTCAATTTGTAATATATTACCGCGGGTATTTATTTATTCGAATATTTTTCTATAGAAAACGAAAGCACGCTATTCGAACTTTGACTTTTCGCAACTGAGTGAATCATTTTTAATACAAACACATTTTCCCCTTTATTTAAATGTCTGAGAATTGAAAATGCTTCGAAGTGACAGTTGCTATTAATTTCCCCTACAGTATATTCGATAAGTAGCGAAAGGTATCTATTTCTTGATCAAAATTAATCGGTAGAAAGTGTTTGATGAATGAATGTCAGTGATATTTGGTTAGAGTTGAATTCAGAATAAAACTTAAAGTGGAAGTGTGCCTTTTAAATAGTCGAGACATCACTTCTACCACTTGCGAAGCTTCAGGACGTTTAGCTGGATTTGACTGCTTTAAAAATGATTTTCTCATCGAAAGTCCAACCGGCGTGTGCAATTTGAAATTGATCATAGAACAAATGCATCCTCATCAGCACACAATACTGAAAATAAAACATATTCAAAAACAAAGAAAAAATTTCCAAGTCAACTTTCCGTATGAGCAAGCTTCCATTTGGCGTCAAATCATTGCTATGATTATTTCCTTCATTCATTTGAGCAGATTTTTGTTTGATTTCAATATATTTTCTCATTGTATATATGAAGGGTTGAGAGTAAAAGTGTCCAGAGTAATCTCACCTCCTTTTCTCGCTGATGGAAATGCTTATGAACAAGAGCAGAAGGTGAGATCACTTTGGTCACTTTCACTCTCAACCCTTCATATATTCTACGAGATTTTGTATGGTTTCATATGTCATCGCCAAAGCTGTTTTAAGAATGTTTGCTTTGATTCATGAATAGAATGTGGTGTGTCCTGTGGATTGTTTTTTCAGAAAAGGCATGTAAATAACTTAGGTAATTTTTAGATAAAAAGCAGAAAAAAAAACTTTCATTCTCTTGAGTGAATAATTAATATAATTGTATTGTATTTTTGCTAGAAGAACTTTGTAATGACTTCAGCATGTTTCCCAAATACACAATAACTAATGAATAAAAAAATAATTATGAAAATTTGTGTATGTTTAACACATGGTTGTGACTATTTACCCCTCCTCAACTTTCTCACCTTCTTCAGGTACATATTCGAAAACAACGAGCATTCTTTATTTCGTACATAATTGTATCAATTTTGCGAACGGAACAGCAAATGGAACTGATATTCGTAATGGAAATGTGTTGAGTCAACTTTAGAGCTAAATTCTTAATCGATGAAAATGTGGAATGTTTTGGGGGAAAGATTTTTTCGTGCATATTCGAAATTATATATTTAATAACCTCTGGACTTTTTTGATGATTTTACTGTGACCCAGCACAATTCTGGAGCCGAAATAAATTATTCATAAGCGGGAACACGACAACAAGCGGAGAAACATGTTCGTTTTTATTTATTTCTGACGGCTCCCTAAATTCGACATACCAATTATATTATGCGTCGAATAATAAAACAAATACGCAAATCCTAATTTTAATTTTCGCGATCGAATGGATTTCTTTTTTTTTCGAGTGAACTACGGTGATATGTGTGCGTTTGTTTCTGTTTGAACTCTTTATTTGTGTATGTGTATCCTTCGTGAAGGTAAAAAGGGTATTATAGCTGTTAAAGTGAACAGCTCCTTCATCTTTGAGTGTGAATAATGGTTAGCGTGCAGTCTCACAACGAGTGTCAAAGAAGTAACATTCAAGTATTTTGAGAGTTTCAATATGAAAAAGTAATAATAATTTGCATATTAGACAAAGAAATCGTGTGATTAAAGTAATGAATTATGGAGAAAAGAAGGGCTTGCATCCACAATAGGCTCAGTGCGAACGATATTTTTACAATTTATGTAATTATTTTAATACTGTTCATTTGTATTCCATGCGTCAAAGGTAAAATTTATGTTTGAGTGGGTTAAAATTGTCTATAGAAAATCATTTTTCTTGATTGACAAGATGAAAATATTCATTAAGACATTATAACATATTTTGGTTTTTGCAATCATATCTTTTGCATAAAAAGTAGCTGGAGCTGAATTCATCAATATGCCAAAAATCACATCAAAATCTGACAATATTGGCATAGAAGGTGGTGAGCTCGAATTGAGTTGCTCCGTCGTAGTTCAAATTGGAACAAACATAAGTATGAAATGGTTGCTGCCCATGAATAGTAGTGTTCTGCCAAAGGTATAAAATACCTAGAATTTAAAAGTTCAAGCAACGTAGATTAAAAAAAATCGTGTATTTTAGGAAGGTCAAGTCCGTATTGTGGATCCGTTTTTCGAAAATATTGTTAACAATCCTGAGATGCACATAGCTATTGGGATCTTAAAAGTCTGGATTCTGAACAAAATAAATGACACTGGATGTTATCAATGCTTTGTGGAGGATGATTCTCATAACCACAGCTCAGCTACATTGAACATAACCAAAATATTGGGTAAATTATCATAAGTCATGGATGATTCGATAGTAACAATCGTTTTACACTAATCCCTTTATATGTTTCTCAATTTGAAGGACCTGATGAATTGAATATTCGAAATAAAAACCAACATCTTGTTTCAAATGGAGACAATCTTGTGAATCAAAATGCTCAAAAGAAAAAAACTTTGCAAATCGAAGAACATACTGAAAATAAAGAGGCATTTTCCATAGATCAACTACCAGAACCTCAAAAGTTCCGAGCCGGCTACAGGTCAGCACACAGACCTTCAGGTACAATACAGATTAATTCTTTCCACAACAATAAACTAATACAAATATTTTTTCATTGAATTAGATGTAACAAACGTACCTATCACCATTCCAATAATTATAGTTGGATCAATTGCAGTTATATTGCTGTGTATAGTTTGCATGTTCTACACATTTGGTGATATGTTATAAGGAAAAAATGAAAAAAAAAACTGTAATTTAATTCTCTAGATTCGATGTATTGGAAAAACATGTTTTCCAATAAAATTCTCATGAGTGAAAACGAAAATATTTTGGAATATTAAATAAATTACCAAAAGAAGCGATCAAATACAATAGAAGATAATTAATTTTTTGTAGTTGGTTCCATTATTAAAGAAAACTTGGTTGCTTTCAACGCAAAAATATTCAAATCGTTCAATGAATTTCTGTAAATTAAATGTACAAATGATCAATCTCCCGCATAATTATAGTGATAAACGAAGAATTAATTATTCCTTACTATGGATTCTATGTAAGGGTAAAGTGGCCATATTCGGACCTACAACTTTTTATGCACCAAATTCGGACCCAAGCCTTTATTTATATGTGATCGTAATTAGAGACTAGGTCCAAATTAGGCCACTTTAACAGTATGTGGATTCCAAAATGTTTGTTTATCCATTCCGGTCACTGCAATCACACAGTCAACATAAGTTTTATAGTATTTGCAAATTTATTAGCCTATCAATACATTTAGTTCTGCAATATTAATTGAAACAAAATAAAACAATCCGTGTCTACTAATCATTCAATAATCATAATTAAACTTTACTTTGGACAGTGAACTAAATACAAGCAAAATAGTGAAAATTATGCAAGTAAACCTATTCATCTATATGAAGCAATTTCACAAAAATGCGTTCATTTCTAAGATTTTCAAATTATTATTTTTGAGCGTTGTATAAACGGGTATAAAGTCCACCCAATGCTATTAGTTCGTTGTGAGTTCCATATTCAACGATGTTGCCACCACGTAAAACACAGATTGCGTCGGCATTTTGGATTGTACTCAATCGATGGGCAATCACCAAACATGTGCGACCCGATCGTGCTGTGTCCAGAGCTTGTTGAACAGCCTGTAGAAATGGTTTTCAATAAAAATCGAGTTTGAGAGAATGAATCAATTCCGAAATACCTGTTCACTTTGTAAATCAAGAGCAGATGTTGCTTCGTCCAACAAGAGAATCCGTGGATTTCTAATCAATGCACGTGCGATCGCAATCCGTTGCTTCTGCCCCCCAGATAATTGTGAAGTTTTACTACCGGCAATTGTTTCATAGCCCTAAAAATGATGAATAATTTAGATCATATTGTTCGCAATATATGTTCGAACCTGATGCCATACCAATGGCAATTGAACAATGAAACTGTGAATGTTGGCCACCTTAGCTGCATCCATAATTTCCTCCATCGTTACCTCCCGTGAATTATCTCCGTATGCAATATTTTCAGCGATTGTTTTGTCAAAAAGCACTGGCTCTTGCGATACAATGCTCAGTTTCGATCGCAAATCCTTCAGAAAAATATCCTGAGATATTTCGTCTAGCCCAATATAAATGCGACCATGTTCGGGGTCGTACAATCGTTGCAATAGCTGAATACATGTTGATTTGCCACAGCCTATTCAAAATATGTTGAAGATAAATTGTAAGGGATTCTTCCGTCTTTTCAACCACAATTCAATCATATATGGGGAATCCAATGTGTCTACCTGATGGACCAACCAAAGCAATCGTTTTCCCTTCCATCACCTGCAAGTTGAAATCCATAAGAATTTGAGCATCTGGCCGAGTTGGATAGCGAAAATCAATCTTCTTGTATTCGATGTTGTTGCTTTTATCTGGCTTCCGACTTTTATTAGCTACGATCGGTGAACTAATAATTGGAATTCGATCGATTATTTGCAAAAGTCGATGTGCTCCAACAAGAGCCTTTGTGAATGATGGTACAAAAATCATCATTTGATTCAATACCATAGTTCCATACAATAAAGCCTCAGTCACTCTGAAAAAGTTTGGGGAAGTTTGAGTTTATTTTGCATCATCTCATATATTATGGTAATTGAAAGATATATACTTGATGACTTGTTCGAAGTGCATTTCTCTATTGGCTACCAAAAAACCACCGTAGCAAAGGGCAGCGTCATAGGCAAAAATTGGGATCATGTATGCCGTTGAGCTGACCAAACCACGCCACATAATTGCCTTTTGAATCATCGAGAACACTTTTGACATTTCAGTTTCAAAACGTTTAATCATGTGCTTTTCTTGTCCTGAATGTTATTGAAGAAAATAATAACGCTAATGGATGCATTGAATTTCAAGTGAACGTATTCAAATAACCACTTTTTATGAATTTTGAAGTCTATCTAAGAAGGAAAGCTCTAATTTAGTTGTACATTGCTCGCTTCTCCATGTTCCAATTTTGTGGTCCTACTTAAATAATATCACAATTTTCAGCAAGTAAGAAAGGAATTGTAAGGACGTAGTCTATTGTCAAAATTCAGAGATTACAGCAACTGCAATTTGAATCGGTAAGGAAATTCATGACCCACGAAGATTTTTTTCAAATTCTTCCTCATGAAATAAGTTAAAATAAAAAAGCCTGAAACTGTATCTCTTACCATTTCCCGCAAAATACATTTTTCTTCATGGGGATTTTTTATTTTAACCTTTTTTACGGGGCATGAATAAAAACTTTTTTTGAGGGTCATTTATATTCTTACCGATTCATTTATGCAGTGATATAAATTCACCCTTCAAAAATAATCGAAAGATGTCACTTGAACACGTTTATAAGACAGTTGAATTTTTGTATATTTTATCAGCTTACTTAGACCGGCCACCGTTCGAATGTTGCATATGGCTTCAGTTGCAATTCTTGTTGCGATTTCAGTTGACTTCTTTTCTAAAAGGGCTGTTCTGGATATGTGTCTAAAAGAATCCAGATTTAAACTTCAGATGGACTAATAGACGTTCGCCCAAACTTCGAAATACTAACCAAAAAATAAGATTGTCTTACCGAATATGAACAGAATAATACTGTTGCGTATCAAAATATTAAAATTCAAATAAATATCCTCCAATTGATATTATTACAAACTTATTACACAATTGTAAAATAATAATAATTTTTTGGAAAATAAGTGTGAAAAATACCGCCACTGGCTATTAAGACATTATGATTGGATCAAAACAATATGCTCACTGCATAATTAGAAGTGAATATTCCAAAAATATTTCGATATAATTAATAATTAATAACACTGCATGTATTCGATATTTGATTTAAAAACATTTTTCGAGACAAATCAAGCGAAATAATTTTATTTTGAATCGATTTCTATCTAGTTATTATTTTACTAGTTAGAAATTTAATTCGAAATATGGTGCTACTAAAATATTTTCTGGTGTTTCGAAGCTTGGATTCAAGCTTCTTTTTATGTAAGAGTAGTATTACAAAGTTTGGCAATTAGTAATTAAATTTAATATAATGGACTTTTACCTAGCTTCCAATACAACAATAAGCAAAGACAATGGGATGGCGAATACGCAAACAGCTGTCAATTTCCAGGAGTAAATGATTGCCATAATAAATCCAATAATTATAGTTGAAATTGACTGAAAAGTAATACTGAGCGCAGAGCCAATTACCTAAAAATTATTGTTGAAAATAAAAGGGGTCAAATTCGTTTTCATTTAGAACATTGGAACGTACACTCTGTAAGCTGCCAGCATCACCAGTGAGTCGGGCTGAGAGTGCTCCAGTTGAATGATTCTCATCGTCAAACCAACTGCATTCTTGTCGCATCAACGCCGCGAATGTCATTGATCTATTTCAAAAAATATTTCATGAATAATAATTAAAAAATCATCTTCAGTGAATGATTACCGAATTCGCGTCACTATATTGACACTGGCCTTCGAAAACCAGAATGTTTGTAATGACGCTAAGATACATATAACTACACCAACAATCAGAAATAAAATGCATCGTGTGTGTGTTTTTTCCAATGCTAAATTTGCATTTCCCAATGATAATGCCTATATGCAAAGAACGAAAAAACTTTTTTGATATAAAGATGTGTCAATTCCAAATTTGTTAATATTTGTTCATTATAAGGATGTCATGAAGTATCAAATTCAATCTTAATAGCCGTATCAAGATGAGTATTGATATAAGGATCGATCTTAATACTGAGTTATAGGATAGGTTTCAAGTATATTCTTTTTGATTTGTATTAAAAAATTACAAAATTTGATTACCGCAAAGTCCAATTAATATAACAAAAGTGAAAATAATGTTTCGGATGCATTTCGACATTTGTCATCCTCATCGAACACATTTTCTAAATCATGAGTTCAAACTAAAAATATAGCGTGTTTCATACGACATCACGATGATTGGCAACTGAAAATTACAATGGACAAACTTCCAGCGGATTTTTCGGATATTTCCGAAGGTCTGAAAGCTATATATTTTTTTTTATTAGATCATCAGAAATTCCCGGAAAATCCATGTGAAATTTGGCCATGTTTTTTTCTTATAAGCTCATTCATTGGCATCATCCACTGTTTAACAATAACATGGGCATCAACATAATTGCTCATCTTATTACTCGCACCAACTTCGTATTAATAATACTTGATACTCATTCCAATAGTTGGTGTTATGATCAATCCTAATACCTAGGGGATAATATCTGAACGAAATGCCTGCAAGCTCCATCGGTGCATAGCTTAGTTCTAGGAAATAACTTACGCCATAAATGTCACCGAATAAAATCGCAAAAATGGGTAACGAAGCACCGATGAGACACGCACAAATTATAGCTAAAACCAAGATCAGCCATTCTGGTTTCGATAGATATAAAATACGCTTGAAAACTTTCCAATATTCAATATTTTCTGTAGTTTTCTTTTTATCGTTTTCCATATCATCAACGGAAAATCTTTGGAAATAGTCTTGTTCGTCACTTTGATCATTGTTTCCGACAATTTTTTGGGTATCTTGATGTTCATTCAATTCGCCTTTTTGATCAATGAATTCAACTTCGTTTTCCTTTTCCTGTTCGAATTTCCCGGCTGCGATCATTTCAAAATATCGCCCTTTCATTGCCATTAGCTGATTGTGAGTTCCGTCCTCAATCACAAGTCCTTTGTCAATGAACAAAATCCGGTCAGCATTTCGAATGGCAGACAGACGATGAGAAACTGTGATTGTGGTTCGACCTTCACTCGCTTTATCGAGTGTTTCTTGAACGAATTTTTCAGACTGATAGTCGAGGGCCGATGTTGCTTCATCCAACAGCAATATTTTTGGATTTTGAATCATTGCACGGGCAATAGCTATTCTTTGTTTTTGACCACCAGATATTTGGGAACCTTTCTCGCCAACCATTGTATTATAGCCTTGGGGTAATTGAGCAATGAAATCATGGGCACCAGACATTTGAGCCGCTGCAACCACTTCTTTATCAGACGCATCGGGATTGCCGTAGCGAATATTCTCTCCGATCGTGGTTGAGAATAGGCATGGTTCTTGTCCGACTGTTGCAATATTCGAACGCAACATGTTGATATTCAGCGTTCGTATATCATTGCCATCGATCAAGATTTGACCTTCGTTAGGATCATAAAATCTCTGCAAAAGCTGTCAATCGAATTTGAGTTTAAGAAAAAAGTGTCAAAAGGTAAATTCTGTAATTTGTTTACTTGTAGGCAAGTGGATTTTCCATTTCCAGAGTCTCCAACCAACGCCACAGATCGACCAGCTTGAATTTCAAAATCTAGTCCTCGAAGAATCTGAAGCAAAAAACCATTTTCTTTTTGAAATGTTTCAAATGGTTGGGTTTATTTCAAATAACTGTACCGGAACATCCGATCGAGATGGATAGCTAAAGTGTACATTTTTGAATGATATTTTCCCTTGAACACTGAAATTTTGCACTTTCCCTTCATTCGACATGGAATCGATCTTAGAAGTGCGATCAATTACTCTAAAAATACTCGCAGCTGATCCACGAGCAACAGCAAATGACTCCAAAAGTGGAGCTATTCTTGAAATATTCTGACCACCACACAATAAACCGAAGAATGTCTGAAGAAACACATTAGAAGTTTATTATTGAATATGATCGTGAAAATTAGCTGAAAGTAAGAAACGCACAATTATTAATGTAGCTGGTGTGTATTCCTTGTCGATTTTATCGCGATCATCTAGAACAAGGTGAACGCCATACCAAAATGCAAGTGCATTGCTTCCGAAAAATAGGAAACGAGCGATGCCATCTCCGAGTCCGGCGAATAAACCTTTTATTTTGACCGCTTTCTTTGCATTTATCAATCGTTTATTGTATCGTTCAATTTCTATTTTTTCGCCGCCAAATGCAAAAACGGTTCGAATGGCGCCCAATACTTCTTCAGCAACGTTTGCAGCCGCTGAATAAGCGTTCAATTCCTTGACTGACGATGCTGTTAGAATCTATTGTATAATACAATTGCGAATACCGTGAAAGTTGATTGTTTTCGAGAATTTGAACTCATCAAAAGTAATATGATTTACCTTCCCAGTGACAAAATTCACTATAGTCACTATTGGTACATATGATATCACAACGAGAGACAGTTTCCAGCCGTAAATAAAAGAGATTGCAATACAAATCACAAAGACTATTACCAGATCCAGAAAATTGCTGACCTTATCAGCGATTCCGTTTTGAATATTCTCAATGTCTCTACATGTGAAATTACGTTAGATGTTGAGCTATTTTGACTTGGTTATACTTTCAAATATACATATGCTTACTCGGTGATTCGAACGGCAAAATTATTATTTCTGCTGGCAACGTCATACCAACCGATCTCTTGGGACATCAATGATTGAAAGAATTTGATACGAATGCGAGATATTTGTCTAATCGCCGCATGATTGAAACAATCAACACATATGATGCTCGATATCAACTGCATAGTCAATACTATCAGTATTAAAAATCCGAATGCTTTTGAATCATTAATGATTTCATGACGATTTTCCTCTTCGGTTGCATTTGTTCTAGTTGTTATGAAAGTGATCTCTTAGTTTTGGTTGGCAACAAACCGCAAACGAAATTATTATTTCTTACAATATCTTTCCGCCGCCCAATATTGGTAGGAATGTCGTCGTTGAGCTCGTTCCTTTTCCCAGCGTTCGATCGACCAACAATGTCGTAAATTCACCATAGAGAATGATAAACAATGGCAAGGAAATCGATTTGAAAAATGTAGAAATGATGCCAATCAATATCAATATGATATCCCATTTTGACGCAAATCGATACTGAAATTTGAATGAAGCTACAATCAAATTCGAAGAAAACCAAAATAAAAGATAGAATCTTACCAATCTAAAGTAATTCAATGACCCAGCATTTTCATCCACATCAGATCGATCAATTTTCTTATTTCTTGTTGAAATTTTAAACTTTCTAGTTCTCCTATAAATGACGCAAAACAGCAAAGTTGGAACAAAGTACGATTAGAAGTCGCTATAAAAATGAAAAAAATAGTGATTGCTGTGCATGCACTTGAATCGATTTTTTTTAATTTTCAAATATTGTTAATATGAACGTATTGTTTCGCATTCACTCAAATAAATTACATCTAAGTTCGGCCGTATTATTTGCTCACCCTCAATCGGTACATAACACACAGTTCAATGTGACATTTCTGAGTTTTTCTTCGTAAAAATTCAAATATACACATGTCTACATACGATGTTAAACAATGACTTACATTTTTCTATAATAAAAATAGAAACACTTAATTTGGGTACGAGGCATTCAATAGTGAAATCAGATTTTTATCATATCGCAAATCTTTTGAGTAATTCATAATGAAATTATTTCCTCGAAAATGAAAACGTGATATTTTTTCATGGCTTTGTAAGACAAAGATATAAGATTCATTCGTGCAACCTCGTGATATTTTTTTTTTCTTATGCAAATCGGTTTCGAATCGTTTCAGATTTCAAACCCACCATAATGTTTCTTGAGGACGGGATGGAATGTTTTCTCACTCTTTTTCTCCAAAAAATAAATGGTCTTACATACGTAAAACTATTAGGAGTACAAATTGAAAACCGCGCATTCGTTACTAACTTCATATCTAGCATAGATGTCATTATTTTGACTTTGACAGCTATTGTACCTTAAAGAGGATAAAAAAATACATTGAAAACGATCTATCAAACTTATCATTCAGTTGAATACACAAGTTTATTATTGCGTTGAAAATGTCGAGCTACGTGCCTACAAAACAGCATTTGCGGGAAGTTTTACTTTATTGGTTTAATCTGAAGAAAAATGCTTCCGAGAGTCATCGTTTGTTATGCGAAGCATATCCAGAATATGCTCCGTCGATTAGAACGTGCCAGGAGTGGTTTGCGCGGTTCAAAAGTGGTGATTTTGATGTGGAAGACAAAGAGCGTCCAGGCCAATTGAAAAAGTTTGAAGACGAGGAGTTGGAAGCATTACTCGATGAAGACTCGTGTCAAACGCAAGAAAAACTTGCAAAATCATTGGGAGTGACACAACAATCCATCTCCTATCGTTTAAAAGCCATGGGAATGGTTCAAAAGCAAGGAAATTGGGTGCCATACGAATTGAAGCCGAGAGACATCGAACGCCGTTTTTTCACTTGTGAACAGCTGCTTCAAAGGCAAAAACGGAAGGGTTTTTTGCATCGTATTGTGACTGGTGATGAAAAGTGGATTCATTACGATAATCCGAAGCGAAAAAAATCGTATGGTTACCCCGGCCACGCATCAACATCGACGCCAAAGCCGAACATTCATGGCTCGAAGCTAATGCTGTGTATTTGGTGGGATCAGCTCGGCGTGATCTATTATGAGTTGTTGAAAACAAACGAAACCATCACAGGAGCATTGTACCGAACTCAATTGATGCGTTTGAGCCGAGCACTGAAGGAAAAACGGTCGGAAACGGTCGCAAGACACGATAAAGTTATTTTGCAACATGACAACGCTCGGCCACATGTTGCTCAGGTCGTTAAAACCTACTTGGAAACGCTTCGATGGGAAGTCCTACCCCACCCGCCGTATAGCCCAGACATTGCCCCTTCCGATTACCACCTCTTCCGATCAATGACACATGGCCTGGCTGAACAGCATTTCCATTTTTACGAGGAATACAAAAAATGGGTCGATTCATGGATAGCCGAAAAAAGCACAGATTTCTTTCGACGCGGAATCCGTAATTTGCCAGAAAGATGGGAAAAAATTGTGGCTAGCGATGGACAATACTTTGAATAATCAATTTGTAACCATTTTTCCATAATAAAGATCGAAATTTTGAAAAAAATACGCGGTTTTCAATTTGTACTCCCAATAACTTTTCCACAAATTTCCCGACAGTCTACGGGTTCACGGGTTATGTTTATTTCATATCGTATCATCTTGTGACTTTGAGACAAAATCTCACAATATTTCAAGTCATTACGATTAGATTTATGACCAATTAAACTACGGATCAGCCGTGCCATGTTTGCGAATGTATTCGCTTTTGGTTCAAACTCACCAATAGCGAGACGGTAAATATTAGCCATTGTCGAGGTTGACTTTGAATTTAGTTTAGTTTTGACAAAAAAATACTACAAAAGCTCGTGAAAATGTAGATTCTTTTAGAGAAATAAAAAACAATACATCTCTTTTTTCTCAAGTTCCTAAAATGAACCTGATAAAACAACGAGCTTTCTATTATTACTTTTCCGCACACACCACTGTGTGTGGTAAAGGTATTGCGATCGGTCCAAAAAATTCAAAACTCTCGGAATAAGTTTTCTATGCGTTTTGCACCTAGAAAAAACGATTGCAACCATTCCCGAAGCATTTTTTTGTCCGTTGTCCGTTGTCCGTTGTACGCAAAAATTTGTTAACACGATAACTCAAAAAATTGAGCTTAGAATTGATCAAAAATTTACACACACATTGATCTTCATTAGGAATAGAATCCTATTAATTTTCAACCTAATCGGATAATTTTTTCGGGTAGCTCTAGTGGAGTCGAATCAAAAAATGGGCTGTTTTTCAATATAATTACGAAAAATTTGTATGGGGACTATGACTTTTTCGCATTGTATTATTATGAAACTTTCAGAATATTATTTTTTCATGAATAAAATGATTCGTGCAAAATTTCAAGTCATTTCAATGGGATTTAGAACTACCTCCCCTGCAAAATTTCGGATTTTTGGAGTCTTTTCGGGGTCAAAACTGAAAAATTGTATGGCGGCTATCTTAAGTTCACATTGTTTCCTACTGGAACTGTCAGAATATTATTTTCTATGTTTTCCCAGTCATTCTGATGAGATTTAAGACCAGCTCCGTCACAAAATTTTCAATTTTCGGGGTCAATATTCAAATCAATAATTCGGATGAAGTATTTGTGATTTTCTAATCTGTGTTTTTTCATCAGTTTGAATGCTCATGCTTTTACCGAAAGTTATACTGTTATACATAACATAAATGTAGAACCATATCTATCGTTGGCATGAATTGAAAGTTCACATCAGAGTGAACTAATTCGTAATTGTTATTACCAATTCAAAAATAGAGAACGTTGAAGTAAGAATTAGGAACTGAGATGTTTATTTGTTTTTATATTAAAATTTAAATTTAAATCACATGATGTGTAATGACTCGAAATTCGATCACTTCGTAATGACTTGAAATTTTCTGGGATATATTCTCAAAGTTGCATGATGATTCGTAAAGAAATAAACATAAATCCAATACAAATGAGTAGCAATCAATGAAAAATGCGTAAGCCCGAACAATTTCGGGAAATGTGCGGAAAAGTAAGCTTTACGTACGTAAGACCATTTATTTTTTCAATGGTCCTGGGGCAAACATTTCGATTTTTGTTTTGTTTTCAAAAGTGTTTCGATACGTTGAAAAATGAAAATTTCACTTCACTACTGAATTCTTCATACTCAATTTATGTGCAATTCAGGTGGCTGCTCACTGCTCACTCCAGCGTGTTCTGAATTACATCAAGCAAAAAAATAACACGATAAAATAAGAAAAACTATTTATACTGCGAGAATTCGATTATTCTGTATCGCATGGCACTCTACGACTGAATTCGGTGTAATTAGGCGAAACTTGTAAGACTAAGAATATATTTCAAAATCTGAATATAATGTGTTCACAGTGTTCAATACATTCAGAAAGTCATCGTTGTGTACGTGCTTGTGATAAGAGCGAACATTAAAAATGGGCAATATCGTAACAATTGATATAGACTTAGATTCAAAACTGGTTACGTACAAAAATATATGTAGAGCATCTCTGTAAATGGTGAAAGGCTCTTATTATATTATACCTTCTTATTTAGATCCAATGCAAAAATTGTCAAATTTGAAAAGACGAATTATGACGAGCGATTTGTAAATTATCTAAATGTTTTTTGATTATATAAAATGATATATAACAAAAGGGGCAGCAATGGTATTTCAGGTTTCTATCAAAATGTGTTGCGGATATTGCAAATATTCGTCCATAGATGAACTATCTGAAGAAAATATCCGAAGGAGCTTAAAATTAATAGGTTTCTATTCCCCATGAAAACCTTTCTGCACGTCATATACGATTGATGTTAAGCCTAAATTTGGTAGAGTCGAATCAATAAATGCGCTGTTTTTCAATATATTTAAGAAACATTTGGATGGGGATTATGTCTAGTTCGCATTGTATCATTATCAAACTTTCAGAATATTATATTTTTACGAAATAAATAGGTAATACGACATTTAAAGTCATTCCGATTAAATTTAGGAAATGTTTATATGGCAGCTATGTTCTTCGAACGAAATAGTGTTAAGTTCAAGGTTCAAAGTAAACGTCAAATGTTATAAGATTCATTTTTGAAACAAATAACACCATTCTCATGCAAAATCTTTATATTGTCTCTCTCTCGATGCTCAGATAAAAAATGTTTTTTATTTCACTGCGGGAAACTTTATTCTCACGAGTTTTTGTAGTGTTTTTTTCAATACTTAAGTTAGAATTCAAAGTGAACATCAACAATGGCTAATAGTCCTCGTCTCGCTATTGGTGAGTTTGAATCAAATACCAATACATTCGTAAATATGGCACGGCTGATTCGTAGCACTAAATAATCTTAAATCTGATCGTTATAACTTAAAATTTGGTGTGACCTGTGAACCCGTAACTTCGACTGTCGGGAAATGTACCAGGTACTTGCATATGAAACCGTCTATTTTAGTATGATGGCAAAACATATTTTATTCAAAGTATTGTCCATTCGAATCCGCACATTTTTGCCATCTTTCGGGCAATTTATGAATACCGCGCCAATAAAACTGTTCGTCTTTTGACGCAAACCAGTCATCGAGCCATTTTCTCACATTTTCGTAAGAAGTGAAGCGCTGCTCCGACAGTGCGTGACCCATCGAAGCGAACAAGTAGTAATCTGACGGTGCCAAGTCTGGTGAGTTAGCCGGATGCGGTAGCACTTCCCAACTTAGCGCCTCAATCGTTTCCTTGACCAGTCTTGCAGTGTGTGATGGAGCATTGTCATGCAAGAGAATCACTTTGTGTTGCCTTTTTTGATATTCTGGCCGTTTTTGAAGCAATTCGCGGTTCAAATCGATCATTTGCTGTCGGTAGCGATCAGTATTAACCGTTTCACCAGGTATTAACAGCTCATAATAAATAACACCCTTCTGATCCCACCAAACACACAGCATTGTCTTCCGTCCGAACCGATTTGGCCTTGCGGTCGATGTCGCTGGTTCGCGAGCAGCAATGCACAAGTGGTTTTTCCTTGGGTTTTTCGGTTTTCCTGCTGCCTTCCATTCAGTTCATGTGGCACCCATTTTCCGACCTTCTGGATCTTTCCCATTGCTTGCAAACGTCTGGAAATAGTTGCTGACTCCATATTTAATTGTTCTGCGAGATGTGGTTGCGTCTGAGCATCGTCCTCATCCAGCAATGCCTGCAATGCAGTGTCTTCAAACTTCCTCGGCGGTCTACCACGTTCTTCATTTCTCAGGTCAAATTTGCCATTTTTGAATCGTCTGAACCACTCTCTACACTGTGTTTCACTTAAAGCATGCTCGTCGTAAGCTTCTAGAAGCATTCGATGAGATTCGGCAGCAGTTTTCTTTAAACGAAAGCAGAAAAGCAGTGCTGTCCGCATTTCACTATTTTCAGGCACAAAATCCGACATTTTTCAAGAGCGAAAAAAACACATTGTTGTATGAAACTTGAAATATTGTATATGGAGTATTGTTGACAGATGTCATATTTACTAATAAGCATGAACAACATGGTTTTATAGATCACACAGTACCATCTATTGACCGCTAGATGTCAACCGCGGTTTCATATACAAGTTCCTGGTATGTAAGACCATTTATTATGAAGGGTGATTTTTTAATAGCTTTCGAACTTTTTTTGAAAAAAAAACACAGAAAATTAAGAAAAATGCATGAAATCTTTATTTGAATCGATAGAACGGTCCATATAATTTAATGTTTGAAGATAATTTCATGCAAATGTTCGCCGCGGCTCCGCTTTAGATGGCGTATGCGCAAGGTCCAATTTTGGCACACTCTCTCCAGCATATCGACCGGTATTTCACGGTCTTGCTTCAATATTGGCTTCCAGTGCGTCAATCGTTGCTGGTTTATCCCTGTAGACATGAGTCTTAACATGGCCCCACAAGAAATAATTCAAAGGCGTTAAATCACACGATCTAGGCGGTCAATTGACGGGCCCCAAACGTGAAATAAACTGTTGACCGAAGGCGGCTCTTAATTGGGCCATTGTTTCGCGTGCCGTGTGGCATGTGGCACCATCTTGTTGAAACCACATGTCAGGCATGTCCAATTCTTCCATTTTTGGCAAAAAAAGTCGTCAATCATCAGACGGTAGCGCTCGCCATTCACAGTAACGTTCCGGCCATTGTCGTCTTTGAAGAAGTACGGCCCGATGATGCCACTGGCCCATGATCCACACCAAACAGTGGCTTTTTGGGGATGCATTGGTAGCTCTTGCAATGCTTCTGGCTGGTCTTCACACAGATGCGGCAATTTCGCTTGTTGAGGTGTCCACCCGACCAGAAATGAGCCTCGTCGCTGAACACAATTACCACATGGTTAAATAATAGACCAAACTGAACAAGATTGACAATGACACAAGACACGAATCACGCGTGATCTGTGAAAAACAGTGCTGCCAAAAAGAAAGTCGCTAAAAAATCACCCTTTACTATTATCAAACGATGGAGACTTCCTGAGTGTAGTATAATGATATATTATCTATAAATATTAATTCTTGATTATTGCAGCAGTTGTCTATTTACACAGAGAGTGAACCAAGCGGATGACGCAAAATTGAATTTTGACACTTAGCTTGACAGCAGCGCCCTCTGCACCATTCGTCTATGGATGGTAAACACTTTTTCCCCTTCTTCAAACAATGACAGCAAAGATGTGGAGCCTGTCAAACTAGCTGTTTGAAGAAAGAGAAGGCGGGGAAGGTGTTAAATTAACATAGGAGAGGTGTTAAATGTTAAATTAACATAGGAGAAGATACAAAGCATCGTCCGCTTGATGGAAACAGAATGATGAAAATATAAAACTTTTCTATTAACTCCCCATATTTTCTAGATTACTGATGAATCTGTAATATGCATTAACTACCATAATAATTTATCTACACACTCAAAAGCTGCAGCAGCATATATCACTGAAATACATTCTCCAATTGCAATTTGTTCTCTCTGCAAATACTAAACTTTTTATCAAAATATATTTAAATGACATGTATTTCTATATCGACCTCTCCTTGGTTATTTTTAACAACACAAATTACAAATTCCTTGCTTGTTGTTGATGACTGATTGGTGGTTCCTTGATTAGATTCATTTTTCCCATTCTTATGGGAAATAATATATATTTTACTTAATGAAATGATTGGCATAATTCAAAGCAGCTACTTGAAGGTTATTAAGAGATTGGGGGAGTATTTGAATAATCATTTCATGGAAGGAAATAAAACAGGTAATAAATTAATGATGTAATTACTCGCAATACTTTTACTACACCCAGTGGTGTGTGCAAAAAAGTAAAAAGAAAGCAACCGAACGAAATTTATGTCATGATTTTCCAATCCACCTACAGCGAACGTGATTTTATTATTATTGTTGCAGGATATATTGTTAAGATCGAGCTTTTCACATGGAACAAATAACCAATCCGCTGTTAAATTTGGTAGTCCGTAAATTCGGTTAAACCGAATTTTCACCATAGCATTAGGTTTTTCTGTTGTTGCAAAAGAAAATGCATCATTCAAATTACGCGAGTATCTCATATTTTCTTTTGTTTACTTCAAATAAAAGTAGTTGAGTTTCGTTCATTTGATTCATCCACCTCAATCCATTGAGAGACTTTAATGTCTTATATTTTATCCAGACGCATAACAATCAGTGTTCCAATTCCAATTGCGAATATTCATTGTAATTTCTAAAAATCATTCAAAGTTTCTTTTAGGCAAAGATGCTCATTTCATTTCGATATCATTTCAAACCTCCGCATTTATATTGCCATTCAATGATGTTCATTTGAAACATTTTTCAAATCCAACAATTGTATCCATTTCTTTGCTTTTTGATTTCCGTACCATTGGAAGTCCGTATAAATATTCGATATGGTCATTTGAATGAAAACTTTTTCTCAACTATATCAATAATGTTTGATAACGTAATTGTTTGACCCTTTAGTAGCTGTCGTAGTTGATTTTGAAGTGGGGAAAACACACAAGGACTCGAAACTATCAAGGTAAAATCATCTTGGAAAATAAGATGAGTGGGAAAAGGTGCGCAGTAAGTCGGCTATAATTTAGCATGCAGTCTGTTGAGGTTTGTTTATGTTGAGATTTGCTTGAGTAATTGATTTTATTCTCCAAGTTATGTTTATGTAAACGCAAAATAAATACGAACAAACATAGAGAAATATGTTGAGAAAAAATGAATGTTGAGTTTGTTGTCTATTTTTGGAAATAATTACATAGCGTCATTATAATTTTGCTCCCCGAACTTTTCTTTTGAATGTATGGTTATAAATTAAGTATAATTTAATATCATTTATTATTCATAAAAATATGTTTTTATAAATTTTTGATCATGCTACGACATCTAGTTTGCTGACATCTGTGTTTTCGTTGTTGGGTTTTTCTAAATTAGTCGCTTTCAATTTCCAAGCTGATATTCGCTTCCAACGTCTTGAACATAAGGCAAATATGCAGATCAATACGAACAAAAGCACTAATATTGAAAATATTATTGCCAAAATAATATCTTGACTGATTGATCCATCTAAAAATCAAAGAGTAAATATAACAACCTTTGCTTTTAAGATTATAGCAAAAAAATAATTAATATTACTCTGTATTTTAAGTGTCATTTCACGAGATGTTTCTCCAACTCTATTTGTTCCGACACATTTATATTTGCCTGCATCCACATCTTTCATGCAATGGATATCAAGCACAGTTTTATTCTCATTCAATGAAATCCGTGAATCATTGCCGTTTGGCAATACAATTTCCTCGCCATCTTTGAACCACGAAATGTTTGGGCGAGGGATTCCAATGAAATTGCAATGCAATTGAATTTGCTCTGCTAACCGAAGCTTTTGATCTTTTCCATTTTCAATGGTTGAAAATTGAACTTTTGGTTTATAAGGTGGAACAATATTTAACTGCCAAGATTTCTGCTCAGTGCCATCATGATTGAAAGGATTTGCTTGGCAAGTATATCTTCCAGAATCAGCATCTGTGATTTCACTCCAATGAATGTGTTTTTGGTTTGAATACGGCGTACTCCGCGTTATTACCTGCACATCTAGATATGAGAGCACAGTTATTATGCACTTTTTTTATTATAAATAAGCATAAATACATACTGGCTGAATTTTCGACGAGAACACCGTCCTTAAACCAATTCAAATCGGGCCTGTACTTGAAAGTAGAAGCTCCACATGTCACTGAAACACTGTCTCCAATTGAAATAGGCATTTCATTGTCACTCCAAACTTCAATGTCATCATCCAAATCATTCAGGATGACACTTCCTCTCACCTCATCTTTGCCTTGATGATTTTCAGCTCCGCAAAAAATGAGTCCGGAGTTTTTCGGATTGAAATGTATCGTTGATGTTTGGTTGAGTATACTCGTTTGAGTGGTTTCAATCAAGTCATCCTAAATAAATAGAAAATAAAACATTTTCCAATTAACAAAATAGCTGACAAAATAATTTGAACAAAGCAAAACTAAATTTCCTGCACTTACTTTAAATGTTATTTGTCTGCTTCTGTCGCAAGAGTTTGGATCGAGCTCCGGAGTTTCACACGGGATAAATGACCAGGCCACGCTTGATCGTGGATATCCATATATTTCACAATTTATAGTTGCTTTTTCATTCGGTTTTACAGTGGCATTTGTTATGCTGAGCTGCGGTTTTTCTTTTGAAAATTGAATTTGTTATTGAATTTACTTTAATTTACACTTTGATAAATTGCCTAAAATGAAGGGGATGAAAATAAATTTACCTCTGACTAAAAGCTCAAATTGTTGTTGTGTTTCTATCTTTCCATTATCTGCGTGCAAAGTAAAGTTTCCTGAGTCAGCTATGCGTGGATTTGCGATCCTCAAAACGATGAACTTCGATGATTTGTCATGAATGACGGCATATTTCGAATCAGGTATATGATTATCAGTCCATGGAATTTCATTACCGTGAGGATCGCGCCAACTCAATGTTGGATGTGGATATCCCGAGAATTTCACAATCCATTTTGTTGCCTTCGAGCCAGCAGACAGCTCTAGACGGTAATTATCAGATGGTTCCTTTATTTCAATGAAATACTCATCTGGATCTGTGATATTTAAATATTAAGTGAATATCTCACCAAATTGCAAATAAAATTTCATATTTCATTTGTTCCAATATTTACTCAATATTTTAACTATCTGAAATACATCGGAATTCGGTTTTCCGGAATGATCTTCCACGATGCATCTATAGGATCCAGCGTCTTTAGTTTTATCTAGATTTTTAACTATTAGTCTTCCAACTGCGGTATAGACATTTCCTTCTTTAAGACTTCTACCGATTACTGGGTTTAAAATATCAACTCGTTGTTCCTAAAATGATTACAATCTAATGAGCTACACAGTGATAACTCTGCGTCTAAAGAACATTTGAACCGCACACTTACTAAGTTCACCATAACTTTCAGCCAAGTGAGCGATTGTACGTTATGAGTGCTCAAATAGCTTCATTGTGAGCAGTCTGAGTGAGCGACACACACACACACACTCACTACTGTGAGCAGCATAGCACTCACGTTGAATGCAATGTGCCGCTCATTTGACTGAGTATTCATGGTAAACACACCGAGTGCTCGGTTCAATAGAGTAGCACTGATTCGTATCATAGGAGCTCAATATATACAATATTTTATTTACAATTAGTAATATTTCCTATTTTTAACACCCAGTTCGAAATTTTTAAAATTTAATACAATCTCATATTTAATGCTTCAATTAATTTAAGAACTTTATGCCGGAAAATTTAATAACTAACTAAGAATACTAATTATTCAACTGTATCTTGAGCGTTATCACACGGGGATTTAAACTTGCGTTTTTAGGTTAAATATTAAACAATGGTCTAATTCAAATTAAATGTAGAGATAAATTATCTAGTGATGAATGATTTGTGTATTTCATATCAAATCAACCCAAAAATATAAGCGCCTTCCTAATGTTGTTTTATGTATAAAGCGATTAGAGGCAACACAAACCTTCATTGCAATATCAAAATTTGGAAGCTCCCATTTAAAATGTATCTGAGTTCCAATTCTAGCTTCAGCCAAACAGTTGAGCTCGAGTCTACCACCTTCAATGCCAAAGTCATCCGTAAGCATAATCCTGGGCCTGTCGATATAATCCAGTGGATCTGGAACTATATTATGATTATGAAATCAAGGAAGGTTTTTTGTCCTTTTTTTTCAACAAAAAAGTTGGAAAATACAAAATATTTTCCACATTTTCATAAGATTCATGTGCTATGCTTGTTAGGGCCATTTAATTCAGTATTTTTGAAGCGAAATATATTAGAAAAACTCTCAATAATTTATAATTGATAGTTGGCTTTAAATATAAAATCGAGTATCTTTTGATAAAAAAAAAACTGTGATGTAATCATAATTACGACTCACATTGTACTATGACATCGAAATAAATATCCGTATCGACAGTTGCATTTATTGTGGTGGAATGACAAGTAAAAAATCCGCCATCTGTCACTGCTTTTAAATTTACTCGATAGCCATCGGTTGGAGTGAACCTTGATTGGGAGAAATTGGACTGAAAGCAAATAGGTTCTGCAAGATTATATGAAGAATAAAATCATGATTGATGAACAGCTTTTTGATTCTTTACCTCGTCTCCATCTTTTATAAGTTTTATATCAAAATTCTTCCAAGTTGGCTTACAAGGAATAAGAATCTCTGTATCTGGAGAGGCTACTAAAATTGGGGAGATCGAATCAACGAGAGGATGCTGTCGATCTACAGTTTAATTCAATCAAATATATGTGTTCAAATTTTTCAATTATTATACTTTGTATTATTTTTTAAAGAATACCTTCGACAAATAGATAAATTCTAGAGGCTTGTCCATTTTGTATCAGAGCTGGCATTGTCTCCTCATTCAGGATATCTATATTGTACGGAATAGACGAGTTCTTTATACAGTAGTAATAGCCGACATACGTATGATTTATGTGAACCAAGTCAAATGAGATCTCATATTTCTCGGAATATAAATCGTGAAATTTAAAGTCTCCATGGAATCCATCCTGCGCAAGAAATAAAATACGTTAAATTGTTCCCGAAACGAAGTTTATTTATTATAGAAGTTACAAAAAATCGCCAATGAACTGGTTCGGGTGATTGGCATCTGATTGAAAGATTCGAACCGGGTTGAACGGTAATATCACTTCCATTTGGAAAAATTTCTGGAACGTTTCTATCCGAACTTCCACCTGAAATTTTAATAGGTGCATTTATTTATTTTTTGCAACAAAATATTATTCGAAATTTCCATTATTTGCGGAAAATTTCCGATTAGAAGACTGTATTTCCGAATTCCTCTCCACTTTAAAGTTTGGATTTGAGCCAATACTCCGATGATATTAGAGACAAATTTTTGATAGCAATTGTCTCCATTTGAGTATTTCGATCAAGTTCAATAAGAGAAATTGTGTTAAAAGCATGCAATGTATATGTCTGATTGTACAGCTCAGGCTCGCGATACCCGTGACAAAATTCTACAGCATTGAAAACACTAGAACAATTGTTCAAAAGAAATTGAATAAGGCTGAGCATCAGTAACGCGTAAGTCAAAAGCAAGCGGAGGTTACTTTCTATAGTCTTAACATAAATAGGTTTGGTGAATGCTAATAACGTGTGCCATCTCTATCTGTTCGATTCAACCAAAGTCTCCAACATTTCAATAATTGATATTTTTATGTTTATGTTGATTTTTTTTTTCACGTTGGAAAATATTGAATGATTCAGAGTAGATATACAAATGTGCGCATTCGGCCAATTTGATAATGTCCGTTTTAATGTTTAAAAATAATACTGAAAAATGATTACAGTTTTAAAAAGGGAACAATGCTCATAGCAAACAAGCGATGATTGTATGTTGTGAGAACGAGACGCAAACCCATTTGCGTTTATATTTGTCGTGCTCTGCGTTCATTTCTCCATCGCAAATGCGTAATAATAACTCATTATCCGACTCTGCATTATATGGCACTATTTGGCATTAATTATATATTGTTGCACATGTTGGCGGAGTTTATGGAATTTTGACATTCCGCTTGTCTTGTACTTTCCCCTTGGCCGTTACAATACACGAAGAAATTAAAAAAAAAACCTTCTCAAAGAATGAAGACATTTGCCCAAACTCAGAATTACGAGCAAACTTCGAATAATTAGCACCGTAAAAACATTTGCGCTTCTGAATATGAACCAAATTAGATTGAATCAAAGTAATGAAAGAATGGCGTATATTCCCAACGAAAACTTTTAAAAATATAACATGATTGTGTCCGTGTAAAATATATAAAATGTTAATATAACATATGCGTCACGTTTTAAGTTCAGAACTTCGAAAGCTTGTCCAACATTTAGTTAATATGGGAGAAAAGTAACCATAGAAAATATATGTATTTTTCTATCTGTGCACTCATTAATCTCTTATTAAATCGATTGATCGTCCAAGCTATATAGCTTATTCCCAAACTTCGTAATACTACTCTTATTTTCTGAGTCTGACGCCAGATATTTTAATAGTAATTGCACCTAAATGTGTATGTTTTGCATCACTAAGTAGAATATTTGGTCGACTTTTGATTTATAATATCATTTTGTGTCGATCAATTTTTTTCTAAATGCGTTCATTTATTTTTACATATACGTAACACTACTCTTACATAAAAAGTAGCCAAAATCCAAGCTTCGAAACGCCAGAAAATATTCTAGTTACACCAGACTTCGAATTAAATTTCTAACGCAGATTAATTCTTGGTTCTCATCCGCGGTTCAAAACTCTTATTGACGTTTATGTGAATAGAGCTTGAGTTGTTGTCTCTACTGTCATCATGTGCTACAAGCTTACAATGCTTTTACTTTTTATTTATGTTTCGATATATACTAGTAATAGCAAATCAATTTTTTTTTAATAGCAAATCGATTCAAAATAAAATTATTTCGCTTAATTTGTCTCGAAAAATGTTTTTAAAATCAAATATAGAATACGTGCAGTCTTATTAATTATTAATTATGTTGAAATATTTTTTGAGTTTTCACTTGTAATTATGCATTGAGCATATTCTTTTGATTCATTCACGATGTCACAATAGTTGAACTGACAAACGCTCAGCGACGGTGTTTTTCACACATTTCATTTTCGACAAATTATTATTATTGAAAAATTGTGTTAGTTTGTGAACAAATATTATAAATTGGAGGATATTTACTTGAATTTTAATATTATGATTAGAAAGATTATTATATTATTTATATTATTCGGTTCATATTCAGTAAGTTTGGGCGAATGTCTATTGTATTGTATTGTATAGTATCATCTTTTGAAAATTTTATAGATTACCTATGATAAATTGCATAGAAAATATTCCAATAATGGAAGCGATGTACAACAATGATTTGCAGCTCCTCTTCATATTTATGACCAACATTCCTTTCTTTAACTTTTTTATTTAAGACTTTAAATTCTGTTTGGCTTTCACTTAACGTATCAATTATTTCTATAACATTCAAATCATCTCGATTTACAGTAAACTATTTTAGCTGTCCTCTTCAAAGATAACAAAGAAGGATCAAATTTACGGCACTAAAAGAATATATAAATTGAAGCTAAAAGAATTTAATTGCAATTTCTCAATGGAATAAGAAATGGGATAGCACAAACGTGTCTGATGTAAACTACTTTTCCGACTGCCGTATGAAATTTATGTTTGACGCCCCAAGAGCATTTTGCGAATGATCGTAATGAAAATAGAAATATACTCACACATGAACAGAACAATATAGAACTCATTATCAAAAAAGGCATTCATCATATTTTTACGTTTGAAAACATGTTATTTTCGGGCGCAGCACGTTCGTATACCAAGTGTGCGCCATTCACACGAATCTGTTCTCCAAGTGCCAAAAAGAAATGAAAAGTGTTGATGTTTATTTTGTAATATATTCGTATTACTAATCAACAGCGTATTCATATAGATGTTTTCTCTAAAAGGATGTGTTAATAACATGTTTATGTTGTTTTACATTCATCTCAGTTCATTTCATCATGATCACTACTTTCGTATTATTAGAAATATTAGTAATGGTGGAAACTGAACAGTCCAATATTCTTGGAATGGATTCTTTATACTGAGCTTATAAAACTTAAAATGTAACATTGTATTCAACGACAACTAAAATTCTCAATGAAAGATGCAATCGATAGAATATTACACATCGATGTAGAAAACTTATTATACTTTCTCCGTATTTCTTGAGAACTAATTTCTGAAGAAATAATTTTTGAGGAAATAATTTCTAGAAATTGTTATATTCAATTCGGAAATTTAAAGTAGAGCTTTTAAAAAAGCAGTATCTATCTTCAAGCTGAAGCAACGAAAAATATGAAAAATGGTTTTTCGATGAAGCCTCCAAAAATCGTGTTTCTGAAATTTATTCAGCTAAATAATTTTATATGGAGGAATTATATCCTGATGTTGGGACTTTATCAATTTCTAGAAATTATTTCCCCAGGAAAAAAAGCATTTAATTACCATAATGCATAGGCGTGGTTAAATTAGCTTAAAATATAGTCGCATACGTTCGCGTTGCTTCTATGCAAAAAGAGTCTATTTATTTGTAGAAGTAAGGCTAAGTGGGTTCGAAAACGCGAACGAAATTGATATCAAATTTATATTGAATATTACAAAACAAAAGTTGTCGATATCATTCTATGGAAATTTTTGATATCAACCGCGAATTAAAATGATATAAATCTAAATGATATACTCGCGTTCGAACCCGTTTAGCTTTACTACTATTTTCTGTTCAAATTATTGTTTTTATCAATTGACTCATTCTATTTTTACACATATGTTGCCCAAATGTTCATCGATTACTTAAATTTCATGATAATAACCTACTTTAGCTTACATTTGTTGCTATTCGATTCGATTCATTCTATGGGAAATTGTTCGCATTCCGTAATCCGAATTCATATTGCAAATTGAATTCTCGAGAAAAACTGGGTGATTTTATTAGCTACGCAAGGCATGTTGATGCCGATACGATTTGAATTCACTTGTAAAATGAGCCAAGTTTTCACAGCTTTTATAAAAATAATTACTTTTCAAAACATTTTTGTTTTTTATGATTTTTTTTGTAATAAATGAAAACTATATAATTGCATATTATTGCATTGGTTCTTGTTGAAAAAGGTATCAATACATTCCGTTAAATATACAAATATTTTTCGATTATATGAAAAGAGGCCAAGTAGCCTCGCACCCTTTTTCTATATCAAATCTCGAAAAGGACCGAAGCAATCTTTGAAAAAGCGAATCTCACAATATATATATTGTATATAGGAACTAAAAGTGGGGGAATTCCAGATTTTTTTGAACCAATTAATTATTACACCAATGTTGATTTGATGGGGCGAAACAACCAAACAATCGCGGTAAGGCGCAAGATGGTCTCGACGCTGCGGTCCCTTTTGTTAATTTGACTCAGTCACTCCAAGTCATTCACAATGATGTTTGCTCTCTTATCAGAATGTCCTTGGTTGTTTTGAACACTACAAATAACGATTCCTGTGCTGAGTAGATTGAATCTCAAAATTGACATTTGATTGAAGGCGGTTCTCCATGTAGTAGAACACATTCCATTCTTGATGACACGAAAATTTTCAAATGGATTGATGGCCAAATTGATATATTTATGAGATTTACGACTTATTTCTTTTAGTTTTTGATGCACTTACAATAAATGAGACTTTTTCGCTTTTATCGCACAATGAAGGTTCAGACAACAATTTTTAGCTTGAAATGATATAGGGTATCCAAATTTAACCGATACATTTTCTATATTAAGCTGTGGTTTTTCTAATAAAAATATGTAAAGCTAAAAATTAAATTTGAGATCTATTCCTTTAAGATGCATGTTTGCTCATAAAATAACAGTACCTTTGTCAAAAAATAAAAAAGTTAGCATGCAATTTATATAATAATCAGTTTTGCGAGAATTTCGGATTTTTGAAACAAAATTAACAGCATGTTATTTCTGCTTACCATCGTGAGTTGTACAGAAAAGAATTTCACTGCCTCGAGGACCGCACCAAACCAATGTTGGAAATGGATACGGAATATTTTACAATTCATTTTACCTCCTTCTCCGTAGAATTTACGTCAAAATCGTATCGATCAGATGGTTTAGAAATCTCGATGCTTGACTCATTGACTCCTTCAAACGAGAAGCATTAAATTTTATCCACAGGCCGAATCCATTTACCCCGAAATAGATCAACCTTGACCTAATTACCTTAAATCTTCGATGCTTTGAAATTAATTCCAAGAATGGTGTAATTCAATCAAAATAATAATAATCTTTCAGTATTTGCATAGGTGTAAGTAATAAATAATATCGAATAAAAGTTTTTATTCGTTATTCATTCTTATTCGCGAATAAGTTGTAATAATTATGCATTTATTACTGACTAATTTGTAATAATTATTGCTTCTTATTCAATTTTTATTCGTTTTCTCATTCATTTCTTATTCAATTCTTCATTCAAATTTTATTACTCTCTTTCTTCAGTGCAGAAGTAATAAAAAGGCATTTTCGCGCTAAAGTCCAAATCAAAACACATATACAAACATTCTTTTCGCATTTCTATCATCAAATTAATAAGATTTTTCGACGTTTTCAACATTTTGTGTTTTTTCAATGTGTTTTTCTTTCAAATTTAAAGATAGAAACGCGGATAGAATGTTTGTATATGTGTTTTGATTTGGACTTTAGCGCGAGAATGCATTTTTATTACTTCTGCACTGAAGAAAGAGAGTAATAAAACTTGAATGAAGAATTGAATAAGAAAACGAATAATTATTACAAAAATTATTACCAATGAGTATTTGAATATTTAATTGAGCGGGAAAAGAGCTTGAATGAACTGAATTCATGAACGAGAACGACAATAAGACTCTAATCTCACTCATACTTATTTCTCGACTGTTGATTGAAGATAACGCCTGACCCTTCCATTATGAAGTGTTCAAAATACTGAAGAAATTTTCTGTTTCTTTATGTTTGACTCATCATTGAAAAATGATTATTGAAATTTCAATTTAGTCTTAGTAATATATGTGCTTGTAATGACGTAAGTTTCGCACGAAAAAATGTTCAAGCAGTGAAACAACTTTCCTTTTTCTTCTGATTAAAAACAAATAATCTGTCCGTTTCACAACATGCATGTTGATAAAGTTAATTTGGTTCTATTGAGCGTACAGTCAAATTTCCAAAACAAATAGACTGATAGCAGCAACAATTTTTTTTTTCAGATCGATCGACTAGGATTGAATAATCATTAAGTTTATGATTCATCCAGAGCTGTCAACGGACGTTCGTTCGACCGTTCGAAAAAAATGAAATATTCAATTCTGTCAACGACCGTTTGTGCGAAAATGAATTTCAATTTTTTATTTGTCCAACCGTTCGTCCGAAAAATAATGAATGTGCGAAGTGTGCGAAATGACGGAAAATGTTCGAATGTCCGAAATTGAAAATTACAATGTATTCTTCACAGATAGACAGACTTCATGGTTTAGCATTGTGTGACGAAGGTCGGTTCATGAGCTCAGTATATTTGGTCTCCAGCGTTAGATTAGATATTTTTATCACATATAAATTCTCAACATTTATACTCTACTCACGACAAACTAATCTTTAAAACCGCTTTTTGTTTAGCTTCTCGAATTTTTTGTCACATCTGTGGTGTTTTTTACGAGAAAATGTTCGAAAATAAATGCGTTTCTTGTTTTTTTTTTTAAATATTTAGTTTATACAGTTTTTGCACATGAACCGAAATTCAATCATATTTCATGAAAATCAACGATCTTTTAAAAGCAAACATAATTTTTATTAATTCAATATTTTCAATGGATTTTCTCCTGAAATACTTCTCCGGAGTTTGTGGCAGCAATAAAACCTTGTGTGATATTTAATTTACGCAGTTTATTCACATGGATCAATAGAATATTCAGAATTTCATTGGAACCATTGTGGAAAAATATCGATGAAAATATAATTTCATATCATATAAATAAACCTATTTTTATTACGCATTTAATTTGTACTTATGTCTTTTATTACCAAATCCCAATGGATGATGTCACCGTTTATAGTTTAATAAAGCGTGAT
Organism: Obolodiplosis robiniae; assembly: GCA_028476595.1. NCBI lineage: Eukaryota > Metazoa > Arthropoda > Insecta > Diptera > Cecidomyiidae > Obolodiplosis > Obolodiplosis robiniae. Next base: position 17,245,815 of record CM052014.1, read on the forward strand.
GTCATGATGACATTCCAATTTTATTTGCATATCTCTAGTGCTAAAACGGCTGATTTGCACAGAAAGTTTTTGCCTGAAATCAATAGCAATTCGATTTAACATTATTATATGAAAAACGCCAATATTTATGCAATTCGTTTTTGTTTCTCGATAAAGTACTTTAATCTAAACAAAAATAGCACAAACAGCGCAATTCGTAGGTCAAAAAAATTGGGGCGGAAGCGATACTTATATGTATATAATATACAAATATGTTGACATGAATTGATACGTCACTTGGCTGAGCACAAGCCCCCGATATCTCTGTGCTATTCGATCGACATGCAATCGATCCAGCTAGATATGGAGCACGATAGACCTTGTAATTTATCTTTGCCATGGTCAAATTTTCCGTGTTGTGTTTGCTTTGAGTATTTACTTGTTGTGGTGGCCGTCGCAGTCACAGTTCACGTGAATCAAAATTCATGGTGAATGTAAAATTGAAAGCGAATGTTTTGTAGGCCATGGCTAGAGTTCCAAAAAACACGGACAAAAAAGAAATCGTCCTGATTAACTGCTCCACTTAAATTTGGTGCATGTACCAGTTGACGCAAAACGAAAGTAAAACTGATTTGCAAGTCGTTTGCTATTTCGATTGCAGCGTCAAAACAACAACGGCAGCCTCAGTCTGAATGCACAAATTAAAAACATGAAAGAAATCGAGAGTGAAAGACAGACAGACTGTGCACCTGACAATGATTTTTGTATAGAATCTAATAACAGGCGGTCATGAATCGTCGCATAGTCATCCAATGCGTTTCACCATGATGTGTTTTCAAAGCGAGTTACACATGAACGGCAAATAAACAGCTAGACAGAGAAAACCGGCCAATACACAGTTTGTTTCGACTAGCGCCTGGTAGTTTCTTCATGGTTTAGTTGCTTTGCTTTTGCTCTCTTGGTGCTGTCGTTTTTTTCGCTCTTTCCACTACGGTTCGATTCGCTGCTCACATAAGCAATCTGTGCGAATTCACTGGCGGCGATCAGTCCAAGCTCGTTTCAAACATTGGAAACAATTTTCGTGTGAATTCGAAAAATGTTTTCAAGTTTTGCAACGAAATACCAAGGATTTTATGAGTAACTTAACGACCAGGCTGTCATAAAATCGAACAGCAAATCGCAACGAACAACGAAACCGAAACAAAGCTTATGGGGGGGAATGGCAGTGTTAGCAGCGAATGTGTAAGTAGAGGTTGATACAACGACCAAAGAACGAAACGAAATGAAACAATGATATAAATATAGGAAGATGTGAACAGGCGCCACGGTTCCATCGGTCGTTTATAGATGGCATAGTGTTCAGGCTTCTGAAAAACATGAATGTGACAAAACATATTATGCTCATTTTGACGTTTGATGGAGAGAAAGAGAGAGAGAGAGAACATATTGACTAATTGTTTGTAATATTATTTGTCCCGTGTATGATAGATGTAGATGAATGAATACCAGAGATACGATGAACGTCTTTTGAGCCAGTTGTCGCTGACTTTTCCTACAGAAATCTGCACTTAAAATGGCGGCAGCACTTTTAGTAGTGGCATGATGACTTTTTCCCTGAAACAAAGATCCGGCTCCCATAACATCAAACGCACACTCGTTTCTCCAATACTCAATACATTCTGCTGTACACAACATGCCCAGTTTACACACGACGGAGACGATAACGAAGACTTCTGCTGAGCAAAAAGGAGAGTTGGGTGTATCAGCATGCAAGCATTTTCCGTTCAAAAACTCGCTGGTTTGAAATAATCAAGATTATTATTTAGCGTAATGGCATTTATTCGTCGGTACTTGGATTTAGTATACACTTTCATGTGAATTTGTTCAGTTTTTCTTTAAAATAATTGACACCATTAACGTAGTTTCCCAGTAGTGATGAATTTTCGACTAAATCATGTACCAGGCGTGCATGAGTCGGCGCATGCCATTTGCCACGGATCACTTGTTCATTTCACAACGAATGTATGATGTGGTAGCAAACACACACTCCACACATATAGTCGAATCATCACTGCCTCGGTTCGAGCTAGTAGCTACCTTCTGTTCGTAGTATGCTCGCAGTTGATACATCGCATTGGAGATGATGATGATATTGTTGTTGATGTACGTACGTTCCGAAGGGGAATTTGTATGTTACATGTGCACGTGCGGAATTGTCTGTTTCTGCACTAGAAGTTGTGTGTGCCCTTGTTTTGTTATTAAACCGTGTGTGGTTTTTCTGTCTTTCATGCAAGAGATGTGTGCGAAAATGTGTTTCCCAATTTTTCGTCAATGTGTTGAACGATGTTGTTCCGTTGTGCGAATGTGTGATGTTTCACTTTGGTCACAATATTAATAAAAGCATCGAAAACAATTTGATCTTAAATGTTTGAAGTAGTATGAAAAAGCCGGTTTCATCCACATTTTTTAGTATAAGTGTACACGTTTACACATATACTCACACATACACACACATTAACCCTCATTATTACATTTAATTACGTAGGTTGCACACAAACGAATGCGAATCACTAAGAAAAAAAAATCGTTTTCGGTTGAAACTCTTTTGTTGTTTTTCAAAGTACTCTCCAAAATGATTGATACACTTTTGCATTCGCTCAAACCAATTAGAGAAGCATTTGTGCCACACCGAAATGGGTGTCTCCAAAACGTGTGTTTTGAACGCATGAACAGCTTCTTCGGGCGTCAAAAATCGCACACCACGCAGTTTTTTCTTCACGCTCGGGAACAAATAGAAATCATTGGGTGCCAAATCGGGACTGTACGGCGAGTGGCCCATCAATTCGATGTTTTGAGTACTCAAATAGTCGCTTGTTTGATGCGATGTGTGAGAGCTCGCATTATCGTGATGAAGGATAATTTTTCTCTTTGCGTTGTTTCTTCTTAATTTGCCAAATACTTCTGGCAAACAAATGGTTGTGTACCATTCAGAATTGACCGTTTTACGTTGCTCTAATGGCACAAATACTGGCTAATCGACTTCGAATTACTTTTGTTGGTTTGTCTTCAAATTGAAACATCCATATGGTCGACTGTCGCTTAGTTTCGGGCTCATATGCATAGATCCATGATTCATCACCTGTCACGATGTTGTACACAGAATTTGACGTACCTCGGTTGAATTTATCGAGTATTTCCTTGCACCATTTGACTCGAGCCTTTTTTTCATGATCTTTCAATTTATGCGGGATCCATCGTGAACAAACCCTTATAACGCCTATTTTTTCGTGCAAAATAATTTGTATGCTTTTCATACCAATGCCAAGGCATGCCGCAATTTCACGATAAGTCACATGACGATCTTGCATTATCAGTTTCTGCACAGCAACGATGTTTTTTTGAATAACAGCCGATTTTGGACCACCTCCCTTAACATCGTCTTTGAGCGAATGACGGCCACGCTTGAATTCATTGAATCGCCGATATACAGTGGCACGGCGTGGGGTTTTATTGCCAAATATCGAAGCAAGTTTGTCGGCGCACTGTTGTTGAGATAATCCAAATTGAAAATCGTAAAAAATGAAAGCACGACAATTTTCACGAGTTAATTCCATTTTTTGGCCGAGGAAAAATTTTCGGATTGTTGTAAACAAGACAAATTGCGTCTTTAGCACCAAACACTGTGGAGACGTTTTACTTTTACAATGTGAAACTTTACGATGACAATGTCAGATTAGCGTCTGGCAATACGAGAGTTGCCCATTCGCATTCGTTTGTGTGCACCCCACGTACTATCTTAAACAGATGAGTTTCATCCACACCTGTTTTTACAATAGGAACACATGTATTTATGATTAGGAAGATTAATGCCATTTTCACTGGACAAATCGATAATTTGTATGCAATCCAATAGCAAATTTTGTCACGATGTAATGAACAAAAAACAGTCGATATCATGTTGATTCCAATAAAAATGATTGTTTATTGAATGCACATGAATTGTATTTTTAAAAAATTTCCATCAATTTTTGTTTTTTTTTTCGGATAGGATGTCGCCGACCGAATTTCATCGAAGGATCCCTCAGTCGGATTCGCTGTTGCTATTTTTCGGTTGATTTTTCTTTCTCTTTGATGAACTTGCTCCCGTATTTCCTGCTGCCAAATGTTGCTTCAAAATATCCACCTCAGTTCGCAGGCGTGCAAACACTGCGTGCTCGGCTCACTAGCATAGCCCCGATTTTTTCATTGTGAATCGTGTTCAGAAATGTGAATTCAATGAAAAATTCATTCAAATTGATAGTCTCTAGAAAAGATAAAAAGAAATGTCAAAAATCGGTTAACAGTTTTTGTTGGTTTTGAATTACAAACAGTTATGAAACACATGCTTAAATTTCAGTAAATAAATTAAATCGTGTTCCTCAAGATGTAAACAACTGATGCAATAACACAAATTGTTTTTGTAATCCATGGTTAGTCACCATCTTTGTGATATTCTATGCGATAGCGCCAAATGTATGATGAAATAATGTATTTCGTATCTACTTGTTGTTCTAGAGCCAATTTTTCTCTCTATCTATTTCTATATCTTCTCTCTCTATCCCTCTTTCTGTCTCTCTCTTTGTTTCTCATGTTGAGAATAGTAAACATTGAAAATGTACATGTCAATAAAAGTTCAAGAAATAAAGTCAATCACTTTAAAGTATCCATACATTATAGTTCTATCTTATAAAGTATTATTTCACTGTGTTCACTTTCTACATCTCATACGTTTACGTAAAAGGAATAAGGAAAAACCATTTGCCGATTTAACATTGCCGTGTATAAATGAGCATCATTTTTATTGATTTGACGGCTTGCGTATGTTTAGCAATGACACATTTCTCTAGTCAACATATGCTTGCAAAACCGTACAACAATGGTACAACAATTTTTCTCTCTCTCAGTCTCTCTTTTGACAAAGCATTACAAGTAAGCAAGTTGACTAAGCCGACGCGAGATCGAAACCTCTGTACCAGCAAAATCTTTTATTTACATTTGTACTGAAATGTACTGAAATATTAAAATCAAAGCATTTCGTGAATGCTCATGCCTATGTTGCCTATGTTGATATGCGCGCGCACATAGCGAAAGAATGAAAAAAAAAGAGAGAGAGAGAGAGAGAGAGAGAGAGAGGGAGAGAGAGAGAGAGGGAGAGAGAGAGAGAGAGAGAGAGAGAGAGAGTGGGCGTGTGTGAGAGAGAATGTGTGTGTGTGTGTGTGTGTGGCTGTGTGTGTGTCTGAGAGCGAATGTGGAAGTGTACTCAAAAACCGTGTATGTGTGTGTGTGTGTGTGTATACACTAATACTTAAAAACAAGGATGAAACCGGCTTTTTCATACTACTGTTTGAGTCACGAACAGTGTCATTGTGATTGTTGTTCTCTAGATGTTTCGACCAGAACCACATAATTATTTAGATGTGGACACGAGAAATTTGATGAATTGACAGAAAAATTATTCGACACATGTAGCCATAAGCAACATTTGCTCACAAAAGCCACATTTCTTGCTTTTTCATTCGTATATGTGTATCGTTGCAATTTTTCAACATTAAATTTATTTATGAATCAATTTTCAAACTACGTAAATACACGTGTTTCATTTTTATTGAAAATCATTTCATATTAAGACATAATTTTCGCATATTAAGATATCATTTTCGTTAAACGCGGTGAAATCAGCTCGACGGCTCACCATTCTTATACGAAAAAAATACGCAACGCGTGACGTGTACTTCTTTCGATTGCTGTTTCTCAGCGACACAGAAATTTAGCATATTTATTATCGTTTGATTTGGACGTATCAGGCGAACGCATCAGAACCTATAAAACCTGAGCGAAATGCGTGTGTATACGTAAAATATGGACGACGCGTGGTCCGTCTCATATTTCTGGACGCCTGTTCGAAAATTTCACTGAAAATGTTCACTTTTCTTCGAAAGCAATCGAAAAGTTGTTCTTTTCCATCTCCAAAACAATGAATAAACAAAATTGTTGGGTTTTCGTTTTTACTTTGCCTACATTTGCGTTTTCTCTCCCCGATGCCGTTAAACCGACGATTGTATGATCACATTGGAGCGAGCGGTTCATGACATTTTGCTTTCGTTTAAGGCATTTTTCGAACGGCAACTGGTACATGCGACAAACCGCTGAGAGTGTGTAGAGTTCAGTCACTTGCTGTTATACAAATGCGCTCGTGCAACATGGTCATCGAACTTTTTCCCACTTCTAATGTCGCTTCTCGCTCCGATCACATCGAGAGCGCTCTTTACTATTCTGTGCGCCCGTTTATTTACCTTAAAACTTTAACCATAGATGCAAGAAGATGCAAAAATAAACCGCAAGCTTTTCGAAATTAAGTCGAACGAATGTTGAAATTCATGTGAATTAAGTTAAACAAAGGAATCAAAAGTATTAGCTCCTGATTTGAAGCAAATCCCTCACATTTCGAATGCTTCGATCGTTACGAAGGTAGCGTGTGTCATCTATGCTATTGCTATGCGTTCTCCAATTCTGTGCTCTTGGTGAAAAATCGAAATTGAACTAATAGGTTAGCGAGAGAATTCGCTGAATATTAGCTTAATATTTTATTATAAGTAATAACTGAATTTACGACTATCCCATCATGTCAGTTGTTTTGAATGCTCCTCGTCAAATATTTGCCGCAATCATTTCCATTCGGTGGTGGCCACCACATTTGGCATGGGCATGCATAATCGCTAAGCAGCAATTGCTTTGCAAGCGGAGAGGAGAAAAGTAAATATCTACACCGATGAAAAGAGACACTCTAATATCACACACTTGCTGCCTTGTTTAACTTGAGAATTTGAGGAGGCTTGTGCGCATTTGACTTTGTACAAACGGTTTCAACGAACCACACCAACGATATTTTTCGAACAAAATCGTGTATGAGCGTGCATACAGATACTTGCCGCTCAACCGAAAGACAGTGTTAGCTCTGCTCACACTTATGTTCGCCTAGTATTAATATTGAATATTGCACCGCCGCAGTGATTGTGCAAATGAAAAAAACGCGATTTTTTTAGAGAAGGAACAGAAAAATCTACCGCCACTACCGATTTTAGAGTGAAACGAGTGTGGAGTGGAGAGTCAGTTTGACGCTTTAATTGAGAGTGGGGCAGCACCAATACTCCATCTCATTTTGCTTTGCTATTTGTATGTTTTCAAGAGTTTGTTTAATAACAAAGCATAATCGGCAACGATGTTTCGAAATGCCGACGAACACAATTACAAAAAAAGCCCGCCAATTTGTTCACAACGTAGTGGGACACACAAAACGTACAAATCGCAGAAATACTAGCCATAAGCAGTTGAATCGTCATCGAGCTCACACTCAAAGTACGTTTTTCTTGCATTTAGTTTTTGCCAGCTGTTCATTACTATTTCATTTATCAAAAGTGAAGTGAACCAGTGTCAAAATTTATATTCAATTTGCTTAATTTATTCTAATGTGAATATCCAAATTCGTTAAATTCCAGGACAAGCCAAAAAAAAAACATTCTACCAAAAAATCCTCAATATTCTCACCAAAATGAATGCGCATAAAACCTGCTTTCAAGCGAACGCAATTTCTGCATCTATCACAAGCCGAATCACACTAAAAACCCGTTTCGGTGGAAAAATCACATTGCTGTCAAAATTTAAAGTAATACAAAGTACTGTACTGTATCAGGAGAACATCAATAACAGATGTTTAAATTCACGACGTTTTTGTCAAGTACTTGAACACTCGAATGTGTACATAGTCTTCACGTTCGAGTTTTTTTCTTCACTTGCTCCTCATTACGCGCGTACTGTCTGTTTTTTTTCCACGTTTTCATAACGTCGTACAGTGTGCTGCTTTCGACTCTTTTTTATTGTCTTCGACGTGAAGCACGAGTATATTGTGTTTACAACATTGTTCGTTTGGATTGGATGTGGAGTAAGCGCGCGACAACGACCGCGTCGACAGCGCGAAAGAGAAAAAGCGGGAAAGAGAGAGTGAGAAAATGTAAAATAACAATGTTGTCGATGATGAAAACGGCTGTTAAGGTTCAATTGCACTTACATGCTTACATTCCCTTATAGCAGACGCTCGGTACAACGGTTGTTGTATGTGAACGCAGACAAACTGTTTCAAATACACAGTGAGACTGCGGTAGAGCTGAAAAAAGAGCAATGAAAAAAACAACAGCAACATCGATGCGATAAAATGTGACAATATTTTTCAGTCTGCAGTATTTCTGGTTTGCACAAAAATTTCTCAACCCAAATGTTGATGACCATCAGACTAAATTAGAATGAAATAACAAGATAATACTATCATTTTTGTCATTTTTTTATTTACATTTTGTCCTCGTTTAGGTTGTATTTGTTCAGAAAACAGATAAGTCAATATCACATGAGTAGAGAATAACAAGTCTTTTCCCTGTTTTTTTTTTTTTCTTTTTTTTTGAATTTAGTGGAATTGAAATGATTCAAAATTCGATATTTTTCTGTGTGGAGCAGGCATCCTTTTGGTTGGTCGCATTGAATTGTATGAAATAATCGTCGTGAATAAATCGAATAATGTTTTCGATTGGACAGAGATCCGCTTTGCTGCCTCGAGCATTTTTGCTTATTCGCAGACTTCGGCCACCTTCACAGAATTCAATCAGTCGCGTTATATCTTGTCCGTTGCTAACGACCCGAAAGTAATATTCCGAAGTATCTCCATTGCTTGCATCACTTTTGTATATTTCGAATGATATGCGCGATGCATACGGAATAAAATAGGATATTTTCGGTAATTGACTTGGATTGTAAATGCCCAAGGCGGTGAGGAGAAACTGAAATGTGCGATCATGTCCAGAATATAGAACAAATTTAATTTTATCCCCCGAAATAATTTTCAGCATATGATTCACGATATTTCGAATTAAGCCATATGCACGCAATAAGCCTTGTTGTCGCGTTAGTTTATGTTGTGCTTCTCGCTGGCCTTGCCATTGTGTATACGACATTAAAGCAGCCACATGTCTAGTTTCAACGCATCCCTCAATTTCACGTTCCATTGATACTGAATCTGTATCAACGATGCGATTCGATTGACTGTCGCCCTGCAGTATATTAGCTGCATTGTTAGGGCTGTTATCATCTTGGTCAATATTTATCAGATCGTTCGATTCCGTTGTAGTGACCGATCTAGAGCGGTCATTATCTGTTGTTCCAATGTTTTCGGGTGCATTTCGTCGACATGGCAAAGGTGCATTATGACAAATCAATGATAGAACTGCATCGCGCACTTCAAGCGGTTGCATTTGTGACGTGGGATTTAGTAAAACATTCGATCCAATCCATTGCACAGCGTCCGCTATCGTTGGATGCTTATTCAAATGTTGTGCAAATTCTTTTGCCAACAAACCATTAATTTGGTCGGCTTTTGGACATGCACAATCGGCGAAACAGAATGACAATGAATGACTCTCTTGAATGTTTAATGATAGCCATCGTTCAGGAAGAAATGCATACATCATAGCCATCGCAGACTGGAAGGTGCGTCGATATCGAGTCGAATATATAATTATTTCTTCGGGCGGGTAAGTCGGTTGTGATTGTGTTGTGTTTGGAAGTTTTGCCATAGCAATCGGTTTAGCAAGTAGACCCAACGGATGAGCATAGACTTGTCTCAATAGATCGCCCACTTGAAGCATTTGTGCGATGCCGTTGTATGTCAATTGGCCCAGTAGACACGCCTTTGAGAATGCTGGCAATAGCGGAAAATTGTGGAATGGACCATTTCGATTGAAAATGTAGTGGCCAGCCGGTGCTGCGGTTGTTGTATTCAAGAGGAATGTACGATATTTGTTTAGTAGAACATTTGTTTGTCGTCCAGCGCCGCAATCGATTGAATCAATTCCGCGTACGTGAGCCATCGGACCTCGGTCACCATGTCGGATTAACACCAAGACACCTTGCAATTTCCATCCATCCAGTATGCCACCATCGTCTTTTTTCACAATTGACCGATATGGATTGCAGTCCATTTGGAGTTTTTTCAATTTTGTCCCTTCATCTTCGACCGAAAAATGTTGATACTGACGCACATTGAATATCGAGTGAGTATCAGCTGTACTGATGTATTTGTACATTCCTATTGAATGGATGGATAATGAATTGATTTGCATTGTTAAGAGTATTCACTAAATTCAATTTATCAATGAGAATGGCTTACCCGCTATCAGTAGGAAAATCCATAAGCTCAAACACAAATAACAGTAGAGTGTTCGATGCTGTGAAAAGAATCGAATCATTTCGCGTAACAACATCTTGGTTTTATTGTTACTCATGAATGCCAATCGTGATTCATCGATTGTTTCTAATTGAATTAATAAAATATTGGATTGCTTTACATGACTAAATTAATATATTATCTTCTTAAAATGATATGTTTGATGTGATATTTGTAAGACAAAGTTTCAAAATAACATTATTTTTGGTGGGCACAATTTTTCACTGACATTTTGCTAATTTTCTGGTCGATTTCTGACTAACACAAATGCTGATGCACAGCGCAGGATCACAGATTGCCATTCTCATTTGAATTGTGGCCATTCGGCGATTGCCTCAGAGATGGCGCTGCCGTCACACTGGCAACATGTAAATAGCAGAATAACAATGTCGCTGTCTTTCTATTTTGAATAAGCGAAACAACAATGGCAAATGACATAAGTGTTAGTAAAAATTCGTCTGAATAACACCACTTGCGGCACAATCACGAACATGTGTGCGTTCAACCGATAGAAATGTCAAAGAGTAAATACAGTGACTACAAAACATTACAACAAATAGACAACACGAGGCGAGTTTTTTGAAAAAATTTAGTTTCTATTTACATACGAAAAGAATAAAAAACACAAATTCCATATTGACGATTCATCGAAACAACGTAAGTACACATTGATCATGAAAAATTTGGTTTATATTTGCATGAACAAATGTACGTTTTGCTGCTTTTTTGCGTCGCACAAAATGCGACACCCAAAAATGTTCTTCATAAACGGAATATTTACATCACGAATACAATGTGCTTCATTTGAGGTGGAAAATTGCTGCGCTCGAATTTAGGGAATGTGGGCGATGTCATAAATCTTCTTCTATTTTCTCGTCTCGATAAATTAATCGGTGGAGAATTCACTAAAAATAAAAACAAAATTGTGAAAAATTATTACATTCTTGAAATTGAAACGTTCTCATTGGCAATATGTTGGGTGTGCCAATGCTGAAATATTCAGTAGACTCGTGAATAAATCAGATGTTATTCAGCAATGAACAGCTCGATTTAAACGAACTCTCTTTTCAAATCTTCTTATTGAATTTAAAAGTGATTGCCATTCTGGTGGCCATTTTCGTGCATCAGTGAATACATTTGAATAATGAACTTATTTTCGCAAAGTATTTTGCTGTTTTATTTCATCATATCCAATGAACCGTGCACGTGATAAGTTCGATCATCCATTATACTATTCCTAAGGTAACATCAATCATTATCATGAAAATATATCGCGTTTTCAAAAGCAAACTATTTGCGTTTTATTGACAAATATTACGGTGCAAACAAACAAGAACAATTTCAGTCGCTCTTGAACCGAGCATGAAGCTAATGGCTGTAATTTATCCAGAAAATACACCGAATATGGTGATTTAGGCCATATGCGTGTTTATACAATTTTAAAATTTCTTAGCGGTTTTTTTTTATCAAGCCGAATTGGCGCGCTGTGGTTTGCAAAGTCCAAAACGAAATGTGAGAAATATTTGTGGAGAGGCGCGCGATCACATGCGTATCGAACAGAGAGCAACTGAGTTGCTTAACTTAAACAATGTTGTTTGTGTGTGAATTCATGTGAAGGCGCTGTGACAACTGATTATGTCATCTACACAATACAGTCAATCTCTAAAATTAGTTTTGTGTGCAATGCGGACTGTTCTTGTCTTGTGATGTCAATTAAATATCTTCGTCAGTCCGATAACTTTATCGTTATTTTTCACATTTGTGGTGCCTTTGTTAGTGATTTGCCGCATATCCACAATTCAGGATAGCAAAAAAACGTGCTGGAATATGATTTTTAAGATTTAGAATTAATTGCAACGATTTTGAATAGTTTTTTTGAGCATACAAGACAAGTTTTACGGCGAACAAATGTGAGAATTGTTTGTGTTTTTCCCCACATTTTTGTGTATTGAGGTCATGTTATACAATCGATTACGGCATAAAATCTTGATTCAATTAAGTGGCTTGCGGTTGCGTGCATCAAAGAAAATTCATTTGTGGACCGTGAAGTTTTATGCTACATAGAATTTAAGCGATGATTTTGCTCTAATAATAGTATATAAAAAAAATTTCAATGATATGCGTGTTTCTTTGCAGAGCGATGAAGAATGTTCAAGTGCTACCTGTTGTGGTAGGCATCACGCTATGTACGGCGAGTGCGGCGCTATTTTACAAATGGTACAAAGGCAGGACCTCGCAAGATGCGGTGGATGGAATGGCACGATTCCGCCCAAAAAAGAAATCGAATTTTTTGAAACTGTCCATGAATCTGAAAAATGAAAACGTACCGTTGGTTGTGGGTCGAGCCGGAGCCAACATAAAGTCAATCGAAGAAAAAACCGGAACGAAAATCGTATTTCGCAATAAAGATAACGAGAATCAAGAATGCGAAATCAGCGGACCATATGAAAATGTGATGGCCGCACAAAAATTGATTAACAACGAAGTGAAAAAGTCTCAGCACCTGGTCGACGAAATTGTCATCCCAAAATCCACCCACGACAAAATCAGCTCGAAAATTCTGAAGGATATTTGCCATCAAAATGCAGTTCAAATCCGAATCGATGGCGGTTTTAAGGATAAAGGAAAGCGACGACTCCACATGACCGGCTCACAAGCGAATGTTCTGAAAGCCAAGCGATTAATCGAGGATCAAGTGCGCCAAGATTCCATCGAGCGCGAAAATGAAGTCAAACGTGAGCCAAGACACAATCAAAAGAACTCACCCATTAATTCCTCCATGGAAAGCCTCTCGAAGCAATCATGTAATTAACACTTACTCTCATATATCACATGAAACAATTTAATTTGTTGTTGAAACAACGAACCAAGTCATTTTTCATATTGTCATCATCAGAATTGTCCCATATAACCGCTTATGTTTTACATTTGCTATTATGTATTTTCCATTTTTGTACATTCAATAAAAATCTAACTTATCTCAAGTGAAAATTGTATTCGTAGCTTCATCACAGCCAACACTATCTGCCGGTTTGCTGTCAAATATTGAAAATTTCAGCCGGATGCCCGGCAAACTAGGTGGGCAAATGGAAGTATATGTTTCAGCTGTCGCCTCTCCATCACGTTTTTGGGTTCAAATTGCTAGTCCACAAATCAAGAAATTAGACGAACTAATCAATGAGATGACTGAATATTACAATCAAAAGGAGAATCAAGATCGCCATCTTATTAAAGATCCATATCTTGGGCAAATCGTAGCTGCCATGTTCCAATACGATAGCAAATGGTATCGAGCTGAAATTGTGGCGATCGTGCCAAATGAATTTGATCCCCGTAAAGTCGCATTGGATTTGTTTTTCCTAGATTTTGGCGATAGCATTTATGTCGACACGAATGATGTCTTTGAACTACGCACCGATTTTTTGACGTTGCGGTAAGTGTGAACACAGTCAATATCCTTGTGAAACCAGTAATCATTTAGCCAGCTGAAATCAAAATCAAACGATTTTAACTGACTAATTTTATATTTTCTATGGCAAATAATCACTTTCAGTCCCCAGTCGATTAATTTGGGACGAAATTGACTATATTTGACTGTAAATTAAGTTGGTTTTAGTTATTCCTTTTGTTCGAAAAAATAATAGTAAGCTGACTGGCCAGTCAAAAAAAATTCACAAGGGTACTGAAATGGCTTTCATCATGGCAAAAAGTCATAATCAGACAAGGTTGATGTCTTTTTGAGAACTATCCAAATTTATGAAAATTTCACTTTTCCATAGATATCAAGCGATTGAGTGCTTCTTGGCAAATGTTCAACCCGTTCATCCAGTCGAAGGAAATCAATGGAATCACGAGTCGATCAATCGATTTGAAGATATTACACATGGTAAGTAATGCTCGATCTATTATTTCACTTCTGGAGAAAATGAATTCAATGAAAAAAAAAAATCAGATCGATTTCGCTCAATTGAAATTATATCATTGTTTCAGTTGCCAAATGGGAGAAATTAGTCGCCAAAACGGTGAAAACAAGAGAACGTTTCAGAACTTTCGACGCGAATTCCCGAGAAAGTCAAACAATTCCCGGAATCGAGCTATATGACGTGGTCGATGGTAAGCTTAGATCTTCGATCTTGATTTAATGTGAATGAGCAAAAATCTAGTTTTTTTCTCTCTTCAATCATAGATCATGAGGTGAGTTTAGCATCGATTTTAATTCTCGAAAACTATGCAGTGCCCGCAAATCAAGATGATACGCCGCTTCCGCTTTCGAGATACTCCTCATCTGAAAGTGTGCTGCGTTTGGATGGTGGTGGATCTAGTTCATCCGGATCGGTTGCGGAAAAAGCCGCAATGTTCGAATTGACAGCTCATTTACAAAACAGTCGTAATATTAGTCCAAAGCCAAAGTCGCATAGCACAAGTGATGGTCAAAAGTCACCCAGATTCTCTCCGAGTCCGCGAAGAGATGAGCCAATCAAATGTGCACAGACGGAAGGTAACGGTAATAAAAAAAATGTGACTAATGGTGCAGACAACAACAATTATCAACAAATACTTAGCCAAGAATTGCTCGGGAATCGAAGTTGGGCCGACATCATGGACGCTGAGTCATAGATTGAAACACGTGAAATTTTCAATTTATTCGTTATGACGGAACGAATCAAAAAAAAAACCTACACTGACTCTATTTGTGATTTGGTTTTAAAATTTACCCTTTGAAAAGTCATTTGAAATGAACTTCAATGAATACAGTTCAATTCACTTGTAGATTATAAGTAGATATTGTGCATACATTGCCATAGGACAAAAAGTAGTTGCCAAATGTGACTTGGGACTAAAGTATTCAGTTAATTGTAAGGTCCGTTTGTACTTAAAAAATAGATCAGATCATTCGAAGACTGGTCGTTTTCGATTTACCATTTTCGACGATTCTTCATAAAATTCAATAAAAAATAACGGTTCAAATCCACGCTTTCGATTGGACATTTCTCCATATTTTCGACGATTTTCACACATAATCTACATATTTCAATATAATTCGAACACTTTTGAAATTCAAAAAACCAACCTTTACTCCATCATCAAAAGCGCAGCTTTTGCACATAAATTCATCATTTCATAAGCCACATGTATTTTTAAGGCAATAACGCAAGTATTTATGGTCATAAAACGAATAGTTTTTTAGAAACGAATATGTGGCTGGAATTATTTGATATATAGTTTTCAGTTATTGAAAAGGAAAAGTGCTTTATATTCAAAATGATTAAATCGAAAAGATTGCCTGTGAAACGATTGATTGGAACTATATTAACGAATTGATTTGTCAACGACAGACCGACGACTACGTCAATATTGGCCACTTACCATATTTATTTCGCCAAGTATGATTAATCTCTTTCAGTTGTAAATAATTAATACGTTGAGATTAACCAGTCGTTGATCAATCCGAAGAAATTAATCTCTGTTTATGCGTATGCATATATTTACATGTAAATTGAATTATTATTAATGAATGAAGATTTTTTTAAGTGTTGAACAATTTCAGGCTTTTACCTCTTTACAATGTTATTACAAATATTCAATAAAAAAAATGAAAATTCGAAAAGGCGTTTTTGCTTCAATTCTAACCAGCGCCGTGGGAACACCAGATTTTTTGACAACAATTAAGACATGCACCGAAAAAAAGAAAGGAAAGACAAGTAAGAAAGATGTAAATGGAATGAAAACCATCGTCAGAATTTGTTATATACTTGTGTATTTATTTATTACTTTTATATCAATTCTTGACATCAATTTTATGTGTTTCTGTGTCGTTTTCTTTTGTGTTGGCTTTGAATAATTCAAATATTTCACATTTTCGGCTAAATACTTAGACTCATATGCACTGAATCAGCTACACAAGTTACTCATAATATACTTTCTAAATATATGTATTTAGATTTTGCGTTAGGGGGACCTTATTACTGTCGAATATTATCTGTAACAACATCGGTGCATAGAGAGTTTGGCATCGCCAATTGGCTGCAATAAGCCGTAATCGCATGAATTGCAATTCAAAATTTCGTCGATCGACAATTTGAACACTGTCAAAAATCTAGCAGAGCAAACTATTACCATGTGTCAATTACAGGGCGATCAATTAACATAAGTTAATGAATCTATCCTTTTGCACATAATTTAAATGTCATTTATGCGTTGAGTATTCTAACCTCAAAATTTTGCTCTGCTAGATTTTTGACAGTGAATGATTCGAAGATAACGGCCGATTAGCGATGCAAAGCTGTCGTCGATAAATTGAGTCATATTGAGATGATAACTCAGCAATAGTCATCCCCTAGAGTTAGAACTCTCTTGCTTTTTAAGTCAATTATAGTCCATTGCTGTTGAACCTATTCATCATTTTAATGTGAAAAAGTTTATGCGCCTTATAATGCATTGTATATCATTGTATAATTTGAATATAATTCCACCCATTCCATTTTGGTTTGAATGCCAAAAGAAATCTTTAATACGCCTATCCTCAATTTATTTTATTTAATATGAAAAACAAACATTCCACATTTGTAAGTAAAATATCGTTTTTTTTTTGTCCAAATTTCAACACAGTTTGAGTTCAGATTTTGCAGGATTCTTGTAATTTCCTTGATTTTAAAATGTGCATTAGTTACGCATAAATGAAAACTCGAATCAGGCTGTTTGTTTATTTCTCAGCGGTTCCTTTATTCATATTTTTTTTAAATTTAAATTGTTTTTTTTTTGTTGTTGCATAATCATAATTAATTAGTAAGATTTTAAAATAAAAATGTTGTATAATTGGAGTTAAAAATTTGTTGTGTACGTGTGTGTATGTATTTCATGTTGGAGGAAAACGAAAAAAGGAGTTCGAAAGGAAAAAAAAGAAAACTATACAGAAATCTCAAACACAATGAGAGAGTGGTCGCGCGCACAGCGTGAGTGGTCGCGCTTTCCGTGTGTATTGAAATGTTTCCAATAAATATTACATAGTTTTTTGTTTATTTTTGTGTTTGTTTAAAAAGAATTCGGTAAAAATGCAAAATCGATGGCGTCTGAGTTGTTGTAAGTAGATCGTGTTTCCATGTTTCATGATTTCATTGAAAGTGAACATTTTTTTCTTTGTTCCATTTTGCAATTGTTAAAAAACTGGTTTTTTCTTCTTCTGTTTGTATCCCTCTTTGTATCAAAGAAACAACTTCGTGTTACGCTTGATATTAATTGAAATTTACCAATGCTCGGCAAATTTCAATTTCGCTTTTTTGTTTGATCTAATACAAGATACGCTAAGATTCTTAAGCTTGCGCACCAAAAGACAACACAAAAACTTTTTTTCATTTTTTTACATCCGAAACATGCGCAATTCTTAATAAAAGAAGTAGTATTCGTCTTGCGGCATTTGTATATAGTGACGCATGCGTCAGATAAACAATAAAAAACATTTCATTTCCTTTTCAACAAGATACCCCCCTCTTTTTGTCTTCCATCAACCGAATCGGAAACAAAAATCGCTGAACCGGCACGTGAACTTATCGGATATGGACATTTTTAGTAAATCCTCTCCGTCTAAATTGTTTCACGATTATTACACGATAACGCATTGGATGAGTTTTTTGTATGAGTTCAAGCGCATTCAAAAAATCACGCTAGAATACCATTTCGCAGTTGAAATCATTTTTCATTCAATTTTGCATTTCTCTTATGCAATTTCTCTTATGCAATACTCTACAAGTTCTAACCTCTTTTTTGTTCCTTTCTTTTCTTCTTTGTCTCTCACTTAAAAATTGGCTTCGCTACTAAATTTTTCTCCCCAATTTCGCATTTCTATTCAACTACGAATAACACTTGCAATTTCAAATGAATGTTTATGCTTCACTTTGTTTATTAATAGTTTTTTTTTTTGCTTTATGTTGTTGTTTGTGTTTAATGCATTTTTTGAATTTGTAAAATTAAAGTAGCAATTAGATAGTATTATTAATATTTATTGTTGTTTTTTCTCCATTTTTTCAAAGATTTTTTTTTTATATAAACACTAATCTGATAGGAAAATTATTGTTTATGCATATGCAGTAATTTTTCGGGTTTTTGTTGTAATTTTCTGCGGTTTGTGTGTGTATGTTGGTGTAAATGTAATTATTTTTTAACATTATTACTACCGTTAAATTGTATTGTTGTTTTTAAAGGAAGTAATCAGGTGTTCTTCGTGTAACATGCGGTTCACCACGACGGGGAGCTGGGTCAAATTGAAGGCTGTAACGAAGAAATAAAACAAACAATCAATTTGATTGAATCAAATAAATTCTTGTTTAAAAGCAATTGTCAATCGACAGTGAGCGGCAAACTTACAATGAAAACTTCAGTGAATCATCTAATTCCATAAGAGCTGCTTGATTACCGCAACGATAGCAATAATTTGGAGCTGAGAAAATAGTGACCACGTTACGATCATGACACCAATTATAGCCCTCCATAACAAGTTGATGTGCACGGGAAACGAGCGTTAATCCATTTGTATGATTGAAGGTTTCCGAAATGTCCTGAAAACGAACGAATTTTTTAATTAAATTGAATTTCTGAGCAGATCAAAACAAAAAGCGTTATCCATCAACGTTCAAATCTATCAGCTTGACATGACGAATCGCAATTGTTGAATCAAAAATGGAAAAAGAAGCAACAAATCAGAAGGTAAATGAATTAATGGAAAGACGTGCGTATAATAAATAGCAAAATAGGATAAATGTGGAAAATTGGAATTGACGAAACTTACTTGTCCAAATGTGTAACCAGCGCCACGTGGTGAGATGCCCCAGCCGCCTCGGTCATCTGGATCTGACCAAAGAAGATCGCACATCGGGCCTTCGTGTGGCACTTCCTGTATCCGATCCAATGCTCTAATGTGATCTAAAGTGTCAATTGATGGACTCAAACCGCCGTGCAAACAGAAGATCTGGCCGTCGACCAATGCGGTAAGTGGCAGATAGTCGAAAAGATCGGTGAAGAATTTCCATACGTTTGCGTTACCATATTTGCGCAAGCATTCATCGTAGAATCCATAGACTTGAGTGATTTGACGGGACTCGTGGTTGCCACGAAGAATTGTGATCCGCTCACGATAACGCACTTTAAGTGCCACTAAAAGTGTTACTGTTTCTACTGAATAATAGCCACGATCAACGTAATCGCCCATAAACAGGTAGTTTGTATCTGGCGATCGTCCGCCTATCCGAAACAATTCCATCAGGTCGTGGAACTGACCATGAACATCGCCGCAAACTGTCACCGGGCATTTTACCTCTTGCACATTTGATTCTTTTGATAAAATTTCCTTCGCCTGCTCGAAACAACGATGGACAAATAGAAAACAACGAAAATCGATTAGATAAAAATAATATGGCAAAACAAAATGGTTTACGTCGTTCGATTCATCGGTTTTTATTAGTATGTTATCGATTCATCGGTTTTTATTAGTATGTTATTATTGGCAGAGTGTCACGTGCAAACAAAGCAGAAACGCATATATTAGCGAATTTCGGTTTGATAATTATAATTGCGTTTTGCTAGGAAATTACTCATTGAACGACCTCTGTTCTTTGCGCACACTCCGTCGATCAAAAAAAATCCAGCCCCCAACATTTTAACATTTTATTTCAGAAATATATCATTTTGCGCTTCAGCGAACACTCATCTGTTGTTGATGATATGAATGCTATTCATGAAACTATCTGTAGTTAGATGCCGACGCTGACAATTTGTAGTTACAATTGACCTACTTTGTGAGTTTGTGAAAAATTCTCGTATGAGAATTTCAACAGCGACAACCCTTGCTATTTCTACTTGAGAGAGAAAGAGCGCAATGTGATGTGCATTTTGTGTGCACTTTGACGAATTGCAAACTTAAGCGGTCTCTAATGTATGAATCGCATTCAACCAATCGCTTAACGTCGAATAAAAACACTCAAATCGATAGTTTTCTGGGTGTCAAAAAGTAGAACAAAGTGATGAGAGATTGTGATATTTCACTATTTTCCCATTTGAAAGTCTGCGCCATTTTCAATGTCATTGAATAATTTCAGTAATTCTCATAAAATGTCAGAACGAAATGTAAATTGAATGATGAATTGATTGAAATTATCATATAGTAGCTCGCCTTTCCATTTTTTTCAAATTGTCTTAAAAATAGCAAGCTTTGCTGTGTTTGCGGTAGTGCTTTGCCGGCCGACACACCATATGCGAGCCTTAAAACCAGCGGTCATTCAAATAGTGGAAGCAAAATTTATTTCCTCATACTTTTTGGTGACTTGGTTTGTGTGCGTGCGTGTTTGCCTAGCCCAACGAGACGAGTCGGATACTGTATTTTAGCATAACTCATGAAATAACAAATCTGCAACAAATTTACTGACTTTCTTTATTCTGTATGGCTTGTGTTTGCTCTCTCTCACTCTCTCTCTCTTCTTAGCTACGGTTCGTGATATCAATAACATAAAAAGCGGTCATTAAAATTGGTTGCTATTCTTCGCAAATGTTTCCTCGCTATTTTTAAGTCTGTTATTTTCTCTCTTCTTTGTACGTGTATGAATTGAAATATACGTGGCTAGAAGAATAAATGAAAATACGACCAAAAATCTTTCGGCGAAATGGAAATTTCAAATAATACAGACATAATCACCTCTCCATCTCACCGATAGAAATCCGTCCATATTATGCATTCCGAATCTCTTTTGATATAGAAGGCCTTGTTGAGGCCCTAAACTTACTGACTATGAGCGAGTGTTACTTGTCTACGCGCTGTCTGTATTTCTTTATTTTGATCACGTTGCCCACACAACTGCTTAAACCGCATTCAAATTGTGTATGGAACAACATGAATTTCTTTTTAATGAAACCTATTGTCTTTCTCATTCTTTAGTGCTGCTTTTGCAGCCGTAAAACAATACTCAAAATGAAGTCAAACACATTCAATAACACATTGTGCAAAGTGCAATGTATGCAAATAAAGAAGGTCGTTGTCATTTCATTTGCTTTTTTGGTGGTGGTGCGCATATCAGAGATTTGATAATTTTTCTTCTAGTGTTCAAAATCACGAATGAAACGCGTGAATTTATTTTCAGTCGACAAAAGGAAATCCGCACTGAATCATTAAACTAAAAATAAAGAAAAATCTTTATATATTCGGTCAACAAAAAGAAAATAGAAAAACCTACAAAGAGAATGATCAGCAGATAGCCGAAAATGCGCGTCACCTTTGAACTTTTTCTATTTATTGATTTTCAATTAATGCTGTACTTGAAATGCTTCGCAAGACTCATACAGGAATTAAAAGTCGAATAGTGTGTCAATTAGAAGAAATACATTTGTAATCGAGCGACGCAGTGACAGAGCGGCGGCTCAATTTTCAAATAAATGCACTGCTGATTGAATGAGCTTATTGATGATACATTTGCAGTTTTTTGAATTGACACTATGTATTGTTGACCCGAATAAACGTTATTTGATGACTAATTAACCAAGATAATATATGGAATAATCGACCCATACATACTGAAGTGCTGTGCACTGTGTGTTATGCAAATAAATAGACGAATTGCCGCGAATAATTATTATAATGCTGTCTGTTCGTTCACAATCGCTCTAATTCAGGCTTATTATTGAATTAATTCCATTAAATTCTTATGGACGCAAGTGAAAAAAATTGGATGTTGGCATCATCCAAATTGATCACAAAAGAATTAACAGGTTTGACTTTAATGAGAGAGTCTAGCTAAGAACTGACTAAGTATAAACTCATCAACAACTTGTGAAATCAAATATATCTTTGCATTATATTTTCGTGAATTGTTGTAAATGTCAATTTTTTCCTCTTCATTCTGCTTTTTTACTTGTCCGCGGTGACTTACTATCGAGAACTACTTGACACCTTACACATGATGACTACTTTCTTTAACTTCTTTGCTTTGAGATGAATCCGTATGCTTTTCATTGTTCCACGAATCGTCAGATTATTATTAAACAACATCATAAATATCTCCGAATGAATATTTTCTCAACAGCATTCATTCTCTACCTGGGAATGTCTCGACAAGGCAAACGACACACGAGCACACACAAAGTTTATATTCAATGTTTCAATTCATCAGAATCGACTTATGCACGCGCGCTTGAATTGCACGCAAACCGTGAATATAGCATTAAATCTGTATGTTATTCGATTAGCTGACACAAGGATGCTTTGCTCATTGACCTTGCTGCCGTGTTCGCACTTATGATCGTTTTTATCGTTCATCTCAGGCTGTGTTCTAGAGTCGAATTGACGCATATACGATGCCGTGACATGATACAGCATGTAGAGCTAAACTTGAGATAAGACAAACAAAGCACAAAACGTGCAAAAAGTTTTTTATCTGTTCCCACACTCAAACAAAAACGAATAGAGTTTTCGATCGTTGACGACGTTGTTCTCGGTTAAACCTGTATTCCTAACAAAATCAATCGATGAAAAAAATGTCATATAAATCAATCAATGGCGAATTTTGCCTTTTTGTGTCATTCGCCGAATTGGTGGTCGCTCAACCGGTCCCAACTGCTATTTTGGTGGCGCCTTGCACGAAATGGCATTGATGCTTGCATGCAAATTCATTTGAAAAATACCCAGCAATTTGGGCAGTAAAATTGAATTCAGTTAAAAGCTCGACTTCCGTCTTGTCCTCGACGACTAAGTAACGGAAATGTACGAATCGTTTGCGCGAAATGCACACACATCGTTCGAATGCTTCATTTGCATGTAATCATTTTTGAAATACGAAATGACGGAAACTTTTTGCACAAAATATGCAATGTCGAGATGGGGAATCTCGTTGAATTTTTTTCTAAAATTTTCGGCCATAGTAATTATGTTTTGTGATGAGATTGAATTATTTTAACAATTTTACACCGTCATCAAA
Source organism: Obolodiplosis robiniae (assembly GCA_028476595.1). Lineage (NCBI taxonomy): Eukaryota > Metazoa > Arthropoda > Insecta > Diptera > Cecidomyiidae > Obolodiplosis > Obolodiplosis robiniae. Next base: position 17,269,053 of record CM052014.1, read on the forward strand.
ATAATCGGCACTTGTTTTTATTGTGACAAGAAAAATACTGTCAGTTGTTGTTATTTTTGTCAAACACGTACTGGCTTTTTTGTCAAATGATATTTTACAATTCAAGTGGCTGCTTTGAGGCATACACATCGACAAATTTCCACGAATTTCGAATTACTTTTTCTGCTCACATTTATTGCTTGCCTTAAAGAGACACTTCTGTTTTTTTTTATTTGTTGCAAATGCATCCGCACAATGATCTCGGAAAATCATCATAACTAATAATTAGTATTGCATGAAGATGATCGTGAATTTAATGAATGAATGAAGTCGATGAACCTAACACCAAAAGAATTGGAATGATTGCCAACAAAACAGCACATTGTTGATCGTCAACAAAATGGTAATGCTACACGAATTATCACAATTCTAGGTAAAATCAGCGGTTCGTTAATCTGATTGGTGTTCACTTGTTTTGCCAGCTTTCGTACAATAAAACATCGAAGCGAGAAGAGATATTTGCTCAACTTGTCGACTCAAATTCATATAAGAGCAATTATTTAACGCACTGCTCAAAACCGCATCATTTCTAAATCATTGAAATGGAAATCGCCCGTGATGCCAAACACTGTTTCAAATATAAATTCAATGGAAATCTGTCTCGATTTCCATGTATCATTCCCGTTGTTTTATCATGTATTTACTATCCTTCTCCTTCTCCCACTGCTGGTGGTGATTCACAACAATATTCCAATCGAACATATTCTTGACGGCACTATAAACGAAAGTGTGAGAGAACGTGAACGTGTGAAGCGTTGAAAACAGAAAGGCCAGAAATACTCTTGTGTGATGCGACTGAATCGTGTGAAGATTTGGCAAAGAAGAAGAAAATGATGAAGAAAATCGATGTGTGTAGCGAGGATAGTTTTAAAATCAGGTTATTATTTAATATCGTAGCCGATAACGATAAACATAGACTTCATTGTTGCCAACCGCCTGTTTTTTATGCGTAATGCCGTGGCCACGCCGCTCAAACAATTTAATTTTGAATGTGTGTGTTCAATGCGTGTTTAAATGATTCTTCTGATTTTGCATGATCTTTGTCACTTTGAACTGAATCAGATTTTGGCTGCAACGTGCGCAATTATATCGATTACTATGTCGATCAATAATGATTTGTTTTGTTCTATGTTTCTCCCTTACGCAGGCAATAATAAATAATATTTACGTCGGTTTCTGCTGATAATAATAGCTTATTGGAGTAAAAAACGAATCGATAGAGGCTAATATTGATCAATACATTTCGTATTAAAGGTTAATTAAAATCCATTCACACTTTACCTTATCGCACAACGTTTTCACTTGCGTCTCTGTTAATTGTTTGCACTCATTTAGCTGCTCGATAAACTGGTCTAGATCTTTGAGCGTTGCTTTATCCTCCATATTCAAACTTTTAATTGATGTGTCTCAATACAAAATAAGAATTGTTTCGATCAAATTAGTTAGTTGGTCGGATTTTTCGTAAAATATCGATAAAAATTCTTTTCGAAAAATGGTTGAGCGATGCGTATGTGTTTGTGTGGTTTTTATAGAAAAATCAATTTTGAAAAGATATGAAAAATTTCTTCTGTCGGTGTCTCGTCTCGGGTTTTTCTGAAGTATGTGTTGGTTTTTGTTCAGTGTGTTCTTCTTCTTCTTTTTTCTTTTTCTCACTCAAATAAGCTCGAATGCGATTTTTTTGTTGTTGCTCGACACTTTCAGCACTTTCAACAGAATTCGCCGTTGTTTTACGTACTATTCAACAAATATAATTTTTCTTTCTTTTGTATATTTTGATGATGTCTCGCGGTATTGTGCAAAAATTTTCTTCTTCACACATCTAACTTAACAGTATCGCGTTTTGTTCGCTCAAAATCGATTGAAAAGAAAAAAAAAATTATGAAATAAAAACCAAACAATGAATCAGGATGGATGGGTTATCCTTACAAAAAATTAAACAGAAACGTAATCGACTGTTTGGTTATTGGTTGTTTTATTAAAAAGTTCGACTAAATTTCGTTTGATTTTTATGGAAATTTCCTTTTTTCGAACAAAAATTCCGCACGAACGATGCTAGATTAAACCACACTTCAAACAAAATGGCTGAATTTTATTTTACACTACACCATGACGTCAGCCATCTCTTTTTCTCATTCGACCGTTCTCGTACATACACATCACAGCTAGCTTACACAAGAATACAAATACTTAAGCGGAATTTATCGGCGTTGCCTACTTGGCCTGGCTGTGAAACAGAGCTACCGCTTATATGTGCATGTGAAATGCACGAAGCAAGTGTGAACGAGACAACACGACGGATGCGCGCGCAATTCTGATGCTAGCGACACCGCGACAGCATAATCTGTATTCAGCGGTGAAACTCATGTGATGGCATCACCGAAAAACTCGTTTTAACGGTTATTTGTTTTTGAATGAATTCTGATTTTCCCGCAATTCCAGCCGAAAATCCGATTAAAACAATTTAATTTTTCAAAAAAGAAAAAAAAATTGTTACTGAACAAACATAAAATGCATTCGAAAAATTGATTCATGAATAACAAATTTTATTTATTAGCTGTCACTTGTATTCTGGCTATTGCCATATGCAAGATTTACAAATGTCATCGACATTTACATCGGTCAATACTGAACCGATTTGCCATCGGTGGGGTTCGGCGAATTCAGCGTGTAACATGACATACGCTCGTTGCAGCGCTACGGTCTTTCTTTTTCGATTCGCTTGTGGAAGTGAACAGACGTAAAAAATTTGTTAAAGAAAAATGACTGAAACACTTCAACGTCGTGGTACCCTTATGGGACATAGCGGATGGGTCACCCAAATCGCAACCAACCCAAAATACCCAGATATGATCTTGTCATCATCTCGTGGTGAGTAATTTTTGTTGAAAAATATCCAAGAAATTTCCAAAAAAATCGCTTTCAAAAGTGTGCCGGTTGTGTGGCGACGTAATCAAGTGTCAAATTGAACCACGTTCTTTGTACGAAACGATGAGATTTAATCTCAAAATATTTCAATCATCCGCCAATTTAATAGCATAATTTCTTGATAAATCGGCTCAAAACATATTTAGGATGTGATTTGCACAAAGATTTTCCCGAAATTCCAATGAATAAATTGATTTTTTGTTCGTTTTTCTTCAGACAAGACATTGATCGTATGGAAATTGACTCGTGATGAAACCAACTATGGTATTCCACAAAAGCGTTTGTACGGTCACTCACACTTCATCAGTGACGTAGTTTTGTCATCGGACGGTAACTACGCTTTGTCAGGTTCATGGGACAAAACTTTGCGTCTCTGGGATTTGGCTGCTGGAAAAACCACCCGCCGTTTCAAGGATCACACAAAGGTGAACTAAAGTTTTCCAAATTCCGTTGACTAGTGAACAACACATCGGTTAAACAATCGCAATTTGCATTGAAACAACGTGAAACATTTGCAATTTTAGTGAAAAAAGAGCACAAAAGCGATTCAGTCATCGTCAAAGTGTCTTCGTTCCATCGTCAATTGGATCGGAGCCTTTGATTGATCGTCTGAAATGTGCCACGATTAGTTTGTAAGAGCCATTTCTTCGGAATGGCAGAAGAACAATACATGGCTTCTACCGTATGTGGAGCGCGTGTGGCGTCCATTTTGAATGAAAATACGTAAGTTTAGTTGATGCATAAAGCATTGATTTTCAATTGATCGTTCAATTCACGTGGTTTTCCTTGTCATCAAAATTTAGTTCTAATTAATGATTCATAACTATAAAAAAAATTCCAAAACTTGCCACTAATCTATTCATTTCTCTAACCTTCATTCCTTAAAAATAGGATGTTTTGTCAGTTGCATTCAGTGCTGACAACCGTCAAATCGTGTCTGGATCACGTGACAAGACCATCAAATTGTGGAACACTTTGGCCGAGTGCAAATACACTATCCAAGACGAAGGTCACTCTGACTGGGTGTCATGCGTTCGTTTCTCGCCAAACCACACCAATCCAATCATCGTGTCATGTGGTTGGGATCGTACCGTCAAAGTATGGAACTTGGCCAACTGCAAATTGAAGATCAACCACAAAGGACACAACGGTTACTTGAACACCGTCACCGTCTCACCAGACGGTTCATTGTGCACATCCGGTGGTAAAGACACAAAAGCCTTACTCTGGGATCTTAATGATGGCAAACACTTGCACACATTGGACCACAACGACAGCATTAATGCTTTGTGCTTCTCACCAAACCGTTACTGGTTGTGCGTTGCATACGGTCCATCAATCAAAATCTGGGTAAGCATTTCCATCATTTGAATTTCATATGGCATTGATATCACTCCACGGTCCGTTTTTGAAAAATTTCGATTTTACCTCATTCCGGACTACTAACCGAGATGCCAGATGAATTTGGCTTTTAAACGTTATATTTTGAATTCCATTCGTTATATAACACCTGTCTAGCCAGACACTTTCAACAAATTTCAATTCAATTTTGAAGAATTTGGATAAATAGATAATTTTGAAAAAAGAACTATTGAACTAATTTCGAATTTATTGTTCGTTTACAGGATTTGGCATGCAAGAAAACCGTCGAAGAGCTTCGCCCAGAAGTCATCTCACAAACCTCAAAGGCCGACCCACCACAATGTTTGTCGCTTGCCTGGTCCACCGATGGTCAAACATTGTTCGCTGGTTACAGTGACAACACAATCCGTGTCTGGCAAGTTTCAGTCTCGGCATCTCGCTAAGATGCTCGCCGAAGCCATACGTCGTATTTGCCGTATTTTGTTATAAAAATACACCATCCAAATCATATGACAAGTTGCGATGCTATGGCCTCACCAAATAGCATTTCCATATTTTACATATTAGTTAGAAAAACAGCAATTGTTTTGAGACGAGAATAAAATATGGGTATTTGAAATACATAAAATCGGCTTCTTTTGTTCCATTCATCGTACCTTTACAAATGCTTTTGATTTATCTACTCATTAGGCTTATTTATGAAATGTAATGTTATTAAATTTAAGTGAATCATATTGAAATATAGGATTAATTGTACATTTTAAACCAAATGCATTCAAAGTTTTGTAATTTGATTCTCCAATAGAACTTCAATTGAATTGGAATATTTCTAGCCCTCCATCTAAAAATCCTTTTGTTTGAGCAATTGTAGGTCTTCATTTAGCGGTGCATTTATAAAGTATTCTGTTTTCGATCAAATTACAAACTTAGGAATGATTTGTATAAGAGAGGATCTGCGATTGAAGTCAATTTATTACATGCTTCATGGAAATACTTTTGAAGCTTTAGTGAAATACATATTTTTGTGGCTATTTAAACGGTCACCATAAAAAAAATGTGGGTGAAATTTGTGCAATACCCGAATTGACGCAGCGTGAAGCGCTATGATGCAGCAAATTGAAACATAAACTCACACAACATGAACAAAGTATGCGGTGGTGTTACCATGTTATTTTCGCCTTCGGATATTTGTTTGTTTTTATCCAAAAAATTTTTAGGTTAGCATGAGAAAAACGATTTTCAACAGGTACCTTCATATTGAATTAGCACATATTTTCATGGAAAATGGCGAAAAAGTTGAAAATAAAAGAAAACAAAATGACGAAAATGATAAATAAGCTGTAATGTCAAATTCACACCCATGCCTTTCGGATAATATTTGATTCGATTACCAATTCGCCGCAAATCTCCATGTTTTCTGTTTGAATCTCTCTGATTCTCAAGATCACGCAAACACGCAAATGCACACATGTAAGCGTTAGGCAGGAAAGAACTCACAGAGTCGATACGTTCACCGCTCAATATTGTATGCCACACACGCACAAAACTGCTCTTTCTCTCGACTCAATGGTTTTCTGTTTGATGGAGAGTTTTTTTCACAGCAACAGTAGCGGCCGTCATTGTGTCGTCGTCATACAAACAAGCAGAAGTAGTGTTAGTAATGTTGTATAATGAATACACCAGTAAAGCTTAAGGTGATGTGCGAAATTTCTCATAAGAAAAATTAATTTTTTGTCTACTGCAAAAGATTTCAATCAAACTTTGCACTTCGCTTTCGAATTATTTGCACAATTCCTATGGAATAATCGATAGCCGAAACTTCGAATTGGGAATATTTTGTTGAAAAACAGAAATGGTGTTGTGGTGCATTTAAAGGTGAACATTTATTTAGTGTTTGTGAGATGACTTTTCCATAAAAATCAAAGAGATTCATTGATAGAGATTGGTGTTGAAAATTCGCATGTGAAATTTGTGTATTAAATTGTAGGAAATGGTGTAAGTAAATAGAATGATAAACAACATTCACATTCCATTTTTATCGCTTGATATGAATTCTGGGATAAGGCAAATAGGTAAAAGACGGAGAAATTAGTCATGAAATTACGTCCGCACCCAAATATATACAATATGTATAATCTCTTGACAGAACTGTGTGTTCAATGTGCAAAATGTAAACTTGTGCGACAATATCAATGAAAAAAAATATCACACACGATATGCATGTAGAAAGGGAATAGGAATATTAAACGATAATTATTTAGTATTCTGTGATTTGGTCAAGAGCCAGATAACATTGTCGACGCTATATTTTGTTATTCATCCTGAATTTAACATGGATTTCATTGAGAAGGCCAAAAACAACAACAATAATGATGGCCAGATACGTTTGTTTTAATCGTGCCGAAAATGAGGTAATGACGAAACAACGATAACCGAAAAATGTCACAAAACAGCAAAAGATGTATGCGACTAAAACTTATATTTCGAATAACATTGAATCACCACAGAAAAGGCGATTTCTACAATGTCACATACGATACGAGTACATGTATGCATATATGAGTACACACATTTAATACGATGAAAAAGATCATGCTGATATTTATTACACTGTCCCACAAATTCGCGTATTTTTGCATATCCTTTCAAACGTTGTAACACATCAGATGATGCTATCAATTAAGGCAGTTTCGCCCATTTTTTTCACTCAAGCTATTTAGATAATGCGTTTTCTGGGCTGCAAACATTTTGTTGTTTCTTCGCAGAATTCAACCATAAGCGATGTACAAAAAAGAAGAGAAAACGTTGGTTGCGTCAATTCCAAGTCCCCTTCTCTCTAATCGCTGCGTTTTGTGAATAAATAATAATTATGTGTATGTTGAGTGAGCTCAAATGCATCGAATAGAAAAGTGCACGTAATGATCTGTTGTTTGCATTATCGTCTCTTCTTTCTCTTTCTTTCACGTTCTCTTCGTCGAATGAATATTTTCGTAATGGATTCTAAAATACCTTTCATATTTATGTCATCAATAGAGTTCGGTTTATTTGAACTACAACGGCTAGAGTGGCTGCAATCTAATTGCGTTTGCTTTCATCATTTTGTGTCCGGTGTAGCCGCTGTTTGTCCACATCATTGAGTTCATAATTTGACTGACCGAATCAGCAAAATTGAACAAAACCTATGAAAATAATTGAACAAACATTGTTTATTTGATTGTGTACACAGTTGATTTGTCGATTTGGAATTCTGTCAAGAGGATAATTTTTCAAAACGCGACGGTAAAATTTGTATTCAAGAGCATGAACTGAAGCAACCATATCAGGCAGACAAATGCTGATGCCGACAATCAAATTTAATGTACGCGTTTAGATTGAGTTTACAGTGCGAACTTTGCTGTTGTCGCTCTCACTTGTCAAAATCATTTGTATTCTTTGCATACTATGAACTTATGTGATCACATAAAATGTGTCCTATTTAGTCAATTGACCTTTTCCGTCCATCATTCGGAGCCAACACAGTTAGATGACCAATTTTAAAATTATTTCACAGTTTTATAGTATTCCATATTTTGCCAAAGCGCATGCACACTGTGCAACGAATGATATTTTTCTATTATCTCGAGAACAAAAAATGATTGAATCAAGTGAATAATTTAATCGACCAAATGCATGGAAAATCAGAGCGAAAATCAAAATGTCTCTGAATAAGTTGTGAAGTTCGATTTGAAAATACTATGATATGATAATGAGGAAAAAAGATAGATAGATATTATTCAACGTTTTTATTCCAATCAAATATGATTGAATAGCTTTATTCATTTTGCCTTGATTGTTTCTCAACCAAAAGATTGGTTGACATCTTTAAGGCAATTTGCCAGTGAAAAAAGGGCAATAATTCATTCATTACACCTTTTTCCAATATTTTTGGAAAACGATGCCTGGCATGCCTTGATGTCAACCTGGATTTTCAGGTTCTTTGTGTAAAAATAGTACACTTTTGCAAAAAATTTCTTTGTCGCGATATTTTAGATGGATGGAACGAAAACCCATTTTTGCTCCTGAATAGTCTCGTTAACATTGTTCAGAGAAGCTCTACATTCTTCAGAACTCGCGCTTCCTTCGGAATCAGTCAAGACTTGAGGCTCCGCCATTGAGCCGGCTCCTCTAAGGCTGAGCTTGCCCAATCCGAATCATACGGACTTACATGCAAAGTAGTTTTGACATTTGGTTTACGTTGTGTCATTAATGTTTGTATTTACGAATATTTCCAATAACAGGTGAGCTCTCAGCCTCAGAGTAGTCGGCTCTCAGGCGGAGCCACAAGTCATGACTGTTCAGAACATATCTTCCATCAAATCCGAATCGAGGAAACTCTAAATGGGAGTCACATCATTCGCCAAAAACTGGGTTAATTTTATAAGAAATCTTCAAATCTATTGAATTTTGCAGGGGGATTGGTGACACTTTTAAAGCCTAGAAATAGAATTGAAGGGTTGAGAGTGAAAGTGACCAAAGTGACCTCACCTCCTGCTCTTGTTCATAAACATTTCCATCAGTGAGAAAAGGAGTTGAGATTACTTTGGACACTTTTACTCTCAACTCTTCAATTATTGTCATGTCATTTATGTTCGAATAGAATGTGACATGCCGAATTTCAAATATTTGAACAATGCCAAGCTACCAAAATCACTAGAATTATGCAAAATAGTCCACAACTCGAAGGAAGGAATCGAATACTTGCGTTAAGTTCTGGAGAAAGTATTAAAAAAAAAAATAGAAGACTTTGAAGAACGGTTGCTGATTAAACCTCTATTCCATTTGTCATGCGAATAAATATTTATAAATATTTGTATTTTCATATTCGATTGCCACAAAAATGCTAAAGCACTTAGAATTTTATTCAATTCGAATAACTTTAACATTTGTGCGGTTCTAAAATGTGTTTGACGGCCATAATTCATAATGATTAGTTTTTCTGTTCAATGGAAAAACACATTCTTGATTATTTTCAACTTCATATGGCATTCAAAATCGATATATTCAGCTCAAGGCATTTTGAAATTAAAATTTAGCGAAAAATAATGAAATTGAGTTGGCTTTATGCGAGCAACACGTCATTGCTTTTAAGTTTCGATTTGAAATGATTGAAATGCTATCAATTCTGCCGGATCTTAACCTATCTACTTTCTCCTTTTTCATGAGTTTGCTTTTCATCTGCGAAGCTAATCCTCAATCTGTCAATTCACTTTTTTGCAGGTTTCGAGTGATTCAATGAGATTTGCGATCCGCAATCAATGGCAAACAATGAAGAATAGTGATAATATACGGTTTTTCATAAAATCCTTTTGAGAGCTTCTCAAATGAAAATTGATGGTAGTTTTCCATTTGATTAAAATGTAAAAGTTTTTTCCATTTTCAAAAACATATCATTCATTTTCGATGGAAAGCAAACTGAAGTAATATTTATGCAGTATTTGAAATAACTTGAGTGGCTGTGAGTACCATGCACAGAAGCACAAAACCAAACATTAAATATTCGTGTTTATTTACGACATCAGAGCTCAGTGCTGTCAAGTGATATAATTCAAATTGCCTTATTGAGGAATTTCATCTTTAAATTACGGCTGAATATTTCAGTGTGAAGTGAAGTATAAACAAGTTGAAACGCGGCTCCAATAGACACCAGAGTTCATTTGTTGTACTGCATCTTTATGCATTAAATTACGCCTCATCTTTTCGAATCACTGTGGCCTCGAAAGTAAAACATCATTAATATCTTTATATATGCCAATTAATGAAATTACATTTTTATTGCGAATCAGAAACATGTGTGTTTTATGTATTGTTTTATGCTATTTAAATAAGCGTACGCTAAATCCATTTGATATTAGAAATTTTCAATTGATAAATTCACTTTGTCCGTGGATGAGCAGCTGTTTGTTTTTCATTTAGCAGCTCGTTGAATTTGTTCAATAGTGCCTTCAAGTTATGGTCTAGATTTTTGGCATTCTCCAGGATGCAATCCTTGTAGACTTTAACGTACTTGCCGTAGTTTTCTTGCAATGCACGAGTTTCTGATTTCATGAGCTCCTCAAGACTTTCAATACTCTTCTTTGTGGCTTCAATTTGACTTTTGCTAAGATCGCCATTTCCATGTGAAACGAGATTTCTTAGATCAGTGATGATTTGCTTTGATTTTGGATTAACGCCGGCTTGGTATTTCATAACACAGTCATCACAGACTCTACAATATTCATGGATGAAATTGTCAGCATCATCAATAGCTTTACAGCTCTTAGTCACTTGATCGGGTGACAAATCCTCGTTTTCAGTGGCTATTTGAAGGTGATTTCTGATGACTCCGTCAGTTGTGATGACATCATTCACAAATCTAAGTAGCCCGGTAGCATTTGCAGCGGATATATCTGAATTTTCTTTGTAGTCATATGCCGATTGAAGCAAACCTTCTACAAGACTACGCAATTCAGGTGTGTTCGCAAGTTTACTGCGCTTTAATTTCACAAGTGTAGTATCTTCGATACTCGTCCAATTGTTGAGCATTTCACCGCCAGTAATCGAGGACGACAAGTATTCAAAATTATCCAGCACATCATCCGTATTCTTGCATTCTGTCTTCTGATTTAGAACCTGTGAAAAGAAAATATAGTCATGCATTTCAATTGTAAATGAAAATATCATGGAACACGTAGACAGAAATCGATTTGATGCAACTTACATATTCTCCATAGAAATTTTCTGGTGGAATATTAATTGGCATGTTATCGTAGTCGTTACTTGGCACTCTCTTGCCATTTTTAGGCGCCCCCGACGCAACCAAAGAGATCTAACAATTCGAAATGCACACAGTTAAATAGATAAAATAGATTGTTTATTTAATCACTTTGATTCGAATCAATATTCAATTGCAACTATCACAACATGCATATGTTCGCACCTGGATGATTGAAAACACAGCGATTGTAATGTCTAAAAACGGATTCATTCTAATGATAAGTAAGACTGATCTCACAAGAACTTTGCCTGCACTCGTTAAATACAAAGAATACAGAAGAACTGGCACATCCCCTTTTTATAGCAAATTTTCGGCGAAGTAATAGTTGCAGAACAATAGTAGAACACACCACAAAATTATCGATTCAAGGTTGAAGGCACTTGAAATATGAAATTATTTGGTTTTGAGCACTGCTCAAGTTTGCAGATGCGAAAGAATGGGATGAATAATTTTCCCAGAATGAGTTTCAACGGTTCGCATAAACAGCAATGCAATTAAAATCGACTTTGTGCCATAACAATAGTTCAACGCTATTTTGTTTACTATTCCATTGTATTTCATTTTTTTTGTCACATTTTCATTCTAATCACACATTTGTTTCGCGATTTTTTTTATCTAATGGCACAATTCCAATGATAATTCAAGAACAAACATGTGTTTTCTTCATGGCGAAACGTCTTTTGAAATTTGATGAATTTCTTACAAAGCAAATGTTTTCGTAGGAAATTCTAACTCTAGAATTTGGTTAAAAGAACCATTTGAAATTCTAACAATTCTATTTTTAACCTTCTTCAAACAATTAAATCAAATATTCTGCCTTAACGACGGCCATGCATTTTCTCGCTAGATGCATCAACATCCCGTTATCTCTCAACGCGTTTGCTCATTCGACATATTTTGGTTTTTGTATTATACGAATTGAAATGCAGAAAAAATGCGTTCCCATTTCCATTTAAACTTAAATCTTGCTGCACTTTTCAATTTCTTCTCCAATTGGTTTGCTATTTTCTGCAATTTACATCACAGCATTAGATACATTTCTTTTTAAAGGAATTAATTAAGCTAAAATGAATTTGTATTCGTGTAAAAAATTATCCAGAGCGCGTAAAAATTTAACTTTCGGATCGCCGTCAAAGGCAGAGGCAGCAGCGCGAGCAGCTCAAGGGAGATAGAGAATACTGAGAGATGAAGAATGCTCAGTGAAACAAAATAATTAAAATAATTATCATTTGAACGTCTTTGATGTGGAGTATGTGGTGTTTACTCGGTGTGCTGCACCTCTTGCGTATAAAATAATGCTCGCCGTAGAAATAGCAATATAATAAAATAATCATATCTGCTATATCAGTTGAGGCTGGGTGCAACGAATACAACAAAACAAAACCAAAAATGAAACGTTAGAGAGCAAAAGCATGAAATGTATTCATTTTTGCAGTGTTTATGATTGAACCCGTTCCCGAAATTCAATCGCAATTATTGCTACTGCTGGCATACTATATGTATCTACCAGCGCGCAAAAACAATTCTTGCAATTTATTTGAGACAAGCGCTTTTTTCATCCTCTTCTTCACACATTTAGAATCATACAATTATTATTATTAATCGGTGTGCGTGCCAATAATTTTCTGCAGTTGCAATAAAATCTGTTTTCTTCCCAATCGAGGTAGACGAAACAAGCTGTAGCACATTTTTTGTATATGTTTAACTGCTGTGATGCATTATCGCTGATGGATAAACGTCACGGCTTCTCAATTTGCTGTCGTAGATTTTTCTTGCAGTTGTATTAAGCTCGATTATGGATTATTGGACTTCGTATGCTTGTTATAATTTATCGATTTATTTTGACTCTCAACAATAATTGGCCTCTTAGCAATTGGCCACGTATCAATTTTTTATAATTCAGCGATGCCAAACAAATTCAGGAACGTTGAACTATCGTTCAGTTTATACGTGTCAATTACACACGTCTTAGAATCAATCTATTTAGCAGAGTTTAATCAAATATCGATTGTGTTTATTCAAAATTCAATGGAATAATTTAAAGAAAGATTAGTCCAGAACAAATTCCTAGAATTGTGCGTAGTCGAAAATTGCGTCAATGCCATGCATAAGCTTGAAATAATATTCTGTTAAATAATGAGTAGCATTGCATTTTATCGATTCTTCACAAATACGTACTCGTTAATCTTTTGCTGCATGAAAGTGATGGCGGGGATGTTCATGTGAACTATTCAGATTTCGTATTGGATAAAAAGAGAGTTTTAATTGCCAATATATTGGAAATTATTAATCGCAAACCACTTTCTAGCCATTCGATTCGATGTTATCGAAACTGGTAATCGCATCGAAATGTTTATTATTTTTTGGTGTGCTGCCCATGAGCGCATTCAAACCACATTTGTCACTTTCACAGGAGAGCATCGACACTTTGCGGCTAATGATTAACTGAATATTTTCGATTTTATTATGCTGTTAATGTCATTGCAACTGATTTTGCAATTATCGTTTTACGGTGACTAGTTTCCGTTAGGCAGCTAGGTGAAATGAAAAGTCGAATTAATCCAATTGCCATGTTCTTCGAACTGGTTTCAAAATATATTTACAACATACCTACCACTATCTCTCGGTGGGCGATTGTGCCGACAAAGCAATGCTTGCAGTGACTGCATTGGAAAAAGACAAACATATTCCACCCAACGTACACGTTTCGCCAAGCTTAGCTTATGTTTTCTTTCGAGCGACTTTGTTTTTCCTTCGGCATTATGTTAATGCAGCGAAATCAACCTCTATTTTTCTATTACATGTGCATTGATTTTCTTACTATATTCGTGTGCCAAGCAGCTTGGTGTTGTTTCTCTTTCGCGAATGTCATTGCATATCGTAGACATGCGCCTCTTGATTTTCGACAACATATTTCAATCATATTTTTACGTCAATATCAACATAACGAAACCGATAACAGCATAAATCATTTGTAGTTCTTTACCCTTTTGGTGTAGACGTAGACATCAGTGTCAATATATATTGAGCTATTGATAAAATATTGTACATATCAAATTTTGCCGTCTCTCACTAATTTAATTTTTGTTCAGAGTGTTGGACTGTTGTTTCATTAAGTTTTTGTTTTTTTTGTGCTTTAATTTGATTTTGTAGAAGCAAGTTTTGAAATGGGATGCTAGAGTGTCGAGTAAAACAATAGCAGCCGAACCTGTCAAAATCAATTCGACAAATTCAATTGAGTGCAGATTTATCGTGGAAAGATGCCATTGCCAAAACGTATAATCGAGCCAGTTTTTGTGGCTCGGTCGGTGTATCCCCGCGAGGATATCAATGAGCCGACTGAACTTGAAACAGTAACAAACACAACGCTTACCAATATCATTCGACAGCTATCATCACTTTCGAAGCATTCGGAAAACTTATTTGGAGACTTGGCTCGCGAGGCTGGTCACCTGTCGGAGCGATCGAATACGCTTCAGGCGCGCATCGATCGATTGGCCATTAAAGTTACACAATTAGATAGTACCGTTGAGGAAGTCTCACTGCAGGATATTCAAATGAAAAAAGCATTTAAAAGTGCGTTGGCATTCGATCAGCAAATCTTCTCACGAGCCACCATGCCAGCTGCTATGCTTGAGACTTATTTGGTAAGAAAAACACATTTTCAGTTTTCTTCCCATTAAAAAGTGGGATTTTTCATTATTTTTCTTTTCTATTTTTTTTTACATTGAAGCAATGCGACAAGCCACCACCATTAGACAAATTGAATTGCTACCGAGATGATGGAAAAGATGGCCTTAAGTTCTACACGGATCCAAACTACTTTTTCGAACTATGGCGACAAGAAATGCTGAAAGACACCGAACGCTTCTTACATGACAAGGGAAAGAAGGTACAAATGAATTTTTTTTCTTACTTCCGAAAGTACTTTTTGAACTTTTCACATTTAAACTTTTTAATCCTTTTCAATGCACATCAAATTCATTAATGGAAATAACTTTTGTTTGGTTTAGATGCATCGGCCAAGATCGGATGCTGCTGGAGGTCAACGTCACAAAAAGCGAGTACGTATGCCGCATAATACACGCGAAAAACAGCGTCAAATTGCCATTGGTCACGGTGAAACGTTAATGCCAAATAATGTTATTTACCGCACACCAAATCCTGTCATGAGCAATGAAGATTCGGCTTACAATAGCATAGGCTATGATGGTCAACTTAATCGGCCCGATTCCATTGAAATTCGTCGCAGTTATCAAACTGATGTGGACGGCTATATGCCGAACTCACCATCGTATCAACAGCAATATGCAGCGAACCAACCATTATACGATGAATCGGTGTATATGTCACAAAATATATACGCTGGTCATCATAATCAAGGTGCAATGTCACCAGAGAATCCGTATGCGCCGGGCACTCCTTCAAAAGGAAAGTTACGACCTTCGCAACCACCTCCCGCTCCACCGAGCACCGGAAACACACCAAATCCATCGAATGCCAATACTCCAACACGAAGTCGAAACTTGCAATCGCGAGACGCTTTACCGCCGCCTCCGCCAGTGCCAATGGAATCCATGCAACAATCGCCGCCAATGCAAATAATGACCAATGGAAATGCATCGGTGGCCGCGAAAATTTTGGCTCGGAGTCACAGCACGTCACGATCCGGTTCACCACAGTTGAACGCTAGCGGCGTACCAATAGATCCAAATGCTTTAGTTATGGCACAGCTAAATAGTCAAATAAACAATTTGAATCATTTAAATCTTCAAATGACACAGCATATGAATGCAATCAATGATTTACCACCGCCACCTCCAATACCCGAACAGGTAATTTAAATGCGTTCTGTCGCGGTGTCCATCCATTTTCACCAAAATAGTTTTCACGTGAAAAAAATGAACACGGAAAAAATAATTTCATTCAATCGCAGAGCCTTTGTTTGCGTTCACTTCTTTAGATGATAAAAACAAAATTTCTCGAGAAAAGTGGTTTTTTACCGAGAAAAAAAGCAGCTGAATATTTGTCATTGTTTGCTAATATTGTTTTTCAAATTGCAGTTATCACCAAAACATCAAATGGCATCGAACTCGGTCGCACCGCCACCGCCACCACCTCCTCCGCCAATGGATCACAGCCCATCGACCAACATTTACAAGTCGGTTGCAAATGGTGACTTGAACAATGGATCGACAGGAGGAAAATTGATTACACCACAGAAATTGCCACAGCAGAAAAAGATTCTTCCAACCATTGACGATACACGAAACGATTTGCTGAAAGCCATTCGTGATGGTAAGCATCAATTAATTATCATGCTGCAGTGATTGACATTTGCTAATTGCATTTTCTTACCTAACCATTTCCCCCCCATCAAGGTATCAAACTTCGGAAGGTGGAAAAGAACGAGCAGAAAGAGAAAGAACGTTCGACGGCATTCCACGATGTTGCATCAATATTGGCCCGGCGCGTTGCAATTGAATTATCCGAATCAGAAGATTCGGACAGTGATGAGGACAGTGAATGTTGGGTTGAACCAACGGAAACATCTGCCTGATCTTCAATTGATCAGCCAAAACCGGACGCAACGCAAAGTCCAAACATTAAGAAGCGAAAGTAAGCATATGCAAATTGTGAGAGAAATTGTGTCATTCGCTTACTCAAAAAAAAAAAACAAACAAATAAAAAAAACAACAAGAATACAAAAGACATTTTAGAATTTATATCAAAAGTGGAGAAACATGAGAAAATAATCATGAATCACGTAAACAAATAGAACCATGCATGTTTATAGCCTGTACGAGAAGGATTTTTGAGAGAAAAACTATAAAAGTCAAAACAAATTTACCATTTTTGCCAAGCATAAAAATACAAACATACATTTTCCAACACCATTTTATCGGTCGTAAGCGGTTAGACGTGCACCATAGCCACGCTTCAACAATACTCTTCTAATCAAAACGAAATCATATAGATTTCTTTTTCTACTGCAACAAAAATTCAATTGAAACTGCATATTAGAATGAAAAATAGAAAAAATCACATCACCAGTGAGCGGAAAGTTTCAAAAGCAAGCATAAAAATTAGAAAAGAAAATAAGCCCCCAATCCGGCGGCAAGCACAAAAATATCCATTTGTTATTGGAAAAAACAATTAAATATATTTTTTATTTATTATGATGTTGTTTGAAGAGAAAAAGACCCATTTTGATTTGCCAATCGATTGAAACGAACCCTTATTTCACCACTGTTATATGTTGATCACAAAAAATGCATCCACCAAATGTCCCATACATAATTGGAAATCGTACGCACATCATAATCAATAAATTCTAATTCATTGCCGCATTCCCTTCCGCCGAATGTTTTTGATGGCAGTTTTGTTTTGTTCAAATCACTGGCTCCATTCCAAAGCAGCATTTATATATTTATAATATACAAATATTTCATAAAATCAAAACAAAACAGAAAACTGGCAAAACGAAAAAAGCTTCCATGTTTAATGTCAAAGAGATTTGTTCAAAAGCATATACCAGAGAGGGAGAGAGAGAGAGAGGAAATTTTTCAACGCCAAGCAGAGAGAGCATTGGATTGAAGACGATATTCTCTGGAAAAACGCTCAAAATATTTAGAAACATATTTTTAAGCTAAGTTATGTGTACCGAAAATGGATGGTTGAATTGTTCTCAATCTACATCAAAAACAAAATAATCAAATTGGCATCATTGTTTTCTATTTTTATTTTCCGACATAAGAAATCGAAAGAATTGGGATTGAAATTTGTTCAATTAAACGCTTTTTCGCCTTCTGCAAGTATCAAATTAGAGGATTATTTAATGAAATAAACAAAATGATTTATGAAAAAAGAAACATGATGATAATGATGATATAAAAAGAGCTATTTACATATATGTATCCTGTCTAATCTTCCTGATTCAAATTTATTATTAATATTAACCAACTGGCTTTCGAGAATTGTTTAGTTTTTATTTGTTTCTATTCTTGTCCTTTGTGTACAGAGAAATGATAATTTTATAACTATAAATTGTAATGAAAATCATATAATTGCTATTCGGAAGACAAAAATAACGTGCGATAAAGCATTATTAAAAAAATTGATGGATGTCGTGTTTGGGAGGGTTCAAGTTCATTGCTAGATTGGTGCGTCTCTTCAACAGTGTTGAATCAACAAAGAGGTGTGTTCCCTTCGACTACTTCTATAGTTACAGAACACGATCGAATCATGACTGTCGATTCTTGAATACGAACCAACCCGTTAGTCCATTAAGAAAATACCTAAAATATATTACATTAACCATATAAGTAAAAAAACAAATATTGCTTAACCTGAGACGACAATTTTTTGGAATGGGTGCAAAAATCTGTTTGTTTGCAGGCAGCAGAACGTCTATTACGAATGAGAAGATTTATGCATTTTCAGCAGGAGTTGAAATATTATATTGAGTCATTTTTCTTTTGAAAAGATAACAGCAGCATTTATTTCGAATTCACACTTCCCGCAATGGGAAGAGGAGTCTAATTTTGGCTGCATTTTATGCTGCATCTTGGACATTCAAGTAAATTTAATAAAATGTATGTGTATAAATCAGATGATGTTTAGAGAGCAAACAAAATAATAAAGAATATTGTATTAAAACTCCAAGCAATTTTCTTACTTGTAGATTGTGTAGACTTTGAATGTTCATTGGAAAGCCGTAAATTCAAACGAATTTCGGAGAATTAGTCAGAAATGTATAAATAGAAATGATAATGTTTAAAATATCAATCAGTGAATTGGCGAAATGTCAATCAACAGCCTTTGAAATATTGACAGCGATCATTTGTGTTAATTTTTAATCACTTGAACGGCACTGCAACTCACCATCAAATCTCAATTCATGACCCTCCAACCTTCTGCTGACCACATTATTTTTGTACGACATGATTTGAATCGAAAGTTAGAGTATATGAATTTTTAATAGGGACATTTCACCGTCTATTTTGTTGGAAGATGACCAGTTGACAGCTGCGGCAGAATTGATTTTAATTTGTACAATGAATTTCAGTCTGTGAATGCTGTGAAATTCAACAAAAACCAGTGCAGTCCATTATTTCAATCATTTATTTTTTTATCGAATGTTTCGTATCCTCAGGTAAGCACAAATTTTATTGATTTCATGATAAAAAATTTCAATATTGCAAAAGATAAGTGGGCACATTAAAAACTATCTTAAATCATGTAACGTTAAATTGAATGGCAAATAGTAGCTCAGTTGCATAAAACATTCATATCCCACAGGCTATTTGCGAATAACTCCTTTGGCATCAGTTGTATGTCATCGCTGTTATTATCGTGCATTTGTTCGTCATCGAATGAAACCCATGCGGTTTGCAATAGCTGGCGTTGACGTTCAGCCGGTGCTATATTGTTTGTAGTTTCAGAATTAAAATCGATTAGCAGATTCTTACGTGGATCAACATCAAGAGTGTGATTATCATTGCAGTTTCGTTCGCTGTCACTCGTCGATTTAATTTTCAATAAGTTATCATTCAGACGCTCTAATTCACACTGATCGGCTTTGCGCTGCTCTGATATTTTCCATAAATCGTACGCGTGTTCGAAGTTTTTCGCAACCGTTATAGTAAGATTGTAGGCAATTTTGCGCTTTGCACACAAAAACGCATAGCAAGTGAGTTCGTCATCTTCATTGTTGCTGCACACTTCATCGGCGTTTCCTCGCCCGTTGCCGGCGATGAAAGCAAACACATTATTGTGTGCAGCATCAGCCGAACAATAGCTTATTTTGTAGATTGATACTTTGTGCAATGTTTCGCCTGTCACCGCGTCAAACGTTTCGATCCCCTTCGGACAGACTGATAATTTCAGTCGTTGCAATTTTTTGTTTGATGCTGAAAATGCACACAGAAGATAAATAATTTATGGAACTTAATTGATAGTCGCGGTTGCGACAGGATGTTCACCTTTTGCGGTCGATGTAATACTTTTGATTGCGTTTGCGGTTGCTCCCTCTGATTTTGGCGCATCGATCACTGTGCTTCCCAAATATTTCACTTGAAATATTTCGAGATCGGGATATTCGTTTTCGTGTTCATTTTCATAATTTTCCGATGATTCCGTCAATTTGGTTGCGAGTGCCCACTCTTCGCCAACATCTGCTTTATCAGATGGGAAAAAATAAAATGCAAAATTAAACAATGAATAATATAATGATCGAAGTTGCCATCACTATATTGAATAGTGTTAAGCAATATTCGAGGCACTTGTTTTCTGGCTAATTTTAATTCCATTGAAAATTAGTAATGCAAATTCATCGCATTCGATAATATCTGGTTTGCCCACAATCTGCAAGCAATTAAAATGTTTACGTTTTGGCACGCGTTTTCATTCATATTCTATTCATGACGATGAATAGAGAATATATGAATATTTGAATGTTCGAATATTAAATTTTATGGGGTTTTGGTCAATTTGTACTACAACCAATTTGAAGTGTATTGTTTGACGAGAGAATGCCATTTGTCTGCCTGTTTGGATTCATTCATCATTCTCTCATAGATTGCAACTCATTTGAGATATCATTCGTGCAAACCGGTTTCAATATTCGCATGTGCATTTGTAGAAAAATGTGCCGATTTAAATAAAGAAAAAAGAATGAACGAATCATTTTGTATATAATGATCCAAAGGTTAGCCGGCATTCAATTGATTGCATGTTTTCAATCGATATCGAATTATTGCAAATACTTCCTTTGCAAAATACGACAAGCTTCCATTCGATTAATTATTGCGATGCAGTTTGAAAGCAAATCGCCGTGAACAAAATTGGCGTTCAGTCAAATGTTTATCTTTTCCACTTTGCCGAGCATGATTATAGGGTTTAATCTCGGTAAACGACGAAAAATTGCAGCCGTTTCTCGTGTATGTTTCGAACAATGTTCAACGCAAAATGCATCGCAATATCCGACGTATCAAACAAAAATTAGGTACATCGCATTCGGAACAAAATTAGACGTTGCTACAGTTTTCCCTCACTCAACGAGTTCGCTCATTTCCAACAACGCCACTTGTAACATATAACAATAGAGTCAATATAAAGTCAGTAAATTCGTGCACAATCATCGATTGATTGCACATGCCGCGTTATTCAAAACGTTTCATGACTTGTCTCATCACTTTGCCTATGTTAATTTTCTCCATTTTCATTGCCTTTCGCAATCGCCGGATATTCGCCTAGATATATAGCGCTAAGTAACAAGAGGAATTAATTATTTTGATGTTTAACCCATAAACTCTTGGCAAATCTGGAATGGACTTGCAATATTTGCATTTCGAATGCATCTTAAAATAATTGGCGAAAAGAAATTCTTGTTTAATCGGGGCTACGACGATACGCAAAGACGATGAACCCAAAGAGAGCAAATTCGTTTAACGACATCAAAGTTCAATTTGGAGTTTGATAACCTTAAAATTCGTTTATCGCCCGCAAAACGTTGAAAATGCTAAAAATATTCGATTCAACCGACGCAAAAGTCAACACAAACAAAGAATAAATTAGCAAATTCATGTAACTTTTGTTTTGTTTCGCCAAAAATTTAATCACGTTTGAAGCGCATGCATCATCGCTATGTTGGCAGAGTGCCAACGCAAGAAAACTATTGCGACGAAGAATTCGGCATTATGATTAAAAGCTATACCGTGTATCGCTAAAAAGCATCGGTTGTTTGTATACAAATCGATCGGTGTAATCATCGAAGACGTTGTTTGTTTTTTTGTAGTCGAAAGGAAATCGTATTCCAATGGAGTGAACGGTTGAAATGTAACCTTCGACTAGACTAGAAGACTAATTGTAGTTTTCTGTTTGTCAGAGTGCGGATTTCGTCAAACAACCTGGATTGATCTCACTTCGGAATCTAGTTCAAAACAATTAACATGATGACTGTTTCCAAGGCATGTGCCTCTAGATAATTGCATTTGTCTCATGGAAGGTGTGATTAATAGTAGTTTTCCATCATCACACTTTGTAAAAATTCAACCACAATCAGTGGAAATGTCGCAAGCTGTATCATTTCATTCTCAATGCTATCTATTTTTACGTGTCACAACATTAATGCCATCTCATTGCCTGCATTTCACTCTGGTCATTATTTTTGTGTTTCGTCTTGTTTCCATGTTCGCTTCGTCAATTATTTCTTTTACATAATCAGTAAAAGTGATTAACATTCAACAACATCAAAGCCAGATCGTTGAACGTTTTTGAGTTTGAAACAAGATTAATCTTTGACCGTTTCCGTTGTTTGTGTGAATACAACGATATGTCCGCATCAATAAAAAAAATGATGATATTTTCATTGAAACCAGAAAAAATCATGCCCCGAAGTCAACAGGCTTATACACTTTGTCGTGTCACATTGTGCCAAGTAAAAGAAACAAACAAATACACTTACTTTTGTGCCTCGAATAATTTTTCCATCGACGAAAGTACAATGCCACTTTAGACATGCTGCGCGCTACCTTTAGACTTTTCCAATAAAAGTTAGCGAAGTATGAAAATTGTTGCGCGAAATTTTCTTTTCTTTTTCGATCCAGAAAATCCTGCACTCGTTTGCACTGAATCTTCCTGCGCTGTTTGATATTAAAATTCACTTCTAGCACCAGAAAATTACAAAGCAAATATATTTCAGAATTGTGCGCTCAACTCTCGCTGTCGCTTTGCGCGATCTGTTTGCCAGAACCTTTGTTTACAATCTAAAGTGTATAATGCTCACGCTTTACATTATAAAATGAAAATTCGTTAGCTTTCAATCGTTGATCGTAGTCGCATGATAATGTGAGCGCATTTGCTGTATGTATAGTTTTCGTATAAATATACATACATATCTATATATATGCGATCGAGTTGAATGCGTACTTTAACTGTTAATTTTTATCTTTTAGTCAGCGAATGCTTGAGCTGATGTTTTTTTTTTGCGGCACATTGAACGTAGTCGTATTCGCGTTTTTTTCTTGTTTGGAAATGCGTATGGTGTATAAATTTAGCGCAAATCTGCATCAATCGTAGCTGTAATTCACAGCTGTCAATAAAATCCATAATCATCAGTTGAACTCATGCAATTCTGCTTCCCCCTTCGTCGATGAAGGAGAGGTAAAGTGAATCATTTGCAACATCGTGTCAATTTTACAGGTGATTTCAAATCGAATCGATTAATTCAAACTGCAGTATTGTAAAATATTATATACTAATATTGAATGTTGAATTGCTATGGAAAATCTTTGCACGCAATATCTGGCATCAAGGAAATGCAGGATACAAATAATGGAAATTGATTCTTAAGTGTATAGCACTTTCAATCTCGATTATTGCTTCAGAAAATATGTTTGAGACAGTGAACCATAGGCCGCTGACTATGGAATTTCGATCTGCGCGACATCTAGTCCATGCGACAAACATCATAACATAAAGCAAGCTTACATATCATCTTGCTTTATATTAAACATAGGAAACTAAGCAAACATTTATTACAATCTTATTATTAATAGGATGGACCAGACCTGATCAATCTTGAAAATCCACTTAAACCCACTTCCAGGTGAATCTATTTATAATAAGAGAGTAATAAAAAAACTTCTTGCAACCTTTTAATCGACAATGCCATCTGTTATTAAAGTCTAGAAGGAACTTTTGCTAGCAGACTGTGCAATGGACAGTTAAAATTTCTTCACTTGTTCACAAAATGCTAGTTTCATCACAGATTTAGAGTATTGCGAATCACCATACCTATAATCATCGGCGAAAAAGGGCAAAAAAAACGCAGTGATATAGGCGGTCTGTGTGATTGGCATGCCTCTGCCGTAATTAAAAGCTGAAGTGCCAAGAATCGTATCGGAGAAAGTATCGGTCTCTTGTTAGCATTAATGGACCTTTGTTTGGATCAATTGATACCCTTTTTTAATACGTGCATTCCGTTTTCGATTGACGTTCGTTTTTTGCCTGATGTAAATGTATGACAGTACCTTGTCGAACAGCTCCGACGATTTTAATTAGAGTTATACATTCAGTGCGAGCCATCGATCGACATCTCCGCACACCAACAAAGAAAACGCATGAAAACGGGAAAAATCGTACTCTTCCAAACACGTAACACGTAATAGCAGCAGACAATGGCAGAGCACATGTTGCGATGCCGCAATATATTGACAAGAAACGCGACGTGCCAAACATTTTTCCCTGTTAATTGAATAACGGGCATTGATTAAAATTTCGAGCTCTCTTATTGAAGTGTTCGTTTCGTTTGTCGACGATGACGAAGACGATGATGCCGAAAGGAGCGCGAAACATACCGAAAAAAGGTGTAAAAGTAATTCGACAGTGTGGGCAATTCAAAAGTTCATTTAGAAATGGGATGCGGTATAAAAAGTGTCAGATACCATTAAAAAGGGAACACAATGATCCGGCAATTGAAAAATTAGACATTTTCTTGAATGTTGATTTCGTGAAATGGTGAAATGGTTCACAATCTTTCTCATGATGAAAGTAAATGATCTGATATTGACAAAAGTAACATTTGATTTGCATATTTAAGCCATCACAAGTTGGCAGACGCAAAAAGAATATAAAACTAAGTTGACTGTGATATATTACGCTTTTTCTCAACGCCACAATGAAATTGCGCAGCATAAAAATTGAAGTGTCTGACGACAATAAATCGTCGCAGATAAAGCCTAATTGCCATAGTTTCACAAAATATTGTTATTATTATAATCAGAGATCAGAAAAAATTATCACTTCTCTTACTACGCATCATTAGCTGGCTGTGTTGTGTGTGTCAAGCTATAGCGTATTGAATGTAAAAAGCGGCTTGAAAGGACAGATGACTTTCAGTTGACCAAGTATATAAAAGAAGAAAATGGAGTGAATTATGCATTTCTCATGTGTGTTGAAATGATTTGCCGGGGTCATGCACATGAACTGTGCTGTCCTGATTTCGATTTCGAGTTCTCAATGCGTTTTTTTGGAATTGTTGTTCCAAATTCGATGAAAATATCGTCAAACGGTTTTATCTGGATTTGACCTGATCAATTAAACCATTCAATTGAAAACGACTTGGTCCTGATTAATTTGCTATGCGTCTGAATCGAATGATGTGGCCGAGATTATATGAACGGAATTATCGGCATTGATTTAGGTGATTTCATTCGATGCAACACATCTATTAAGTTGCTTGCACTCATGCTTGCACTCATGACGAAATTATTATTGTTGTTCGGTTGCCATTCAGTGCATAGGAAATATATAGTCAGTCAACTTCAATGTTTTGATGACTTCATTTTGAAATTGTCAGATGCATAAACAAATGGCTTTGTTTATAAAATATCATGTTAAACTCTAATTTTGCGTTGCAAATGACGTTCAATTGAAATCTTTAGCGTCAATCATAATTCACTTAAGTCTATAAATCTAATCGGATTCTCTCACAAATGCTTCCAAGAAATCACTTCACCAGTGCGTTCATTATTATAAAAGTCTATTTTTAGATATAAGTACGAATTAATCACGATAATGATTGACGATTAAATGATTATGATTAAGAGTTTTGTGAAATGCAGGTAATACAATTCCTTCTTCAACATTCGGAAAGAAGGTTGGAATTCCAAATGTTTTTCATATAAAAAGGTGGCGTTTTTGTACCGAATTCCAATAATGTTTGGTACACATTCCGATTTTGCAAGCAAAAATCCAAAATTTTGGCCGTTTCAACTCAAAAAATAATTGAGTTCTCCGAATTTGCCAATAAAAGTGTAGTTCCAAAGCAATAATTTTGCTACACAGTTTCAATAAAATTATCATTCATTACAATTAGTTCAGATGCAGGCGAATCAACGATGCACAATCCAATTTTCATTCATATTGTACATTAATCAACAATCGCAGTATAGTTCAAATGATATCAAATGGGTAGGCAGCTGAAACGTCTTTATCAAGTCAGCTGCTTGAATTGTTTCAATTCAATTGTGGATGATTCCAATTAAAATGTTGTGCTTAAAGCAGAATTAATCATAAAAGAATACAAACGAAAATAAACTCGTCGCAACATTTCTAAGCTGTTCTGCTTGAATGTTTTTCGATGGTTTCGATAATTTGTATCCTCTTGACTCCACGTAATGGCAAGATAAATTGACATCAAGATAATTCATATCTGAAAACCAATCTCCATAATAATATACATCGATTATCGTGTTCAAACCAGAGAGGTAATTCATTTTTTATAGAAGCTATCTGCTTTTGCACTTATATATATAAGCTCATTGGCTTTGAGTGAAAAATGTAAAATTTTAATGTCATTTTCTAAATTGGATTTTGTTGAATTTTTGAAAAAGCCCCTACGAAATTAATTCGATGTGGATGTTCTCCTCATTCTATGAAGAATGAACTTTGTTGTGCTCTGCAAACGTTGATGCTGTTGATATGGTACAACAAACACGTTGCGTTGCCTGGATGCACAGCTACTTACGATTGAGTTTCTAGACGGGCTGAATGAAATTAGCTTCATCCACACAACTCGATGGGTATTTCACACGCCTATACGTTACGCGCACATGCAAAAGCTGCGATTCAATATCGTATGCAATAATCATATTCTGATACATAGAAACAATGTAGCTTTCAAGTGTATTTGATGTTCGGTGTTGGTGCTTTGCACTCCGGCAGTAAACCACACGTCTCTTAGTCAGTGTGACTGGATGAACACAAACGAACAATACAACACAAACGAACAATCTGGATCAAAACAAACTACTATATATAAATGAATCGTGGATCTTATGATTTTAGTTAAAATTCAAGTGCTCGATTGATTTATTGTATCAACAAACAAACACTTTGATTTGGATAAACCGGAAGACCTTACGTTTGCTTGGTTCAGGTATGATTTTATGCTTGCAGCAAAATCGATTAGACACCATTTGCACTGTTGATAATTCTTCTCGCCGCTGGTTTTATTTCGGTTTTATTTGTGCCTCAAGCGCGGCATCTGATTGACTGACTCCAAGCAACAGTCGCTGTCAAAGTCACACTTAACGCAAACCATATCAAAGTTTTTTTCTGCTAGTGTTCGATCAGTGTTACGTGTTACTGATGCTTAATTCGGTTTTTCTTTTTTTTTTTAACTTTTCGTCGGTGTCAAATGTTTGAACCGAATTTACTGAGCGTCTCGCTATTTTTGATTTCATTCACACACGAAAAAAATTTCAGGGACTAAAAATAAAATTCAAAAAGTGACAATCATCAAGTATTGAAAAATTCCACGCGAAATTCTTTTTGAAGCGTGTGATACACAAAATCAGAAATAAAAGTTATTCGGTGCAGTTTAAAACGACGGAGTTGATTCTACATAAGTTTGCTATAATTGCGAGTGTGATTGCATTCGAGGTATTACTTGAATTTATTTAATATAGTTCTTCTTTTGCTGAAGCATTATTTTGGTTGGCATTTGCCCGGGAGCACGCGAGTGCTCAGCGTCCTGTGTTTGTGGTGTTTTATGTTCTTGCCAACCAAGCGACACTTGAAAAACGCACATGTTGTGCAATTTTATCCATGTTTCGAGCTCATGTTCTATTAGCAGCAACCAACTTGATATCGATTGTGAAAACTTTCTTTTCACGAACGACACATTCCAACGCCAAATGCAAGAAACAAGTAATAAGCGTAAAAAAGCAATGCCTCGAAACTGATGTTTAAGTGAATCTAATTGTTCGCATGACGCTGCCCAATTAATATCAAACCATTACTAAGGCTACATTAAAGCAAAAGGAGCTTCCCATATAACGAGTGATGCTGTAAGATATGCCATAATGAATATTAATCGAATGTCTCAACAAGCCAATTATCGCTTGCATTCCACAAGCTGACACTTAAGAAATTCTCGGTTGAAAATTTTCGAAATCACGGGGCAAACGCGCAATACCAAGCTAATTAATTGATAGGCATTAGAGGGAGAGAGGGAGAGAATGTGGCAATCGCGAAGAAATTTGTGTGCGAGAGTCAACTGTCCCGGGCAACGAGCGTTCTTATCTTGAGCAAATCGCAAATTGAAGATTTTCCTTATCATTCGATTAATTGTTGCGGAGATAGCACAGCAAAGGGGTAATCACTCACTCCGCATCAGATTTCGCATCTGTCGAAAAACTGGGCGCCTGAATTCACTCGAATCAATTAAGATAGCAAATGGATATCAAATTTCAGGCGCACTGATTCCATCATCATCTATTTAGTAGCATTTGCTATCCCTCGACCAGAATATTTTATTCATACTATTTTCTTTCACGATCAAATGAAATTAGGAAATTGAAGGCATCGTGATGTACATTGTCACCTTTTCTTTCTCTCCATTTCAAATTAATTCAAAATTATTTTCTTCTTGAAATTTAATAAGAAAATTCAGTAATATTTTGAAAGCTGCAGATAACAGGCCATTCGTTTGTCGGAGAGACAGCAAAGTCACCTTTTACCATCAACAACATAAGCAACGGCAGTCTGTCGTTTTATCATCATTATTGCAGCTGAGATTCAACCTATATTAATCAAATTTATCAAAATGTTTGCGTAATACCTAAAGTTAAAGTATATCTTCACCGATTCTCATAATGAAACATGACTTTGTTTCGGATTGCGCGACAGTAAACCATAAATCCAATTCTGTCTAGTCACTCGAACCATGAATTGCAAATAAATAAAATAAATATCACACAAATTGCACCATACAGTGTGCCATTGAGTTATATTTAGCCAATGGGCCAGCTACAGTAAAATGAAAATTTGACTTGATTTGATGGAAAATGTTCCATTGAATTATCACATTCGAGCACGCAAAAGTTCGAAATATTTAAAATGTTCATTGTCAATCGATATCAAATACAACAAAGCTTGCGGAATAGAATTGATATTTTGAACATTTTCCCATAATTCACACTTTTTTATTGATTTGTTCGTAATCAATTTTTGATGCCTTAGCTGTGTGATGTACTCTCTCTGTGTGTGTGTGCTTTTTCGTTCCAATCTAAAAAACTGCACAATTGACGCAGCTACTTTAACATTGAGGCCTAATTGTTAATTTTGATTGCTTGCATCAATCATAATTTCATTCAATTTAATGAGTCAAAGTTGTCAACTTCAATTTCAATCCATCAAAATACCAGCGATGATTTTTTCAGGGAAAAAAACCTCGCAAATAAAAAAGAAATGAAATATAATTGTGTAACCAACCTGAATTTTTTCAGGGGAAAAACTCCGCAAATAAAAATGATATGAAATATAATTGTGTGACCAACCTGAATTTTTCAGCAAACTCTCGTTTTTTATGTTCGACCAAATGAAAATATTTCGGTTTTATAAATTACATAGTTTGGAATCGATGGCTGGGAATTGTCAGTTTTATGCACGGAAGTCGTCAACCAACAGTCTATAAATTATCAATTTATCGTGCAATCAATCAAATCAAAACAATCAAGTGTCCAGCATTGATGCGAAACTGAGGGGGGGGGGGGGGTGGGTCCAGTTGTGGCATGTTTTTTTTTATATCTGCCATTCTTCATCCCCACCTACATTTGTAATGCTTATTTTTGTGAATATAAACCACGAAAATCATTCAGTTGTGACGCGATGTAATTATTCAACTTAACCAAAAAAAAAAAAAAAACGAGCAAACGTTATCGCTTTTTCTGATTAATTTATTTACATTATCAATGAACTGCATTAAAATCGAACTGAAATCATGTGCATTCTATGCGAGTGAAGTTTATTTTGCCAAACGGCCAAACTGATTTAAATTATATTGCATGTCCAACAACTGATGGCAATTAATTCTGTATAACATTTTCGAAATTGTATTTATTTATTTATTTGCTTTGGTGATTTTCTGTTTTGTTTCTTTTTAATTTCAATTGTGTGTCGTGTGCGTTTTCAACGCACATCAATAACAGAAAACTAGGGCGTGTGTTCCGTCGCATAATTGAATATGGATTTCGATGTAATACTGGAAGAAATTGGCCAGTTTGGTCGTTACCAACAAACGAATTATTTGCTAATATGCTTGCCCGTTCTTTTTGGCGCCGCAAACAGTCTGTCGTATGTTTTCACAGCTGGCATTCCAAAATATCGGTAATGTATTTTAAAATTGGTCGCAATTTATTTGCCGCATGAATCGTGCGCGCCTAATTTGAATTGATTGGCATTTTGTTCTATTGAATAAAGATGCTTTGTGCCCGGATGTGATGATTCACAAAATCCAAACTATGATGAAACATGGATGGCTAAAACGCTGCCCGGCGAATTCGATTCGAAACATTTATTTACACCTGAACAATGTGAACGCTACATACTACCGCACGAACAAAACAATAAAACAGCGTATCAATGTGGTGATGCATTAGGGGAATGGATGAAAAACAAAACGGTCAAATGCGATCGATGGGTGTACGATAAATATGAAAAAACCATCGTGCAAGAATGGAGCATAACATGTCAAGAGAATCAATATTTGTTGTCACTTATCGGTACCGCTCATTTTGCTGGCATCGTAACTGGTACGTACAGTACTTACAGCTAATTGTGAATTAATTACGTTGTTAATGTGTTTTGATAATGTTAGGTTCAGCTGTAGCTGGAGTTCTGGCCGACAAGTAAGTTATAATCTTTCTCATTTTATCGTGCCATCTGAGTGAGCAGAACTGAGGAGTGACACTAAAACAAGAAATATAAAAAAAACTCAATCAACGAAGAAGAAAATATTTATGTTACAATCTTATTTTCACATTGATTCATGTTTCTTCATTGAAACCAAAATATTGGATGTGTTTTTAATTCTTTCCGATTCATATATAAATATGAGAGCTTTGGTAATGCTTTTATTTGTTTTTTCTCTTCATTTTAGCTACGGTCGTAAGATAATATTTGTTATATCCACCATTTTCATGGCAATCACAGGAATAGGTCAGGCAATATCCCGATCATATGCCTCATTTGTTTTATTTGCGTTTTTGAATGCGGTTGGCACAGCGGGTGAGAATCGACAAAACCCACTCTCAAAACAGCGATTTTCATAATTATTGCTGAATTATCGTTCTCTTTCACTCTTTCTCAACTTTTGCAGGCGTTTTTCCCTTGGCCTTTATCATTGGTAATACTTAATTCTATTTTCACTTCATTTACATCACAATCAATTTTGTCGAAACATAATTTGCATATCAAAACGGAATTGGATGTTTTGTTACAAAAGAGTTAAGTCTATATTTGTTGCATTTTCCAAATATGTTTACGATTATTTAGCGTGTGTGGTTTGGTGTGTGAGGTATTTATGTGTACGAGGGTGAGTGCTGGTGCTAGCGTGTGTGAACTGTAAACATTGATGAAATTCAAGTTGTTTGCATTTTGTAAATATTTAAAACAACGGAAATACGTAAACGGAGTGTGATTATTGTAATTTTTTTCGACCGCGACTACGAGCTAAAGCAAAAATGGATTCCATGGATAATTCCGAGGATGATTCCCCTTATTTCAGGGTGTGTTTCTCGCCGTGTGCTATTTATATAGTTGATGTTTTGCATTTAACGTGATTGTAATCACACACAACTTTTGCTATGGCTGGCATTATGTGTCCGTCATTTTCGTTCATTCATTTTCTCATTATGCGCTGTAACTTAATCCAAATTATTCTCATACGTGCGAGGCGTGTTTGAATTCGGGCGCGAACACGCGTGCATTCAAAATGTATGCTTCTCATGATTCCCACGTGCATAATAGTTTTAATTTCATCGATTCGTTATTATTGAATTTACCAATTTTGTTCATTCAGGTGTTGAAATGGTTGGGCCGAAAAAACGTGAAATGTCGGGCATTATACTGAATTACTTTTATTCGGTGGGCGAAGCGATTGTTGGATTATTGTTTTGGTTATATCCCCGATTGGTTCGTGTTGCAATTGATGATATCGGTGCCGCCACTGCTATTCATTGGCTATTATTGGATTGTGCCCGAATCGGTGCGATGGCTGTTAGCGCGAAAAGACTTCTCGCATGCCAGAAAACTAATCAGAAAAGCAGCGATTGTGAATGTGTTGAATATCGGAGCAAATGTTGCAAACATTGGAGTTAAAATCACCGACGCACAGTGAAAACGTATGTATATTGATTGCAGACTAAACTCGAAATTGTAATGCAATGTAATTGAATTCACTCAGTTGATTCCACCTCCGTCCTGAATTTAATTTAGGAAGCTCGCAAAAGCAAAGAATCCGAAGAGCTGAATGAAAAAAAACGAAAATGATGAGGTATGGCAAGCATTTAAAGAGGTTTTAAGCTCAAGAGCACTCCTTGTACGTGGTTTAATACTATTTTTCATCTGGGCGACTGATGCCTTCGTGTACTACGGATTATCATTGAACTCAACGAGCTTGAGTGGCAACAAGTATATGAACTTTATACTTGTGTGCTTAGGTGAGTTGAGAATCACTATCACTTCCATTCTAAACGATAAATGAGTATATTGCAATGAATTTCTTGCATAATTCACTATTTTATAGTGGAAATTCCAGGTTACACACTTTCCTGGATAGCAATGAATAAAATCGAAGACGATGGCATTAGCCGGATCTCTGCTGCTTTGTGCGTTCACATGCATTTCTGGCGGTTTCGTTCCACATGGTACTTCATTATCTTTCACATCCAATTTCTAAAAGTAAATAATTCTCTTTAATTAATTCATGCATGCTTTTTCAGGAAATACCTGGGGCAGTCGTTTCTTTGTTTCTGCTTGGCAAGCTTGGAATTACAGCTGCATTTTCAACATCATATGTGCATACGGCCGAAATGCTGCCAACCATTATCCGGTCGATGGGTGTTGGTTCTGCGTCGACAGTTGCTCGACTAGGGGCTTTAATTGCTCCATTCGTACCACTCCTGGTACACACACACACACACACGCTGCATATGCTTTCGATTTATTTACTAATCTCACGATATATTTATTTGCAGAATTTCATCTATCGACCGCTGCCACTTCTCCTTTTTGGTGGAGTTTCATTGGCGGCTGGCCTGCTGGCACTTATGCTACCCGAAACTTTTGGCCGAAAACTACCTGACACGGTAATTTGGGCCATTTAAACGATTTGAATAGATTTAAATTGATTTAAATTTATTGGAATACTCACAGGTTGAAGAGGCTGAACGAATTGGATGTGATGACGACATGAAAGACATTGCTGATATTAATTTGAATGTTCCATCTACACCGGCCAAGCTAAATAGTGCCAAATAATTCATTTATATTCTATATTTACTTCGAGAGACGATATCGTTTAAAAACGGTGATATTTGAGATATTATGCATCTATTTTGTACACGCAAAGTCTTATGTTTCAGCCGAGAAAATTGAATTTAAAACATAAATACATATTTGCACATGTATTTATTTTATTTGTGCATATTGCACACAACGTCAGATGCAGAATATTCCAATAAATGTACTTTATACAATGAACCAAAATGCTCAGCATTTTCATTTGAATATTTCGCAGCGATTTGCAGAGGTTCTCACGTTTTCGTTGCCAAACGAAGCGTTCATGTTGAAATAATATGACGAACATCTTGAAATAATTGTACGTGTCATCAATCGAAATTATGCCTTCATCATTTGACCTATTTATAATAATAATGAACAATCATGTATTTATCCTTTTTGCACTGAGACAAGAGAACAAACAAGAGCGGACAGACAATTCAACGATCGAATTAGATGATCAACTGCTTGAAAGCACTTATATTTATTATACGCTCAAAATAATAACCTGACGCAAATTCAACCGCACAGC
Source organism: Obolodiplosis robiniae (assembly GCA_028476595.1). Lineage (NCBI taxonomy): Eukaryota > Metazoa > Arthropoda > Insecta > Diptera > Cecidomyiidae > Obolodiplosis > Obolodiplosis robiniae. The sequence continues at coordinate 17,303,054 of CM052014.1, forward strand.
CTCAAACTAAATTTATTGCGCTAAATTAGTCTGAACGTGATCGTTCTGGGCTAGTGGACGCATGCGCAATCAATTTGCAGCTATTAAAAATGATGTTTGTGACATAATATGATGCGATCAACGGCGTTCAGCACGGCAATTTTCGCGTTTGAATGATGTTTGCGAAACAATAGTTTGGTGTGAGTAAATTTAGTTTCAATGTAAAGATCACGACGACTGCTGCTGTCTAAGCTTTCTGAATCTCGTCAGCATCAGAACGAGAAAAAAATTCCATCTAATTGAAAACAGGTGAAATCATCAAACTTGTGTGAATAAATCGGAACCAATTCAATGCAAGCTTAACCTTGTGTGCTTATTTTGAAATTGTGATAACAGTGAACATGAATGAAATCAGTATTTGTGTATGTGTGTATATTCCCAGATCAAAATATGCACAAAAATAGATAAAAATCAAGAACGCCTTCATTTTGAAGTTCAATGCCATAGTTTTCATGTTGCATAATTTTCTCATTTAGTGTTCATACTTGGAGCAATTGGAATCAATTGGCACTAGTCAAAAGCACATACATATCGTTTCAAATAGCATTTTGTAGTGTCATTCCATTGATATAAATGATCCGCAGCTCGTGTTGCAGAAGGCTGTGTTTCATAAGTAATAGAATAAGCAGCGTGTGAATACTGTTCAAGTAACTGTAATAGAGCATAAAATCACGTTACGGATCGACTAAATTTCAACTCCATTCCAGTCACCATGGATTTCATTTTCTGGTAAAATAAACACACATTTCTTAAAACATTCATGATGCAATGCCACATTTTAACTTATCCTTATTCAGCTTGAATTGGAAAACTTTTGCACAAAAACACACATAATCCAACCGTACAATTTTTAATTGAACAATTTGCAGAATTGCATTGGTTGTTTGTGTGCGTGTAACGATCCGTCAAATTTTTAAAGGCAAATATGAATTTAAACGCAAAGATATTTACAATTTCCCCCCCAGAAGCAGATTACCTTGAATGTTGCACGAATTCCTAGTGCACCGCATGTGTTGTCAATGCCAATCTACATACATATTTGACGAAGCGTTTAAAATTTGTGCTCGTGTTCTCTTTGAAAATTTTCATCTTTATTTTCTTTGAACATCAAAAAAACAATACGCGTCGAATATACATACGCATACACATCGACAAACACAAAAAAAACATGTCGTCTACAGTAGGAAAAATTGTCGAAATGAATTCAGCACTAGCAGTGTCAGCCGCATTTATTGGCTTTTGCTGTCTGCTCGCAGCGATTGCACGGGCCGTTGTGTCGCGAACGATTGAATCAAGCCTGGTAAAGGAATTACTGTATGAAGCAATAGCCGCTGCTGAATTGTGCGCGGCCTGTTTTGAGCTCATCATTGGTGAGTGTGCGACACACCGACGAGACCAATAAACAAACAAAACCATAGCCGCAAAAAGTGAGCATCAAGTTGAAATTGATTCTTCGCATTTCTCTCTCTCTCTCTCTCTCTCTCTCTCTCTGTGTGTCTGTCTGTCTTGTTCTCACACTCTCGAAATGTATTCCTGGCGGCATCGCGCTATGGCGCAATATGCATCGATGCGAACGAACCTATTGACATAGTTGCCGATAATTTTGGTGTGGCGGTTTATGCGATATTTTTGTTTTTCTTGACAATTATTTGGAGCTTGAGCTGGGGCAGTGCAACCGCTTGCCCATATTTATTGGTTCGTACGATGTACTAGTATTTCCTTTTGTATCAATACACAAGTAATTGTATAGTTATTAGATATACTTTTATTGGTTAGGTTGAGGAATGGCTTGATGGTAATACTACATTGCGTTTGGTTCTATTGAAAACATGGGCACAATTGATGGGTGGCTGTTGCGTCTATCGGTTTGTGCAAATATTTTGGTGGCTTGAATTTTCCCAAACGCATGAAGGTCGTGCATTTGATAGCTGTTCAACCGATTTGCAAGTAAGATGAATCTCAAAATATCCATCGGTTGAATTATGGTTTAGATTCGAAGATTTCAATTAAAATTGATGTTTGTCGGTAGGTGAATGCCTATTTAGGCGCATTCATTGAAGGCTTTGCAACATTGCTGTGTCGGCTAGCATCACGAACGATAGCTGATTTGGGAATGCGACATGCTACCATCATTGATTCGTTTATTGGAACGAGTCTCGTAGTCGCTGGTAAGTTAGTCATCACGAAGCTCATTGAAATATTGATATAATTTTGCGCTTACCTCATTCGCCACTCGCTCCTTGCTATCTTCTAACCATCCTCTCACTCACTCACTCAGTCCCGCTCTTTTTCGAATGCTGCTGGCTGCTGCTCATTTTTATTCGTCCATTTGCAATTGGATTTGTCGATGAAATCAATTTTAAGCAATCAAATTGCACTCAATTTGATGATGTTGGCACGTACAAAGGACGCTCACTGAATACATATATTCGCTGTGTTTACCTCATGCATTTTCTCTCATTGCTCTCTCCTCCTCTTATTGTCTATCTCACTCACTCTTTCACTCTACTTCGTCTCTCTATTCACAGCATTCAATTATTCTGGTGGTTATTTCAACCCGGTTTTGGCTACCGCTCTTAAATGGGGATGCAGTGGCTATACTAATATCGATCATATTATTGTTTACTGGATTGGTGCGTGCACTGGCGCTATTTTATCGGTACTACTGTATAAATATGATGTAATTAAGAAGCTCGTTGGCGAGGAGAGTTTGGCAAAACTAAAACCAAAAGCCGATTAATTTTATGCTATTGTTCCCCGGGGATTTATTTCGTTATATTCATCGAATGCACCGTACAATATGAGCGTGCTTTTAGATAGGCTTTGTATTCTAAATCGGATTTTCAACAACATGCTGCGTGTAGAAATCGATCTAAAGCGTACGACATCGTTTAGCTTGCATCAACTTTCGCGGCCACTCACACGCACTCAAACGAACGTATACATACATGCGCGTGAAATTTAATTAGAATTTGTTTCGAGAGTAAGTTGAATTATGCGATATTTAGGTTTGTTTGTATTCCGGCTACTTTTGTGTTTCGAAATTCCATAATAAAACAATTTTCTCAAGAACTCAATCATTAAATGGTTTCAATTTATAGCATAATGCGATTTCTGCATGATGAGTGAATTCTTATGTCTTTTGATTTCGTGCGAGCAAAGCTGTTTACCTGATCAAAGTTCTTTTGACAAAATCAAGCACCCAGAGACAGGATGACGTATGAATTCAGCATGCTACAAAATATAATTCGATAAATAATTAAATGTGTGCTATTATCATATGAATGTAAACATGAAATATCTAGAAAATGGCATGCACTCTCTAATGTATGATGATGTTTGTTTACGACGCTGCGAGGGGTCGTTTTGCAGTCAAATATTCAAAATGTAAGTACTCAGACCTTCGAATTAATCTTAAGAATGAGAATAACAATAACATTAACAATATGCCATTTAAGCGGACAGTAACAACAAAGATGACAATAGCGACAGCGGCGACAGCGGAACATACAATCATTCTCGTGTGTATTTTATTTAATTATGACTTTGTGAATCCATTGTGTGCCGCAGAGACGCCGGTCTTCGTGTGTATACACTTTTCCATCCAATAAAGTAAATGTCTAAGCACAAATATTTCGCGTTCATACTCATATGAAACGCATGTAAAATGTAAAAGCGTCGATGCTTGTTAATATGGTGTGGCTCCGAGCTCCTATCCTCTCTAGTATTCAGCTACAAATTACATATGAAATATCATTTTTGAAGAAGACTTCTTTTGTGCTCGGATTATTATTATAATTGAAGCAAGAATATTCTGAAAACTAGCTCGTCGTATAAATAAAAGGCTGTACGTACAATCTCTCCGAATATTTTCTATCTTTCGAAAGCGCGCTTAATTTACACATGAAGCTCATTTATTGTTGGTTCCTTTGTCAATGCATGTTTATTAGAAAACATATGTACGACATCTCCGTACATTGAATGAATAGTAAACATTCAATTTGACTATGGATTTCTTCGAAAACTGTTCTTTCATTCGTTCCCTTTTCTTTAACCAAACTCTCGTTCACCTTCTTTCAAGGCCCCCCCCCTCCCATCTCTCTCTCTCTCTCTCTCTCTCTCTCTCTCTCTCTCTCTCTCTCTCTTTCAAGCCACGTTTGTGGTTGCATTCAATAAAACTTATACCGATAAATGTTGCGAGCTTAACGCAAACCATTTTTAACCACGCTCTTTTGGGATTCCGTTGAGTCATTTTAAGTTTACAGACGGTGGTTTTTCGATGTGTGTGCGGGTTGTCGGTGGTTTCCAAACAATTTTCCAATTTTCCCACGAAACGTTTTTTTTTTTCTTCTGAAAAGCTAGAAAATGCAATATTGTGATGAGAGGATTGAAGACAGGGTATTGTCGCCTTGATATTCAACGTTGTTGACAAAATACTGTGCGGCACAACTTCCGAGCCCCGATTTGCATTACCAACTCTTGCTTACACGCAGTATTTCCAGCGGCTGGAACGATGTCCCAGTTACTTCCAATGCGTGCGATACTCCCTTCTTTCAAAAGCGAACACCAAACACACAGCTCAGCAAACGCTGAACGCAGCAATGATAGAACCGCAAAAGTGAATGATGAATGCAGATGTTAAGGCAATAAAGCTGATCGCTCCACAGGAAAATTAATCGGAAACAGTTAAACTAGCCGCTCGACGTGGATGCGAAGGCAATAGAAACAAGCACTGTGCGGCAAACATATACAACGAATTGGGAAAGTATCACACGGAGCGGAGAATTGGAGATTCGGTTTTTTGCTCGACGCGCACACTCGTTCCAATGGCTCCAGCTTTATTTAACCGTCGTCTATTTTGTTTGAATATTTCGGCGAATTCATTTTGAAAATATCACCAGGAAAATTGTGAGATGAGAGAGGGAAATACTTCGTCGACGTAAGTGAGTGGTATTGCTGTTGTGTGGCGCGCTAGCTCAATTCTTCATGTGTACACACGCATTAAGCGGTGGAAATATTTTATAAAACGCTGGAATCCCCTTGTTCGGTGTCTCCCTGCTGCTGCTGTCATAATGCTGCTGTGTGTGGAAACGGTGCCAGCCTGAGTGTAATGTAAGCGCCTGTCGTCAGTCAGTCGTGAAGAGTGTGTTGATGAAAACGTTTGCAACGAAACATCAAAGTTCACCGTACCGTTCTTTAAAACCGAGCAACTTTTGACGGAGCCGTAATATAAAGAGAGAGAATGATGAAAAACACATCATCCAGCATAAATCCAGATAACCATTTGCAAAACGTTCAAACATTTTTCGAATATTTTACAATGTGCATTCCATTCGTGTGTGAAAGACAGAAGCGTCATTGTGATTTGGTATTTTGAGCACGAATCGAACAATTTAAAAACGACAAAGGAAAAAAGATAGAGGAGATAAAAACGACGAAGTGAAATGCAAATAATTTGTTTGATTTAAAGTTTAGAACGAGGGCGGAGAAGCGAATTTTCACACTATTCCCAGTCCGTTAGCCTGATTGTCTATACGCCCGCCCGCCCGCCTGCCTTCCAATATATTTCTGTTTGTGTTCGTGTGCAAACCAAATTTTGGATGAGCATATTTCGATCGAGCGAGATACTTTTTATTGCCAAAGTTGTGAACATCGAAGAGAAAATATAAATTTTTTGGTTCGGTACGCGCCCCATTCATGTGCTATTGACAGAAAGCGCAAAGTGTGTGTACTCAATTCGGCAATCGATTTTTATTTCTTTCGCTCTTCTCTTCTTTTTTGGTTTTGTTTTTATCGTTTTACGTGCTGTTTCTAAACGATGTGAATATATATATATATATATATATATATATATGTATATCTGTGTATGAATTATGTGCAGTAGCCAACGGTTGCTTGAAAACGATAGAAGAAGTTGGCGGAGATGAAAAAAAGTCTTTAAATGGATCTTTGACTTGAAAAGGTTTTTCCTCCGTGTGTTGGTTTGTTGTTCGTTTGCAAAAGAACACGCAAAAGGAAAGTGAATCGCACGGATGCCTTTTTGGGCAGGCAACAGCTACGAAAGCGACAGCATCATCATCAGCATCGATAGTGGTGAAAGAAGCATCGAAACATGTACATTTTTCAGGCACATTCAATATCTGAATTCTTTTGAAAAACCCCACTGCATCCATTTGTGCTTCCTATTTCGCTCACTATCTGAATGTGTGACTGCGGTCGGGATTACACGCATGCAGAGAAATCAAGGAAGTTGAAAGCTTGAAACATTCGAGAAAAAAATATACAGAAAAGTTGTCAAAAGACGAAATCAAATTGAAATAGTTGCTATTTTATATGCGATACGATGGATGATATTGGTTAGAGAGTGGGTATGTGTATTTACAAAATCACGCTTGACATGCTGGTGCTATATGGGACTTTCGAAAAGTCATTTCTACTTTTGTGGTGCATGTGATTGACGCGATCAACAACAAGCGCGGGCTATATTTGACGGGAAAATACCAATCAAATAAACGAAAAAGAAATGAAGAAAAATAGAAAATCAACCCCAACGAGAAAAAACGAAGGAAACCAGATAAAATAAAATAGAGCTTTATAGAAATGGTTTTGAAAGTGATCTAACAATCTCTACAATCTGACAGTTGAGGTTTGCGCTAAACATTGTGATGGTTCTGCAAAAAAAGGGTGTATGTGTGGTGGGTACATTCAAATTATATAGTATGTGAAAGCAACTGTAGCTATCACACATGAAATGATAAACGGAGAGCATGACAATGTGCGCAAAAAAAGAAAATTAAATAAGTGAAGAAAAAATCGAGAAAAAGAACGCCTAAATCTATTCAAACGACTAAAATGTTCGAACGAGAAAAAGAGAACGAAGTGAAATAAAATCTATAATAAAAGTTATTCAATAAATCGGTTTTGATAACGTTTGAATATATCGAGTGAAATTTGAGTGCGCGTGCATTCGCAAAGATAGCATGAACACTGTGCGTTCAAATGATATAGTCAATTATATATAAAAGTTGGATTAGCCGAGAAACGAAACATAAAGAGCTCAAAAAAATACGACGAAAATAGGGGACAACGATACAAATCAATACCATCGGGAATTATAAGCATCGAAAATTGACGTAAAATACCATGAGAGCAAACAAAAATAAATACTAAACGGAATATAAATTCGGTCGTTGCGACAGAATTATATTTAATAGATTTTCGTTCTGTCGAAAGCGAAAAGATCAACTCATCATTCGGAAGTAAAATGCTGCACAAAAATTCAATGTGTTGACAAATTCTCAGAGCAAAAACAGTAGAAGGTAAGACAAAATGTCGCCCATCAGTCCAAAGATCAATCAAAAAATTGTCAAATAAAACAAAAGCCTGCATATTTTGTTAATTTGTCTACTTCACTCTCGAAATCGTTGGTTTTTATCTTTCTTGTATATTTATGCATGCCTGTCTTTGGCATCAATCTCCTGTGAGCTACTTAAGCATATGCTATGAACTCTTTGTCGAAAAGGCATAAAGGTGAGCCTTCGACGAGCAAATAAAATATAAGAAGAGGTGAAAAAACGGTTATATGTCTGTCTATCATGAGCCCTATTATATTTGAATCGAATATCATCAATAATTTGAAAGTCAATCGTCCTACGTGAAACGATTACGTTAAACAAGTGAGTGGCGATATATTTTTGCCGTGGCCCGTATCCACGTCGGCAGAGATGGCAACGGCAAATGTCAAACCCAAATCAAAAAATTTATTAAATAAAACTAATACCTTGTCATCACATCGCATTCCCACAAAACGATTCTTTCAAAATGGGACATTATTGCATTGTCCCTCCTTTTCGCATGTTCCTTATTTAAATGTCAACTGTGTACGTATACGGTTTTGATTTGCTCCTATTTTCACGTTCATCTCGTTTCTCGGTTTTTCACTGGCACAAAGTGACACAAAGACAACGGATCTATTCTTCTTCCTCTTCTCCTTATTTTTTGTGTGTGTTCAATATGCAATTTTGTGTGTTTATGACGGGTGCGTTCTAGCAGTAGTAAAACCATAAGGTAATAACAACATTCGACGGAAATTCCATCAATTTTTCCAAGCGAATAACTAGATAACGAGATACCTTCAGATGAGATGAACGATATCGAGAAGTTGAAATCGAGAGAAATAGAAACGGGGGGTAACAATAGAATGAGATTAGAAGGGAAAAGGAAAAGGGAGAAAATCATTTGGCTTTTTGCTGTTCGAATCCAGCAACCGCAAATGGAATAAAACGGATGCGATTCATGTGCACGAGTATTATCTTTTTAACTCATTAGCCGAGATCATTTCATTTATGCCTGTGAATGGATGTGTGGTGTGATGTTGTATGGTATGGTGTAGACACAGACATAGGCAACCAAAAATCCCATGAACTACACAAAGCCATTAATAATAATAGTAATAATGTTAACGATGATTGGAATGTTTCTGTCAAATATACGGTTTTAGAGATTTTCAGCAGGCGTACACAATCGCACACCAAATCACAATCACAATTTGATTTGCAATGCAATCGCATGTCCCTGAGAATTTCTCAATTCGCTCGTTTCGGCGAAAAATTTATTTTGAACATGAATCGGCTGTATGTCGAATGTATATTATTGCTCGCTCTCTAAATGCATGCACCGACACAACACTACTTGTATGCTGGCTGCCTGCAAATAAATAGATCTTGTTATGTATTTCTAAAGCTCTCCTGACAGTAGAACAGAGATTAACTTCATCTTTATGCTTCCGCTGTTCGGCGAGGCGAAATGCTTAAGCCAAAGCACTCAACTACGGGAATTCTATTGACATTTTACAAGACTCAAATCCGATTGAAAATATTGATTTTCTGTCTCTCTCTTCTGCCTGCACTTTCCGCTCCTATTTAGCTTTCTCGGACTTTAATGCTATTTTACTCAAGACTTTCTTCTGTTCATTCATTGCACTCATTTTGGCTCGATCTTCGGCTCTTTCTCTCTCTATCTCTTCTTTTTCTGTCATTATTGGACATAATTTTATCCAATTTTTTGTAATCCCCAATCGCCGTTCATTATTAAACGCATTTTATTTGAAACTGGGATTTCGAAAATGCTGCAGCACCAAATTTTTCATCTTCGTATTCTTCGTTAGTCCTCCCGCATCACCGTCCAATCCGCACAAGAATTGCCAGCAGCGGGAAATAAACATGAAATCGTTCAAATGGAGCATAAGCATAGAAAAGAGTGGGCGACCGAACGCTCTCATTCAAACGGGAGAAATTGCAGCAAAAGCCAAAATATAAATTTTTATCGCTTGAAGGGTCAAAGTTCATGCACCAGAATTGCCACAAATACAACTAATTCGGGCGCCCATTCTGTTGGCTCGGTAGCCAAATAGTCCATACACACTTGAATATGCATGCGGAATGTTTACATAATTTGTGTGTGCATTTGTATCAAAGAGAAGCAGAAGCATTTAGAGTGAGGAAGCAAGCGAAAGCGAGTGAAACTGTGCAAGCGCTGCCAAAAATACGGTTTTCGTAAAAACATGAAATTGAAAAGCCATTATTTCGGTTGCGGGTGCATTTAGTTGGTGTAACTCATACATACGGCAAAATATTACGATACAATATTTTGATGCCAAATACAGAAAGCGCAGCGGGATAGAGGCGAACACCAATCAATAGCGACGGCCAAAGCTTTATTTTACTATTCCACAAAGCAAATAATATCGCAAACGAATTGAACGTATGTCAGATTTTGTGCAATGATGCATTTTCGAACGGTCAAAAACAAGCTCAGTCCATTCAGGCGCAGTCGAACCGCAACTATCAGCACCAATTAATATGAATACTTCCCATAAACTGCATTAATAGTGGCAGCAATTTTAATATCAAACGCTCTTTCTCTCTGTGCAATTGATTAATATCGAGCATCGAAAATTACATAGATGTTTGAATTTATTAATTTCCTTTGAATTTTATTTTATCAAATTGGTTGTGAGCCATAAAATCGTGGTTTAATGTTTTTGCCAACTATTTTACATCATTTCTTTTTCGGTTTTGTGCAAGGTTTACACGCGCGCACACAAAATGGATGATCGTTAAACTGCTGTAGAAATGTTTTTTGAAATTCGTAGGCCTGAAAGTCTTTGTATCGCAAGAATATTTTTTTTCCCCATTTGTCATAAAATGCACAATCACTTTGATAATGCTATTAAGTAGCTTTCAAAATATTGTGTATGTTTTTTCGGTAATCACTTTGGAGCGGCTGTTTTTTGCCATTTGTCAGTTCATGATGTTGAATAAAAAGCATTGTGCATACGTTTTTATGCCTGGCTTTTGCTTGTGCCGCTCCCTTCTTTTTCCATTATTAATATGATTGAGAGGTTTTTTTATTATCACGATGGAATTTAATTTTTTCACTATCGGATTGCCAGTCGCACATTAATAATTTTGAAAATGCAATTGCAAATAAAAGCTTTTTGACCCAATTTACATTTACGCTGATGAAGCAGATTCATCGCTGGGTATTAAATTTGGTCGAATGCAAGCGAGTCATATTTTTTTTATATTTATGAAGAAAAAGTGAAATTAAACTAATTCAATTTTTTTCTCTCTTTCTCTCTCTGTTTTGTTTCAATCTCTGGCCGTTTCGCCTGCTGTCGCAGTCATTTTTGGCGAACTTTATTAAATGGAGAGGATTCGGAATGTCATGACCACAAATGGACATCAACGTAAAATGCCTTTGGGGGAAAAAATATTGGAAAAAGCTTTAAAACCAATTTGAATTTATACATAGCACATGGAAATCAAATGAGTGTGGGTGAGCTGAATGGGACAAAAGTAAGAAAAACACGATAAATACTACAGCAACAACAACAGCATAATCAACAGTAAATCTGCAGAAGTGATAAATTTTTGTTTGGTTTTCAATATTCAACGAAACGATAGAGAAAAATCGGGGGAAATCCCTGGAAAACTTCAGATCAAAGTTTTTCTTATTGAAAACTGCAATTCGCTGAATTCGAGAGTTTATTTCGAAAAAATTTCAGTTGAAAATTCGAATATAATCAGATAAAGCTAAAGAGAAACACTGAGACAGACATATTGAAAAGTGCGACAGAGGCTGAGTCAGAGTAAGCTGGATCTCGAAAAGTTTTTAACTGCGCACGAACAGCACAAAGCTGTCACTAACTTAACGACAAAAAAAATGTCTCTAGTCGCTACGTATTTACTCCGGAATGAATGAATTCTCGGGCGAAATTTGGTGAACAGTTAGACATAAAGAGCGAACGCAATCAAGCGATAACACGAAAAACGCAAACGAATACTATCAGCGAAAATCTAGATAGAGCAGAGTAGACAGATCAATCGTAGTTGCAAAAGCGTTTCTGGGTAATTCATCAACGGTTATCAAAATAGAAGCGAGCGAGCGAACCAGCGAGAGAGTGAGTAAATGAGCCAGCCATGAATGATGCGAAAATGAACCGAATTTACATCGTATTTATCGTACTGAGCATCGCAATCAAAGCCGCGTGTACGTGTCCAGTGGACGTTTGCACATGCAAATGGAAAGGTGGCAAACAGACTGTCGAATGCGGTGATAAATTTCTAACAGATCTACCATCCGGAATGGATCCCGGCACCCAAGTACTGAATTTCACTGGCAACAATTTACAGCATCTGATGAGCGAGCGCTTTTACAAAATGGGCCTGATTAATTTACAGAAAATCTTTTTACCAAGAAATCAACTGTCACGCATACACGATCGGGCATTTCGGGGACTGTCCAATTTAGTTGAATTGGATTTATCGGAGAATATGCTCACTGCGATACCGACAGAAACATTTTCCGATTACCCATCACTGATGCGATTAATTTTGAACGGAAATCCGATTCATGACCTGAAATCGAATGCCTTCAAGCATTTGTCATTTTTAACGACACTTGAACTGAGCAACTGTCAACTTGAGCATGTCGAAGACGAGTCATTCTTAGGCTTAAGCAATTTAGAATGGCTGAAACTGGATGGCAATCGTATAAGCACATTACAAGGTCATTTTATCCTGCCTGAATCCCTGCACGGCATTAATATGCAAGGCAATCGCTGGAATTGTGATTGCAAACTGCTCGATTTGCATTCGTGGCTCATAAAATACAATGTGCCGCAGCAGTTTGAGGAGCCAAAGTGCATTGCACCCGAACGCTTAGCCAATCAAGTGATCAAACATTTAAAAACTGACGATCTTGCATGCTTGCCGCAAATCGAGCCGGCAACATTATCGTTCGACTTGGACGAAGGTCGAAATATTTCATTGTTATGCAAAATTGTATCGACGCCAGATGTTGCGATAACGTGGTGGTTTCAGGGTCGTCCACTACAAAATGATACATTTTCATCGCAAGCACAAAATATGCATCTATACTATTACATTGAAGAAGGAATTGATGATAAACGAAGTGAAATATTTATTTACAATGTCGTTCCAGAAATGAATGGCACATTTTCGTGCGTTGCAGAGAATTCGGCGGGCAAATTTATTGCAAATTATACGATTCGAGTATTGGTGAAAGAGGAGCCGGTTGTTGAACAAATCAATTTAAAAGGAATTATCAATGAAAAATTTAACGTAATTATTGTTGGAGCTGGTGTTGCGGCATTTTTTGTTGTATTAGCATGTTGTTGTATAGTGTTAAAATGCAAACGAAGCTCGAAATGGAATCGTAGATGCAAGAATGGCACACAGGATGCCAGTTTGCAATTGCATTCCAATCAAATCAAATTTTCCACCGCTAAACCAGATGCTCCAACGCTCTATCCAATACTGAAAAATGGAAATTATTCTAATCAACATAAAGATATGCAACTGACGATTGGCCCGAACGCATCATTACTCACCCACCACAATCATAATAATGAAATCGTAGCGATGACAGGCAGCCAATGCTGTAGCCCGCCATCAATACGAAATTATCAAGACCAGAATCCCGATTTAATAAATGATGCTGAAAGTGTTAAAAGTCGAACGCATATCGAATCAGATGCATCGAGTGTGGTGGAACAAGCATCGATTGGTATACCGTGCAGCATACAGGGCATGAGCTGTGAGAATGGTTATCATCCGAGCGAAAAAATGCTGCGTAACGCTGCCAATGCAGCCATCAAATATAACCCAGTAACGACCTTACCTCAAGGCATCAATAAAGATTTGTATCATCATCAAGTCGATGTACATTTGAGTCCAGGCTGCTTTCTAACACAAAACTTAACGCAAAACCCGTATCCAATGGCTGGCTGCTATCAGGATTATCAAGGAATGCCGTCACTGATGCAATCCCATTTATTAAATCAGCCGAACAATCAAGTGAATTTCTACCGAACATTACCGCACAAACCGAAAGCTAAAATTGCACATAATCATGGTGTTCGGTTCTCGTTGGAAGCCGAATTCCTTAATCAGGGTTCATCGTTCGCATTTGACACATACAATTTGCGAAAAGATATTCGATACACCGTCGAAGGTTATCCAAAAGCAAATGATACCGCCTCTGCCATCGCTGCAAACGATCATCAACAATTCCCTTCGCCGCCGGAAGGTTACAAAAATGATTCGATGCGACCCATCGTAGGTGTCTTAAGCAATTCACCGGTTGCTGTGTGTGTGGCGTCGCCACAATGGCCAATTACATTGCCTGGTTACAATGTAACAAAAGTTGATCCAATCATAAGTTCCACATCGCCAAATCTAAAGTTGTCAGCGACGAACGCGAAAAAAATTATCCTCAACAGCGGAAGCCTAGAAAAAGATGTGATACCCGAGCAAACAGAAGAAGAAGAGGCCGAACAAAACAATAGTGATAAATTACAGTTACGACAGTTGACAGGTCCGCTTGCCGATAGTCCAGATGAAGGTTATGGCGGTGATGCAACTACACCGGCCGATACTTGACACTCAATCACCCAAATACCAACCGATAACAAACTTCTAACCAGCAAAGGTGGTGGCGGTGGTGAAGGTGGCAGCACAGCAACACCATTTATTGCGACAAACAATAGCCATTCAATGCACAAGAGCAATGGCGATGGCGATTTGGACAGAATCACTGACGATTCAGTCGCACTGTAGAAAATAACGCGGTTGAGAGCACGAAAGAAAAAAACCATTAATTGCAACGAAATTACCGAACCAGACCGACATGACGGAAAACTACATGTGTCTCATGGAAAACTAATTAAAATCGAATGAACGGACTAACTGTAGAAATCAATTAAAATTGCATTTAGGTGCAGATTCGCGCCAGAAACCAATTGGATACCTGTAACATGGAAAATATATGTGTGTTACATTTGCTGTACGCAAACCGTACATATGCAATGAAATACGACGATGACGCCGAATAAACGATTTGGAATCGAACATCCGACGATAAATTAAAAAATACGAAATGACACTATGAAAAATTGACAGCTATAAGAAGACAGGGTAATACAGAGAGAAATCAGCATAGGCTGCAATAGAATAGGGGTCAAATTCCGTAGCATTTGAAATATGAAATCTTAATCTAAATATAAATTTAAAAGCCAAAAAGCCATTAACAAACTCAACTCTTTCTCTAATTAGAATTGAGATAATGGAAAATTGGTACAAAAAGCGTTTTTCACAACAAATACGCACACAATGTAATATCAATATGTATAGAAAATGAAAGAAAACGCAAACAAACGAACGAAAGAATGAACGAGCAAACAATTGAGATGAGAGAACAAATTCATGTCAAACAAAAATCAAATCCATCATTTGCAATTTTGGCCAGATTGTATTTACTTAAGAACTATGAATTCAAAAGTTTTCCTTAAATAATAATATTATTACCATTATTAATTCGTCGTTGCGCGTGTATTCATGCGAAAAATGACAGTAACAAAGACGAAAATGGAATCTCTCTGCCTCTTCTTTGTCCCTTTCTTTCTCTCTTCCACTGATGTGAGTATGGGGCAAAATTTGGAGGAATGAGAGAGTATCCGTGTTAAAATAATAATAGAGAGCGGGAACAATAGCGACAATGCCGTTGCTTAAGTGGACTGATGGCAAGCAGATGTTTTCGTCATCGAATTTCTGCTTTGGTGAACGAAAGAAATGATAAAAGGATGGAACTTTTATACAAACAAGATCCAGAATGTTTCCAATCATGACAGCCATCTATCTCTCTATCCGTGCAATTCATTCATTGGTAAAGCGCCAAGACAGATAGATACTCAGAGAGATTCAACTTCGACATCCAACGTTAGAAAATGTGTATATATAAAGTTAGAGTAAACAAGTTTTCACAACATTTAAGCCGAAAACATTTATTAATAGAGAATAACAAAAGATGCTTGAAACTTCCTGAAATTGATAAACCGGCACACGAGCTAAAAAAAAGGATAAATAAAAAACACACAAACTAACTCACACGTACACTTGGAAGGAGCACAGAAATACGGAGAAACGATGAGAAAAAAAATTGTATAAATATTTTGTATACAAACGTCACTGAAGAACACATTCGTTGTGAAATACAGAATTCATTTTTCTCTTTCACCGTGGTTTTTTCTTCCATCCAATTTTATTTCGAATTTTTCAATTTATCCGTTTGACAACGAAGTCAAAAGCGGGAGGTGGGAGAGGCAAATTTATTTGTACAATGCATGCGAATAAATAGAAGCAAACAATATGAAGTTTTTTTTCATATATTTTTCGAACAACAATGTATCAGATTCTTCTGGAACATCTACACTGCAGCACTTCATCTGCCCTGCTTTGCTATGCTTTACATCATTCTTTGCATTGATCTACGGAAAGAAAGACAGAGATTATCAATATTCGAACAAATCTCCAGAATGCCAAGCAAAATTACATATTTTCCATCGATTCACCACCAACAATAACGTCCATAACAACAAACGAATTATATTTATCTCTTCATGTTACTTCCTCAATCTATCTCCTTCTCTCTGCTCTGTCCGATTCAATATATCGGGCAGCGCACATATCTTGATGAATTTATTCATTTCAACAGCTCAATACAAGCGGGGCACAAGTTGGGAAAAAAGAGAAATGCATAGAGCCGAGCCGAACTGGGAAAATGGCACACTGTGCAGAATTGTACAGATCTGAACTAAACCGGAGAGAAGAGAATATGAAAGATCCAAGAGGACATTATTAAGGCGTCTGGGAAAATAATAGCGAGGCATACAGTATAAGAAGACTAAAAAATAGCAAAGAGCGTAGCAGTCTTTCTTTCTCTCATTCATTGCAGAATATTTATTTTTCATTGACAAACGAATACAAATTATGGCGAATGACAAATATGAATACAGAAAATCCAGTGTGCCGCTCTCCCTCCATCTCATCTATCGCCTACTCGGCGCTCAATATGAAAATAAATACAGCGCAAAATATTAACAAACAGATGATGGAAAGCGGGCGAATCTCTGAAAATGTATAAGTCTTATTAACGTCAAAAATCATGAGAAAAGAAGACAAAATTGATTGACATTGCTGCTTTTATGCACATTAAAAAAACATTTCGTTTATATAATTTTTTTTTCATTCCTTTTCTCATTCTTCTTCTTCCTCTTCTTTCCTCTTTGACTCGCTTTTACTTTATTTGTTATTTATCGAATGTTACGTTCTTTGTGACAACAGAGCATTTACACACATACATACATAAAGAGATCGAGTGGGAGCGATCGGACGAGTGCTCACTTCAATGTGCAGCATATTTTAGAATTTTTTGATAAATACGAGGCAATATGGAAACGAATTATTTGCGATTGTAATGATGGATTTGAAGCAGTGACAACCACTCTCGCACTCTATCTCTGTATGCTATGCATACATCATCAGCATCAGCATCAGAATCAGTGAAATTGTCGCGCAAATGTAGTATAACAATCAAAAACGACAGAAAATCAAACCGCACATAAATTTCTGCTATTTCGCATAGACACGAATCGAGCGCTCAGCGCTCGTTAGGATAGAAGAGGAACATCCGAGGTTGCCAATCATAAATGTATGAACGAATAACGCATGCAATGAAATGGAATATGAGGACAAAGACATATAGAGATTAAGTATACAGTGGCAGAATCAACTGAGATTATATCATTAATATTGAAGTAAATCTGATGATGAGGAAAAAAAGCACTGCACGCTTTTTTGAGAGCGAGACGTAGGCAAAAAGGGACGCAAATGGCCCAGATAAAACTTATATTCTGTGAAATTGTACACTCTGTCTGATGTTAGTGTGGCTCCCTGCTAGCACGGCCACCTCTCTATGCTGAATGCACTCAAAGTTTTATATCGTTTTCAGACATATTCCAAGCTCAAGCATTAAACATCAATTTTCTTCCACATTTGTTGAAACCACCACATCACAACGACGGCACACAAATTGTCGTCTGCACACAATTTGCACATTCACTGGCTTTATGGGTGAAAAATTAAGTGTATTCGCTCTTCGGCTTCTACAATATATAAATAATGCAAATCGACACACGCTGTATGTGTGAGAAAGAGACAAATGAAAAATCGAAATATAAACAGGCGAATGAAAATAAAAAAATGGATGCAAAGAAATCATTTTAATTCAAAATGTATGCGATATGTACAAATGAGTGTGTATGTTCAAAGGTTAATGTCCTGAATAAAATTTGCTACGATTTAAATTGAATGTGTACGTGATTGCTGATTGCTAAAGTACTTTGGCATTAAACACACGTGTGTATGTCGCAGAAAAAGCGACAGTCTTGCAGTTTTGTGACTGTAGCCGCTATTTTTTTTCATTCTTACTTGATCGTCGATTTTTCATCGTTCACATTCATTGAATGGTTAAATTTTTTCTAGGAATTCATTTTTAGAAATGTGGCTTTTGTCTGGCTCTCCCGTCGCTTTCTCTCTCCCTCTATCTCACACTCTCTCTCTCTCTCTCTTCTCTTCTCATTATTCATCGATAGAATTGAATAAAGCTCCACCGTTTGCCTTCTTTTCTTGATTTTTTTTGATTTGATGGTTAATGAAGCTTTCTCGCGAAATATCTCAAAAAATATAGATTCATCACAGCATTGATTTTATTATGCACACACATACACATTATTATTTTTGGTAATATAATATGCGTGCCATAGACTCATAGTGTGTGCCAATTTCAGAGGGAATTGAAAGAAAAACAGCAGTGGAAGATTTCTTTGTGTTCGCTTTTGATAAAAACAGCGAATCTTTATATTTACTTAAGAAAATGTGCACAATGGAAAAACTAATTGAATTCATGATGAAAAGTATTATGTTCGTTGGGTGACATAAATCCATCTCTCATTCGGTTGATGTATTTACTTAAGATTGAATTGAAAAAAAGAACGCATATTTACGTCAAGAAGAGCGGCTATCCATATGCTCGATTCATTAGTATATTGTGTCAATCCGGTACCATCAAAGTTGGCGCCAACGCTCCACTCCATTATGAATAAATATGTTGAAAAACCTCCTTGAAAGCAAATATTGGAGAATCACATTTGTGTGTGTGTGCTGTTCAGCGCAAAAATGGCACATCAACCACAGAAGCACGTCTATCTATCATAATAATCGAATGACAATGTCACCAAAATCACAAATACAATCAAACGATTCCCAGAAAAATTAACAATTTGTTGTTATATCATTAAAATGGCATGCATGCTAATGTATTTGTTACCTGATTTAATCTTAAAATCCCTGTCGATATTTATTTGCGGTCACTCTTTCTCTCTATTGGCATATTCGATCGTTTGCGAAATTTTTCGATTAATATATTGTTGCATAAGCACACACAAAAATGTCAAATTTGGAAACAAATTTCATTAGGAAATGCGTTGAATGAAACGCATCGACGCGTGTAATTTTGTACGATTCATTGTGTTCCGCTCCATTTCGCTTCGTTCGGTATCGAGCCGCGCTGAAATGTTTGTTAATTAATATTAATCATCATTGTTTCTAACTGCCGAAAAACTTTTCGGTTCGAGAGAAATGCAAAATCAGCAAAACGCAATGAGAAAATAATGAATAAATAAAAATCGAAAACATATAATTATGAAATATATATGTTTAATATTTAAATTATTATATACATGAACAAATTGTATGTATTTTGAGTAAGCAAATAAAACATATGAATGGAATTAGATTTACTGAACACATAGTAAAATACAGCAAAACAAAAATAAAGTAACAAAAAAGTTTCAAAAAATATTGTACCATTGCAATTACAACTTAATTTAACCTAATTGTACACATTAGAGAGAATGTTATAAAATTACAGAAACGGAACACAGGCTTAAACAAACACACACACACACATACACGAATGAAGAATACGGATTCGGCTCTCAATCAAGTGGAGACAGATGAAAAGAAAATGTAGGAAAAAGAAAAACTTTTTTTATTCACGTAATAAATATAAAAACTTAAATTAAGTGAAGTAAGATGTATGATTATTATATTTAGAGGGAAATTCTTTAACAAAACCACATTCACACTCATACACGTAAAGTGAGCAAGATTGACTCATTCACTCACAAACGCAACATGAACAAAGTTAAATAAAACAATAATGTGAAGGGGAAACAATGAACGAACTTGTGTTTTCTTGAAAAATTTCATTGGGTTTTGTTGTAGACCGGATGGCATGCGGGTGCAAGCAAGCAAAGTCGCTTGTCGGCCGCATCTTCGACACTGCTGCTACAATTTCGAGGTAATCGAGTCAACATTACACAAGGTTTGTCCAAAGCTACAGAAAAACATTCATCACCATTTGCACCTCTGTTTTTGCTCTCTTTGTTGTTCTCGTCGATTTGGCGCTCGGTATGCTCTTGCACTACCGAAAAGGTGATGATGGGCCGCTGGCTCGTAATTGAAGACATAGTAATTAATCTTTGCCGGTAAGTATATACGTGCTCCTTGTTCGAAGCACATGCCATAACTTCTTCATTGGTCGTGCTGCTTTCGCATTCGTTTTTTGCTTTGGCTTTTCCTACTATTGCCACTGCTATGCGCTAAGGAATTGGGCGAACATTTTTATATTGTTCTTCTTGGAGTGTGGTTGTTGGTTTTTGCAGCTGTTCGTCCGCTGGCTGTCGCGGTGTTCCTTATGAGGCTGCTGCTACTTTCACTGATTAGGTTTCAAAATATGAAAACGAAAATTAGTTGTCTGAGGAAATTGCGTCGATAACAGAAACACAAAACATTCACACCGGGTCTTTGGTGGTATCACAGTGAAAATCTCAAGAATTCAAAAAATCAACGAAGTCAAAGCACACATTCAATCATAAATTTATGGATACCGTACCGAGACGCTTTTCACGGATACTGGTTTTTCTATTGGATACGCGTGTATGCGTATTGAAATTACGGATTTTTCTCGGAAATCAAAAATACAAAAAGGTATCGAAAATTTCCTCCGCACACATTTCAAACGTTTTACCCGAGAGATGGGTACCCAACAGAAATCTTTCTCTTTCTTGCGCACGACCAAGCACACACTCATTCGAAGCACACGTCTTGCAATATTGCCAAGCACTCGAACCAATAGAGAGAAAAAGTCGGTATATTTATTTTGATTGAAATTTACACAAGGCACGTTTGTTTATTGAGGTGGAAAAATGATATCGAATTCAAAATCGTGTGCTAGCTTACGTTCAACGACAACACAGTGCTAACCGCAGCAGCATCCGAAAGGTAGAATCTGTGATGGCATCCGAATTATTATATATTGTGTAATGTGAAAGAAGGCCACTGGAATGAGGTTCCGAACGGGAAAAAATGACTGTAACGTAATAAACTCATAAAACCGCAAAGAACGACGTACTTGAGAATGCAGAGTGTCTCGGCTACACTATACAACACATAAGTATATGGGACATGTATATCGCTGGTGCACACCATTCACTCTAAGAGCAAGAACGTAAGCGGGGAAAAGAAAAAGAGACAGAGAAAGAGAGAGCGGGAGGAAGTAAGTTGGGGGTATTTTCTGGGATACTTGTTGTTTCTTTTGTTTTCTCAAATTTCGTTATGGCCCATACTCGCTCTGCAGATTGCTACGCTCTGACTTCTCTTTCGATTTTTCTATTCGTGTTCGATTGAATTGATGAAGCACATATCGCAAAATTTACTGTTATTTGATATTATACTATTTAACATAATAAATGAACGTCGAACTGAGTTCACCGAATTCGACCCCCAAAACTCTGCGAGTAGTCGAAAAAAAAGGAAAATTTAATAACTAAATGAAACGAACCGAAATTCAGGCAATATTATTCGAATATACAAACGGTGTGAGAGCTGGAAATACGGTTTGGGCATTCAAGCATTCAAGCATTCGACGTAAGGAACACGCCAAAGCGCACGCACCACACAATTTACACAATTTAAATTGTATTTCACAGCAATTCGGGATATTGTTTTATTTCATTTTTGATTTTCCCATTTTTTTTCTGCCGATGACACAAAATTGTTCGTCATCATTTTTTTTGCACATTTCTTCTTTGTTACAGTTTCCTATTCTCCCTTGCTTTGGCGTTTGTAATTTTTGTCAATGCCACTAGAAATAGATTTTTTTTTCCTCTTTGTCGGTGATTCGTATTTTATATATAAAATCGTATCACAACATTTCAGTGACATTGCTATGCCTGTGAAGAGCGTCATTGTGAAATTGAAGTCGACTAAAATGAAATAAAACACGATGGAAAATCTAAAAATTCGACAAAAAACTAGTTTTCATTCCCTTTTTGACAACAAGCGTTAACTTAGTTTAGCAGAGGAAAAGCTGATTCTACGGAGCGGCGTGCGCTCGATTCATTCGACCATTAATATAAGGGTAAAAACGTATAATAATGATACATGATTGGATTGAAACTGGATTGGATTTGATTTTGGCCCAAGAACATTTTCATTCGATCTCTATCTCTCTCTTTCTATCCAATTATCGATGGCATCGAAAACATAAATATTTAATACAATTTGGTCACGATTTATGCTAAAAACATCAAGGAATTGAATGAAAAATATGCCGAATCTTCTCTTTCAATCTTTGACTACTTGAAAAATGAGAATGCGGGACTTTCATTTCACAACAACAGCACGCACCGCACTTACAGTTCGATCTCAATTTCGATGAATATTTATAAAAATTGAAATATTATGATTTGATTATTTACAATGTAATTTTGTTGAGATGAACGATTCCTCGAGCTTTCATGATATACGTGCGCTCGTAGTTCTTAAGTTCAAAGCTTATTTTTATAGCTACTTCAGTAACTTGTAATTGAACAAAAAACGGTGAGTAATTTATAAAAATCGAAGTTGCAGAAGGATAAGCTAATTTATATGTTAGATCCGAGCAGAAAATGAACCAGCAAATGAAAATAGTTACCTTCTAAACAGTGAGATTCCATGAAAGAGAGAGATTCTCCGAAATATTTCCCCTTCTTTTTTTGTCAGGATTCATAAATAATAATGTAAAAATAATTTTAATGTTGGTATTCTATAATGGAAAAAAAAGTCGTGGTAGAAAATGGATAAGAAGTAGTGTGTGGGACTGCTGCGCACCCTTATAGCGGACAATTTCAGTGAAACAAAATATATTCAGGAATAAAAAATCATTTAAAAAATGTAGGAAAGGTTCGGTTAGGGTCTGAGGCTGACGTAAAAAATATTGTTGTTGTGAATCGCCAACAAATATCTATGCGACAGTGAAACCCGAATGAAGTTTTCTAGCAATGGAACGAACAGAAATCGATCGAACATAATAATGTGAAACTCGCACACATCAAGCGAGCCAGTGGAAAAGAGAAAGAGAGAAATAGAGACAAATGGAGACACACTCTTTTTATTTTCTGGTTTCGGTTGGACTTGCACATTTCTCAATTTATTTCGGATCGGTGATGTGATACGTTCAGCGTGCATGAGCCATTCGCGAAAATCAGGTAGAAAAGCAGCGTGAAAAATACAATTTAAGTTTAGTGACACATAAATTTTGGACGCGCTTTATGTGCTATAGAGTGTGAGCATTCGCATTAACGTTTCGAAAAACGGAACGCTTCGTTTGGTATTCGGGATAGAATCCACTATTACATTCTCACTCCGTCCCGCTCACCGGTCCACTGATAATATAATGTGCATAATAATAAAACGGCGAAAATCACAACTGTTATAAAGCTATGGAAACCATATTATTTAAATTGACAATATCATTTAATTTAACGCTACAGTGACTGCACGTTTTTCAATATAAATGGTCAAATTTTCATTCGTTTTTATTTTCAATCTTTTGCTCTTCAAAATTTTCCGCTTTATTCGTTATATAGTAGTACAGCAGCAGCAGTAGCAGCACCGCCTTTAGCATGCCAAGCGTTTACCACTCAGTCGATGGTATGATCATAGAAATTTTCTGCGCAAAGCATTTGATATTTCCGTTTTGAAATACAATAAGCGACATTGCATGTAGTTAACAAAGTGCTTGATGAGCAGCATACAAAAAAAAAAGACCTGAAATATTGCTGTTTGATTTCTCTGTGAATTTCTCGTTGCTGCGTCAAAGCTAATGAAAATACATCGCACAAACAGAAACTCAAAGTTCTAACAAAATAGAAAACGAAACTTAAAAGTGCTAGTGCCCGAATGCTGCACACACATATACCTATGATCGCAGAGAAAAAAGTTCTTTTGTAATCAAAACCAGCTCATAATTCCTTTTTTTCATCCTTCGTTGCGCTGTCTTTGTTACTGTGAAAACGACATAAATAATATTGTGTTGAACGCGTTAGCAGTGCAACCGACTAAAATGAAAAAAATCTGTTTAATCATAATTAAATGGGGTGGTGTTATCCGTTTTCCGTTGCTGATGTTTTCTTTTTTCTCAGTCGTTTTTTTTTTTCTTGAATTTTTTGGTGCGAGGCCCGATCGCCCAACTGCTCCGCTCCTTTCGTATCCCGTTAAGACGACGATGAAAAAATATTTCATGTATATTTGAGCATAATTTTATTCAGCTGCAATTCGAGCTGCGAGATGCTTTTCACAATTTCTCCCATACAATTAAATTATCTGATTCGAATCAAATGGGAGAAAAAAGACGATAAAAACCAAATTACCGGACCAATGGGCGATTGTAATTTTTGTGGATCGTATGCTATGCTGTGCTCGCGCACGATAGCAGAACAAGCGGGAAAGGGTGATTGAATGAGTTAACAATTGTGCTCATCCAGCACAGATTTAATAAAAATGGTTCCATGTTGGTTTTGGATTTCGTGTATAAATTCCCATTGAAAACTCTCAACCGAAATTCCCTTTTTCTCGTTCCAATTCGAGTTGATGGCAAAAAGAGTCGTAGATAAGCTTGTATTTTTGTGCTTGTAGGTCGGATTAATGCATTTATCTATCCGGCGATGTGTTTATTTGTAGCTGTGATTTTGTACAGACGCATATGTGAGCGAGTGATCGAGTGAGTGAATGGTTGTACGTGTGTGTGTGTGTGTTGCGAAAAGCGAGCGCGAAATGTTAGTATAGCTGTTTAATTACAACCAATAAATTATTCATATGCGTGCATCAAGTGGAAAACGTACTAGTCCATTAAATCATTGTGTGTGCGCCGACAGCCATTCGTTATTATTAGCAGTATATTTTGATTTATTTCTTTTACATCATCGTCAGCATCATCATCATTAGCATGCGTTTCATCAAAATTATGTTCCATCTTTTTTTCAGTAGTTAACTGGCATGTCATGAATGTAGATGTGAGTGCGGCATCAGCATCGACATCGATGTATGTGAGTGACATGGCGTGAGATGTTCTGAGATAACACTGTTCGAGTATCGGGGCCCGAACCAAACGCTTGGTCCTTCTGTTCAATACATATCTACTTCCGTTCTGGGAAATAATGTCCTAATTTAAACACAAGTATCAAATATGATGAATTGACGGACCCTTTTCAGCAACAGTCGAACGCCGAAAAAAGCACTAAATTCATTTTAAATTTACGTGTTTCCCAATCGACACACGATATGAATGCGAAAATACCTTTACGCTCGCTCGCTCACTCTCATTGCGAATCACAAGCTAATGACTCAATTTACATTGAACCGTGTGTAGCTTATTTGATTTCGGTCCATATTAGCAGTGACTAAACTTTACACGCTCAGCAGGCCCAGAGGTGAAAAAGGCTAAGCGTGGTAGTGACTGAGAGAGAGATGTTTGTTTTGGCAGAAAGAGAGAGAGAGAGAGAGAGAGAGAGAGAGAGAAAGGGACAGAGACAGAGACAGAGAGAGAGAGAGAGAGAGAGAGGGAGATTGAGATTGAGTGAGAGTGGAAGAGAGCGAGCGTGCAAGAGATAGCAGAAAATGAAAAGCTCAAATCTAATATTCCATACAGCATCCAAACATACAGAGAATATGAAGAGACGCAGCAACTATAGACGATGTAAATTTTTGATTAAATTAAAGGACATAATAAAATCGTTTTCTTTTTGTTCCTTTTCAAGTGCTCACTCTTGCCATTGTTTCGGTGCAGCCAGAGAAAATGTGATGAATGTCATAAATGTTCGGAATCTACGAAGACAACGTTGTGTTCACGAAGATACACACAACACAGCACAACAAAACAAGAAACAATAAATGTCAAAAATACCACGATGAAGACACTAAAGCATTATATAGTATATATCAAAAGAGAACATAAAATGAAATTTAACGAAGTGACTGCGAGTGAATGAAATGGTAACGATAAATGCGAAATATTCAAGAATTTCCATGCAGCGCGAATTTATATATAGTTATTTTGGTGCTCTTCATATTTCGGTTTAAGTTGTATCGCGCGGGTGGCATGCGAGCTCTTTCATCCCTTTGTAAACATCAACACTAGAATAGTGCTGTAAAATAAACCGAAATGAGACTTTGGATACATTTTTTTATGGGATGACGGTGTTTGGTTTGGCTTGAAAATGTGCGCAAGCGATTGAGCGCCCATCCATGACTACAAGACAAATGCGATGTACATGAAAGCATCCAAAATATACTGCTCTATGAATGGATGAGATGTTGAAAATCATCAACTTCGAAAAAGTTCTTTTGTAAATTGAACTGGGAGTGTGAAAACTCGTAAGCGTTAATTGCAGAAACACAAAAAGATATATATAGAGAGAGGAAGAGAGAGAGCGAGTGAAGAATTTTAGAATGAATTTTCCGCTCGGAATGAAGACACAGTACATCGCCGAGAAATGAACCAAAGGCACACAGCAACAATATTGTCGTATAACATGAATTGGTACATAAATGTAGATAGAATGATTTTTGCTTCGCTATCCATTTTGTTCTGCATTTTCAGTTACTCGTCCTCTTCCGCGCAACTCAATGCGCTCTGCACTATCGGCTTAGATAGGGATATATCATACATAATTCGCTCTGACTGATACGATGTGCGATTGATGTTATCATTTGCTTATTGCTCAATGATTCAAATTGTATAAGCATTGTTATTGTGTACTGCACTATACAGGGCAACACCTTTCACCGACGCCCATAGAAATTGTCAATGATCGCATTAAATTTATCGACATCGAAAAATATTTATGTTCTATTTATCTTTATGATCAATAAGCGCATAAATAAAGGCAGTTGCCAAATCAGTTAGTGAGTTTGAATGGGTCGAATAGTGTGTCGAGCGCAAGTGAGCGAGTGAGTGAGTGAATGAATGAGTGATTGTATGTGTCGTGTTGATATGTCATTTTCAAAATAACCAGCATGAATAAAATACGGCGCATCATAAATATATGCATCCGACATTCAATGAAGGCAACACATGAGCAAAAGCAAAAGCAAGTGAATGAATGCGCTCGTAAGCTCTCATTCACACACACACAAACAAAATAGCTCAAATAAAAAGGCTGTTATTCTCGATGCGCTTCGGTTAGAAAATTTATTATCAACAGCCATTACACACACCATAAGTTTTGCACACCACAAATTTCGCTCTCATTCTTTCACTGCCTTCCTCTTATTCACTGCGTGAGTCGTAAGTGCCGTTGTTTCTGGCCGGCAATTTGTTTTTTTCCTCGTTGCTGTTTTTATTTCACTCTCATCGTTTTGCACGTCACATTTTATATGCTTTTAATATGCGGATAAAATATTTGATGCTTGTATCGTAATCGGCGGTGACAGCAGCAACAAACGTAGACATTCACGAACTGCTTCTTCGTTTGCTAGATGGTTCTTTTGCCAAAGAACGCTTTGCTTTTTTATTTAGCTGCCACCTCTAGATGCAAGAGATCGTGTGGCGTCTCTTTCTCCAATTTCACCAATTATTGGCAGAAATGATTACACTGTAAATAATACGCACCATTAATAACATCATCACCGTATTGGATTACTCGTGTTTGGGTAACCGTTCGCCTTCGCTTTTATCGGTGCGAATTTCATTGTGATTATTTCTTATGTAAAATGCACAAATTACACAGAATAAACACACGTATCGAGAGTGAGAGGGACGAGGAGAGAGAGAGAGAGAGAGAGAGAGAGAGAGTGAGCGGGATTACGAGAAAACCTAAAATATAATGGCATTGTACCAGTCTGATGGTTTATCTCCGCATTATTGCACGCACATAAATGATATGTGAGCAACGATTATTTCAGCGATTTGCGGTGGAGAGAAAAAAAATTGTGTGGTTACGATAGCGAAACTAGATCCATTGAATTAAAATACCGTTTTTATGCGAAACGAGCGAGCGAATGAGCAAAGAACTAAAGCGGAGTATTTGTGCGTGAGCGAGCGCACACACGCAATCGAACATCCCGTTTGTGAATTGTATTGAATTGAATTGAATCGGATTTTATGTGTGTGTGAAATTCAACAGAGACAGCGACACCCAAGCGCCAAAACGGAATGCACATAGAGAAGAATAAGAGAGAGCAAATTGGCGGAAATAAAATGAAACATGGCCTAGCATTTTTATGCGGAATTAAAGGCAAATAATACGGAGTGAAAATAATTACCGAACAAATAACAATTTATGTATGTGTTGTGCAGCGGAAAGAACTGAGCGGCACACAGCACAAATATGCCAATTGATTTCCACCAAATTGGTGTTATATTGCCTGCCAGTTGGAGCTGATAATATTTATTTGAATTTCCACAAATTTTTGGCACATTCTTTTCACATAAATATTTGCACAAATGCTTCTCTCTCTCTCTCTCTCTCTCTATGTAATCCATACTCAACACCATATCATTTGGAATAATGTTTTTTGAGGCTTAACTATTGAAAGTTTCACAGAAGCAAAGCACTTGCACTCGGATGGAATGAAACAGATCGATCGAAAGAACGAACGAACAAATGAAAGAGAGATGTAAAGATGAAGAAAAGAGTAGAAACAAGGGCGAGAGAATACGAACAAACTGATTTACATTTTGCGAAATTAGTGCGTCATTTGCTATGAATGGTGAATATTCCAGAATTCGGCGCCAGCATATTAACGACAAGAATTTGAGAATGCGATACAAATAAGTGCTTTCAACAACAAAAACGAGAGCAGACAAGGATAGAGCAACAACAAAAGCGTTGAACAATGAGGACGACGATGATGGCGGCGGTGGCTGCACCATCTCAATTTTTCGGATCGTTTTCTTGCAACGTTCGTTCGTCGACGCTGTTTGGGCGAAATTATTTGTAAACCGATGTTAAAAAGTGCGGTTGAGAAAAACAAAACAAAAACCTAACGCAATCCGAAAATGAATGAATTCAGGATACCATTTGAGATATATGAAGCACTATCGAACGAATGAAAAAGTACACACTGTAAAGCTCCAAATCTCTCGGAATCCCTTTTTTGTCGTTCCCATCTCTTCGCATTTATCCCGCTTAAAAAAACAGTCGTTTCGATTAACACACAAACACAGCCCAAACAGTTAATCAGGTTTGAACGATTTTATCTATATTTGACGGGTTTTTTCGACAGCTAATTATGCATATAATTGAGGGTAATGGAATTGACAGATTCTACTCTAGCAATTGCAATATAGATTTACACGCAGCAAAAACGAATGGAAAAAACTTAATCATGGGATATTTTGTTAGACAATTTATAGCAAATACCAAAGGATTTGTGTGTTTGAAAGACGCCTCGTCACTCGGATTTTATTTTCAAGTTTTGCTAAAGCTTAACGCAATTCAGCCAGTTTATTCCTATTTAATAGCGGCTGAAGTGAGAGTGGGAAGAGAGTTGAGTGAGTTGAGTCTTCAATGAAATTGCGCTCGGCCGTTTCATTTCGTTTCGTTGTGCTGAATAGAAAATCGTCTTGGTTTAGACAGTAGCGAATAATAGTCAATCTGGGGGCGCGTTTCAGCCAAGCGTATGAAATTGACAGGATGTAGGTCATATATATCGTACATCCGAGAAAATGAATCTATAGCTATATGCAACATTTTATCTGGCTAAAACACTGCAATGATGGTGTTGTTCGAGGCCGTTTGCAGGGGGAAGGGAGTCGATATGCGGAAGGTGTATGTGAGTAAGTGTGTGTTTCCAGTTGGCAGTTGTAGTAGGATGGTGGTTGTCGGTTGAGCGAGCTGTTTGGTATGCACGAGCATATTTAAACATAATGGCTTCAAAGTCAAATATATAGTCTGAGATGATACGATAAAAACTTTTCTTCAGCAATTTCAATTTAGTTGTATCCTGTGTGGAAAATATAAACAAAAACAACACCAAGTCAATTTGTTCGTGGTAATCATATATCCGCTAATGTGTTCCACTCGTGCTCATAGTCAGAGCTGATGCTGCTGCTGTTGTTTCGTCTGCTATCGTCATTTTGATCATACAATGTATTCGTATATGTGGTTTACTAAGCTCACAAAAGCACGCACTGCCTTGACTTCTTTTTCTTCTCATCGCTGTTGTCATCATGTCATTGTGCGAATAAGTATGCTTGCCCGTGTGTGTGTGTGCATGTGTGTGAAAGAGAGAGAGGGATTTTGTTTGTGAAAGTTTCCTCTCGTCATCGATATTTCTAAAGGTTAATGTTGCGTGTTTGCATTTCGCTATGAGCCTTCTCTTTGTTTAGGTTTGAGGAGTGTTTGCATCTGTTCGGCACCCGAACAATCAGCCAGTTGAAATTAGTTCTCACAATTCATTTAGGTGATTTAGCCGTCCTCACCACACACCCACACACGCGTATAAATTACACAATTTCACGTAACATGTTAATTTCTTTGACGCTTTGCCACCAACACCTTCCTCTTATCCTTGTCTTGCAACCGAAAGAAATGAGGAAATGAAGAAAGGACGAATAAACAAACCGAAAAACACGTAAATAAGACTCCTTTTATGCTAAACGTATTTTTTTACGATCTGTTTACTTTATCCCATTCCATGGCATAAATTCTGCTGCTTTACCACCAATCGCTTCACCGTATAAATCGTTATCGTATTTTCGTTTTCTCTCTACAATTTCTTCTGCAGACGTGTCTTCTTTGTTCCGATCCCCATTTTTAATTTCTTCGCTTTAATTTTTAACATATGTGTGTGTGTGTGATAAAGCCTAGAGAGACGAATCAAGTCGAGCCCGTGTTGAATCGAGTTGAGATCTCAATGGTTGGTTGGCAGTCAGGAAAGACAAACTGCAACGGCTAACAGCTTAAACACTCAATGAAGAAATCGCCCAAAGAGAAGAATAAGGAGGAAAAGGGAAGTTAACGAG
Organism: Obolodiplosis robiniae; assembly: GCA_028476595.1. Lineage (NCBI taxonomy): Eukaryota > Metazoa > Arthropoda > Insecta > Diptera > Cecidomyiidae > Obolodiplosis > Obolodiplosis robiniae. Next base: position 17,333,867 of record CM052014.1, read on the forward strand.
GAGAACCCAACAACAATCATCAACATGAGATAAACCGTTGAAAAATATGCTAATGCATGGTGTAAGTATGCGGTGCGATAAGAATTCAGCACACACACAAACCCACCAAATCCAAAGTTGTTATCTTCAATAGGGCTGCCTGAATCCAAACAATATAATTCACATAACATACAGATCAACTTCGAAGTTCTCGTTTTTTCCCACTCTCATTGGCACATTTCATCTCTGTTGCTGCTGCTTCTGCTGCTACTGCGTTGTTGTTCGGATTGGAATCTTACATTTTTCGCCAAACACCATCAGACAGATTATAATGTATTCTCGATGAAAACGAAACGATTCGTGTGTGCATTCTTGTGATTTTGCGAAAAAATATTTGTGTAGATGTGAGCGCAGCAGCGACTGTGTGGTATTTCACTTTCCTATTCAAAGGCATGAGTGGAAGATAATGACAGAGCAGTAAATGTAGCAGTGGAGCAGAACAGAATCACTGAAGCGGTACGAGCACGGAGCTTTTCTGTGTGTATGGCACTATATATGGGTGTGCGTGTGTGTCTGTGAGCGGCAAAAGACGACGTGACGATTTTACGAAATTTCAATTGACAAATGTCTTTTAATATGCATCTGAATAGACTCGTAAGCATATAAGCTGCTACTAGCACCCACCAGAACCCGAAAAATTATATGCCAGGAATTATGCTTGCATACATTATAATCTTTTTGACGCAAATATTTATTTACATTTTTGCCACTTCATGTGATATATAAAGGCATCGAACCTATTTTGCTGAGCCCCTGCTTCGATAAAAAGGAATATCGATTGCGTCGAAGAAATCGTCTATGAATCGCGGATTTTAATGCGTCCCAATTTAACTTCGCCTCCTTCGATTCGCAGAACAATAAATATATTATAAAAATAAAACATTTGGCTTAAATAAATGCATAATTGAAATATGCTAAGAACTACTTCATCTATTAGCGATCTTATACATTTGTAATTTTATACTTTGAATCAAGAAGAATTTACCTCATTCGCACAAGTAAATCTATGCATAAATTCTGACGTTTCTACTCCATAGAAGTATAAATGTTGTGGTTCAGTCCTTATTGGAGTTATCAATGTGAGTATGATATTTAAATCAATAATGAAATAAATCAATACACTGAATACTCCAATATGGAGCGAACCGACAATGTAAACATGTGTGGAGTAGAAATGTCAGCATTTTAACAAAGATTTTTACTTCCGTTATGAACACATTGGTCATTTATCTGAAATTTATTTTATTAAACCAAAATAAGAGCTGATAAATATGTTATTTGCAAAAAATAATGGCTTATCGTTAACTCGTTAATCAATAAGCTCAAGATCAAATACAACACCAAATCTTTATAAAGATTTCCGAGCGAAGCGAAGAAAGCAAGAGAGGTTTTGAGCGAAGCAAATAACTTCTCTTTTTTTCTTCTTCTAGCCTCTCATTTATTTTGCTCATCATCATGGTGTTTTGTGTTTACCGTATCTCGTGCACTAGCTCGTTCAGCCAATTCACTCAGTGTAAATTGTTCGGCGCTGCCTTCATTTTTCTTTCAGCACTTTTGTCTCTTTCGGAAATGTTTTGAACGAAATATACACATATACATCACTTTGAAAATCGGGCGCGCGAGCAATTCCATGTGCTGTTGAGCACATTGCTAAACTCAAATCGCATCTGAAGAAAAACGAGGAAAAAAAGGGCAAGTAAATAATATGGCGGGATATACGAGAGAAAAATATTCAAAAGTAGCTTTGGTATTAAAAGTGTCATCTGCTTTTTCTTCGTTCAAGCGTGTGTGAATTTGAGCCTGAATGCAGAATCAAATTCTATGCTTTCAAACGATAATTTCGTTTCTCTTCAATTTTTTGCCTTACTCTCTATCCGTTTGATTCTCGCTTTGCTTGTTGTCTTGCGCTCAATGCCCTGCTTTTTGGTGTATATTGTTGAATCATTCACTATTTTTCGAGCTCGTGCTCGATTCCATTTTCCCCTTATGTTGATATTGGAATTGGTACTCTTATACAGATTGTGTTGTTGCTGCTGCTGTCGGTGTATTGCGTCACGGCAAAGTGTGTTGAGCATCGTGTGAATTCATCCACGAAAACGACGAACATGCACAAGAAAAACAAAGAAATGAATGAAAGAAAAATAATAACCGTAATGAATGAGTGCGAAGAGCGCACCTGACACAAAATCCAGCGGCAGTTGGAAACAAAAACCCGCTGTTGCAACACACGTATATTCGTATCTTTCGGATAATCATGTGCATTGAATGGCATCATTACCAAACGTGGTAATACCTATCATTCGTTTAAATGAAAAACTATTGGTGCAAATGGGAAAAATCAACAGCTTAGCATAGGCGTCTCATAAATGTATCGTTACATTAATAGAGCCACTATGAAATGCTGCAGCATCATCGAATCGGATTGCCATGCACATAAATCGAGTAAGAGAGAGATACACGTTAGTCAAGCAGCCAGCCAGCTATGGGCGTTTATACGCTTGTTGAGCTGTCGAGCTTTTCGAACGTATTTCACTGGAGTACTTTCACACACTTGATTTCATTGCTTATTTCCCATCACATTTAACATGTTTAAAGCCACCATAGCTATTTCGTTTATTTAACATTTGGTACTGATGCACACCGATATCCATGTGAAGCATACACACATGTTATGAACATGGAATACAGCAAAACACGCAAACAACATGCTCACTCTCGCTCCTATTTGAATATATTTACATGAGCCGTAACCAATGTTGGTCAGATTATATTATTGAATGTATGCAAATTCTTCCATACTTCACCTCACATTGTGCGCTGTGCAGGTACGTTCATACAACAATTAGAGTGCTGCGGGAAGTTTTTCAGGCAATTCCGAATATTTCGTGGAAGAAATAAAGAACCGCCTAAAATGAAATCAAATACGAATCGCTTTGAAATGATGGAAATTCATGCTATATGCCAATATACTCTGAAAATTGATAGTTTTGATTTTAGCAAATGCAAACAATGAACATTTCAAAAACATCAACCTCAGGCGGTATTTACGACTGACGTCAATGAAATAATTCAACTAAATTTCCCGTCACTCTAATATCCAATGTGCTGCTTCCGAAATGAAGTCCATGAGCTAGAAATTATAATATCTAATGCGAAAACGTAAATACACAGATGTAAAAACATGCTCTCATGTTTTCTATCCTTGCCATTCTTGGTAAAACATCCGATCACACATCCCTCAGCCATTCTTTACGTTTGTTCATTGTTTATAGAACAGTTGACATAAATATTAGATTATTTAATATTTAATATTTATATATGTACGGTGTACGCTCTCTGTGCTTATTAACGATGTGCTCGCTAGGGCTAAACACAGCCTAACTTTTGCTCGTTGACTAATCTGCAAAACTGATGAATCTTTCAATGCAAAATGCACCCAACACCGAGCACCGAGCACAGAGAATGTTCGAATATGTGATGTTCGAAGCTATGCTATAAAAGTGAACCAACATTATTAGGTATTTCTATGAGCTAAAACTTAGAATCAAACGTTCCGGGTTTTTTGCTGAAATTTCTCTCGGCTTCTCTCTCTCTCTCTCCTTTTATCTTTCGGTGTGTCTTTGCATGTCTGAGTCTATGTATTTATCTTTCTCTCCTTTGCACCTGAGCAAAACACGGTAAACATGTGTTTTTTACTCAAATTCATTCACACTTATCGCACATAACGTATTACTTCAAGGAACAGGATGGAACAGCAACGGGTGTTGGGGTGTATAATGTCGAAATGACTCACATACAGCCAATTTATAAAAGGGCAAGATTTTCCAAAGAAACTGGAGCGACAGAGAGAGTGTTGTTGAGAGAGTGAGAGAAAAATGGTAGATAGGAACTGAAGTAAATTTCTAAGTAGAATCAGAAATCCAGTGATTCTGAGAAGCAGCCACGCAATAATAACGGCTTTTTTGTTGCTGCTACTGGCGCTGGTGCTTGTTCTGCCGAGCGAACGCAAATACCTATCGTCATCGAGTTCATGATGAATATACATTATGCATTAAGCTGTTTAACGTTGACTGAATAATATTTTAACCCATAAAGCAGCTAGCGAAAAGTACGCTTTGTTCTCTCTATTTCATTCGCACTCTCATACATATACATATGCGAATATTTATTCGTGATATATTGCATTTTGGGTGGTTTATCTAGATATATTTTCTCTTGCATTGGGCTAGATTCAAGTGGAGTCGCACTTTGTGTGTCCAACACCGACCATACCTACTACTTGTGCGATTAATGTCGTTTTCTGTTGGTGTTTTATTATTATTGTTGTTTTAAGTTGCTTCATCGCATTTGGTCGGTATGCAGGAATTGCTTTGGTTGGATGAATGGAAAATGAGCTTACGGCACTTGCCATAAATTAGATCATTACCGACACACGAATGAGTAAGATCACCGACAACGGCTACAACGTCAACGACGATGAACGATGAGGACAGCGGCAACGTCGAAACCTCAGAGACACGGCGCATTGCTCGATGTATGACTACTTTTGAATTAGTGTTACTATTTAGATGTGAGCAATCGGGCATCATTTGAATTGCGTGAACAACAGAAGAGAGGTTCTAGTTTTTCCATATCTTTCATGTTGTTTTCACTTCTTCCATATTGAAATGTTCAGCAAAAGGCACATTTCTCTTTCCATTCTCTTCTGTGTGTTTCGGTTGCTGCTCGCCACCTCGCCTTACATTCAATCTCTTGCAGTTAACCGCATAAAGCTATTTATGGGTGGTACACACTTCCACTACTTTTGACATGGCCGATAGTGGCAAAGAATGATATCATCTTGAAACCCAACATTCGGAACGAGAACATTATAGCGTCCAATATAAATTCGATTAGCGACACTTTCTTGACTCCAACCGTAACTCATCTTATTTAGTTCTATAGTCGATTGCCCAATCTTCGAAATATAATCCCTATTTCCTGACTTTGATGCCGCGTAATTTAATTGCGATTGCACCAAAAAGCGGATCTTTTTTATCGATTATTGTTAGTAGAATATTGCGTCAACTTTTGATTCATGCAAATATCACCATCATTTATATTATCACTTTTTGCCTATCATTTTTTATCAATAATATTTCATACTTTTTTCCGCAGTTCGGAATTCCCATTAAGGTTTATTTTGTGAATGCAGAAGCTTCAGTTATTGTTTATACTGTCACCACGTACACCAAACATTCAATGCTTTTGACATTTTAATGTTTCGATTTATGGCATTAATCATTCAAAAAATATGAAATAGACAAAAATCAATTCAAAATAATATTATTTCGCTACATTTGGCTCAAAGATTTTTTCAAAAATAAAATATTGAATGTGTGCAGTGAATCACGATAAAATGATAATGAATGTTAATTTTCAAATATTTAATGAGCATTATCGATTCAATCACGATGACGAAATTAGTTGAACCGTCGAACATTGTTTTTCATACAACTTTTTCAATCAATTATTAAATGTGAAAATTCATGTTAATAATATAAATCGGAAGAAAGTTAGTTAAAATTTCATTATTTTAATTGAAACAAATGTTATTTGGTTCATATTCACACATTATTTTTTTTGGCTGGTTATTAGAATTTTGGATTTAATTCGGGGTTTGGGCAAATGTCTATACATAAGATTTTATAAAATACACGCACCCGATTCATCGCATCAACCGATCTATTTGCAATAGTAGATTCGGCTGCGCCATGTATAATTTATTATAGATGCATCCTACGCGACACCATTTATCATGAAATTATCGAAAAGCGTTATAAATTATAGATTTTCTTTTTAGTTTTTGATGAGATCCATGGCATTCGTTGGTTATTTCGTTCTTTATGGGTTGCGATGGAAATTGGCGGAGCATGCTTGCCGCTGGGCTCATGCTTCACTCTCCCATTTGATTTTCTTCGTCATCATCAGCTTTTTCTTTTTTTTCTATTTTTATTCTTCCTCACTTTCTTCATTCGTCATTCTTTTAGTTGGATTCGTGTGTAGAGTGCATGGTATTTGTTGTTGGCATTTATATTTTTTGCATAAACGACAACGATGAATCTTTGAGTTTTTGAATATGGAAAGTCTTGCGCACACTCGTAAGACAGAAAGTGCCCAGCTCACATATTTTAGCTAAACGATATCATTGTTCATCCTCATCGCCTCAGAGTTGACATTGATGTGTGAGTTGTAAGCATTCGAAATCAAACATATGCGGCAATATATGAATATAGTTGGCTGGTGTACCGTTTTATTGGTTTGGTGATAGTACTGAGTATTTTGTTCAATGTATAGACACACAAACACTCGTTTTCCTTTTGCACCGCTGTGAAACACACAAGAGAACAGGAATCTATGCACGCTCTTTAAATTGCTATGGCTGATTTGCTGGAGTGCAGATAAAAGTTTTGAGCAAACAACACGGGAATCGGATTTTCTTTATGTTTTTTTGCTTCGTTCCAATTTTTTCTTCTCTTTTTCTTTTTGTTTTTTATTCCGGTTGTGTGTTCGTTGTTGTTGTCGTTGTTTTTTTACTCTGTATTATATTTCATCTCTTTGCTTTTAGTTCAATGGTACATCTTTTTGTTTCCTGCAATTCTGATGTTTGAGCTTGTGGGTCTGAGCGTTTGAATATGAAAGTGGCCAAGACGGATTCCTCTCTTAGTTTTTTGTGTGTTGCGTGCGCATGAGAGGAGGCGAGAGCTCTAAAAGAGAGAACCAAAGCGCATTGCATTCCCTCTTCGGTGTGTTTGTGTCGTAATTGTAATCAAGATTTACGATTGTTTTCCATTATTGCTGTTGTTCCACACTTTTTCATTATAATTAATGTTCTATTCTTTTTGCCATGCTTGCTCCTATTCTTTTGAAAGGCGAAAAAATGCAGGAGATATAGCGAAAAAAAGCCGATGTTGCTGCGGAATGACTGCTTGTTATAAACACCGATTTTTCTAGTCGAGCAAACGAGTGGCATTCGCGCCATACATAGACACACCAACCAGCCAGCTAGCCATCCAGCTCAGTCCAACCAGTCAACCAAACAAAGTGTGAGAACTAAACAAAAAGAAAAAAAAACTCAAGCGAAATAGGAATCGAGATAAATTGAAAAATTTATTAATCGGTAGCACGCAATTTTTCTGCTTTCAAAAAGTTTTATTTCGCCCGATAAGCCAACAAAAGAGGTGATCGGAAAAGTACGAATCGTGCTCACAATTTAAGCAGCACATGCACACGTAGCCATCGTCTGAATGCCTAATAATAGTTATAATGGCTCTCTCTCACATCAATTTTCACCATACGTTTTTGTATATGATTTTTTGAGTGTGTGTTTTTTTGCTGAAACTTTGCCCTATGCGAACCCATTTTGGTGGTGCGCCATTATGGACTGGAATATGTGGGCCGGGAAATATACGATTATGATTATTACTATTATCATTGCACGTCTCTATTCGTTGATGTCAGTTTACTTCCATAAAGCGCACCCAATTCCTTGTTATTTGCCTCAAATGGCTGTTGTTTGAATTTAGTTGAGTTTTCGAGGCGTCTTTCCTTCTCACATATTCATTCACTTCTGTTTACTCATCTAATAATAATATTTTTGGTGTTTTGTTCGTGCACATTTCCGCTGATGCATTGGTCCATTCTTTCATTCTTTCTTTATTTGTATTCGTCTCTCTGTGTGCGTTCTGCGAGAAACATAAGCAATAGAAATTTTTGCCATTTATTTGTTTTATTCATTTGACTCTCTGTTTTTCTCTGTGTTTTCATTGAGTTTTTCCATGGACTCGTGTCCATGCAATGAAAATATCTGTGTGAATTTTTCTTTTTTCCCGTTTTTTAACTGAACATAAATTTTATACGTTGCTCAAACTCCGTTCGCTGGCTCATTCTCTGTACGGCGAGTACACAATGCACACAGAAGTATGGGCACATAATAGCACACAGCTCAGCTTACACACCCAAATTCATTCACATAATTTCTAGTTTTACACATTAAACATACCATTTTTGCCAGAGGCTGTTATAAAAGCCACTTTATATGTATCACATTCACGTTTTACCACACTCATGTGAAAAGAACAGCTCTTGCAGTGCCGATATACATACATATATGATACCTTGTGCTCACTCTTTTTGTACACGTTATCGTATAAGCGTTTTAAGCTTCAATTTATCCTTAGCTAAGTTAGTTGTAACGCCGTTGTAGAAGTGATGTTCGTCGTAATGCTCGATGGTAGACGCTGACCCCGTTGCTCATTAATTAATGAGATTAGGCGCATCCAATGCTTTCCAATGCCACGACATTTACAGTTTTCATTTAGCTATGAAGTTTTCGCACGATAGACACAGACAGAGAGGAGCGACGAGGAGTAGCTGGCCTCTGGCTCGCTTATATGTATGACATGTGATTAAACGAATTTATCCTTACGGACGGCGGCTATTTCTATATGAAATGTATGTGTGCGTGTGTGTGAATTTGAACGCGTCTGGGAAATGCTTCATATTTGGGTAATTTATAGGACTCAGCAAGCGCGAGACTTTGGGCAAATCCGATTCAATGGCTGGCTACATAACTCACGCAACATTGCCACTTTTTCTCATATGCATGCCCAAACGGAAATATCCTTGATTTTAGTTGGCAAGACGCAAAAAACACGCGTCGGTTAGAGACACGCGTCGTCCAGTGTGTGGCGCAAACATACAATCCCATACTTTCAAACTTAGCTATATCATTATAACAGTGGCACTAATAGTTGTTATATGACATTAAAAATGGAATAATATTTCATTTACGAGTGATAAATGATAATATGTACAGAACACATCGAAAGGCAATTTATAATTCCTCGTTTGCTAAATACTTTCTGGGCGATTCCGGAATATAGAATTGCGATGCGTGTTTTATACAAATAACCCATCCAAAGCAAAATCATTTTGAAAAACGAAAACCAAACCAAGTGGTCATCTAAAACAAATGTTTTGGGAAGAGTGAAAATGAATGGGCGCGAAGCCCGAATTATTTCAAATATTTTCGCAAATGATAATCCTCGAAAGCCGAAAACCATTTAAAAATATTACGGTCCCATTAGTGAAAGCCATTTGTTCGATTCCGAATTTGCTGGCCAACGGAAATAGAGACATTTCGCTCTCTGGCGAATATTAAAGGCGTGCGCTCCCCAAACACAAACACGCACACCCAAATGTAGACACAATGCACATTCGAAATGGTCGGTTCAGCTCTCTACTCTGGCACTCTGTATGGCTCGAGAACCAAACACATAAAATTGGTTTGGATTTTCACACTATTTGCTCAAATTTAATATTTATGTGTTGCGATGCCGTCCGTTTAAGCGCTTAAAATTTAAAGTTAAATAAAACGACAACCGTCTCTACCACAGCCGACGCAAACCAAAAATGCAAACTGTATTAAAGTCTGGCCCCGCACACAATTTACACATTACACCCGAATTAACTTGAACGAAAATTTATGAACACTGTCGTTAATTACACATTTTGCATTCGAATATTCAACAAAACACGGCGAATTGAAAAAAAGAATACACACACAGCACACGACGGAAACATATTCACACAACATATTTAATTCGAATGGCACAGTGACTAAATTACGGATACTGTTCGTCGTTGAATACATATGTTGTATTGTGTTGTGTAACACTTTTGGGAAATTTAATGCTCTTTGCCACGCATTCATTGAATCTAAATGTTAATTTGAAGCATTCAAAGGTTTTATTTTGTATTCAGTTCTATGAAGCTGTGCATGAAAACTCTTCCAACATCGACAATAAGATTCTTTCTTAGGCAGCTCATACCTAGCGGCTCAGTTGGCCGGCCGATTGCTCGATCACATCCAACATAATAATGCAACTCATTTGTTATTTCCGAACAATCCATTTCCGAGTTTTCAGATTCAAAGCCACTCACTTTCACTTTTATTATTCCCAAAAGTCTCTTTAAGCATGAAATTCCTGAGCAAATGTTTGCAGCGTACATTTGATACTTTAGTCACTGACACCCGGGCATAAGTGCGGAGGCGATAATGAAATAATATTACCTATTAAGTGTGACGTTTGTTGCTGTGATTTTCAATGTTTCAACATTTGCATGGCCCCGTATCTTGGGGATTTATACCAATAAAAAGTCAATAAATAATTGGCTCCGTTTTCTATTCGAAATTTTATTTGTTAAAATTTATTTGACGTTGCGTTATAAAACAATGTAACATTTACAAGCCATTCAAACAATGGGCAACGAAATGCACGAAAATTAGATTGGTTCGTTTCCGAAGAGGCTTATCAATGGCCGTTAAATACGTCTAATGTTCGAGTCAAGTTTAATTACCAACCTGAAAATATTGTGTACATAAAATGATGAAATTTAGTGTGCAAATAAAGAAGCAACGGTTGCTATTCACACGAAATAAGTTGCAAAACTCTTACCATGGCCCCAGCCACTGCCACCGCCATGTCCAAATCCTCCGCTGCTGTACCCACCACCGAAACCGCCATGTCCTCCATAGTATCCACCGCCACTGCCACCGTCTACACGTAAAACCTAGCGAAGAAATGGTTGAAAAAATTCCGCTTGAGAAATTCCATAGGAGCACATTTATTTTTCTTCATGAATGTGCTTTTGCGCGGATAATCCTTTTTCATACGATTTATCTCGATTGTCGTTTCATCATCTCGCCGTTAAATGAATGAAATATACAAAAGCAGTCAAGCACACACAGACAGAAATCGTAGAAAGCCCAAACGGGACGGAACAATGAAAATGATGTTCTACTTCAGCGAATATTATGTAGCTGAAGAATGAATTATGAAGCTTGCAAGCTCATTACAGTCACGTTAAAAATATTTATAGCTGTTATCGGGTATTAAAAGCTCAAAATTTTGTACCTTTATTGTGCTGACACCGCCACCGTAACCTGGAAAATATTCGAATCAAATTAATTATTGCTCTCTCTATCTGCTCTCTTTTTCCCTCACAGAGAAATAAAAACATAAACAAGCAGAAAATGAAGCATGCGGAAAATGATGGGAAAAACACATCGTTTCGAAAATTGTTTTAACTGTTTTACTTTTCACAGCAGATTGTGAAGTCTATAAAATTGTGCCATTCACACAATTGACAGCATCTGTTGACCCTCTTTCTAACTGTCGACCGACCGATGTCAATGCATATATCTGTTTGATGGCGCTTTAGATGTATTCAACTGCGACTATCATAATTTCAAATGCAAGTTTTCCCTTTAAAAATGCACTTGAAAACTTGCAAAAATAGTGCTCGAAAGTTACAATAACGGTTTTGAGGTTAATCTGCAATGCTGAGGCACAGTGATGGCGGAGGAAAATACTTCCGCTAGTGCCAGTGCAAATGCCATATTATTCAATTCAGTGCCACTACTACCTACTACTGTAACCATCCATAAGCTTTTGATAGGTTGGATTTTTACCGAGAGTATATTAACTCGCGGCTTTAATCCTTTTCTGCTTAAATAGTTTTTAAATTTCAATTTGAGTAATCCATTTTGCATAGCTTACCACCATGGCCTGAACAACCACATCACATCGCATCGCAGTTTACCCCATCAATAATAACAAGCAGTGGCAGCAAGCAGCAACAACAAAATCAATTAGTAGTTTGAAAAACAATGTTTTGGAATATAAATTTTATGTGGCGTGTTCGGAACTTTTGTCGCCGTTGAAAGTTACAAATGACCTCACCTCCGCCGAAGCCTCCGCCATAGCCTACGCCACCGCTATGACCGAATCCGCCACCATAATTGGAATATCCACCTTTGAAACAAAAGAAAATTATTATTAAGCTTGTTAAAATATATTATGTTTTCAGACTGTCAGAGAGGGAAATCATGGCATGATAATTGGACGAACCGCATGAATACTTTATAATTTTGTCGTATTCGATTGACGCCGCGGGCTATTTTCACCTGTGCACAAGCCCAAACGACTTTCATTACTCGAGACAATCAAGATAATCAAACAAAATAAACGTCTGAATGAAAATAATTAAAATGTTTTATTTACCGCCGCCGCCGCCGTAACCGCCGCTATATCCACCTATGAACCCAGCCTGAGCGCCGACTATAAGCACAATCAACACCGTTTCAATAATAATAGCCTGCAAGAATGGGACACAAACGGATTTTTCTGAATTCATTATTCATTTGAATTTAAAATGAAAACGTGAAAATATCGATTTTACTTTCATTCTTGCTTGATTAAGTGAATTCAAACACACTGCATCAATTCAGCTGAATGGCAAACTTTGAATGATATTCTGATCGCTACGGCAAAGCTCTTTTATAGTTCAAAATCCATCGGAGAATTTCAAACGCAATCCTCCGGCAGTAACAATCCCATTTCATAATCGGTAATTAATTAAGATGGTGATAATTGACAGCGGCTTTTGGTGGATTTGGCCACAAAGACTCATTCACTCGTTTCCATACAGTGGATTTGAGAAAAGCCAAATTTCAAATGAAATAATAAATGGAATCGATTTGCTTAGCTAATTTCTGCAAAATTTTCGCCCATTAAAAATCACATCAATTAAATTACATATCTGACTAGCCAGCCAGAGTGTCTGTGTGTGTGAGTGTCTATTGAGCGCACGGAGTTCATTCAGTTACTGAGATCGTCGTTTTCATTCAGATGGACCCGTCTAGTCATATTTATTAATTGCCATACTTAACAGTTGTGTTAACATTTATGGGGAGCGTTGCTGTTACACACCTCTTTCAATTAGAAACCTTACAGTTGTGCTAATTAGCTCAATTCAGGCAGAAAACAGAATGGAACGACAGAAAACGAAAACCACAAAAGACTTGATGTGTTAGCGGGCATAACTCGAAGTTCATTAATGAAGTGGAATGAATGTGTGTGACGAAATAAGCTCCTGAATATATACTTGTTATCATTAACCTTTTGATTTTGTGCTGATATTATCAAATAAGTAATAGAAAGGTCAGTTGAAGCAGACGGTGCACATTGAATCATTCTTCTTTTTCTTCTCTCGAACGTATTACATTGTGTGCTGCGTCGTGGCAAATTGACGGCATTTCATATATAGACTCGATGGCTACGAATGATGTGTAAAAGAAGAACGAAACTTAATCTGATCTGCTTATAACTTTGAAGCGATTTTTTGCGCTCATGTGTCGCGCTCTATCTAGACTAATCGTTTTGCAATGCTTCATGCAGATGAAACTCATCCAATCTGTTCCACTAGATGGTGAAGAGAAAAAATTAAGCAAAATTTAATTTATTCATAGCCAATATTTCACAATCGATGCCAAGTCATAAATCAACAATTTATCCATAATTTCCACGAGAGATCAAGGATATTTTCAGGCCTTGGCGAAAAGGTAATCGCGTAAGTAACGACATACACTTCCATCATTTGATTTAAAAAAAAAAAAACAGTAATCGTTTTTTCCTCGTTTTCTCTCTCTCTTCCTCTATGTTTCACTGGATCGCTCGCACGCTTTCGTCAGTCAGACAGTCATCAATTCCAATTTCAATTTGGAAAAAAACATAATTCAATTGAAAGAATCAATTTAAGTGGTAAACATGTAGCGTTAGAGGCTAGCATAAGCCGACTCCAAACGAACGGAAGTGTTATTCATATCTCATATTGACGCCCGTTGATTTTCCAATAATAAACTTTGAGCAGACATGACTCGTGGCTTATCTTTTGATGAGGCTCATTTAATATAAACATGAAAGGCACAATGAAAACCGAATGTCAAATTTACTTTGAGGTTTGCCTGTTTGACGTATAATTCGTATATTGGGATATGTATGTTTATCTTGACCGAACCAGCTCAATAACAGCTGGACACTCAGCTTATGAGGAGCTCGATCCCAGGAGTCATGACCGAAGCATATTTTAATCTATTTTGAAGAGTATTTTTTTTTCTCTTCTACAAAATTGAAGTTCCTTCAAAACTGTTAATTCAAACATTAATTTCTGGTGCCTGCATTTTTTCTCGAAAAAGATCTCCCGAAAAAAATTACAAATCCCAAAATACCATCATAATTCAAATAAAAAAAACATATTCGCTAAAGAACTTATTGCCCCCTTTTGTATCTCCAGAAAATACAAGTTTTCCAGATTTAAATTTCTTCAGGAAGTTTTTTTTAGGAAAAGTGAGGGTAATCCCAGTTTCTTGTTAGCTCCCATATGTTGATCGGTTACGAGTAGATGTGCAATTTTTATTTATTTATTTATTTATTGCAAAACCTAAATTCATACCAATGTGTGCTCTCAGCAAGCTGAGAACATGCTGGTCTTAGACCCAATACGATATGAATTCCGCCCATGGTGCGACTTAAGCAAGAAGACTATTACATTTCATCAAGGGGGGATGGTATTTATGAATAGACTTTAAATACCGATATTGATTCCGGAAAACCATGGCAAAACCGGCCTGATTCAGGAGAATCAGGGGAAGTACATCATTGTTTACTTAATATTTTTCCCTACTTTATACAATGCAAAAACTCATCCTAAATCTATAGGCGAGAATGATCATAATACCAAATCTGAGCATGTTTGAATTTACTCGATAGAAAAAATAAAAGAAATAGAAGAAAAAGGAGAAATACTATTGTTCTATGCGCAACCAGTGCTTCAATTTAAATTTAAACGCGGATAACGATTCAACATTTCTTATTTCGATGGGAATGCTATTCCACAAATTAATTGCTCCGTAAGTAAAAGCGCGTTTATCAAATTCAGTTTGCGGAAACTGTACTTGAAGATTATTTTGAGAACGGGCTCTACCGTTGATTCGGACAAACATATGATTCAAATAATCCGGCGAACGATTAGACAATTGCTTATAGATCAAGGTCGCTGAATGAAGCTTAGCTCTACACTCAGGGTTCAATCCATTAAGGCGCTGTCGATATTCAGTGATGTGATCATTACGTTTTAAACCGTAAATATACCGTATTTTGTCATTGTCAGCAACAAGAATACGATTTTCTTGATTTAGGGTGCCGTACACACCCCAACCATATGTAATCACATCACCATAGTCCATTAAAGGATCGATCAGCGCAGTAGCAATGTCCCGCTTAACATAGTTGGGTATAAGATGCTTGGTATGACGTATACGATTTAACACACCGTATACCTTTTGCAGCTTACTCCCAACATGCTCTTCGAAATTTAAATTTTCGTCAAAAATGACGCCGAGATTTTTGATCGATTTACAGAATTCCAGCTTGTCACCTCCAATGGTTACATCAGTGATCATATCAAAATTCAATCGACTTGTATGGTGCTTAGAACCGATGATCATGACTTTAGATTTCAATCCATTTAATTTCATACCGCGACTTGTAATAAAATCATTTAATTTAGCAAGATCGGAGTTTACTTTAGAGACTCCTTCATTTATTTGATTGAAATCCACTTCAAGATATGCTTGAGCGTCATCAGCAAATAAATGGCCAGTCATATGCTGAAGCACATTGAAAGTATCATTAACATAAAGTGAAAAGAATGTTTGGCCGAAATTACTACCTTGAAGAACTCCGTTAGTTATAGAGATTGAATCGGATTCAGAGCTACCGACTTTAATTTTTTGCTCAATGTTAGAAAAAATTGCCTTTACTAATTTTGTTGCGTCATCGGTGAAACCATACGATTCACAGACTTTAAGAAGACCATCATGAGGAACAGATGGAAAAGCACACTTAATATCAATTGAGTTATAAATAATGAGCTTTTTACGACGAATCGCGGATCTGATACTCTCTGTTATGTCCAATAATGCGGTGACACAACTGTGATTCTTACGAAATCCAGATTGCCTTTCGTGAAGAAGTGCATTTGATTCTAGATAGCCAGTTAATTGACTATTCAGAAGAATCGCAAAAATTTTTGGGATGACTGAAATTATGCTGATTGGTCGATAGTCAGAAATTGTTTGGGGACTTGGAACTTTGTTTAAAGGTTTGATGATAATCTTATTCCAATCAGCTGGATACACGCTATGAGCAATACAATAATTAATAATGTAAACAAGGGGATGAGCAATCGAATCAATGATTAATTTAAGAAATTTGAGTGGTATCCCGTCATCACCAATTCGTTTCATAGATTTAATTCATGGAATTTGGAATTCATTTGATGTGGTGCGCTTATGAAATTGAGATTGAATTTTGCCGGAGATAATTCGAATTGGTTCACTCACATTAATTTATTGAGTGTTCCATAAATGACACATTTAATAGCACTAATTATAATTGAGCCGACAAAAAAAGAGACATTTCCAAAGAAATTCATAATACAAATGTATACATTTGAAAGACAAGGTAAATTTGTTCAAACTATGTCATATTTACCGTGTTGTGAATATAGGTTTTTGTTAAAATGGAATCGCTTTCAATTATAAAGTTATTAAATAACACATTTTTTTGGGAAATATGAAATAAGAGTTGCAATGATTTTAATTGGACAAACCATTAATATCTTTTGGCATTTCAAAGATCAAACGAATGAAAGCGATTGACTTCATGAACTATTTTTTTCATCGCTCGCTCTCTCTCTCTCTCTCTCTCTCTCTCTCTCTCTCTGTGTGTGTGTGTGTGTTTTGTGTATGTCAGCATATAAAATAGCGATTTCAAATTAACCGGATAAATATGAAGCGAAACATTGGTTTTTTTCTCTCGCAATGTTTGCATGCATAAAAACGAATGTTTGCTAATAAAAAGTCAATTCTCATCATGCTTCTGGAAAAACATTCATATATGCAATAGCACACATTCATTTTATAACAGTGCAATGCGATGCAGCGCGATGTATGTGCAAAGGAATTGTACGCGGGCGAAAAAACTTGAATTCGAATACAAATATGCTGGAGAATTCAGTTTGTTTGTTGTGCTTTTTTCAGTCATCATTTTTTATCCCGCTGCTTGAATGCCTTTTTCGTTCGTTTGTTTTTTTTTTTCAGTCGACGTTTAACGACATAAATATGTAGATTATCAATATATGGATATGACCTATGTGCGAACGCATGCAAATTTATTCCCATTCCTGATATTTTTTCTATTCTTTTTTTTTCTCTACCCCATCTTTTCTTGCTGTCGTAATTATGGAGCAAAATCATGAATTCGCTGTTGGAATATTTGTTGAAATCGTAAGCAAAAGTGAAAAAAGTGTTCTAGCAAAACTTTATGAATGTGCGACAGATCACATGCAAAATATAGAGACGCACACGCTGCGCGAGCGAGATGAACGAACAAAAAAAAGTTTTTCTGAATTTATATGAACACTGTCTACACGAGAACGAGTTTGTGTGTGCGAAAGAGATATATTCGTTTGGCATTTTTTGTGACTGCATAAAGAGTTGTCGTTGCCATTCGTTTTCATTGCTCGATGTGTCTGCACGCGTGTGTATATGTGTTCTTTTTTTTACTCCTCGATGCATAAATTATACTGTGCATATAAACATAATTTGTTTTGCATTCGCATACACACATATCTCCAGCTTCGCGTCGGATCGTACCATCGTGTATATTGAATATGACTGCAAGTTAAGGTATGTAACGTATAGCTCGGTTGTTTCAGGATGAATATGACCGTATGTAATAGCAAGTTATGGGAAGGAGACAAATAAAAAGCACGAATGAATTGAAAGAGAAATCCAATATAAAATTTGTCATCGCAAAATGATGCGGCGAGCGTTTGATTGTTTTATGGTCACTACACACTTCTCGCGCCATTCTCCCTGGTCGTGTTGTGTGTACATGTGTGCGTGTGTTATCAGTAAAAGAGTTCGCTTCCAATATAATCTTTACGAGGCATTTTACTGCGGTAAGCACAAATGAAAATGCAAACTGATCATGAAAACTTAATTCGACACACTCACACGAGCGCATTACGGGAAATTCGATTCGATTTTTGTCGATTGAAAATTGAATCACTGTGATTCCACGGGTCCCTTGTCTCACCCATCTTCATTTTTTTTATCTTTTTGGCCATTTTTTGTCATTTTGTCATGATGTGAATAACATCATGTACATTTGTTGCTGCTTTATGTGAATTCTGTTCCATTCGCCTTCAATCCATTCGTAAAGGCAAAAGCATACGCTCTTATTTGGATGCGTGCGCGTATGTGTGTGTGTTTGATTCATTTCACACACTCACACACGAATGCCAATTTTGTGCTGTCCCTTCTATTGCTCGTTTGATGCGTTTACGATTCCATTATGCTTTGTTTTTCTGCTCTCTTTTTCTCTCTTCTTCTCTTGAATTTTACCCGTGCTTTCCTTCGGCAAAAGCTTAACGAGACTCATAAATAATTCTGTGGTCTTTCGGTTTTCATATCCAATATCAATGTTTTTTGGCAAATGTATGCAACGCGAAACTGTTGGATATTGGAATACTTGAACTTCAAATGGTAATTCTGAGAACGTGCACATATCTACCGAACCAAGCATATTACGCACATCATCATCGTCGTCGTTCAGTTTCAGTGTGTTCACTCTCTCTATCTGTTTTCCAGAGCTTATGGCTCGGTGCTCAGTTTCGTCGTACTAGCCTTCATCGTTTTTGTAGCGATTGTCATTGTTGTTGTCGTCGTCGAGCAAACAAACAAGTTGTTTTGGAGAATAATATTTGGTTGACGCTCCTTTTGGTCGCTTCAAAAGAGGTTTTCTCATCGGGCACCGAAAAAAAAATTTGTTTTTTATGTAAATGGAATTGAACAAGCTCTCACAGTGGTGTCGCGTTCACTTGATACAGTTTAAAGCATAATATATGATCGTAGCAGCTTATATTCGTGCCTATATATTAGTGGCATTCATCTCTCTCTCTCTCTCTCTCTCTCTCTCTCTCTCTCTCTCATGCCCGCTTTTTTCATTCGAATCTACTTCCATTTGCTTCCAATTGGCCGTGGTTTCGCTTATCGCCACGGTTTATCCCACATCCATCAAAACTATTTGCACTTAGCTTGAGTTGTACATCCGCACGCTGTGCGAGCACGCACAAATCCACGATATACATGCGTATGGCAAACAATAAATTTGATGTGAAATAAAATCGCTCAAGTTGACATAGATTGTATTTTATCTGTGAATTTGAAAAACGCATCCGTCAACCATGATCGTCGTCGTTCGGTGGTTGGCATTGCCTATAAAATTTACCGTTTGTGTATGGCATAGCAGTCTGTTTAGCCGGCGGGCTTCATTCCATTCCGCTTAATACACACCGCACTCAACACACATTCCGAACAACCAATTAATTACCCAAAAAAACATGTATTGGCAATCGGAAAAAGTTGCCTCTAACACAGAGCTCAAGAATTTAAATTATTCATAAATGACAACTCCATTTGATTGCGTGCCATCGCACAGTAGTAGTACATTATGCATATTAAGCGAAATTGACTTGATTACTTTGTGTGAATTTTTAATAATGTTTTAAATGCCATTTACGTACGGCATTCCGATGCCGAGGATTTGAATTAAATATGGGACATTTTAATGAAACAAGGTATTTATAGAAAATATCGGTGACATTTCTCCTTATCTCTAGCTATAGCATGGATTCAGACCAGAGCGTGAGTTCACGAAAATCAATTACTGCTATCTGCAATGACTCAATCAAGAATTTTGTTCGTTCAACTTGGTGAGTGCGAATGGATCAGATGAGCACAGCATCGCAGTTATAATTTGATTTGATTAAGCAACGCAATTAATAACGGTCGAATCGGTAAAAATCTGCTTATTTTCAACATATTTATAGGCTCTGATGAATATATAGCTCCGTGCAAAGTCCATTCACAGTAAACTCACTCAGTTACTCTTATGCCGCAACCGACTAGAACATTTCGATAATTAATTTTCGTCTCAATCATTTTCGTTATAGATGTATGGATAGGCTATGTTGTGCTCTGCCATGCGTCAACTACTTTCGTTCAAATTAAATTGATCATGGATGAATAAGCGAAAACGATTTAGCTATTAATGTCACGAATGCTACTTCAGGTTAGTGCGCACTGTTGTTGTCAATCGTTGTGAGTGTTAATGACAGTATACAGCCAGATTGTTACGGTTATCAACATGAAACAGAATAATAATTATTTTATTAGAATTTCACATTCACATTGTCAATCGCAATCGAAGTCATATACGCATTCTCATTCGAATTGGTATGCACAACGTCACAAAGAAGTGGAAGTGTATTATGAAAGAGCTTTGCCAAAATGAAACACACTATAAATTAACTATTAATTAGATTTCCTGGGACATTACAACTACAGTCTCCAGACACACACTCCAATGCTGTCTGGCTTTGTTTTAGAGGGATTTTCCGCTTTTCACCGGAAAGCGTCATTGATTGACGTGCTGGTGATGACGGCTTATCCCTTGTAACCCGAAAAACAGAATAAAATGCATTTTAACAGCCAGCGAGAGAATATTAAGATTTATCGTGTTAATTAAACTTGCATTGTATTTATATTATTATTCATGTTTCGTGTGCCTACAAAGTGGTAACTTCAGCCATTTTATTGGAAGCTCTTTAGATTCTCACACACACACACACTCCGTGAGCCACAAAAGACTGTATGCACACACAAATGCCTAGTACATATTTAATAAAGTGAGTTGTGTATTCGTGCTGTTTGCCTCTCATTATTCAAAATCTCATTTTGTATTTCATTATTTATTAGCTTTGAATGACATACATGCTTCAACACATTCGCCCCTGCCAATTCGATTGACGAAAGTTACCGTTGAAATGCAGCAGCAACTTTAAACGACACGAATTTCGAACATGAATCGAAATACCAATGCCACGTAGTGACGAGATAACAATTCACAGCATTCCCAATGATATCCATCGAATCGAGTCGAAGAAGATGGAGTTCCCATTAAAACTCGAAATGCTCAAGCAAATCCAATCAACGAAATGAACAACGCAAGCACAATTTCTAACCACTGAATTTTAATTAAATATCTTCGAATTAATTTTGCCTAATATGAAAATAATGGAATGTGTAATCGTACAGTTTTACATAGCAAGCAAGTATGATTCAATTTTCGGTTTGCTTCGATTGAACCAATGACATTTTTAACCAAATATTATTGAATAAACACACACATGCACAAATGAGCGCGCGAACGTACGTCCGCACGCAACCGGCACAAGCCAGATTTTTTTTTATTTAAACATTGACTGAGCGAAAACGCTTCAAATTGGTCTCTCATCAAGCACATTGTTCGATTTATACGCTAAACATATATAAAATATATGTATTTGTAAGGTTAAGTGTGTGTGGTCTAAATCTGATGGTTTTTCATCAATGTGTGCACATGCTTTAATGTATGCTATTTGCGAATTGAGTTTTGACCAAAAGCCAAAGTTATTGTGCATTTGCTCTGAAGCGAAAAACAAACAAAACCATACGGTCCGGGCATTTGGCCTTATTTCTTATCTCGAAAATGAAAACTACTATAAAATCTAGTAGTAATATAATTTATGGGAGAATAGTATTTTAGCACGGTGGCGTACAGCTCGCTCTCTGAACTAAGCTGGAGATCTGTAGAGAAGCGGTGGCGGCGGTGGATTTGGATACCAAAAACTTATAAACGCTCATGCATGCAGTCTCACTTTCTCTTTGTTTGTATCCTTTTTTTGCTCCTTCACTACCATAGTACACCGTCAACACATCATCTATGCTCAATACTAACTCTCTTCCTTTCATTCGTTCTTTCTTTCTCTGTCGCCGTTCCTGTTCCGCTAAATTTGGTGTTTCCCTTACAAATACATGCCATAAATAAATATTACTGGCTCTATCTCTCTTAAAATTGGCATTTGCACAATTGCCTATATGTGTGTGTAGATTTGGTAATATTCATGGTAACGCATGTATTCGCGTGCATTAGAATGCGAATGAATTGGCCACACATTCGGTTATCTTCTCTGCATAATCCCCATATTTAATTAAAAATACATACATATTATCTATATAAATTGTTGTTGAAGCTAAATGTGGTTTTCTGCACTATGGCGCCCTGGAAACACACAGACTTACAATACACTCCGATCTCGCACTAGCAGCGCTCGCTCGTTCACAGCTCGCACCAAATCCGACCGAGAACATTTTGGGTAAATTTGTATGAATGTGGCCGTTATTTCATAGAATATGAGCAAATGTTAGAGGTTTTTGCCAAATATTGTACCCGCTCAACAAAACTATGAACACACTTGTACTGTGTGCGCGCCCACTGGAGCTATTTCGAAACGTGTGGCTGCGCTTTTCTCAACAATCTTTACCATCGTTAATATTTATACACCCAACAGCTATACAAATGTGTGCATATGTATTAAGTTTATTTCAGTTTAAAATTTTGCAACGTTGTTGCCAAAATCGAAAAATACAAGCAATATTTGTAGTCAAGGCGGCTGCCGAGGGCCGACGTTATCTAGGCATGTACGAGCGAGAAGAAATAACTGTTAACAAATGATAAAAACTTTTGAATATTTCATAATTGTACACATACTCTCTCTCTCTCTCTCTCTCTCTCTCTCGACTATCTGGAGTAGAAAATCTCGCTGACACACACAAAAAATATACATTCATTCAATATCAATATACGCTAGGCGCTACACAGACTACTCGAAACTAGACGAACCAAGCCAAAACCTCAAAAACATAACCGAACCGAGCAGAGAATATCGCATCTCAACAGCGATGAAATGCTGAAATTCGAGATGTGCTAGATCGGAATGATTACAAATGAATACGCAAGCACATACTCACCACATAAGCCGGGTAGCAGCAAGCCAAAAATTGCTGCTTTCATCATAGCCGGAATATTTGTTTATTTTGTTTACAACACTATCGTCTAAAATTACAATATAACAGCAAGCATGCGAGCAATTGAAACTATGCAAAGCCTTCTTATAATTAAAATATTTTGGAATCGATCTCGATAAGCGACTGAGGTAAAATATACAGTCCATGCGCTTCGAATTTTGATGGGGAAAAAAGAAAGTAAAAACATCCCCCACACACGATTCGCCACAGCTAACAACGAAAATGATTTCCGCCAAATATCTTTCCCTCTTCCAACCGAACCGCATGAATTATGGAAAAGTTTTATTCTTAACGAAGTTTAACCACACACGAATAATGCATGACAAAATGGAATAGAGTCTGATTAATATTATTATAGCAAAAAAACTGTTCTTATATACATTTAATGACAGTTTGTGGCACTTTCACTTCACTCTTTTTTCCATATCTCTTTCTATCATTTTGAAATTCATAGAATTAATTTATTTCTATACAGGCAGACCAAGTGTTTGTCGATTATTTCCATTTTTCAATTGCCACAAGCGCATCCATATGAGTGCCATGGTTTCACTGAAAAAGGCGAAGAAGATGCCATGTCACTTGATAGGTGTAAATTAATTGTATTTCATTTGGCCCCACATTTTATGTTACATACAAATTGTGGTTTAACTAATTCATCCTTTTGGTTTCGGAGTTCGACCGAACGTGTGTATGTGTGTGTGAGTGTGTGTGAATTGGTGCATTAACCACTGTCATTTATTTTTTATGTGAAATTAATGACGGACTCAGCCTCTCGTTCGCCACTTGAAAGCTCGGAAACCATGACATGGATATCTGATTCTATACTCGAATAATACGAACGTTTGAAAAGGGGTGGTGTGGGTTGATCAAATGAATGTTTGAGCGAAATGAAATTCTGAAATTACAAAACATGAAACCAAAGATGCCAAGTGAAAGGATAGACGGAGATGCAAGTGCGAGAAATCATTAAAAATATACAAGATTGTGTGAATAAAAAGTTGTTTATGCTATAACTGTTTGCAAAACATGGCAGCGAGCATACACTATTTCAAAACAGAGAGGCAAAAGAGTGTCGCGTGCGCGCGCGCGCTCACTCTCATTTACTCGATGAGCATTTTCAAATGGAAAGTAAATAGGAATAAATTCGTAATTTAATTAGTGGGGCGCGAAAATCTAATGCGAAAAACTGTTTGAAGTGAAAGAGCAAACGAAAGGCATAGCAGCAGAAGCAGCAAAAACAGCAGAAAAAAAGAGAGCAACGACACGATTTCAGCTCGAAATGTTAATGATGTCAAAATGTTAGTTGAAATGCAGTGCATGAAAAAGAATGCCCAAAATGACACATTCCGACGTTTCCGTTTCATTTCGCTTTTAAATATGCATGCGAAACGTGCATACGTCTTCCGTTTCTGTTTTCAATGTCGTTCGAGGAAATCTTTTCGCCAACCAAAATGAAACAGAACCAACAAAAAAATTTCAAAAGAAATCAAAAAAAAAGATAAACATCTAACTGCAATTGGCTCACGAAATGCTTCTGCTTTACCCATGAGAATTCGCCATTTGTAGGTTTGTTTTGCTTTGGCAATTCCATCGCGCGCGCTCTATCTTTTTTCCGTCTTCTTTTCAATTCTTAATAATCTTTTTCCTCGGTTTTCGCCAGAAAAACAAACCCGAATCCGAACAAAACGAACAGTCTCTCTAGTAAATGTTTTAATATCACTGGGCCATTTATTTTGTCGTCTCATTTTGGTTTTTTTATCTCTCTTTCCCTCGTTCATTCGTTCTGTGGTGTATGCATTCGCCAAACGTAATTTTGTCTGTTTTACTTGCACTGGTTGTTGCACTTGTGCACGGGCTTTTCGCTGTTTATATGAGGATTTCAAATGCAAATTTATGCATGTGTAAATTATTTTCACGACAAAAACACAATACACGAAATTGCAATGGAACGGCGCTACTGTTGTCGCTACATCACCATCGCCACCATCGCTGCTTGCCCGCTCTATCGCTCTTATCCGTCTTCTCTCTCTCCATCTTCTCCCTAAAAACGGTGTTCACCCGTCTCGGTTCATTTTCCGTAGAAAGTCCGTCGCTGCATTTATTTGGCAAAAAGAAAAGCATTCTGGTACAAGTTTCATGTTGAAACTCGCAACCAATTTTCGTGTTAAGAACTGTATTTTGGGCTGAGAGAAAGAGAGAAACTCAATGAACAACTGTTCCAAGCTCTACGCTTAAGCTTCAAATACTGTATGAAATACCAATAAGAGGCTCTTTGTAGAATTATGTATGCATACGTTTTGTGTTTAAATTTACACATTTAGAACGGTCCGTTTCGCTGCTGATGCTTCACTACCTCCATCACTGCTTGGCATCATCTGTGTGGCTGTGCCAGTGCAATTGCAAGTGCTAGTGCATGCAGTCCCGCAAAATTTGTCTCTTTTCTCACTTAGACGCTTTCTCTCTCCTCTCTCTGTGTTTTTTTGAAAAACGTTCGCTGTATTTTCTTGATATTTCCAATTGAGCTTAGAACCCAATGAGCGAGCTGTAGCTTTCAAATATTTCTGAAGCGCTTACATACACATTTACTATAATTTACCTTAGTCTATGGCTCTACTCAACATTTCAATGCTCAGCTATTCGAAATTCGTGTTTGCAGCACGTTCTGTGCTATTCAGGCAAATAGCAAATGAAAAGAGTGATCTTTCTGTGTGTTTCTATCTCTCTTTCTCTCAATGAGAAACCGAAAAATTCACTGGATTCGTAAAAAATCCAGTATTTTGCCACTTGAAAGTCGAAAATTCGCAGCACTTTTTCATTTTGTAGATTTGTTTGCTCAGTTTCTCGCTCCGTTTGTGTATGCAGTTGCATCGAGATGATGTGCAATATGCATGGTGCATGCTGCATGCTTATGCCAAATTGCCAATAGCATCATAAACTGGTACAATGATCATATAGACAGGCTCGATATTCGAACCAAACACACACACACATACACACAGAGTGTAAGATGATTGGGGGTGAAGTTGCAGCAGAGGTAGCAAAGAAAATCGAATATCGACAACGTCGAAAGCTAGCACTCTAGCCGAACTTGATTGAGTTCGTGTACGAGAGTAATAAGAAATTGGGAATCGACATCGAGAGGGAGAGAGAGAGAGAATAGAAAAATTGGAATGAAATAAAAGCATATAGTTACTGTGTGCTTCACACTGGATACAAACACTTCAATTTGACAATTTATCCATTCAATCTATTCCTATGCATAGTGACAATGCTGCTGCATGTATGCCTCAATTGAAATTTCCGGAAGGATGTCGCCACTTTTCATCGTCTCCTTCCCTTCCAAAGTCTTTCTTGTCGTTTGTCACAGAAAATTACAGATATATTATGCATCAGCATCACATCAGCATCGTCACACCGCATTTTTTTTTCTCTCTCTCTCTCTCTCTCTCTCTCTCTCTTTCACTCTGTTTTTCTCTTTCATCGTAAGCAAACGCTTAGTTCGACGTTCGAACAATTTTGGAATTTTCGTAATTTTCATTCAAAATTTAAACAGACTGAAGTGGTTGCCACGCTTTCTCTTCCACATAAATTCAACCAATTCGAATTGTGTGCATGGGAATAAAAGTGGGAACACGAATTCGTACCAGTGCATCATGAAACGCGTTTAAAAACGCAACATGAACTGCAATAAGATGCAATATAAATTCAATTTTTCTTGATACACTTCAGTTGGTTATTATTCTCATGCACACATTTATACACATATCACGACCGTCCAATGGCAAACTAATGTTCGGCGATGCATAAGCTTTCGACTAGAACTGCTTTCTCAGTGTATGCCAAATAATTTGGCGGAAAGATTGAAATTTTTCTTCCTTTCATAAGTGTTTATCATCCAGGAGCCTTCATTTTCGTTTTCCGCCGTTCAATTGGTGTGCGCCTGTATATGTATATTATATTTAAATTGCGAGATCGAAAGCATCCGGTTCACAAAGTGCCTACATTCAACATGCTCATTCTTCCACAGCAAACTAAAATGTCATGAAACCATCGAGAGTGTGAGTGTGAGAAATCGAGCCACTAAAGAGAATCAAAGAACAAGAGCGAGAGGCAGCAGACAGGCAGGAATGAGCGAATGAACGAACGAACGACGACTAAACGAGACGTACATATAGAAAAAAATCAAACAAAACGATTTATAAATTATGTAAAGCATGTTTTCTCAAAATTTATCATTGTGCTTTTGTTGTATTTTTTATTGATGCCATTGTCGTTGTCATTGTCATCGAAATGTAAAATTGTCGCCATTGTAGTAGCTTTTGATGTATTTTGTCCTATGGAGCCATTGAATGCGCGCTCGCTGTGTGCTATAGCAATATGATATTCATTTCATTCAATGAATGAGTTTCGCTGCAAGACAGCGAACAATTCGGAAAAATTAAAAATAATGTGAAAGACAAATGTGGCGCAGGCGGCGAGAGAGAGAGAGAGATAAATAGGTAGACAGCGAAAAAGATCGTGAAGGGAAAAAATCTATTTGCCGGAATGCGCTTAGTCCGCTTTTTCACACAATATAAAGCATTTAAATATTTATCCAATTATTCGCTCGTTCCGAAGAACATTTATCGAATTAGCTACTCAACCAAAATCATCCAGGGAGTTCGTTTGTATATTGATAATGTAATGAGCGTTTGTGATAGAGAGGGAGAGAGAGAGATAGAGAGAGAGAGAGAGAGACAGCGGGCGCGAAGCCACACAAGTATGGATTTATCCATTGAGATTTGCAGCGATTCATCGCGCTGGCACATTCGATTGAAAAAAGGGGAACAAATACGACAGCGACTGAAAACAAAAAAAAGCGAAAATGCACGGATGGCTGCGATGGAATGAAATTTTTAGCATTAATTCTTGTAATCAAGTGATGAAATGCTTCGACATTTTATGCAGCGAACAATGACCGACTGGCGGCAAGCGCACGACCATGTTATCATCTTCAGCGATGGCATGTTGATTACAATGAGCTCAACGCAGCTGGAGGATAACAAACAATATTTTTTTGACAATGTCAATTTATTTAAATGCGCACGGAATTTCAAATGTGAACGACGGTGGTGAAAGACAACTATGCCATCGCCAGCACCAAAACTAGCAACAACGATAATAAAGAAAACCTAAAAAAAATGATATTTGATGCATGAGTTTTAAGCATGCAATTCCCACATTTCAGTCAGGCGTGTCCATTTATCTGCAGATGTCCGATGAAAATGCGATTGAAATACTCACACAAAACCACATACACACACACACACCCATTGCTTTACAAATGCGGTTTTTTGTTCAATTTTCGCAAACAAAACGAAATGTTTTTCAGCATTGTCATCATCGATCGTTGAACAAACAGTGGAGCCACACCAACATTCTTAATTTGTATTTCTTTTAGCCGTCCATCTCATGTTTCATGGACTCATTCCTTGGCATTTTGGTTCGTTAGATTTGGTTCGTGTGCATTTTAACCTTAGACGAAAGAGTGGGTGAGTGCTTTTTATGACGTGGGCTGTGAATGCATAGACAAAGTAATTTAAAATTATAATAATACACAATCTTTTACTTCATTGGCATTGTTCTATTCTTTGTCTTTCGCTCTCTATTTCTCCGACCTTTGCCCAAGCTGTTTGTTTTTCTCTAAATATAAATGAATTTTTTATGTAGCATTTCCTACTCTCACTTAATTTGTTTTCCTTTCCTGTGCCCGGTTGAAGTGTTCGTGTTCTCGACGTTTCATATTGGTTTTGCTACGTGTTCGCACAAAATGGTATTTGAAAGTTGCTTTTTTCCCTCCCTCTCTTTCCCGCTCACCTTTTGCTTATGTTTTGTGTTGGTATGTTAAGTCCGCATGCAAACACAAACACGGCAAAAAAGATAACAAAATTCGTTCACCGATTGAGGACGGGGTGAGAAAGAGTTGGGGGCGATTAGATTGGTCGAAGTCGACACATATACTTGTACAAACGCGTCCCACCGACAGAAACAGCAAATTCTACTCAATATTCATTTTATAGCGGGAAAACACCGGTAAAAACCACTACAAATGGTGAACTATTCATGCTGAAATAAAGTTGCTTTCCCTTGGAATGCAGGCATTTTTCACCCCATCTCTTTTTTCTTTGTTCGTATTTTGTTTTATAACAATTTCGTTGTTCTGCGCGCTGAATGCCAACTTCCAGAGGAAATGAGAGAAACAAAAAAATCTTATGCATGTTTCTATCACTTCTTCAACGAATAACATTTTTTGTGGATCGAGAAAAAAACACGTTCGCTCACACCGTAGACGAAACAGAGAGCTGAACATCAGGAATGTAATGGCAGACAGCAGCGACTACAACAATATTATACAGTATGAAGTTGTAGCCGGTTTATAGTTTATTAAATAAAAGTCATTTGTTTCGATCGGTGTACGTAAAAAACATTGTGATATGGAGGAAATCATGAGTATTTATATACATGTCGCTTGTTTTCTCTCTATTATTAGACTGACCACTTCTTTTGTTTAGCTATTCATGTGCACAATGTTTTTGTATGCACGAAGTATAATGAAAGGGCAGCACCGGCAAAATGATACAAAACTTTTTTGATACCTTCCATACATTTTTACCTTTTCTCTTCCCAACGGAATCAAATTAGCCAGTAAAATGATGCTCATTCAATGGGATTCGCTACATGAGAGAAGCTTTGATTTTTGTTTTATTGTCAATTTGATGCGAGATTAGATATGAGATGGGAAGAAGCATAACGAATGCCTTTTTTTTCTTTAATGTTTCGCAATCGCACTAATTGAGTTCTGTTTGTTATTCGGATACACTTCAAACGTTGAAAATGCTCGACAATTCAGAGCGCGAAACAGCTATATCTCTCTATTGGAAAAAGACCTTGGCTATGTTGAATTTGATTGATGATGCGATTAAATGCGGAATATTTGAGAAACGGGGCACTGTCAGCCAGCCTAATTTTTAAGAATCAAGTACCTTAGATTTTCTATAGGAGTATAAATTGTGAATGCGAATGGTTTGGGGGGCGCGTAAAAGAATGTCAAAATCTCTTAAAAAAATACCAAATATAATGGGAACAATACACGCACATCTATCGCCCAAGATGTAAACGAACTGACAAAGTTTACACACCTTAAGGAACAAGCATATGATGACATTCTTTCATTCTGCCGACAGAGTTCCGACAAATTCAAAGACTGCTCTTGCTGTACGTACTTTGACAACACTCCACCATTCACTCACTCTTTTGTTTGATACTTCCGTTGTTTCCTTCTTTGTATTTTCTTTATATTCCGACTCTATGCTACATTATTTTCATGATAAAGGTAATTCGAACAATAGAAAATTTAAATTGAATCTAACCCTACTCAATGGAACAACATACCACGAATAAAAACGATCTGCGAACAATACACGCGCCTGAAACTGCACGAATAAAACATAATAAAGACACAAAATCTAAGGGTTATCCAGACGAAACGAGTAAGAAGTTAGCTGAATTAGTAAAGACAGATTTTTATGAAATGTATTCTCACCATGATTCGTTAGTTTTTGCAAATTCTTCGGCATGGAAATGAAATAACCCAAGAAACAGCATTTATTTTAGATAAGATATAGTACAAAAGTTTAAGGTGGCCCCTTGGATAGTTTGAGACTTATCAAATCATTATTAACAAGAAATTGGCTTTCAATTATTAATTCCAATCAAAAATTCAGTTTTTTTTTTCAATTCTCCCATTTTTCGCATAGTTTTATTCATTTTTCACAGGCTTATTCATGCGTGAAGCACGAGCTCGAAATTGCGAACGCCGAGATTGTAAATCCGCAAATGATAGGTTAACCTTATTTTAAGCCAGGTGAAGAAACAAAGACCTTTTTCATATGTGTGCGTGCGTGTGTATGGCTCTCTGTACCGTCTTCAAATAACCCAGCTATATTTAAGGACTCGTTTAAATAGAATAGGGCAATATACGCAGCAGAAAAAAGGGCCACGAAAACGAGTAAGAGTTCTCTTCCATAAGGAAGATATTGTAAAATGCAATTTATATGGAAGGTGGTGTCTATGCATAAATAAATTCAGCAACAGTTCAGCTTCATGATAAGACGGGCAAGCAGATTAGGATGAAGGAAAAGAAATGCGACAACAACGGTGGTGGTTACGACAAACGTACGACAGAAACGATGAAAATCAACTCCTTTTCTTTTAAATGCTAAATATGTTGAACCGCAAAACAACCATGGGAAAAAGTCAACAAAAGGAAAACATTCTGAAACCGCACTCACCCCACAACACAGACGCAAACTTGTATGTACCGCACACGCCAATCCCTGGATACAGTTTTGGTGTTTATCTTGGTCTTGAATTGGTGTGCACAAAGATTTCAATTGTTTAGTTGAAAGACGCCAAATTCATTCGCTCTTTTTCTTCCGTCGCCAATTTAAACGATGAATTAGAATGCGGTATGCGGGCAAATAAAGTGCAGTTGGTGAACAGGTAACGCCACATAACAATATTACATTTCTTTTTCTTTTTTGCTTTTTATAGCACTTAAATTAAATTTTGGTGTTCGTTGTTCCCCCGATAAAAAAAAGAGAAAGACACACAGAAATTGCTGTACTATGTATCGAAATACTTCAACGGTGGCACGACCATAACCGAAATGTCCATGATTATCATACATTTGGGTGAACGTTGACTTGATTGTCATTCCCTATAAGAATTGCGTTTTTGCTACGTTTTTTTTCTGCGACCGGGAAAAAGTCATGTCCGTTCGTTCATTTTGTCAGAAATATTATGCACGTTTCTTGAACCGAAACCATGTTCATTCTCGTAACTCCAAACTTCTAATGTACTTTAACGGTGAATTCAATGCGACAGACACATCGGTGTGCTTTTTCGTTTTCGGATTGTTTTTGCTATATATCATTGGGTTGTTGCTCGCATATTGCGAGCTCCGCAATGAAGAGTGTATGCAGAGACAGAGAGAGAGGGAGAGATAGAAATAGATACTTAGAAAGAGAGAGAGAGAGAAAGCAAAAAAAAAATGTCAAAAGAGATCGAAACACACTCAAAAAAGCAACGGGAAAGAGAAAGAGAGTGGGTGTTGGTTCATTCGTTCATTTTTATATCCTTTTTCATTTTTGGGGAATTTAAATACAAATGCCATTCAACAAGAGATAAGTGTATTATAATTCCTCGTGTATCGCCACGCATCGTTTTTTTTTCTTGTATATTTGTAGTGTGATTGTGCATTGAAACACTTGGTTCAAATGTTGAGTGCCATGATACCCTCAGTTTGACTGAAGAATGTCAGAAAGTTATAGAAAGTACTTACACAACGAATAATTGGTTATGGAGAATGGCACTGTGTGCGAATGTGTTTGTATTGTGTATAATTCTATGTATTTTGCGTGTACATTTTTCCATTAAATTTCCACCATTTTTTGTTTTATTCCGTCTCTCTTTCACTCGTTCATTTTCATGTGCTTGGTTGGCATTGCTTTGCAGTCAAAGATTCGAATTGTATGTTTGAGCATATTGTATTTGAATTTGCCCATGAAGCGGGCGAAGAAATCTGTTGAAATTGAATTCTCTGTTACCTGTTTTGCCCACCCGCATGCGATTTTTTTAAATTGGTCCGTTGCTCGCTCGAGATCTCTCTTCAATATGCACCCCGTTGTATGCATGATTTCGAAGTGCTACAAAGAGATGAGGAGATGAGTGAGTGAAGTGATTCACATAATGATGTGTACGGTTGTTTGTTCCGGATGAAGAGCTGATTTGCTCTTTCACTCTTTTTGCTGTGCTCCTTTTCCCTTCATACGATCTGGATGGAAATGAGAAAGTTTTCTATGTACACTTTCGATGTATAGTGTGTGTAAATACTGCGATGTTGTACATATTTACATATCGGTCGAACGTGAGAAAGACTTACTGTTAAATGAAGTCTCGCTACAATGTTGAACTTTATGCTTTATGCATTTGGCGGCAAGCTCTTGCCTAGCTTTGCATCAAACAACGACGATGACGACCTATACGATGGCGATTCGGCCGACGTCTGTATGGAAATGCTATGTTGGAACATTGAAATTGACATCGAAAATGCTGTTGTTATCATTTCCCAACAGGTCCTTTCTTCATAACCGCATTCATATATGCAGCACACTTGCACACACTTTCATACATCCGCCGTACGAGCGAACGAGCAGCGTACATACGGTTGTTTCGATATGCATGGCATAAGAGAGACATATTAGCACATCTCATATAGAAAATTGCTTGCACACATTCTATCGCATTGTAACCCAATCTGGCGATAGCGACCAAAGCAATTAAAACGTATAAAATCATTTCGCAGCACACATGTTGCTTATTTTAACATTTAAATGGCTTTTTGTAGGTTGACATGAGAGTGTTGGTTGGTGTATGCATGTGAATGCCATCAACAGTGAATGAGTGAACGAGTCAGGGAACAAAGCGAATCATTTAAATTCCTTTACTTTGGCTCATACCTTGAACGCCAGTGCAGTGTATGCTGAAATATAATCCGAATCGTGTGAACTGAAATGTAAATCGATGTGTTCTTGTCGAGATGCAAAATCCCATTCTTTCTGTCCGAACAGATATCATTTGTTTGATGCAATTTATTTGGACATGTTTGAATTGTACATTTTATCATTGGTTCAACGTTATGGAGCTCGGGTTTTTTTATCCCCTCCTTACTTTTTTCGGTGCACATTTACCGGAGACGACAGATACATTCGTGCTGATAGTTGAAAAGGTTAAAATTTAAAGCTTTTGGCCGTTGATCGGTGAATGCAATTCATATAAACGATGTCAATACACACGACCAACAAGCATTCCCATCACAATACTCTGTTTTTTTGCCTCTGGTTTCGAGCATTTCGTTCACTTCTTTTTGTCGGATTCATGCTTAGTTTG
Source organism: Obolodiplosis robiniae (assembly GCA_028476595.1). Lineage (NCBI taxonomy): Eukaryota > Metazoa > Arthropoda > Insecta > Diptera > Cecidomyiidae > Obolodiplosis > Obolodiplosis robiniae. The sequence continues at coordinate 17,367,816 of CM052014.1, forward strand.
TGCAAAAATGTCGCACACACGATCTCTCTCTCTCTTTCTCTTTCTCTCTGGCAAAATATGTTGCAAATCTCTCTGACAAAATATGTGGCAAATAGCTTCAGTTATAGAAAGAGAGAGAGAGAGAGAGAGAGAGAGGGAGAGAGAGAGTGAGAGGGATCGAAAAAGCTGAAATGACTTGTTTGTTTGCAGCTAGTTTTATCTCAACCGTTGAACTGATAGGAGAAAGATCCTTGGCAATGTTTTCGTTTTTATTTTGGACATTCCCATGTCACCGAGTTTTACTTCAAATTCAATGACTTTTTTCGTGTGTGTGTGTGCGTGTGTGTGTGTGAGAGAGAGAGAGAGAGTGCTGGATGGTCGTTGGCATTCATTTGCTTGCGTAAGTCTTGGTTACTTCTTCGTTCCCTGAAACCATACGCGCGCTTAAGTAGCGCATTTGATTTGTGTAAGTTTCTGTGTTTACAGCTTTCTTATGCAGTAAATACATTTCGATTTTGCTTTTTCATTGTTTGCCCACATGTTTGTCGAGAGTTATTTTATTATTGTTGTTGCTGCTATTGCTGCTATTGCTGCTTTCTGTATTCCATTTTATATCCATAGCAGTCAAGTGTGTCTCTTAATCGAAAACTTTGATTATTGTTTTCGAATTTTCGATTCAATTTCGTTCGTACTGACTCCATCCGCATACTTGTATCGATACAAATCCAAGACATTTGTTCTTGGAGCTGTTGAGAAGCAGCACAGCAACAGTAGCTAAGCACCAGAGCAAACAAAGATAAAGGGGGAAGCGGGGCGAAATCAACATCTGCCGAAAAAGAATAAACCGTTGGTTGGCGCTATTCACAAAGGTTCGAAAGCTCCAAACTAATTCAAATTTCAATCGGAAAAGTAAAAAATTATTATGAGTTGAATATTTATTGGTATTTCTGTCTGCGATCTTCGGTCCAATTGAGCCGGATTACTGGCCGAGCACGGGTTTCGGTCGTGATTTTCCTTAAATTCTCCCATGTCTGCAATAAAATGGAACCAACAAAAACAAAATCAAAGAGTCACAGCAAAATGAAACGGAGAGAGAGGGCAGTGTGAGTGGGCTTTTTTGTCTGAGAAAATAAAACAAAAAATCAATTGGAACAGCAATTCCGGCTGAAATATAAAGGGAGAGGGGGAGAAAAGAGCGACAGTGAAGTCAAGAAAGTACAACCGACCGTCCAACCGACCAAAACACAATAAACAAAGACGAAAATCGGAAAAACCATAACGAAAATGGAATAGTCGGGAAAGGCGCTTTTGGTAGGTAATTTAAAAAGAAATTGAAAAGAACACTTAAATTTAATATGAAGTAGCATCTGAAAGTGTAAAGTGAAAATTAGGCATCCATCCAACGGATGTAGTCAGCATTGGTGAATTTCTCGCATTTGGTCGCTTCTACTTAAATGCGGTTGTTGTTGTTTTTATTTTTCTATGGGTAAATATTTTGCGCGCAATCTTAACAGCAATTCCCTTTTTTCCCTCACTCTCGCTATCGCTTCGTCTCATTCTCACTACCAGCAGTCACTTAAAATGTATTTGTTCGTTTGTTTCGAGGCAAAATATCCCCGGTACAAAAAAAACAACAACTTTTATATTAACTTCATATTCAAAACGATTAAGTACCGCGCCACTGTATATTCAAATGTACTTGGTGAGGTTCGTGTGCAAGAGCACACACTCATTTTGGGCCGTCACATCATTTTTTGGGGCTGAGATTTTCATGTTTCGTCTCGCTGTTTCCATGTTCATTCCATGATTTTCGTAAAGATTTCTTACTTTAAACAAATTTCCGTTGCTTTTTTATTATATCACAGTTTCTTCTTCGTCGTCGGCATTCGATGCTTTTCAAACATTGTAAGCGAATGAACGAGAAAGCAAAAGCACTCACCACTCACAAATAACACAAGTGATGGATGCACGATGCCTTAGTGTAAAATATACAATTTCTGATGCTCACAACATCATTTGTGTATATTTGTGTCGGAGTGTCTTCAAAACACGAAACACATCGCAAGCATCATTTATGTTAAGGTGTTTTCTCATTTCTAAATGTACGTATATCTCTCTCAATATCCCTAAAGAGCTCGAGCATTTCGCATGTAGTTAAATTGTATTTATAATATTTAATCCAAATAGCCGGGGCCAACGAGCAATATACCATTTTCAAATGACCAAATCCCTCGAAGGGAATCAGCGCTGCTCATCTTATCCCATTAGATTTGTACGTTTGCTTTTGATTCTACTTGCTGTGTGTCAATGTGGGTGTGCTTGTGCATGTGTCTGTGCGACTGTGTTGTTATTGTTGCCATTTTTACTACGTTATCCGTTCCATTACTTGTTTTTTTCGGCATTCCACAACACTGCACGTTTAATAGGGTGGATCATTAACATTATCCACGTAGCCTAATGCTGGCTAGATTGCAATCTATTTATGAGATCTAAGAATTGTATACACATTGTAACAAAATCGTGCTTAGAACTTTCACTCAGTTGGTTTGTCTGGATTCTATTCTGACGATATTGGGAACCATTTGAGTTGTTGTAGTTGTTTCGAAAGTAGTTTCCAGTAGTTTTTTATGTGGGGAACAGCTGAATCCATCAACTAAGCATCGCAAACTTTTCAATGCTCCACACCGAATCGAACAATTCGAAAAAGTAAATAGTTAAAAATCACGTGTATCGCACTATTAAATTGCAAAAATTTCTTTCGCACCACCAACATGCAACAATACAAGTCAATCTAAAGTCAGATGGTTACATCAAAAAGAACCTCAAACAAAAAAAGAATGTACAAAGAAACGAAGATAGAAAATAAAAGCGACCATCGACACAAAAAATCGATCTGCCCCAATTCCATAATACATCACTCACATGAAAATTATTCGAATTGCACTGGTTTGAACGTGACGTTTAGTGGAGTTTCACTGTTCGTGCGCTTCATCTTCAGCTTCATCTTTGTCGAGCTTTTTTACTCATCAAAGATAAGTGTATGGACGGCCGCAACTGCTGATGATGGTGGTGTGCTGATGCCTTGTGGCTGTTCTTCAGTTCGTGGTGCGTGTTCGGAGCGTGAAATTCATTGCGAAACTCTGCTTCCCATATCAGTCTAGTGGGTGTACTTTTGAGTGTCAGCTAACTAAGTGCAGGAGATTGAGAATGTTTACTACTCTTGAGCACGCAAATATTTTGCTTGATTTTATATGTGTTGTGAGCAGGCAAATGCGCGCTCGTTTTATGCGCTTCTCCCTGTTACTGCTTCAGCCCCCCAAATAACTTTAACTTGAAGTTTATTTTAAAATCTTTCTTTTTTTGGTAAGTATATCCAAACATGTGCTTGTGCTGTATCGGTGGTGCCGACATCCAAAGTAATGAGAATGTGAATGCGAATACAAATAAGATCGGGGATGAGGATGAGTTTTGAGCGCGCGGAATCTGTCACTTACATTATTTTATAACGGCAACATTAGAGATTTTCCGCGCACGTTAAACTTTTTATTGTTATCATTATTATTATTATTATTATTATTATCATAATTGTTACTATTATTCGCGTCAAGTCGAGTCGAGTTGTTTTTGCTTTGACGCTATATGTGTATTTGCGAATGTGTCGCTTGTGGCCGTCTATCTCTTTTTAATATGATATACTTTGTACACGCACACACACACAGTTTCGTTGCAATGTATAACGACTTTTTGGTACATGAACAAGAAGACTCCTTATTTTGGTATGCGTTTTTTTGTCACAAGATTTCCACCCTCCGGGCGGTTTTGAGATTGATGATTATACAAAAATGTGTTTTCTTCGTCTTTTTTCTAAGTCAAAAGTGTTAGTTTTGAATTTTTTGTAATATGAATAATTCTTTATTTAATATCATGGTTATTTATCCGTTTTCTTTTTTTCTTCTCAATACTTATTTTTCCTTTTCAGTTCATTGTCGAATCATTTTTTCACTGAAAAACTTCTTCAATTTCGCCAACGTTGTTGGTGTTATTGTTGTTGGATGATGGTGGTGGTTATTTACATTATTATCGCCAAAATTCTATTTAGATTTGTGTTTGTTTTGCTACGTGTTGTTGTTGTTGTTGCTACTGCTGCGAACTCAATCCAATGTCTGTGATACCCATAATGGGGCACTTCTCTTCATTCTCTGACGTGCTTTTGATTTAATTTCATTCACTCGGACTCGTTATTATTATGTTGAGCAGCGAATTCATGGTGCAAGCTCTCTTCTTCTTATTCTCTTTCTCTTGTTGACTTGTTTGTCTCGTTTGTGTGGTGGTCTGGTTTTAGTTTCGCCATCGTCCACATTAAACCGTCTTCTTTTCGGATTTTTTTTCTGTTCTGTTTTGCTAAAAAGCGAATACTTATTCCCTCCGAACTGGAACTCATTAAACATTTTTATTGCTGGAAAATGGATAAATGTGAAAAGGCTCGTTGAATGCGCCACGTTGATTTCATTTGTCATGAGTTGCTGCTGCCAAAGTCATCGCGTTTAGATAAACTCGACATTGTGCGGCAATTTTATTTGCATGGATTTGTCTTTTTCAGCGTGCTATTTTTTATCTTCATTTTTTGCTCGTTTTCCGGTTTTGCTTGTATTTTGCATCGAATTTCTAGCTGGCTACGTTATTGCCAATTCTGTAAAAAGAAAAATTACCAGCGATTTTTTGCGTGCTTTATACCGAGCGTGCCACTGGCTGGCTAGCTCGGTTGCTCGCTTACAATTCACTGCCTTTTACTATGTGTTTAATTAATGCAGGGTGATAGCAGCAAGATGAATATAACGGAGGAAACATGGGAGGGAAGCAAAACCGAGCAGAGCAGATCGGAGAATCAGCAGCAACATCACAATGAACAATAAATTGAGAAAAAAGCCAAACTGATGGTTGGTGATACGATGGTGGCCGTTTCGTTAGCACTTATCGCGCTAAAAAGCGTTCACAATGTTCCGATGTGAAAAGAGTAACAAATGAAGAAGGTGAAAAATGATACGTCGCTTTCCAAATCGATGTCTACGAGTTGCGCGCAATGGTTGGATAGCAGCTGAAACCATTGCCTGAACTCATCTCTCATTTAGGTTGTGGTTTTTCTGTTTAAGGAAACTTTCATCGCGAATGAATCCGGTGAAATGATCCGGCGTATAGCCATTCTCTATGTGTGTGTCTTTCTGTCTCTTTAAAGGGTCTGCACAAAAAAGCTAAAGATGACGGTGATGAAGACATTCAAGCAAAAAAAAAAAAAATCGAAAGAAGAACGACGTCCAAAACAATTTCTGGATGCAAAAAAAAATACAAACAAAAACAAAGCAATATGGTGGAAGAAAAAAATTCTCAACATACGAACGCAATGATAGAATACAAAAGGGTGAAAACAGGGCAAACAGGTCGTATTCCCGTTTTCTGTACGGACGCACGTTTCTGTTTGTGTGTTCAGAGAAGACAATTTAGCGTAAGCACACAAAATATTCTCGCTTTTTGTGAGTTAAGGCATTCATCGCTTTTTATCTCTTACGCTTTTTGAAAACTGTTTTGCAGCGAGCACATAATTCTTTTTTCCTTTTATATTCCTTTGATATTTTTGCCATGTAATTTTTACACCGTCACATATCATAGTTCTGTAGAATCGCCAAAGAAAAATCAATTTTCTCAACACATTCCAGGCAAAACGGAGAAGATGAAGAAGAAGTGAAAAAAGGTAGCTTCGTTTTATGCGTGAATGCGGTGTTCATAAATGGGTTTTAGTTCGTTCAAATGATCAAATTAAGTAAAACTGCGGATTCTTGTGCCGCGCATTTATTTATATATATTGTTGCCTTTCCGTAGCTTGTAATAAACATCTCGCATTTGTACTGTTTTGCTCAACGTCAGGCTGTTGTTGCTGTTTTGTGTACGTATCGAAAAAGATATGGTTTGTTTCTTCCATGCCGTTTTACGGCTTTTTCATGCGCTTTCATGGCTTTCGCTTCTTTTTCGAGCGGAATACTCTCGTTCTATTCTCCAGGAATATCGAAGGAAATTTACTGTTTCACTCGAATGGAACGCAGTAAGCAATAAAAATACAAAATATCGTCCGCACTTTTCTCGCTGCCAGTCTTTACTATCTCCGCGTAACTCGGTTCGTTCACTTATTCATCTCTCTTTTTGCTCGGCTCTCGTGAGAGCATAAATTGAATGCTTTTGGAAAACAGTCGATGTCTGTATGGTTTATGTGCTCTTATACGTTTACAAAGTCGTCAGTCTCAAAATGCATGCAATAAAATGTACACAAAACGCTAAAACTGGAAAAAATAACCTGAAAGGAAACTGAAATCGAAAAACGACTCGATGACGCGAATACAAATATGTCTACAGACACTGACTACTATCCGTGTGTGTTTATGTATGTGTGTGCTGCGAAAACCAAAAGAATATTTGACTGATTCTTTGTGCACAGTGTGTAAGTCAACAGTATAAATGCTATATGAATGCCTGAGAATAATAACGACTCAAATCTTTCCAACATGGAAGTCTGAAGCGTAGAAAAAATACACGCATTACTCAAACTGAGAATAAAACTTTTCATTATCACAACTGAAAAAAAAAATTCACAAGAATGAAACATCCTAGAAGACCACATGAATATTTTTCAAGTTTCAGTTTTTCGTATTCTATATTTCAGTTCCATTTCAATGTGAATTGAAAACTTTAATACAGAATGCGAAAATCTGAATCTTGAAAAATATTCATGTGGTCTTCTAGGATATTTCATTCTTGTGAATTTTTTTTTTCAGTTGTGATAATGAAAAGTTTTATTCTCAGTTTCAGTAATGCGTGTATTTTTTCTACGCTTCAGACTTCCATGTTGGAAAGATTTAAGTCGTTATTTTTCTCAGGCATTCATATGATATTTTACGAAGAAAATTTGAGAGAGTGCTTCAGAATCTATCCTGCGTGATCATGTGAATAAGTGCTCTGTATGACTGTATGCATTTGTAAGCAATCGAATGAGTGCGATGCAGAATGTGGGTTTGCCGAAATCAGGGTCTGTTTCTACGTGATCGTGCTCACTGTCTCCGATTTCAAAGGAATACCAATTCTCAATTTATATTTCAATTTCGCTTTCAACCTCTCAGTAATCTGCTCATGCCCACAATTTTTTAACTTTATATTTCGAGTCACTGAAATTTTCAATTGGTTTCAATTTTCATACGATTTACCTTTCCATTTCATAATAACTTCCATCGACTGTCTCTCAATCACAATTCACTTACTTTGAACTGAATATACAGTAAAAAATTCCAGGATGCTCAAAGCAGTCAGACATTACAATACAAGGTAACACTCGCTGATAACTTACTTTTATTACGACGGCTGCTGATGACATTTTCAAATAAAACATTTTTTTAAGCCAATTCCGACTACGAATTGCATTTGAAGGTTTACAAAACCAATAATATAGCCATAAGCTGATCATGGTTTTCACAAGGTTTCAGGAACATGTTATTCGCTTTACGATAACGTGCTCTTGCTCACATTTTTGCTATTTTTTGTTGTCGCAAACAATACATCAAATGAAATCCATATAATTTTTATTTTTATTGTATTGAAAATATCATGATTCCCGAGAACTGTTTATTGTTTAACTCGTTTTTCACATGTATTTCATATTCATAATAACAAACAAAGGGAAATAGCAGCAAATTGTGTCGTCCGAATGATATATTGCAATGTGCTTTTGCAAGGAATCTTTTCTATTTTAATTTATTATCTCCGATGAAATGGAATAGAAAAAAATCGTAGAAATGAACGGAAATAGTAAAGGGAAGCAAAAGCAAATTTGCATCGTTGCATTGACATTCAAGACTGTCGTCGACAGCATCTGATCACATCGTTGTTCTGTAAAAATTTCAGAAGCTGGGAAAACGAAAGTTCGAAAAATAATACTGAATAACACGATTCGCTTGATAATTCATCGAATTTTTATCTTCGAAATATACCCCGAAAGAGAGAGAGAGAGAGAGAGAGAGAGAGAGAGAGAGAGATAGAGAGAGAGAGAGGGAGAGAGTGAATAGTACATGAACTTGCTTGAAATATATGCAGAAACGTGAAAAGAAATTTACAACGTTGAAATGCACATTTTACATGAACTCACACACACTGACCCAACATCGAATCACATAATGAATGTGCAAAACGATATGTTGCGAACAGGATTTTGGTTGTAACTGTTCCATTTTGGTGAATAGCCTTTTGACCAGCTATAGCGGCTAAAATGATAGCATAATTGAAAGCATGAACAAAACATTTATTGCGCAAAAGATAGACATGAATTGTAGCTGTTGTTGTCCAAATCTTCCGGTTTTTTTTGTCTTCGAATTTTTTTTTACATTAAACGGCACAGGCTAAAGCAAAGCGACACAATTGATTTAGCAACAGCCCGCTTTGGCACCGAACGAAACTCTCTGGCGTACAGCACACGATATATCTCTCCCCCACCATTGTACTGTGTGCTTTGTTCGAGCGAATTGATGTCCAAATACTTGGTCTAACGCAACATATTTTGTATTTTATATGGTTCACAATTCCTCTCCGTCATTGCGATGGAATTCATTTTGAAGTACATTTTGTGAAATGAGTTTTCTTTTCATTTGCTACAACGGCCCATGTCAGTGTACACAAAAGAGCCATAAATGAAGTAGCAACAGATATTTTAGCTTCAATAAAATGCGGCAGCAAAGAAACTGAATGGAAAAAAGCCATCCAAACCAAACGAATTTTCTAATTTCAATTTCATTCGCACGCAACATGAGGTTAATAATCCATGTGTGCTTTCTGCGTGTATACCGACTGCTAACATTGTCTGGAAAAGGAGGCAGCCGAGTTCGGAACGAGCGATGGAGATGAATGTGTTGAAGAAAATTTAACCAAAAACCACATCAACATAAGGCAACTGACGTTCAGATGCATGTTTTTCAGTTTATAGGGCACGCAAAAACAACAGAATCAACAGAAACGCAACAGCAGTATTACTATTATTGTTATTATTTTATGTGCCTTATGCGCGGTGGTGAATCAACGAAAAGTGAAAGAACAGATGATTGTTTCACATGTTAATGTTTTTTTGAGTATATGATGCGATTCAATCTCTCTCTCTCGCCATACTCTGTGTATTATTTGCGATATGCTCGTTTCCATGCGGGAATGAGATGGTCATGTATGTTCTGCAACGTTTGCAGGTAGATTTTGAAATTGAAAGAAGAATGAATAATAAAAATAAGTGAAGGGAAAATGAAACCTCATATATCAATAAATATGGAAAGAGATGGATGAAACAGGACGGAAAAGCGACGAAATAGCGAACACGAAAATGAATGAGAAGAGAGAGAGAGAGAAAGTAAAAAAAGAAAAAATAAGCGATGGAATATGTTTTTTGATGCAGTTGAGAACTTGAAAACACAAACTAAATGGAATAAGGAAAGCGACTACAGAACGCTCACGCTCACATAAATAGTTCAAAACGAAATGAAAAAGAATATAAAAAGAACGTTTTCCCCAAGCAAAAGTACATTCGCATTTGGTGCACAGCGGTTGGGCAAGCGAAAGGGGGCACCAGAGCCATATGTGTTGCAGTCGTATTACGATTGGAGCGAGTCAAGTCAAAATTGAAACAAAAATTACGAAAGAAAATCTATTTGTGCAAATTCACACACAGACACTAGCACAGACATGCACACACAGCAGACAGTCGCTGAGAAGCGAGGAGCAAATGAACGGAGGAAAATAATCATCATCAAGAACAGCAACAGCAACAACAATAACGCGATGAAAAGCGAAAAAAAGAGTGAAGAAATCGGAATCAACGAAGTAAAAAGAACCACCTTAATACATAATATCTAACCGTAAAAACCTACAAAACACTTGGGCAGAGGCAATGGTAATGGCAGTGGCAGAGAACGAGCTGCAATGCCAGCAAAACACATTCAAACAAATGTATAATGTATATAACTACTAGTACGGAAAATGATAAATCATTCCGGAAAATTGCGAGACCACAAACATGTTTTTATAAATTAGATTTGGCTCGTCAAGATATTCGATTTTATTTCCACCGAGGAGTTTATTTTCCTATTTGCAGTGTTCGTATGGTAGCCCACAATTCTTTTTCGGGTCGAAAGGAATAAAACACGCTCTCTCCTCTCACTTTGTGTGTGTATTTTGGATTTCGGTGGATTTGGCTCGCACCGTCGTCATTTGGTCTCTATTACAATCCAACTGCTGATCGTGGTGCGTTCATTTCATTTAACATTTCGGTGTTCTTGCCGCATACGGGAATTTAGCGTATTACCATAATTCAATATTAAGAAAACAATTGAGCTATTTGGTTTTCGGATCGTTTTTCGCTTTTCTTTTGTTTCTTCTTTCTTTCCCCTGGCCTCGTTTGCTGTATGCGTATGGATGCGTCAAATCGATGCCCATAGGGAACGATATTTATTGTATTCAATTCGACTGACATGAACGACAACAGTTTGATTTGCTCTTCAAGCGGCTTTCTTCGCTCGATTTTTTCTACTTTTCTCACTTTCTCTCTCTCTCTCTCTGTCTCACTTTGTGAAGGAATAAGTCTATATTTACATTAGTCATAAAAACAAAAAGGAATACTACATGGCAAAGAAACAGATGAAACTGCTTCTGCGATCCGGTTGCTTGGAGCTTTGTAACGACTACTCCTTCAGCTTCGAGAGAGGAAGAGAGAGAAAGAGAGAGAGAGAGAGAGAGAGAGGGTGAGAAAGAGTGAGGAAAGAAAAAAAAACCAACGAAATGGCATCGTTCTGCTGAAATAAATGCTAACGTATGAAATTGGATTGTATTTTAAACATACTTTGGATGCGAGATGATGAGTGCTGGTTCCGGTGCTGGTGCTGGTGTTTCTGATGTTGCTGATGCGGATGCTGATGGTGGTGATGGTTCTCTGCATCAGATGCCAACACCGATACGAAAAGATTTGTGAGAACATTCAATTCGAACGATAAAAAGAAACTTAAATGCCGAAAATGAAGAAAAACAAAGGCACGCTTCAGTCGAACAGCCATCCATCCATCCAATACGGCAATGCATACCATTTACCAGGTGTATTTGCCGTAATTTATTTTATAAATGTTATGTTATTTACGTTTCACAGAAAAAAGCATCTGTTTAAATAAAGTACTGTTCGTTATCTGCATCTTTTTCGGTCTGCAACATCAACATCAACAGTAACAGCAACAGCAAGCAGAGTAAAAACAACACATATACATCGTGTTCGACTGCGTCATGCCATACCATACCACACCCAAGAATTCGCGAATTCAATGCTCTCTGGTTCGCTTCTTCAAATCGAATGGATGCGTTGTTCTGATTGTATCTAGAGACTGTTTTCATTTTCACTCCGATTCAATAATGATATTCGTACTATTTGCCAAAAATCTTTGCAATAAAAAACAGTGTCGTACAATCTTTTGTGATTTTATATCATGATTTGACTTACGTACTGCCAGGTTGATATTTATGAAAGGAATTTCCATTTTTTGATTCTCGTTCCACTCAAAGTCACTATCTACCTCGCTCTCTCTTTTCCTCTCTGAGCGCGCTTTCTCTATCTTCATTGTTTCCATCCCACGCGCGCCTTTCTTTCACTACCCAACACTTATACAGATTAATCTTTTTTAAAATATGTTAATTGCGATTATTTGTCTTCTCTTGTGCGCAAGCATGCAAATGAGAGCGAAAGATGGTGTAGACAAGCGCTTGGCGTTTTCTTCATGCCAATTGTTCGAGTGGATTTAACGATGTCTTTGTGTGAGTCTGCATGCTCTTGTGCCCGTGTGTCGGGCTTGATGTTTTCCATGATTCGTATGGATTTCATCACACACACACACACACACCAAACCTAAAGACAATTTCGAGCGCAATATGCTAAGTAAAGGTTCATACTAATTAAATTTTTGTGTGAGCATTGTTTTTAATAGGTCTTTGCGTTTTTCATCGCCCGTTTTTGTTGTCACATTTTCATTGTGGTAGCCTTTGCCGCGTTTGTGAGCACATTTAGCTTATCATGTTAAACACGAGCTGGAACAAAACAGAAGAGTGAACAACGAACAGAAATAATAAAAAGTGAAAGCAAAAGTGGGAATATCTTGAAGAATGAACCACGACGGAACAATCTCAATGCTCAATGCTCAATGCGATTCAGCCTTGACTCAGCTCAACTCAACTCAGAATAAGGCGCACACATACCAAGTGTCTGGAAAATTAAAAGCTTTTGAATTTCTGATTTTGTCGATTTGCTTTTTATTCAGCACAGAACAGAGATTTTCGGTGAACATCGTTGCCTGACTTCTCTCTCCCTCTCTCTCCCCGAAATTGTACTGTAATTGGAATTTACCGCAAAATAAACGCTATTCTCGTATATATACGCGTGCATTAAATTTACATATTTAACGCCGTTGCCGTTGCTCTCAACATGGAAATTAAAGAAAATGCCAAATTCAAAAATGTGGGATGTTAAAGGCAAATAAAATTACAGTCGAACGGAGCAACCAGCAGTGAGCGGTGTGGCGAGCGAGCGCACAAATACACACAGAAAAAAAGAAATAATTACAATGCCTCAAAAACCGGTAATGAATTTGCTATACTTCAGCACAGCCACGGCGGCGGGGACGACGACGACACACAGTTTCACAACACAAGATGACTTGTATTCCACTTGAATATGTCTGATTTGAAATGTTACGATGCCCATCCCTCCAACGCTCGATGATGATCGAATCAAAGCAAACGCAATTGAGTTTTACAAGCAAAACATGTCAAGCGACACGTACACTCTTCAATGCACACAATCCAATGTCGTGAGTAAGCCCATTCTCTCATACCGTTCTGGCGTCGTCGACGTCGACGCGCGGTTTTCATCAACCAAAATTAAATTTGACCATTCGAAACGAATTGAGCGTGTTTATGCCATCGTTGTCGTAGTCACAGTCATGGTCGTGGCACCGATGTTGCCTATGAGTTTTGGTGCGTTCATAGAACATTTTATGGATCAAATATTTGCATAATTTGAACTATCAAGCACCCTATTGAATGTGTGCATACACAAATAGCAAATGTGAAAAGATCGACGCGTGCTTTTTCTGTCTATTTCTCTCTATCTCCCTGTGAAATGCTAATTTTGAGCGCGGGCACATTCAAAATTTATTAAACAATTAATTTAAAAGTAAATTAATTAAAAATATGGTGAAGGTGACGCGCTACAAAAACATATTAGATCGACACTTCATTTGCATCTCTCACCTACGCTTCTATTAAAGCTATTCGTTTCGCGTTTTTGTGGATTCGCACGCGTCTTATCAAAGACGCATATGTATGAGTCGCATATTGCTCTGCCTCAGCAGCACCAGGGATTTGAGGGTTCCATCATCCATTTCCCAATGCTCGAGGATAAGGTTATAGTGATAACACCTGAGACAACAATAATTGTAATTTTGTCGTGTGTAGAGCTCGCCTCTCAGTTAAAATCTCATTGGAATACATTAGCATTTATGGAATGAGCTTCCGTAAAACGATTTGACGGCCATTGCCTCAACGCAAATTTCAGGCTTCGCAAAGTTTTGAGACTGCCCCATACTTTTTTGAAGAGTTTTTTTTTCTTCTGTTTTCAACGGCGAAAAATGGAAATCAAGTTGTAAATTGTTGCAATTTTTTGTAGTGCCACAACTAGAAGATTCAGTGTGAGTCGAATTCAGCGTTTCTCTCGAATTTATCTAATTTTACACCTTGTGATTAACTAATATATAATACGATAAAGTTTTAGTGCTGGCATAAGCACGTAATTCGAGTGTTTTTCACATCGAAATGAAAATGGCACACTTCACGGTGAACAAGCGACAAGCGCGCGCCAGTTTTCTCTCATCTGCTGCACGGCATGATGTTCGACAGAAAATGATAACGCGACGATGAACAGCGATGGCAACAGCACCATGCACCAACAACAACAACAGCAATGAGGAAAAATGAAAACAGAATGACATAAATCTATTACCGATCCGTAAAAAAGTCGTTTGATAGTGTTGACGATGAGAATAAGTACTATAAAATCAGCAGCAACAACAATCATTGAGACGACATTTACTCTTGATCTGAAAAAGCTTTTTTCTGCAATGCCATTCAATTCTATCTTTCATTTGGTCTTCCCTTTTTCTCCAGCTACACCGTTTGCCATCGAATGCTTCCATCGCACATACATCGAAAAGTCATTTGACGTCGTAAAATCTATACACACGGATGCGATTTTCTGGTGCCAAATTGAAAAAGCAGCAATGAAAATGGGGAGTAAAAATTCAGCATAATCCCGCAACTGAATGCAACAACAAATATAATAATAATGTGGAGCAAAGTCGTAAAAAAATGTCTTTCGATTTTGTTTGTGAAAATGAATATGACACTCGATATTCCATCCTTCGTATATAGCGAACATATCAAAATCAATGTACACATCGCCGCCATCGTCGACTATTGGGCTTAAGTGTGCGTGTCTGTACACGATGCTACGGCTAATGATAAAATATACACCGAAATATATAGATCAATTGCTATGCACATTGAGCGTTTGCTATGAATGCGAGTTAGTGAACGAGTGAGATAGAACGAAAACCTCGTGAAATAAAAATAAAATAGAAAAAATGCCAAAAACACCTCAATATTATGTTTGTGAGCATGTGTGTTGGTTTGTGCGACTAAGTGCCTAAGCACGAATCTAGCTTATGTTTTCGTTTGCCTTTGCTTTTGTCGCAATCGTCTCACGGATAAATCTCGTGTTGAGTGCTTGATTCCCATTTTTGGCATCAGTTTTTAACTGAGTGAAGAGTAGTATACACACACCCATACTCACACGCGCGCTGAAGAGTGATTGAGTGAGCCGGGCTCAGCACGTGTGTGGGAACGAAGCCCGTTACCACCAAACCATCATCATACCATCGTTATTTTAGTCCCGTGCAAGTAAAATATAAATTTTGTGAAACTGTTTTCACATCACGTATTATTTGGCATTTTTGTATTGCGCTCAGGCGACGCGTGGAATCCAGTTGAGCACCGTTCAATCGATTTCATCTTCTTTATTTCCTCCGTCGCTGTTCGTTCACATTTCAGTTTACTTCTTACTGCTTCGAATGCGCGCAGTTAAATTGGGTTTCGGCAAAGATTCACTGCCTGTCTATTTGCCAGCTCTGCCAATTCGAGAATGAAAAAACCAACAATGTCGTTTGCCAGGCACAGTGTCTACGCCTTTATCAAAATACAATACACACATTGCTCGTGCCGCTTATGCTGTCTGTTAGTGGATAGCTTGGTGCACACTATGGCCTATCATGTTCACCAGTTGTTGGCGGCTGAATTCGCCTTTATCTATCAGCGAAAAAGAAATAAAGATGACAATGTTATGTTTAAACCTTACACCCTTAGGATTCCAATAAATATCTTCGTGCGCTACGTCGATGGTTATTTTATTTTTATTCGTTATTCCCTTTTGTTTTTCATTTCCTCATCCGATATGTATTGCGTTTGAATAGAAAGCATCCGATACTTTATATTGATGGAACGAGGCGCGCCATCGATATGAAAATGAGAATATACTGGCAAAAGACAATGCTAGTAAATTTCAGCACACACACCCACCCGTCCAGCCACCGAAGGACGAGAAATGAAAAAAAGGAATATTACCGAAAAATAATGCGTTGGATATAGTTTTCTAAGCTTTCAGTCATAAAAACGTTATTGTAACCGCGCGCGCGAACTCGGCACAGTGAATGGGCATAAAAAAGCCAATGCGACAACAAAACACAATCGAATACCAAACGATGATGATGGCAGTGGTGGTATGTTGGTTGATTGCTCGAAGGCAACATTCAACTTTTGCAAACAAGTTGCAAGGAACACACCCGCACTCGCCCAGAGAAAGAGAGAGAGAGAGAGAGAGAGAGAGAGAGAGAGAGAGAGAGAGAGATAGAAAGATAAAGAGAGACAGAGAGAGTGAAAAAAGAGAGATAGAAAGAGAGAGCAAGTGACAGAGGCAAAGAAAGGTCACATAAAAGTACAAAGTAAAAAGCCATCCAATGTTTTATTTGAATACCAAATGTCAAATGGTTAAAATAGTAACAATTTTTTAATATCAACGTGAACTCAAACGTCATCATCACATCTCAACCGATGCGCACCGCAGTCCCCATCATAAACAGCACACGCATATTCGAAACATATTCGCATACCGCAGAATATGTCATCAGGTAGTTGTTGCGAGCAGCATGTATTTTTATTGAATTTGGAACGAATGTAAGCATGAGTTGCATAAACACAGCAGCACCAACTGTTCCAGAATACACCAGCTCGAATATTCAGCTGAACCAGCACATACTATCACTCCAAATTCATCGCACTGAATTACAATCGCATGAACATAATACAATTTAAATTTTTATTTCCTCGTTCGTCCGCATTTGTTTGTGTGTACTTGCGAGTGTGTGTCTATTGTTTTTTCTTTACTGTCATCGTGAATGCTGTTGTTTTTGTCTCAATGCACGCGAAGGGTGAATTTTTCAAACGGTTGAAGTGAATGCGGGCATGAGTGTGCTTGTCTTCCACAAAATCAATGTTTACAAATAAAAAATTTAGGTTCATTTTCTGCGTGACAGAGTCGCGCAAATTTTCTACTATTTTTTCTGTCATTCATTACTCCACATCTCTTTCGCATTTTTTTTTTATTTCTTTTTACGCCTAAAACATTTATTAGGCTCGCTGCTGATCCGATCGGGTTTTTTCTGAATGCACATTACTTTTTCGAGAGTTGCGACTAAATTTGGCTGTTCGAGTCGCTGGCCCTTGTTGTTGTTTTTGTTGTTGTTATTTTTTATCATATTCGCGCTTTGTGCTTTGCCACGGTTGCTTTTTATGTGTGGATAAGAGTTTCGTTGATTTTTTGCCTACTGGCTCATTTGACTCAAACCGTATTTCCATTATCACGCGCACGCCCATTTTCTTTTCTCTTCATTTTATTTGATGGTGTGTATTTTGTGTTGTGTTATTCGATTCACTTCGATGGTAAAATATTTGGTGTATATTTGTTGGTTCCCTTTGGTATTATTATTGGTTCACTCTTATGAGAAAAAGCCATTTTTATGTCTACAGAACATTTGTTAAAATATAATAAAGTAATGTTTACATTAGGGTGTAGCACCGTTTCATAAATTGCAATAAATATGGCGCGCAGTTTTCATTCGTTTCGTTTTTTTTCGCATCCTTTATATATAATAAATGTAAGCATGTATTGGTTATATACCAAAATACATTATGTTCAATTCAAGTGAATGGATTCGGGCCTCGGTTTGGGCCGTTCGGTATCTGTTTTTTAGATTCGATCCGTAATCATTTTGTTACAAGCAATACATCTGACAGAATTCAAAGCCATATCCTTTGTAGAAATGGGAATGCCCGGATTTAGCTGACCACTTTTTCTCGCTCGCTATCGCTCTCTCTCCGCATTGTTTTGTTGGGTGTTTGGTTTTTTTGTTTGTTGTTTATGGGAACGGATTTATTTATTCGCTGATGCCCAACATCTTCGGGCATATGATTTATTAGCTTTTGCTCAAATGCACGTACACAAATTGGAAGATTGCGTGGAAAAAATACCGAGAACGGATCAATCAGAACGCAATGAATTGCGAATATTTGGCATGTTTTTTTTTGCGGTAGATTCCCAATTTACACGTGTTTCGATGAACCACAAAGTTTGTTCGTAGACACACGTACCCGCACACGCGTACAACAAAACAAAACCGGCCCACATTGCTCAATGTACAATGTGAGATATTGTTGTGATGAGATCAGGTACTCTCAATTTGCATCATCAAATTTATTACTTAGAATGCCTTTTTCATTATGCCGTAGAGAAATTGAGAAGAAAGATTCTTCTTAAGAAGATAGACCCGTATCACCAATGGTGCTCTCATACACTGAATAAATGATGCTCAGTATAATGAATATTTTCTGAGAATTTCGGTATTTTCGTAATGCAATATGAACTCTGGAACTGCAACGACGTGTTGTGGTCAAAATGACCGACATTGAAATGCAGCACCGCAATGAATAGCTGCCAGCATATTGACGAATTGAATAAAATAAATGATATTATCTGCATGAATCAAGCGAACTATCCCTTTGGCCTTCTTCTTTCTAGCTTCCTACTGCTTCTCTTGCTATTCGCACACCATTCCATTCTCGGTTGCATTTGTATTTAACAACTATTCTGGAATGAATAGTTCGAATGCTACTCTCAGCACTTGGACTATTTGTTACGTATTTTGTATGTTGTCGTCTTCATGGAATTTATTGCAACAAAATGTTTGCAATTAAAATTCTATGAAAATTGAATAAAAGCTCGTTCACTGAGAGCAGATTCAATAAATTTAGGTGCATCTGGAAACTGTTCCGGAAACTATAATGTTTTTAACATACTGAACAACAGCAACAAACTATGTCATATTCTCCGATGCACTTCCGAAACTAATTTGATTCGATCTTTCGCAAATAAATACAAAAACATAGTCTCTTTTTGATAGAAATCGCGATAGTTACTTACCTGCTTGATAAATTAATTTCTACGCGGATATTTTATTAAACATTAATTGATTTATGTTGAAAAATTAAGCCGAATTCAATATTTTCTGTATGATAATAAATTAATAACGTAAATCAATTTAATGGAATTATTATATTAATTACTAATTACTTTTTTTCGACGGTATTGAATTGATTGAATTCGTGAAACCGGGAAGAATTGTGCGCGTTAAAAGTTGGTAGCCCAATATCGACTAAAAAAGCTTGCTACAAAAATTCGATGGGAGAATGATGTACGGGCTATATAGCATATCCATCGATAATTCTGTATGTCATGTCAATGGATGTTACTTTGAACAATTATTGAACATCACATGCTATTCACACTCTTCCAGTGCTCCATTTGTCTCGTTCTTTCACCTTTTCTCTCTCCCGGTCTCGCTGCTCTCACTCTCACGCTATACGAAATAGACTTTTACTTTTTGTCTTCGTTTGCAATACACGTGTTGTGTTGATTCCGTGGAACAGCGAATGATTGATAATAGTGACTTTGCTTCCTTTAATCAATACACTTTTTTCATCACACACACACACATTATATCCAATTCGATGAGTGAAATTGATTCGAATATTTTTGTAATTTGGCTCATAGTATTCTATTTCCCAATCCATGTCGACGTATCAACAGAACACAATTTCATGTTCAGTTTTATTCATGTTTGGCGCTTTTCCGAATATTTTGAAAAACATAGTTAAAAGATAGAAAGTATATAAAAAAGGTAGTTCAAATGCGATATGTTTTAGTCCGAAAACTTGCTAGCGTAGCGATGATATGTAGCCGAACAAAAAATATTGGAAAGAAGATAAATTAAATTGTTGGAATACTATTCTTTTCACTCTATGAAATGTTCAGAAAACATCGTTTACTAATACTTTTGCTAATTAATAGTATTCTCTGGTCTGGCATGATATTTATTTTCATGAGGTTCTGGGTTGAATCCGGGAACTATAGTAATTAAATGTTGTAGTGGATAGTCCGCATAAGAGCTTTTTGGCAATTATTGAGAAATTACATTGTATATTTTGCAAGCAATCATGATATTGTAAATGCGAGTCTATTGAATGAAAACGAGTAAACGTTGTTGTTATAGTTATGTTTATAAAAAAAAATAACCAACAGAACTAGCCATGTGTGTGTGCGCATCTTTCTTTCTTCCACAATGCAACGTTCAGTTCAGCGTGTAAATGCAAGCATACATCAATAAACTTTTGCACATAACATTCAGTAGATGAATGCAAACCTGAGCTCACCTTCGTTTCCCGACATCGTCTGGCATTTGCACACTCTTGCTAAGCCTTTTCGCTCTTTCGCCGGCACTCGTAAATTATTAGACTCATCAAATAAAACTAGAACGATGAGAAAAAGATGTAAAAAATTACCCATAACAAGTTAAGTACTTTATGTAATTCAATTATCCGTACTGTATATGAATTATAAGTTTATTTCATTAAAATGGGACCATGAAATACCAATGGGACACGAATGAACGAACAGAATGCGAATAAAAAGTGCAAATGCAAAAACAGAAGAAAAAAATTGACTATCGAAAAGCCGTTGCAAAACAATTGAGAGCGAGAACTAGAACGAGAGGGAGTGCTTTTTCTACATAATTTGAGCTGCGATAAATTGCTTTTGCACTTGCCCTGACAAAACTTTCGCTAATACTTGTACTTTATAACAAAACAGGAAATTGGGACACCGCTGTCGACAACAAAACCTAACAAATTAAAATTCTTCGATTCAATTAATAAAGTAAATTCAATTAATTTTCTTTTTTCCCGTTCGTATCGTAATCGGCATCGGCACATTGGTACAACATTGCGAAATAATATGTACCTATGGAAATGGTGGGGGAATAGGCGATAGTGGCGGGCGGCCGACGGCGAATGGATGATGTGCGCGTAAAAGTGTGGCGGAAAGATCAGACCCATTCCCGAAGCAATGAGGGGAGATGGATAGCGCATTTGCTGCAATGGATGGGGAAGGGGACGCACAGAGAGCGAGTAATGTCAACGGTGCAAATGAAGCGTGAAAATGAAAACTATGATTGTAATATGAAGAAAAGATTTATTGATTTAATTCGCATCTTTCGCTTCGATAAATCTACAAAAGCTTCCGATCACAAACAAAACACACACATAGATACATGGATGGTTGTGTGAGGCACAAGAAACCGTGTACGATTGCAAACCAAACAGCACGGATGCTGTTTGAAAATGGTAAAGAGAAGGAGGGAATGAATGAAAAATACGAAAAACACACCGAAATCGACATCGGTGAACAGATGAACAATTGTGTCTACAGCATAAAATATAAAATGAATGTAAAAGCGAGGGCAAGGCAAGCAAATGAACGAATGAGCAATGACAAAAAGACGAACAACAAAAACAACAAAAAACGGGCATTCGAAACGAAAGATTAATTGGATTTGTTTTGCGAAGACAAAGGCGCTATTTGTGCTCGCATTTACTTAAATCGATCTGTATTATATTCGCTCGTATGTGTGCAAGTGTGTATCGGTCTGTTGACACTATTCGGGGAAATTATCTTTCTGTCGCTTTGCTTTATTCACCGTGCCGCGGCATTCGTTATGTCGCCAATGCTGCCACTTCTACAACTGCTACCATTGCTGCCACTGCTGCTGACTATTGTTTAAATTGCTGCCGGAGCTGCTGCTACAAAGTTTACTATGTGTTCAAGCACTCGCTGTGTCGAGGAAAGCGAAAATCGCATCTATCTCTCGTTTTCTCCCCATTTACATTTCTTCTTCATCTCTTCAAACATAGGAATTGTACAAGTGTAAGTACATAAAAACGTCGACTAATATTGAGTCTTGAATCAGATAATCAAATGGTTTTTATCTCCATTTATTTTATTTCTTCCGATTTTGCCGTTCGTCTGAGCCAAGAGTTGTGTTCGCATGTCCGAGAGAAAGAGAAAATCGGTGTTCGTTGCGTGCTTCTTTGCTTGCACCTAGATTTGTTCCAATATTTTATATTTTCGGCCGTTGCTTGATACTTGCACAACATTGTTGTTGTGAAGCTGTTATCAGTAAGTGGCTATTTCGCATTACTTATTATCGTTATTTCTGTGCTTGAGGAGATGGGCGCTGTCTGTCGGTGTGAGTGAATTGAGCGGATGCTTGCGAGTAATGATGTGAAGAAGAGGGCATCATCGAAATACAATATACACACCGAGAGGGAGAGAGAGAGTGCACGTATCGGATATTCGAATGGATCAATTGCTTATTTCAAAAGAGAATCACAACAGGCGCATCTGTTTGTTTATTTTCATTCGGTGAAATCTCCACTTTCAGTTCGTAATGAAACGAAATGTTCAGAGTTGATTCGAATTGAGTGTATTACTTTGAGGTGCATGGATTAGGATAGAAACATTTTGTGACGAAGAGCGCTACAGATATCTGTTGACTTTAGTCTTATTCCGATTACTTTTCATTCTGCTCGCTTTAGCTTTTCCATTGACATCGCACCATTTCATTTCATTTCAAACAAATCACTCTTACGGATAAGACAACCGAATGAATGGTCAAAACGATATCCCTGTTTCGCACAATGTTTCAAATTGAACTGAATCGAATTGGTGCTTCTGCCTCCACCAACACTATCACCACTATCACTGCCCGACACGGCTCGCTCTACGGGGCAAATCACTAATAGTGATCGGTAGGACGAAAAAGGATATAATATATTCCAATCGTCAGCAATAGCAAAGCACCGAAAGTAATACCGGCAAATTGTTCGTCTCTCGCACTCATTGCTTTCCTCATATTACGAATTTCTTGCTGCTTCAGAAAGAGTTGAGTTCAATTATCTTTAACACAAATAGCTCACTCTGAAGCAGAGCGAAACCCAAAGAATAGCGACAAGGAATAAGTGTAAGAAAGATACAATATGCCGCTATTAGTTTTGGAGCGTCGCTATCACTTACTCTAATAGAATTCATTATTCGCTATTTCTTTCTAACTTAACTATATTAGTGTGGAGCCACGGGGCAGCTCACCTACTCTCGCAGACAACAAATAATGGTGGTGGGTGTAAAAATTTCCTGATATGCGAAGTGTGAATAATTTAAAATGGACGATTTTCTGGTATCGCCTTTAGTGAAGTGTTGACCATTTATCTCATTCATTGCGAAGAGAACTAAAATTCGAAAGACGTTCTCGATCCGACGACCACATTTTTGTAGTGATTCAGCTCGACTCGACACAGAACAGCTCAACTAAAAATAATGGAGCCTCCTCAAAACGAAATTGAAACCAAGAGTGAGTGAATGAATGAACAACCCATTGAATGAAGAATCCTGAATCCAAATTTCGACCATGTGTTTCGTTTGTGCTCACATTCTGTTTTATCTGCTATAAATATTAACCAAAACTACTCAATAACATGGGATTTATTTCCGTTTCAGTTGCTTCATTATACATTTGGCTTTGGCCTGATTTAGTGTGTTGTTCTTGGTATTTTGCGGGAATTCAACACATTCAATGAAATGGGTTCATTCTCAATCTTCTCGACCACCACGAATGCTAACTGAACAGTGGATAGAGACTACTTTCTGGCTCTTAACTTGGTGATAGTGTCATTGTCAGTATTTTGGAAGTGGTCGATTGAGAGTGGGTGAACCAACCAACCAACCGATCACTGCCCCTTTACTCAATTCCACTCATATCATGCAATGCAATGCCATTGCCATTGCTTTGTTGTGCCGCGCGTCGCGCGTCCTCATTTTGTGCCACTCCAAACACATTTGCACACAGAATAAAAACAAAAATAGAACTCAACAAAGTTTGTGCTTTTGTTCTTCGAAGGATTTCCAATCGAAATGGATACAAGCAAAGCGATGAGAAAAAATCGAAGCAGAGAAATGGCAGGCAAAAGAAGTGACGGAATGAGAAAAGAGCATAGTTCGTAATGGTGTGGCAAAGATGGAAAGGGAAAAAACAAAAGGGCCAAACAGCGAAACAAAATAAAAGTTTCGTTGTGTTTCGAACGTGGATGTCGTATGTTTTTGCCCCGAATCGAATTTTCTTCGGGGCAATGGAACGGATCAGAGCCGAAAACGGAAGGAGGAGTAACGCAATTGGATTGTATGTTTTCAATACTAAATAGAAAACTTCTGTTTGTATTCTGTGTGCGTCGCCATTCGAAGGAATTGTGGTGTAATATATTGAATTCGTTGTGATTTCATTATCGAAAACACAAAAACTTATACACTGTGTTTCTTCTCCGTATTGTAATGGTGTTGACGCATCCAAGTTGTTCATACGAAGCAAACAACAACACCACCAACAACAATAAACCCGGACTGAGATCGAAAATATTTAAACGGCAGCAAAGAGAAAGGATGAAGAGCAAAAGCAATAGTAGCAATACTAATAATAATAACAGTAATAATTGAAACACTTTTCTTGAGACGACACTTTGTATGCTTGCTGTGTGCGTGTGTGTGTGTGCGCGCGAGTTAGTGAGAGAGCGGCAGATAGATTGTATGGGAACATGGCGGATGTGCGGATGGCATATCAATGTTTCAGTCCATGTCCAGTCGAAGTCCATCGTCTTCAATTCGATGCGATCCGATTCGGGGGATAATGGTGAGTAATGTAAACACATGTGAAAATCTTGCATGCACACGAACGACATTAATGTATACAATGAGGCCAATATCTGAGCGCTTCTGTTGCTGATGTTGACGTGCATTGTATTCAGTAAGCAAAGAAATATAGTGTCGATTACGATTTGTTAGTTTCGTGCGTGGGGCAAACGAGAAAAAAAAAAGAGTGCTCACCACCTCACTGTACATTTAGTCGATGTGGAATGGTTAGAAATAAATGTGAAAGTTGTGATTTGCAATGCGAACAAGAACGAACTACAAAGGCGGCTGGCTATGCAATATCGCGCTCACACACAAATATCGATTGTCAGTATCAATAGCATCAATAGAGCAACGATAACGATAAAACGAAAATTCGCACAAAATCTTCACACAAAACTCAGTCAACTGGAAATCATCCGAATGTTAGAAAATCGTTCAGGGTTAAAGATTTATTATTTTTCTATTTGAGCAATTTCATTCTATTTCTTCGATGCTTTCAATCTCGTTTCCATCTCTTTTAGTCTTGCCCAAAAGTCTTCTTGCTGCCTGAACCATGCTTAGTTTGTGTCATACCACTTTTAAGAAGCGACATTCTCGTGGCGATTTTTTTCTTTATTTCTCTATCTCTCTCTTTCTCTTCATCCTTTCGCTTCAATCGTTTCGTATTTCAAACCCGATTTTTTTCTAACGCTTTCACACACACTTTGTCTAGCTGGCTGACTGGCTATATATTTGGATGATATTTTCCGTGTGCTTTTTTTCTCGTATAGTTGACATGTATTAAAAGCAATAATATGGATTTCTGCAACGCATACAAACATGTGAACCATTAGATTAATACGCATAAAGCGCTAGGCTTACAGTTATACCGATTTCATTTTATTTCGATTCATTTTTGCTTCCTTTCGCTCCAGCTCGAATAAATTGTCGTTTTGCTCAAACATAAATTGCTGCTGCTGCTCCTTCTACTGCGACGCGTTCCTATATCACAGATATATGCCTGCATAGATTTAGTTCGAGTTCATGTTAAATAGCATATAAATACGGATCTATCTCATTCTCTATATGAAATATATGGATAAAAACGAGAAAAAGCTCTCGCGAAATGGCAAACAACTTTTCATTTTCATGTGTTGAATTGCTGAATGCTAAATCTCGTCGTGACATATTCGCATATTATAAAGCAGCCAAATCATCGAACAGCAGTCGTTCGCACATGTTGGCCGCCGAAATCGAACGACGAATCTAGTTGACGTCGACATTTTTCCGATTGCCTTTCATTTCTTATGATGATTTCGAATGAAGAAGGCGCTTTCAATTGCAGATTTTCATTCGCTCTTTGTTGTCGTCCATACAGCCTACGCACACTACACATGCAACGGCTATTCTTATGGGAAACGAAGAATGTGCGGCAACACATTTTACGTTCCACGGAGTGTATTTTTTGTTGATCTTGGTGCTTTCTCTCACCCATGCTCTCATTCTGCATCGTTTATATTTCCCTGCATGCACCGTACATGCATTCAGTGTTCCTCAAGTCGTTATATATTTCGATAAGTAAATTCAAAATGGTGACCAGGGGAATGGCGAAAAAAACTTAATGTTATTGAGATGAGTTACTATAACGAATACTAATGTCCAATAATAATCCATGTCCATATTCAAGGCTGCTTACGCCTCTCGCGCAATTTGGTCAATTGGATAGTCCTGAGAAGATCCTACACCACACCCGGACTCGCACACATACACTCACAGACGCATCTGCACACAAAACAAAACTGAATCAAAATGAGATGGTAACAAAAAGCATCGAACATGGAATAGAACAAGAGGCGAAATGACCATAACACACAACGTATAATACGAAATTGTCATCTCCGGCAAAAACCGAGCGAATATAAAACATAAACAAGACGGAACGAACCGAAGAATGTGAGCGCAAAAAATTGAATACAGTGTCAAAAGGACAGAGCGACTTAAACGAAAATCCAAATCATACACTTAGAAAAGTCGAAATGTCATGAAAGTCACACAGATGTATTATGGCCATCGATTATTTACAGTACACAATGGCAATAGTGTTTTCTGTTCATCTTCGTCTTGATTCCATCTTTTTCATCTCCCGTATGGCTACTAGTTTTTTTCTCTTTCAATTTGATGCGGTGCAAGTTTTTCTTGATTTCATTCTGTCAATCTCGCACGATATCCCATGGATGATTTGTCTCGTACGTGCGTGGATGAATGTGACCGTTAGGCTGACCATTTTCCGAAAACATTTCTAGGAACATATTTTTCATGACCTTTCAACAAAATTAACTGTCATGTTCATCGGAAAATCAGTGGGAAAAAAGAAACTATTACGATTTCATACTATTTATATATATGTGATTAATGAATTGGTAACTGCTCACAAAATATCGATTGATTGCTATGCAGTTTTAAATTACTTTGAATTTCATTGAAAGCAGTACCATGCGGTGCAAACCACCAGCATTGAAATAGGCCATTTCAAAAAACCTTCGGTATTATGTCGACAAATTGAGTCGATTTATTTTGTAGAAGTGTGTGCGATTCAGCCTAATAGAATTTTGCCGCCGCCACACTTTCAACAGCAAGTAATATGTGGAAAAGGCCCGAAAAATTGTGGATATAGATGATGTTGATGACACAATGGCACAAACATCAGTCTAAATAGCAAACACTGAGTACATCCAACTCAGGACTGTGTGAAAAGGCACCGCATCGAATCGCACACATAAGGTTGAATGGTGTGGTGATTGCTACTGGTAATGATGATGGGATGTGTTTGTACATTTGGGGATCGTACACGATGACTTCTATTTCGGGTTAACTCGATTTTGTAATACATATGCACATTGACGGCTTTAATCCGAAGGGAAAATATATACAACAACAAATTAAATCAAAATTTACAATTTCGAGATTTGCCGCAAAATGTAATAAATGCGGTGATAATGATATTTTTGTCAAGAGAATTTTTTATAAGTTTGACACTCACACACACCGAAGCCTAAGCCGATCGAAAAGTAAAATGCACGCAGGTTCTAAAATCTAACTTTTCCTTCTTTGGTTTTCTTCAGTGGCTTTCTGCTGTTGCTCATACTTTTCACAATACTCTCTCTCTCTCTCTCTCTCTCTCTCTCTCTCGGTAGCGGAATATTAACAATGACTTCCACGAAGCGAAACCGAATCCATGCATACATTGTTTTGCCGAATGTTCGCAATGCTCATCAAAATTGTTACAACCGAAACACAACATCATATTCATCCCTTATTATGGGAAAACCGTTGTAATGCGTTAGCGAAACAAAAACATAAAATCCAAAGGAAATATCAAGTGAAATGTGATTGTTGATACATGCGTGCTATTTAGGTGCGTGTGCAACGTTGTAACTAAGCTCTCTAAAGCTGACTGCCGTTACCGTTGCGGATTCTGATGCTCGTACAATTATATTAAAGGTCGGTATACCGTAGAAAGTCAGACAGCAACGACTACAGCCGACCAGCTCAACAAACAGGCATCATTGCACAAATGAATTGTGGATACATTTTGCCCAGCAGTGCTACAGTGTGTGTATTGTTATTATTATGAAAAATCGTGTATGAGCGAAAGAAACGGAGAGAGAAAGAGTGAAATAAGTTTGCTCAAAATTCAATAACTCGCTCACTATAGGATCACGACAAACGGAAAATGCTATAATTAGATTCCGCTGGAGGAAACTGCCACGGATATTGAAATGAGTTCGTATGTTTAGACATCTTCGCTTCCTGCTGCCGACTTCCATCGTCACATCGACGTCAATTTCTTTCATCGTCATCATCATTTCTTTCTCTCTCTCTCTCTCTCTCTCTCTCTCTCTCTCTGCGTTGGAATGCTGCTTTTCTTTGATTTTTCCTCGAACAAAACAATCGCAAACTATTTCTGTATAATATAATGATAATGCGATATTGTTCGTTGCCAACTTGAGTTCTTGAATAATATCAAAGAATACTTTGAAAACAAAACAGAATAGCGGAAAAATTTCGGCATAATAAAATCACAAAAAAAAAAAATATTCGCGCACACATACAGAAACAATGCTGAATGCGAACGCAGCACAATGAACTGAGAACAAGCTAAACAAACTCGAACGAACATTAGGAATCTTTGAATTCGCAAGGGGACTATCACTCAAAAGTTATTTTTCACTCAGAGGTTAATATCTGTTCAAATGACAGGCCATTTACACCATAAGTGTCCAATTCATTGGAATATTTCATTGATGGTGTTATCCTGTACCAAATATGTGCGAATATTGTTCAAATTTCTTTTTGACATCTCGTCAAATATCAGCTTCAAGCTTCACTCTAAAAGTCGTGTGAACTTACATAGAATAGCTACCAATCCTAATGTGCACTCAAACATCACTAATACTTTTAAAGCCGATTTGTAGCACGTGCGGTGGAAGTTTATACCACAACTGGAATGGTTTGAATATTTAAATAGGAGTATAAAGATGCTGTCTTTTGAACATATATTCACCACTGTGCATAGAAAATTAGTTGCAAGGGAATTTCAAATTATAGGAGAGGAAGTAATGGCAAAAAGTAATTTCTGGCCAAAGATTACCTTATTTTGACATTTAATTTGGAGAAATTACTTTTTGGCCTGCAATTACTTTTCTATAAAAAATTACTTTTGAGTGATTTCCCCCTTGTGCATTCGTCAAGGCAAACAATAACAAATGTAATTATGATAAAATATTACGGTTGTTACTTAAGATTTGCCAATAAATTCAGAAATCCAGTGCCCTTTCAGTCATTCGATTCGATCTGCTGCTCGAGGAGGAGAATAGTTCTCGGCTAACGCTCAGAAGTGAGAGTTTGCAAGAATAAAGGCGATATTCATTCAACCGAAACAGCTCCCCATTCATGTCATATCGTCCTTTCGAAAACAAATTAAGTTCAAGCAAAATAACAAAGTGATAAATATGGAAGAAAAATGTTATAAAATAAAAATTAAAAATTGAAGAAACATCTGAGTACAGCTCTTACTCAATCTCACTCGCCTTCGCTTATCATTCATTTTGTGTTGCTGTTTTATTCAATTAGGTTCCATCTGTGCGCTATTCCTCCTCCTTCTTCTTCTTCTTCTTCTTCTTCTTCTTCTTCTTCTCTCTCTCTCCCTGATATTCGCGGTGTCTCTCTGTTCTATTGCTTTTCATGTGAAATGGAAAAACAAAGCGGATCTTCTTCTAAAGCATTCAGCATGACGAGGATGTTAATAGAACATAAAGTACTTTGTAAAATTTCTAAAGCGAATCACTCCAATGGAGTGACACATCGCCCAGACATTGAAATTCAGCTGAAATGACAGAAATGAGCTCGCTCTTCTCATACTTTATTGTCCACACTTTTCCGCTGCTTCTGCTGCCGCTGTTGGTGAATTTGATGTTCCTCTTTCCATCAAACAATCAGCAATGGCCCCAAATGTAACCGCGTGCTCTATGCTGAATTAAGAGTAGTCATAAAATTCAAGTTCACACACCGCCACGCCATACTGAACGTGAGTATGGAAGAGAGAGCATCGATCGGGCGAAAAACAGTGAGCACATAACAAAGAAGATTTGATGCGGAACAGTCAAACCAATATTTGTTGTACGCATCGCTTATCTTTTCATCTAACTTGTCTCTCTATCCCTTTTATCTTTTGATGGGTGCTGCTGTTGCTGATGCTGATGAAGCTACTACTGCGACGGCGATTGTAACTGTTCTGTTTCAGTCAGTCAGTCAGTGTTCCGCTTGTTCAATCTTTATAACACATTGATTTGCCTTCCAACCAAATGCTTTTTCGCACCAATGTCAAATATTATGACATACAATGATTACTGTGCGGGTCAAAAAGGATTTGGTACTTTTCTTCTGCTTCGCTTGTTCCGTTGGATTCAATCCAAGCGAGCGCTTACAACGTATATGTGGTTGAATGTTGCACGCAAACAGTGATAGCTTGTTCCAAATTAAAGCATTTTATTTGATTTGAATTAATATTAGCGGTGTACGATACTCTGAAGTGCTTTACTACGTGGATCATTCAAGAACATATTATAGCTATGTGATATGCCTATATATATGCATTCACGAATCACGATTTGTGTTTTCCTTCCGCTTCGCTCTCTTCATCGGCGCTTCTGTTTCAGTTTGAGTTTGAGTATGAGTTTGTGCAAATGTAGATGATTGCAAATACAAACGACAAAAATGTCACTTTGATGTTACCCATAGAGTCATGAAGCTAATACACATCGGAAAACACATCTAAATGTAAATCTAAACACCTTCAATTAAGGTTTTTATTGCCCAGAACACACAAACCTATAGAGCAGATAGCAGATAGCAGACTTACGTGAACACGCGCCTCCGAGTAGACTGTTCTGTTCTGTTCTCTTTTGTGTGTGTGTTTGCTTTCCAATCTGTGCATCAGTTGAATGATATAAAAACACATCGAGAGATACACAGAAAATGTAGCCAACATTGTGTCGATCAAGTACGTTTTTATATCGCTGTACTATCTCAATAGAAAAGCCAAAATACTACCAAATATTTCGATGTGCACTCTCAATGTGTGTGTATTTTCAAAAATATCTCCTTAGGTTATTTCAATCGTTTCCATTGTTTGCTACAGTTATGGATATATCTTGCAGGGGATACTGCTGCTATTGTTGTTGCTGTTGCTTCTGTTATTGTTAGATGGTTCTCGTTCTCACAGTTTGATAATATCATATCATATTATGGGAATTCGTCTTTCAATTTCTATTCAGGCCGCCATCGCTGCAATTGCTACTACTATCGCTACTTATGTTGTTGTTTTGCACCATTGACACGATACACACGACATTTTATGAGTACAAAAATCGATTCGAAATTTGTGCTTAAGTAGCGATACATTAATAGGTTTATGTTTTCAAAACTCATCGAAGTACCATATATATTCGTTAAGTGGGATTATTAGTAATATGTTGCCGTGTTCGTATGTGTATCGGCTCATGAACAACAGTTAGCTTTGGGATGCAATAGGAATGAAATGTCATTCTCGGAACAGACAAGAGGATCGAAAAGTTTTTGTTAACAAAGAAAATTGAACCTTACTAACTAAATTCTTCAGTTTTCCGCATTTATCGCGCATTTCAATGGCCTTCATAATTGTCTTGCGTTCTTTTTTGTAATGTCATATAATGGGATGAATGAAGAGCTAAACCATGTGTTTATAGTTCAGATTGCTTTTGAAGCTGCTGTTTATTCTGATGTTCCTTCATCCACGAAATTTCAAATTATCGTAGCGACAAATTTTTAACGTTATGCCTAAATCACCACATCCATAACATCAGCTGATAAAATTAACACACCTGAAAAAATCGTTTATTTTTCTTGGAAGCAGCATCTTTTTCCAAGTTGAATGCTTTTTCGCCATTACTTTTAACGTCCTTTTATCTTATCGTCAAATTTCCAAGAAAATGTTTTTCATATCAAATGGTTTTCGTACGAACAAAATAAAAGCTATAAAAATAACAGATAATCACTCATAAATTGTAATTATAATCGCACTTTTATGATATGGACATCTTTTTCAGCAATATGTCGAAACATGATTAACATTTTCGGACTTTTTAGCAACTAGCAATTTGTAAAAAAAACTAGTCATTGGTCCAAATCATCATTTCATTTTTGTTATTCATTTATTCGTCTATTGGATTTACAAAAATATGATTGCAAGACTGCTTGGTCATGCTGCTGAGGTTAATGCCCCACATATTGATGATATTGTTGAATTTCTAGCTTATGTCGAAATTGACGCAGAAAATATTTTGGCGCGACTTCATTGTTGCTAATAAAGTGAGTTGGGACTTTCAACTTGAAAGCTAATCATTTTAAGAAAAACTATTTTTTTCTGCTATTTTTATTAAATCGCGCATAATCTCAGATTCCATTATCAATTATAAAATTCGTTAATGATACCAAATTTGTAGGCTATTTCGCAACTGAAAGAAAGAAATCCGAACTATTGATCGAAAATCTCCCCAAAAAATTCAAACGAACATTTCTTTTTGTACACAACATCTATCCACGTTTTCACAAAATTTACCAGCCGTTTCGATGGAGTTGATTTAGATGTAGCCATAGCGCTAAGAAATAAGCTCTTCTGTAACATCTGTACTTAAGGGTAACAATTGCACAAACAAACGGAAAAAAAGCTTCAGCAAAAGCTCTCTCAAAATTCGTCCATTGTCGTGTTGTCTTTTCGCTAGATTTCGGTGGTTTAAACAGCAACTGAATTGCTTTCTGTTTACATTCCGTTTTTGTGGTTTTAAATCAACAAATAGATTGTGCATAAATGAATTCATAATTAATTGAATGACAAATAATGGAGTTTTGTGGTTAAATGTATCATTTGTCAATAGTAAATAAAATGTGGCTGGCGTTACAGGTTGTTTGTTTGAAGTTCGATGATGGCGACGACAGCGATTCCCGCATGAAAATAAAGTGAGTCAGCCAACTGTAATTGGCAGCAAACGATGGCCAACATTTGGTTTTGTATGGAATTGCCGGTTTCTATTACGTTTCAGCAAGTCGATTAATTCGGGAAATTTGGAGTGAGAGTTGACTATGGCTGTGGCTGATTTTTCTTGCATATTTTGTTCGTGCTCAATAATGTTAGCCAAAATGTCACAAATTAATCGACTGGCCAAGTTCAATAAATATTTCTACACGGGCAACAGCAGCATTGTCACACATTGTAAAATAATCTGTCTGATTGTGTTAACACAAACGTTCAACTAAAAGTGGGAATAAATAAAGACACATACGCATTTTATTCAGTTAATTTTCGCATATTCAATTATTTTATTCATATTTTCTAAAGAGTTGGCTTTTTTATGCTTATGTTTTTGATCCCTCTAAATATACAATAATTCATGTACGTACATAAATGTAGAATTGCTGTTTTTCTAATATACATGGATTCTTGATGGAATTTCCTATTTATGATCTTTTGAATATTTTATACGTTTACGTAGAAAGGTTCTATTGGAAGTTTGGTGCTTTGGGGGTATGGGGTTTGTTCGAGGAATTATGATGTTTCGACATGACATATTTCTTATGCTGTTGGCTGGTTTTCCCTCGATTGACTTTTTGTCCTGTATTTGGCAGCATCATCGGACTCAATGTTAACCGAAGAATTTCAATAACACTTGCTTTTTCCATATCAAGAGAATTTATCATGTTTTATTTTACCATAATTTTTCCACGCCAATAATTTTTCACAAAATCAATCATTGTTTGCATCGAAAAGTCGATTCCGGGCAAATTGATTGCCTTTAAATACCTACAAAATCGAATTAATAGTTACGCTACACAAAATTCGTCTACTGAATTACCCTTATCTGTCAGTATAATGCATGAAATGTGCACATTTTATATACTTGTTTCGCATATTGCATTGCTTGTGCAGTACATTGCATTGCATGAATTATAGAAATTGCTTTCAAAATTAGCTGCACCAATTTTGATTCACTTAATTGGATTGTAATGATTGCCAAAAGTTTGAATAATTATTCGATTCCTATTCAATCGCTATGCTAAAGCATACAGCGCTATGTGTTTGTGTATATTCGTGTGAGTTTGTATGGAATTGGAATTGTCATACTTTCATAACAATAATAATTGCTTGCTAAAACTTCATGTTCAATTGCTATTCGGAAAATACTATAGCAGTTAACTGAAGGGTATGAAACCGGGTTGCAAATGTGTTCGCAGTCAATACCAGCCTCCGATCGACCAGTTTCAATCGCTTTTGCTCGTTTTTCGTACATTCACTTTGCTGTTCACCGTTTAATTAATGTGCTGCTTGTTGTTGGGTGAGACGACGAGTTGAGGGACAACACGACGAGTTGAAAACCGGAGGTGCAGAGCGATGGCAATTCGATGCGAATTGTTGGTTTTTGTGAAGTCATAATCAGATTTCACAAAATATCAAGTTTTAAGAAAGTGTTTGTGTTTGCGATTGTAACTCTCTGACTATGATCACGACTATGAATGTGTTCACGTTAAAAAGCAGCATTTCGTTGAATGATGTCGTTGTCGTTCCATTCATTCAGTCATTCAGTCAATCGCTCATTCGATATTTCGTTCATTCGATACGACCCAAACAAACTTTTCTGCTTCAAACTAATTTTCGCCTTATTTTTTGTTTGCAATGGAGTCGCATCGAGAGAGAGAGAGAGCGAGAGAGAGAGAGAGAGATCGAGAGAGAGAGAGAGAGAGATTGGTGTGTGTTTGAATCTCGAGTTTATGATGCACTTATTTTAACAGTTGGTCGTATTAAACGACGTCGAGCTCGAAGTGAACATCGTTGAATCCTCCATCGATTTCCATTTTGATTTGCTACTGGGACCTGTTGAACAAAAAGAGAATTTTCAAGCAGAATGAAAGAGAGAGAGAAAGGTTAACCAATGAACATTTACCGGAGTCATTATCTTGGGCGAATATACAACAAATTACGAATGATTGAGTGTCATTTTGACTTACCTGCTGTTGCTTCTGTACTTTCACCAAGCGCGTTTAAGCTGCTGGTGGGAGCTATGCGATGTGGAAATCGTGGCGAACCCTTTACACGCTCCCTCATCGTAGGCGGCTGATTGAGAATCGATGCTCGACGATCTAACGGTAAATAAAAGTTCACTTTTGTCTCATGTTCGGTATCAACGTAAATATTTTTGCGCGATGCATTTGTCGAATCATTTTCGGTGCTGATGATGAATGGTGGTAGTGGTGGTAAATTTATGCTACGCTCACGAAACGGTGGATCGTATGTGATGGACGAGCACCGTGTGTTGATTGCATTTCCACTTCGTGCTATTGACATTTTGCGTAAAGGACGAATACCGGCCATATCGATTGCATTACACGATGATGCTGCCGGAGCGATATTTGAAAACAGGCCCATATGCCTTGTGGCGTGTGCTTTCAATGCAGCAGCAATTCCAGACGGACCGCCTGCAATTGAGGATGTTGAAGCTTTGCGACTTGGTGGTTTTGAGGAACCAAAAAAACCTACGGGAAAAATTTTGATTGTTTTGCTAAAATCTACCATTTTTCTACTTGCCAATGTGTTTGTTGCGGTTGCGAAAAGAATGCAAGCTATTTATCGTAATAATGAAATTTCACGGGGCCAAATATATCCCTCTAGAGGCTAGCATTTAGTTGGCATAGCTACAGCAAACTCTGAAAATACCATACATTCGCATACATACCGATGATTCGATCGATGAGGCCCTTTCGCTCATCGGCCGTTGCTTGCTGATGTGTTAACCGTAAATGTAATAAATCAATGGCTGGCAAACGTGCAACACACGATTCATCCTCAAGTTGCGGCTGCGAACTAAATGTTACGGACTTTCGCATCGTATTGTTGCTGGTGATATCGGCCGATGGCCATGATGCACGTGGGATGACAGGTGGTAAAACTGAAAGCAGCAGCATTGGCAGGCCGCCACCAATGCTCGGCGTTCGTTGTTGATTCGATATTGTGAATGATTTTTCATTTCCCTCATTTACCACAGCCAATTCGTGCTTAATGAGCCGTGGTATCGACAAGTCAGACGACGATGTTGACGATGGGGTTTCGAGCAGCTTTTCCAATTTTCCTATTTCAATATCGAGTGCCGCCAATTCCTTCTTATAGACACGATTTTGCACTTCAACGCGGTACTGAAGCTCACGCTTGTCGTCGATCATAAAACGCCGAGTGTTGCATTCCATTTTTAATCCCATACTATGAATAACTGGATCATTGATGACACCTAATCGCAAGCATGAAAGTGAAAATAATCGCAGTTTAATGGAAAATGTACGCACCATTTGCACAAACAATTGACGAGAGACTTAAAGTCGTCTTCGTCGTTGCTATCGTCTATACACAGAACGGCATATCAAGTTAACTCAAGTTAAGAAGGAAAAGCCGATTGTCTACACATATATATGTTACTGGTGGGCGTGTGAGCGTGCGAACGAGCGTGCGAACGAGCGTGCAATGTGTCAGAAAAGAATCTGCTGAATCAGAACAATTGAAATGTATACATTGCGTGTCGGCATATTGTGTATCTACGGATGAATGGCTGACGATGGTCTTAAGTTTGTTCAAGCGTGTGCACCGTTCTCACACTGAATGCCCATACATAAGTTTCGGGTATTAAGAAGTAAAGATTGACCAATTTTCTAAACATCCGGAATTCTGAACTCGGGAGTGCATTAGATTGCCCGTGTCTACGGTTTCATTATTTTCTCACAATTCACGTGATTGACAAAGAGGGCGCATTTTGATAAATCTCAAGAAAAATTTATGTCTTTATACACATGCAAGGTTGTGTGCAGCTGTTGAGTATTCGATTTTAGAGAGAGAGAGAGAGAAAGAGAGGGAAAGAGAGAGAGAGAGGGAAAGAGGGAGGAAGTGAACATGGATGTTTGTAACACATTGTACAATTCCAGTTCACTCGTCAATGCCAATACCGTTGTCAAAGCTATTAATATGATTATTTTATTTTACCATAGTAATTGAGCATACATTTATTACAGGATACACACACGTAGAGTTACACCGCAAATATTAATTACCTCTTCCCCAGATATCCTGCATTTTGGGCAAGAACAGTAGGCATAGCGTTGCTGTTGTTGATGTCAATATTAATGCTGTTATCGTTAGAAATGCTAATGTCACGCGCTCAGATATCAAATTGGCCAAAACAACAACAATTGCTGAAGTGATTACCACGCTATAAACCGAAACACCAATGTACTGTGAATCGTTGAGTGCTTGTATTTTTACATTCCTCGTCTCCCAGGCCATGTAAACGCCTACCACCAGCAACAAACCTTTGTAAATGTAAAGGGCACCCAACCATGTTTGCGTATGCTGCGAACGACACACTTCAATCTGTGTTCAAATGAAATCGATCGCATGGCAATATAAACGAGAGAGGAAGAGAAAGAGAAGAAAAAAACAAAATGAGTCGTCGATGTCAAAAATAATATACAATTGGAACGATGAATAATGTGTGTTTAGGTTCACTCCGACATTTACACACACGCATAAACACTCAAACGCACACACACATCACCATATATAAATATAATACATTCACCACTAATCATATTATTTTACATGTAAATGTTCTTTGTTCCATGAAGTTCCAACGCACTGATTAAATCAAGCTGACAAAAAGCCATAACTAAAATTGAGTGAAAATCAGACAAATAGCGAATCTATCGCGTATATCTCGGTGCGTTTCTACATAAATGGTCCATATAAACTTGGCCTCATTTCTCTCCTCCCGCCTTCTCGTTGTCCTTTTTTCCTTCTCTGCACATATAATTTTCAGTTTCGCTTAATTGAATGATAAAAAGCATGCGTCGCACTCAATTTATTCCATTCACTTTAAATTTTGTTCCAACTTTTTGCAGTTGAAATTAATCACATTAAATTTGACAACCAAATTTAATTTCTACACTTTTTATGGGCTTGGTATTTCATTTAATGGAAATGTACTCCATTGATGATTGATATCTCTTCGTATCTATCGATCATTATAAATGAATTTGAATAGATACGATTTGAATATTCATTCATTTTCCAAATGTAAAAAAATGTTTACATAAACTGCGAATGCTGAATTTGCAGTCGAAATGTAAATTTTCCAACGGAGCAGACAATAGGCAGCACAAGAACGGTTGAGCGAGTCTCTCCCATTACGTTTCGAGGATATTTAATGTAATTAAAATGATACGAAACATGTAAACAACGGAGTATTCTTGGTTTGTGATTTACATGGAAAATCTTCTCGGCCATCGTTTTCCTATCCACCACTTGCGATCCATGTACGCACAGTGAAATAAATGCCCAGGAACATTTATTTTCTGCAATATTCATTTCACTTCAACACGTTTAATCTCTTTAAAGCCGATTAGAATGCCGTTGGTTATTCAGCGGAATGTAACGGATAAAATCAACTGATAAGCACATTTTATATGGAGAAAATGAAGAATGTTAGAGCAAGCGAGCGATCGTGAAGTGATATGAAAATAGAGAAATAAAGAGAGCCGGAGAGCCAACATAGTGGATTCTGTCGAAATGCATCGTTACTTCTGTAAATGATTAACCGTGTTCCATGTAAAGCCCGACGGTACTTTGAAACGCGATGAAAAAGAAAATCAAGTGTTTTGCGAATAAAAAAATGTTTGAAAATTGTAATATATTTATTTTATTTACCTGCGGTTGATAAACAACACTGCGGTCGGTTAAACTTATTTCCAGAGTTAAATTGCTCAAGTGGCGTTCCATCGGATCGAAAACGACCCAAAGTGTAAGCACTAATCCATCAAGAAGCAGCAATGCACACACCAGCGAAATTAATTGTGTGTCTTGTAGCATTTTGTCCTTACACACACTGCCGCCACTTCGCGTAAATATTCGATGAACACGATAGGTTTTCGCAAACATCGATCCAAATGCCAACGAAAATCCAGACGATAGCAAGTAAACGCGTGCCTGTTGCAAGAAAAAGATGGAGAAGAAAGACATCAAAATGGGAATTAGAATGAGCCGTAAAACAAAATAGATAAATACATAATCGCTCATGTCCAACGAAGAAGTTTATTCCAAGTTTAATACAACAGACAATTAGATGTAATTTTGCGTAACATTCCTCAATTTCGAGCGAAAATAAAGGAAAGCATCTGTGAATGGAATAACACTTCAGCGCTCACCCACTCATCATCCACCTTTGTGTGTGTTGTGTGTGTGTTGTGTGTGTGTTGTGTGTGTGGGGGATGCGCGTCGAAGATGGCAGAAAAGTGACTTTGGCTCTTAAAACTCGGAACTTCAAGAGAATTAGCCAGAAAATGGTAAGTAAGCAGCCCATAAAGGGAATGGTAGAAATGTTAGCCGCTAGCAAATCTACCAATTTATTTATTCAATAAATTTTCAATTTAGTCAACGGTGAAAGAGCGCAACCGACACAGAATAATAATAATCCATATTTTGCTTAGAGACGCCAGCACAAGTGATTAATCTGGTCCGTAAGTAAAGAATTACGGATATGAAAAAATCGGTTTAAAATCCGTGAAATTACACCGATATTATCCTATTTCAAGTCGCCAATAAATCATGGTTGCACAGGATGGCGGTTTCAAAGCCAACAACTGATGTTTACCCATATTTAGTTGCTGATGTGATGCTGTGATGGCATTCAGATGCGAAAGAAGTCGGCAGCTTTGTTGACGTTACTGACGAGACGAGACATCATCAAATGCATCACACTCAAAGAGTTATAGCAAAATTTGTATTAAAGTATCAAACGATTCCATGCTTTGCTTTTATCTTTTTTCTGTTATTGTGGAATGGATTGTGGTGCGGAGGAATGAAGTGGCTGTTTTTCTGCCGAGAAATTCCTAAGCATCACTTGTTCACTAGGTTCCATGGATCTGCTGAGCTGACTACCAAATAATTGATTATTCGCCATGAATATTTTTGATGTCGTGTTTGCCGGAGGTGATTCCATCGTATTGCTATGAATGCCAATCAAAATATATAGCCAACATGTGTCAACAGCATATCCATTGATGTGTTGATAAAAAGTGAACAGGCATTTAAGCTTACGCTAATTGGACGCTTTTTATCGAGTATCGGACCATTACAGAGTCATATATGATTTTTTTCGTTTTTGACCGATTTCAATCCAATGAAATCAATGCACAACGCATTCGATTGAATTTCATTGGAAAAATGGATGTGTTTTCCAATGAAAAAAAAAAATCACACCGCATATGTTTGCTGTAAATGTGCTTATCGACATAGCTTTTTTAAAACAAATATTGCGAATTGTAGTTACTTGCATTCAATCGGTAAACATATATTTCGATTTGGTGCGTTCGAAATTATGAAAATGAAAATCCATTCTCGGAATGAAATGCTTTCGGAATGTTATGTTGAGTATCCAATTTTGAATATCATGTTCAAATAAGCGAAATAAATTATATAAGCAAGCAATTTCATGCAATGGATTAATGAAAGCAATTACTAATTGAGCACACACACATCTTCAACTATTACACAGTCGCCGTACTTCGAACGCTCCGATTAGTTTTGGCTGACGTGCTCTCCCTTCAAGCAAATCTAATTATGTTGCTCAACTCGTTTTGCCCGTTAATCTCAAGGCAAAATCAAGAGCACCCCAAATGCATTCCATTTTGCGATATTTATAGCACACCTTTTGGCAATGATATCGTTTTGCCATTGCCAATGTTTTTTTTGCACAAAAAGCAAGTCGATACTTTGTTTAGGTGGATTTGAACGGGGAACAGGAATGGATCGCTAAGGTTTTCCGGCGAAAAACCAAGAATTTTAATTAATACAAATGTTCTTCTTCATCAATCTCGGAAATACAATCCGGTAAATCATTTTTTTTGGCTTTTTGTAATAGTAGCTTTAATTAGGGCTCGGAATAGAATAGTAGTACTGGCCCTATTAATGAAGTGACGGACATTTCAGTTTTGGCAAATCGGTGTCCATCATTGGCCACCCATGGGCCAGTGAATATATCGATCTCACTCATGCACGCACGCACGCACCAAGTGATAAAAAGGAGATTCGAACTAAACGGACAAAGAAAAACAGCAACGAAAATACAGTACGAGATAATCTGCTCTTTGAACGACAATTTTTCAGCCTATCTCTCGAAACTGCGAAATTTAGTTATTCCGCAAAGATTGATTACCCTCATACCATTTATCCAAAGCGTTAGGAATGAAGCTAATAAATCTACCACCATACATTAGGAAAAAATCCCTACGAGCTGCCCAGAATTCATTTTTGTGCCGAAATGCTCTGTATCTTTGCCGTGTAAGCTAACTGAGATGTGAGTATCACAATTTCACCGACCACGCAATAGAAATAATTATTTTTTCGGGTATAAACGCCAAAAAATAGGATATCGCTATGATTTAAGTGCGATCGCATTACATGATGATCGCATGTCTCGTTATTGCCAAATTTTTGGAGGCGAGTGGCTTTATGTAGTCATTTATACAATGAATACTTCATCACTCGGTGTCGACGCCAAATTCACTAGTCAAAGCAACGGTCTCTTCCTTTCCACCTTCTGTATCATTCTGTCGCTCTGTTTATCTCTCTATCAGACCCATGATTGCATCTACAGCTCTTAGACGATTTTGTCATATATAAAACGTATTACTCTCCATATATGCTTCGCATCGTTACATATGCATATTGCATAAAATACATTTTGTCTTATCCGAATTCGAACTCATTAAGTTCATTCATTGCTATGTTACACCCCGTGCGACAACCAAAAATCGTTACCGAGCTTTCCGAGCATCACGCACTGCACAACCGAATTTGAATATTTTTGGCATAGGAAATAATATTTGTGTATGCCGATGAAAATACGGTAATGAAAAAGTAATTTAGTATTCTGTATGGTGAAGCACCACGTTCTTCTGCACTCTGTCTCATACAAAATACAAGGAACTCACCGTTCTATACAATTTTGTTGAATGCTCCTTCGTACAACATATTATATCGGTAGCAACGAAACAAACTCAACTTTGCCGTTGGCTAAGCCATGTTGAAAAGGAGCAAACAACCATGGCAGAATAACAAATGAGAAAGATAGATTGGGAGAAAGAGTGAAGATTATGGGCGGGCGTTTGGCTGTGTAAAATGCAAGAAATCAACAACAATAATTTAGATATAATTAATGCTAGAACTTACCGTACAAACAACCGGAAATGTTTTTTCATTTGCGGGAAGCGTGGAATGATCCAGACCAAGCAGTATGACAGCTGCATAAACTAAAATGCATCCAAAAGCGGTAATATTGCTAAGTTTTGGGCTGGATAATTTAATCGTTCTGTGTGAAAATGACGGCGGAAGAAGGGAAGAGAAAAGCATTGAATTAGAGTGAGAGCCAACAAATCGCATTGCATTGCATCGGACAAATGCAATTTTGCACAAACAACAGCATGAATGGATTTCGAGTGAAAATGGACGAAATGTGAATGTGTAAAGTGCTGGAAAATGGATATAGATGCTGACTCTAACTCACTTTAATTTACGGAAATGCAAATTGAATGCCAGGAACGCAATCGACAATATGATACCGATTAGGGCCAGTGTTGACACGATGAAAAAAGCAGCCGGTGAAATCGTTGCAACGCGTAATTTAAAGATTCGTTTTGCAATCGGCACTTGACCATTTTTCCACTTGATCGGCACGCATTGCACACATTTGAAATCCAACAACGGCTCCGACGGATAGTATAGGGCAACCGACTGCAAGTGACCCTCCTGCACTTGATTGAAAACTGAAATGCCCACTCGATCTGCTCCACTGAATGAAACGGGACCCTTGAAAAACCACAAATGCAACCAAACAAAAGAGGAAAAATCATCGTGGATGGGAAATATCGAGAGAGGGAAAAAAAAACAGTCAATCAGTGCGCTTTCATCGAAATATGTAGAGCAAATTGAAAAACGAAAAATCAATATTTAAATCAAATTTATCCTATTTATTTTTAGCATTCGTTTCGAACGGTAAACTGAACAAACATGTATGGCTATTTACTTGCACAGCCGCAAAAATACTGTGTATTTGTACATATGACGATAAGGTTGAATGTTGCATTGAATTCGCTATGCTACATTGAAATACATACCGAAACTCCCAAAAAGTTCAGTCGACTGAATTGATGAAAAAACTCCAGAGCCATATCGTATCGCGTGTAGTCAAAATGATCCAGTTTGAATGGAGTCGAGGAATCATTTTTCCATTTTGCTTCCGCGCCACTAAGTGACAACGCCATGGCCCATACAGCATCATAGGTTTGTGTCGCATAACGTGATAATGGTGGCGGTCGAGATACATTCAATTGTGATTTCAATTCGTCTATAAACATTGAGTAGGTCTATTCACAGGCGCACACAACGTGTCAAAACAATAATATGATTGGATGGGGGAGAGCGCACGTGCACACAATGAGTGGAAGAGAGACAAAGAGGAGAAGATGAAAAAAATGACATCAGATTTATTGCGAAGCCGGACTACTTAAGCTAAGTGAGCGAACACGAAAATAGAGCATTGATTTCAATCGGATTGTTAAATGGAATAACACAGGAAAGTGTATGCGGATGGAAATGATTCGCACTTACCAATCCACTGAAGCTTGTTTCGTTGCTGACAATGCTATTGTGACTTGACACTATCAGTAGATTCTCGGAAACTTCTTGCATCGCTTTTTGGCTACAT
The DNA here is from genome assembly GCA_028476595.1 of Obolodiplosis robiniae. NCBI lineage: Eukaryota > Metazoa > Arthropoda > Insecta > Diptera > Cecidomyiidae > Obolodiplosis > Obolodiplosis robiniae. Next base: position 17,411,508 of record CM052014.1, read on the forward strand.
TCATTGGTCGTATCGTGCCACCATGGTTCGCCAACGATTTCATGCAGAATCCATACGTAATCGGTTCCATACATTCCCAATTTGTACGCCTGCATTGTTTTCCGTGCCGAATCGAGTGAGTTGAACGAGCGTAAAGAAAGCGGAAAAGCGGAGAAAACGAGATACAAAAGTGTATAGCATAAAAAGTGTCGCTATTGTTCTTGAATGAAGTGCAAAATAAATCGAAGATGAAAAGCAAGCACTCCATTTGTCCGCAAGCGGCACTACGATGCAGTGAAAGCTATAATACCACGAAAAGCTAAACAGTTGGAGCATAAATTTAATAATACCTCGCAGAATATTTTCGGTGCCAAATCATGCGAAAAGCTGCCGATTATGATGCGCGTGTCCAGATCCTTGAGAGGAAGAGAGTGTGCGGGCAAAAAAGTGACAAAAAAACCAACGAACAGAGAAAAAACGAGAAAAAAGGAAATTATTCTGACTTTCAAATCAATCTTCTTCACTAACATTCAGTAGAGTTCGTGTCAAATTTCTTGGCGCAATACCCAAATATGATTTAAGCACTTTTGGCAATAACTCCACATTCTCTCTTTCATCTGCACAATGCGGAAACAACAAAGCATTATCTTAAATCATTTACATAGAATTTATTGGAACATATTTAAACGCTTGTACTTTTTTACAATCAATTCACCAGAACATAAAGCTTGCTGCCGAGAGAGAGAGAGAGAGAGAGAGAGAGAGAGAGAAAGAGAGAGAAAGAGAGAGCGAGAGAGAGAATGTGTCTTGAAAAGAGAATGTGTCTTGCACACTCTTCACAGCACAATGTTGCCAAACCAAATTCAACCAAAAACTGTTTATCGTTCGCCGTCATCTTTCTCTCTCATGTATTTCAATGTAAAAGCACGATTGAGTATGTTATTTAAGGATTTCATGGCATTCAATTTGTATTGTATGTTTTATTGATAGTATTGTTAGCAGCTTTCGTTGGAAGTACCAATTTGTTATTCGGAAATTCCGCTATCTGCATTTACACAATAATTTCAATGGTATTTGTCTGGAATTGCGATGCCGAAACCTATGAGACCAATCGATCAAGATTAAGCTGAAATTCGGAATGTCATGAACCGGTGCATGAGAAGAAAGTTAACCAAGAATTGCTCAAATCCACGAAAACCAGGAGCGGAAGGAAAGAAGAAAGAAGAGAAGGCAAAAGCGAGCTAAAATGGTATGCATCGCACAAAACTCGTTACATTGCAAAATCAAATCGATAAATATTTATTGTTTTCCCGATTCTGTGTGCATGATGATTGCTATTACCCAGATTATTTATTTACGAGATGTTTCCAATAATAGCGTCATAGACATCAAATAATCGAGCCATTTTCAACTGAATGATATCATGACTACAGATGATCGGTTGAATAAACGGAAAACCGACAGACGCAGACACATAAAAATGGAGCAATATAAGTAAATTCTTACTCTTAACATCCGCAGTTGACTCTTAAAATCGGTTTCGGCGAATGTGATTGTGGCTGCACAGGAGATATTGTTTTGTTCTAATTGGGTTACCAAATCATTGACTCCCAGAGAATGGATTTCTTCATTTTGCGTAAATGTTGTTACCGTATCCCAACCGAATTTTTGAATAAGCTTGATACGAGCAGGATTATGCGATGAGTCTGGTGCCACGGTGCGATAGAATAATGGAAACTCACGTCGATCGCTCAAAGCGGGCGATGTCGATCCAAATGATACCTTTAAGAAACAATCGATGTCATTCGATAAATAAATTAAATTTTCAATTTCCCCGAATGTGTAAGCAGTAGCACTCTTTTTTAAAGCGATTTCGGTTGTCATGTGGCAGGTGACGGTGCACTGGTGTTGGTGGTGTTGGTGGTGGTTGCATGAACTCCATGCGATGTGTGAAAATCAATCAGAGGTGGTGTGAGAAAAGGGCAAAATTCGGAGGCGCATGATGAACCGTAATATTGAATTCGTTTTCTTTCGTTTGAGTGCAAATTGTTTGGGATTTGGTTCTGGCATCTAATTGACAAACGTGATGATGGCATCAGCGACATACATACACCCATAACATGCACGCTGAAGAGTATTTAATAGCTACAAGCAATAACTTTTATGTGTCGAAGGTGAAGAAATAAAAGATAATATCTTAATAAAACACTCGAGCGAAAATGCTTTGGAGACAGACAAGGCATAAGTAAATATTGAAATTCTTTCCAAATTCGCACTTTTTTATCATCCATCGTGTTTTCTTCACACCATCACAGTCACCATTACCACCTTTGGGGGCTTTTGCACTGTTCCATTTTGTTTACCTTTTTTCTTCTTCCTTTGCTTTATTTACTTTACCTGCATAACGTTCCAATGCGGTACGACTTTTGCTAAACTTTCGGTTACTTCGGAACAAGCTGAACCAAGCAACATTTGAACGCGTGTCAATCTTTTCGTGTACACAGCATGGAAGAATCGATCGACACCGACTCCCGGATCACACTTGAAATTAAAAGACAGATAAGAGCTGATAATAAAAGCGATTTTCGAACAGACAAAATGTTGAAAGTGAGATAGAGAGTGAAATCAAATACATGTTCAAAAGATGAACAAATTGAAAATCAAAATGGAATTGCGATGTGAGAGTGAAAAGAGCTTTGAAGAGAGTGTATGTGTGTATTAAAAGATTCGATTAAACGGGTAGATTGAGAGAACAAAGAGACATGGATTGAATGAAACGAATAGGAATGACAAACGAATGGAATGAAACGAAATATAAAGGAGAATTGAAAACAAATCGATTTAAATTTTTTGCATAAGTGATCAAATATTCTGTTCATTCTTTTGATTTTATCATTTGGCGCCGCTTTATCTACATATCGGCAGGGACGAAGGCGAGGGAAAGAGAACTGGAGATACGGAAACCCGCGCCGATTATGGGGGAAACGGTTATTTTTAGCTGAAATATTGGATTGAAGGATTAGGGCACAATTTGGAACATTTTAAAATTGTCGCTACATAAAAGCCCTCTTCTGCGGAGACAATGTCACCGACATACTAAATGGATTCTAGATGAAATGGAATGTTGAAATGGCTCGAATGCTGAATGCACAGTTTATTGGCAACTTCGACCCAAGCGAATTGTGTAATATGTGTATGTGGACGTGTATGTGTGGCGGTAGAGTTTTATGTGTTAGTATATTCATTGGTGGGTGTCAAGTGAAGTAATACACACATGTGCATTAGCCGTAAATTCAACGGCAAAAATACCTTAGTATCATTTGTAATCAATTGCAGCGTATATCCTGGCAAGAGTCGGTCTCGTTTATTTATGTGGCGAACGGCGAGTTCGGCAGCAGCTAATTCACTGATTCCTTCAATTCGCAATCCATTTCTTGTGCTCAACTCAAACAACCCTAATAATGATATGATTCGTTTTCCATTTCGATGTTGTACATGCCATTTGTTCTGCTCATCGGCTCCCAATGACGAGACTTGATTGTCCATATTTCGTCTGTCACCACCGCCGCTGCTATTGTTGCTGCCACCGTCTCTAGTTCGAGTGTAGTTATAATACTTTTGTCTCGTGTCCATTTCGAAAACATCGTTTACGCGGAATCGACCCGGTGCTGAAGAAGAGCCAGATGAAAATATTGTCGTTGGCGTTGCCACAATCGTATAGCTCGTCGTCATCCGACTGGCGTTTCGATTATTTCTCATTTGATTGATTGCGGTGTTATTATTTGCTTTTAGTTTTCTGTCATCGTTGACAGTTTTATTCCACTGATTTTCTGTTGATTTGGTAAATGCTGCTGCTGCAGCCTCTTCACTGGTAGCACCCAACATCGATTTTGCGTCGAAAATGCGTGTAACTGATGTTGTTGTGATAAATTCATCCAGTCCATGCGGTGTAGATAATGATGGCTTAATTGTTATTGGTTTCGGGGATACTGTATTAATTATGGGTAAATTTGAATTATCATCTAAAATAACGGGTGTAAAAGTGTTAACATTTCTTTTGATTGCATGATTTTGAGCTGATTTTATCACATTTTCACTTTCAGATTGATATCGTTTAAATCTAATTTCATCATGGGACCGTCTAAATTCGTTTAGTTTCATGTTTCTTTTGTTGTTGAAAAGTTGTTGTGCATGGGCCGTTCTAGTCATTATCAGCTCTTGTGTTTTTGGCTGATTCTGTCGCTGTGGATGCCGTCGGCGTCGTCGCCGCCGACGCTGGATCAACGATGGCACGGTTGTCCTTTTCAAACAAATGATTGTATGGAAGTGCTTGTCTCGCATGGACTGTGACACGGCATCATCATTGCCGCTTGTGCTATGATTGACATCGATTGCTTTTAATGCTCTCAAAGTGAATTCGTGGTTCGCAGAGAGTGCGGTTAAGTTCATTAAAAAATGAAATTGATTGACGGTGCTCTGGTTATTGGCAACGTCATTTAACTTAGGACTACTAATGCCCTGACTGAAAACATCGACTAAATTAGATTTCAAATTGTTGTGACTAGTATTGCTATTCAGACTGCTATTGCTTTCGGTTCGCTGATGATGCAATAAGTTCCACATTGGATTTACGTTTAATTTGAGCTGTTCTGCTTGTTCAGTAAATATCACACAATTGGTCCATAATAAGTGAATGCTTAACGTATACGAGAAGTACAGTAGAAGCGCAGTTGCTGTTGCTGTCGCTGTTGTGGTGCGATTTCGTTTTCTTGTTGCGATTGCTGATTTTATTCTTGATGATGATGATGATGCTACTGGTAGCGGTGATGGGGATGATAATTGTGCTGATGATGATGAGAGAGGCTGATTTGCAGTTGCGTAGCGAAGTGAACATTTTTCGATTTGGAACTTTTGCTTCTGTATCTGATTTTCTTTCATTTTCGCGTGCTCCATCCAAATATCTCTCGAAATTCTATGACAACATACATTTTTCTCGTGTTTCTGTGAGTCTTTTGCTAGCAAATCCATAATTTATTGTGTGTTTGTGTGCGAAGGAGAATTCGTCGAGCTGTTTGTTTTGCACTTTGCACTTTTCTGCTGTTGGCTAAATTGTTTCTCTATTGAACAACCCGTCTTCGTTTATCACGCTTTATTACTACGTCTTGTTCGTAGCAGCCCAGTAGCCAACCAGTCAGCTCTAAAACGGTTTGCGTTGAATTCTGCGCGTTGCCGATGTGCTTTTAAGTGTTTTTTCAACATGAATGGGAAAACATTTGTTCAGTAGAACATGACCAAACATGACGAAGCTACCAAACGAGAAAGTAAAATGCAAATGAAAAAGTGCTTTTTGTACAATGTTGTGCATACGAGCTACACAGTGAGTGAAGCTGCTGCACGGATGTTTGTGTCTGTATGTATCTGTAACGGGTTTTCAAAGATGTACCGAAAGAATTTGCTACTTTTTTCGTCCCGAGTATATGCGCGTTAATGTGCGTCTACTTATTGTAAAGTTGCATTTTTTCAGTTACTTCTCGCTGTTGCTCACTTCTTTTTCGTCAATTCGCTTAAACTCCTCCATTCAATCTACAAGATGTGTGTCATTTGTTCACACAATTTTCCTCTGCATCATTTATTTTTATTCGAATCCATTTTTAGATGAATTTGTTTTGTCAATTGCTATCGTGCGCTTTTCGCTCGTATTATTTTTTTTCTCGCTCTCACATAGAATGGCACTGTGCGAGTGTTAATGGTAAATCCGAAAAAAGCACAATCTGCACTCGGTCCCTGTAACTCTTCCTCGCTATGCTCGTCTGAGGTTCTTTTAGATTTCGTGCAGAGCTATTTTTAAGTCATCTAAATCATGAGCGCGCCTTTTGAGAATTCAACATTTTTGAATTAAACTAGAATCACTCGTTCATCGAGGCCGATGTCACTGCCGCTGCTGCTGCTCAAAACTGAAATGGAAAAAATCGTACATTTTTAATGAAAAGCAAAACTTTGACGAGCATAGTTTCAACTTGATATCCTATATTATGAATGTATATAGTATATTTCGAGTATCAACCAAAATGATACGCGAACAGATTCCTGCCTATATGTTTGAATAATTCCCTGCATTTTCCTTTTGAATCGTCATTTATTGATTTTATCGTGCCATTTTCCCCAAAATAGAATTTCACTTCATTCAGACTGTTATTTTTCGTTAAATAAGCAGCGTTGAGAATTTTTGAAGATGCCCGGTTCATGCAAGATGGACGAAAAAACAAAACATAAAAAGATAGAGAATTTCTATTTTCTTCTCTCTCTTTTTCACACAAACACACTGACATTAATAATCGTGGAGTTCGTTGCGAATAAACCTTAAAATACGAAATGATTTTCCGTAAAATACTTCTTATTAAGAAGAAACCGTATAATCTCATCGTGACATAAATGTAAGGTCAAGTTTGTATTGAGATTATCGAGAGTTTAATGTTAAATTTGAAAACTTTAAGGGAAAATCAATTCATTTTGTATCTTTAAAGCTTATCCGTAACACGAATTTCACGATTATTTTCCACAGCGCATGAAAAGAGTTCTAAGAAGAAAAAATCCGCGTTCCCATCAACATAAAAGCATCCATGGATTCGGGATTCGTTCGTGTTGTGTGGTCCCTTTTATCTAGAATGACTGATGAATGGTTTTCAATTACTTTGGTGCATTTGTACCAAATACGGCACCCATTCGGTGTGTACGGGCCGTTTTTTATAATTCTTTGGTAAAACAAGCGAATCGCAAAATAAAACATGACGGTGTTAATTAAATTTTTTTTTTCGTGTCTATCTTAGCTTCCGTTTGTTGGTTTCCCATTCGAAACTCATTCCCGGCTTGTTGTCTCATTTCTATTCAGAATTTTCGTTGCTGGTGGTTGCCTTAAATGAGCCACACATTTATACGATGCGATAGCATTTCACATTTATATTTACATCAAAAACTATTCGAAATGTAATTACTTGTCGTTTAGATTTCCAGTAACACAGAAGGAGGCAGTATGGCCATTGAATTTGTGGCAATAGTTGCGAGCTATCTGTTTTCTCGCATATTGTCGACTTCACTCTGTCAGTTGAACGTATCGTACTTGAATCAGCGAAACATAGGAACATTGCATTGCGATGGGACATCGTCGTTGTTGTTGCCGCGCATCACACCATATCTCCAAGTGGCTTAAAGCGAGAGAACTATTTGTGTGTGTGCTTAGCAATTCACCATATGGCTCTGGGACAATTTATAATGAACCAACGTTCTACTGATATTTCCATAGAGGTTTTCCACAAGGCACAACAAATACAATAGGCAAACAGACAAACATTTCTCCATATTTATTTATTTTAATTAAAACATCACAAGAAGTCACATTCCATGTTCCATATTCCATAATTCCTCACTCTCTGTATGATGATTATGCGATAGAGTAGTAATATCCATTTAAGCATATACCGATGGTGATACGTGGCGATGCAATGGTGTAGATAAGTGTTGTTCAAAATCTTCATATGTTCGATGCTTTGTAAGTTCGACAACGAGCGAAAACAAAGTCACAAACACCACTAAATTATCATCAACAACTAGATGCAACCGAAACCATCTAACTTTTTCCGTGGCGAAAATCAAACAGAGTAAGTCGAACTGCAAATGGTTTCAGGGTTTGCTTAATACGGAATATTACACCGAAATATCATAACTTATTAGAACCCTGCAGTAAACATTTGTTAATAAAGTTATGAAACTTCCTAGAAAATTTGTTTGGCACACCTTAATGTGAAAATAGCTGTAATATCCTTTGGATGAGTGCCTGTGGCAGTTTAAATGTCAAGATCCATCGCACTGAATGCAGATAGAGAGTGAGAGAGATAGAGAGAGAGAGAGAGAGAGAGAGAGAGAGAGAGAAGGAGCGAGAGCATACGCAGGAAAATGTATGCACAATGACTAATGACTATACAAAAGAATATCTGAAACATGATATGCAAGCAGATAATCTTTGAGCTGCTCAGAAGAACACAAATTATATCTTTTGCTATCAGTTTTTACATATATCCATCGTTTCTGCAATCCTTTTAGTGAGTGCCATCATAAATAGCTTGTTCTTTCTCTCTCTCTCTCTCTCTCTCTCTCTCTCTCTCTCTCTCTTTATCCGTGAAAGCGCAACTGAAAATGTTCGGGATGACGTGAAATGTGGATAAATATGTGTATATTTGATGAATGAAGGCCGTGATTAAGGCCGAATTGCACGTAGTAGTAATGTGGAATATGGTTTTTTATTTTTGCGTTTAATTACATTTTAATTACACACATTTGAGTTTCGTTATTCACATTACATATCTTCGGCGATGATCGCGTCTGTGCGTTTGTAGGCGCTAGCGTGAATCTTGAACATCATCATCATCATCATGCCTGTCGTCTCCGTCGCCGTGGGAACGTTTGTTTCCTTCCCGCGAATTTTCGTGCTTTTTCGTTTTCAATTTTGTCTTTGTTTATACATGTCAAGTCATTATTGTATATTTTGCCTTCGGCTTTTCGCTCATTGTCGAGATTTGATTTTCTTTTCATATTCCCTTTGCTATTCGCTCTGGTTATTGCTGTTTTTCTTTTCTTTTCTTCAGTATCAATCACCTTCATATGCGTGTGAGTGTTGTTCCACCATATTCCACGCAATAATGAGGGAAGCAAAAAAGCGGCGTTCATTCCCGCCTTATCATTCTGACTATCGTTTTATGTGTTTTAGATAGATTTTTCATCGTCACTTCACCAAATGACAACGTTTTCAGTTGGTTTTGGCAACACAAAATCCGCTCGCTATCTATTTTTTATTTGCTAGTCACTCCGCCGTTTCCCCGCAATCACTCACTGAATGCTCATTGTAATATTTTTGACTTTGAAACATAAACAAGCACACAGTCACTACTGCTGCTGCTGCTGCTGCTGCTGCTGGTGATGATGTTGTGCATATTTTTACTTCGAACATGGCTGTGTTTTTTTATGTCTCCGTTCATCTTGTTGTTGTTGCTAATGTCATTTCCATATACCTTATGTGTGAAACCATTGCCACAGGGGTATTTACTTTTGGTGTGTAGCACTCTCGCACACACAATGGAGGCAAAGCGAAATAAAAAATGTTTAACATAAACCGAACCAAGTAAACAATCGGATTACTCAAATAGTTGACGCCGAACAACAAAAACAGAACGCTCTTGAAAGTAAAAAAGAAAAACTGATAGAAGAGGATGGAACATCGGTGATTGTCTCTAGTGCATGTGCAAATTTGTGGGCCATGTTGTTGATTGGACGATTACTTTTGATTTTTCCCCGGCTTTTGTATCATTTCAACACATCAACAGTAAAGGACATTAGCAAACAGTAAACGGAAAATCTAACCGCAATCAAAATAGATTTTCGCTCCTTTGTTCCATCAGTTGGATTTATTTTATATTTTCGAAACCAACCTTCTCTGTTATTGTATTTTGTTTATTTTATTTCTCAATTTCTACAACTAGGCGTTGTTCTGACCACAGTTAAACCAACGTCATTATTTCCATTTTATTTCAACAAAAAAAACTCGCATAAAAGAAATAGGAAAAAAGAGGCAATGAACAGGTGAAACAAAGCAAATCTTCTGGGGCAATTATTTTGAAATAAATCATTTTCACGTCCCAAAAAAAGCGACTGCGCTTTTTTCAAGAGTGAAAAATGCATTTGGATATTGAGATTAATGATACGTTCGTCTCGATGGCTCATATTCACATGTAGATTTCAGCTGAGTAGCTTACAACGTGCAAATCTCAACATAAATGCAATGTGATGACAATCTTTGCAGTCTGGGATTATAGGAGCATAATTTAAATTAGTTAGAAAACTTTATTTGGATCCCTTAAATCCGGGTGATTGGCTCGCTAGAATACGTAGGCTAAGTGAGATTTACAATGTTCAAAAATCTAGGATAGAAATGAATTTACACTATCACACAAAATGCTTTTATTTCACGCATTGTTGACCCAAGCTGACGCTTGACCCAAGCAGACGCAAGTTTACCATGCGACGAAAATCCCAATCGAAATGGAAAAGGACATGGATTATATGAAAAAGAATGAGCTTTTTGAGAGCCATATGTCCCTCGCAATCTAGGTCTCTCTTATGCGTGCATACTCAATTGTGTGTGTGTGTGTGTGTGTGTGTGTGTCTGTCACCGGTCACTGCTGTTCAATTTGATGTTTCGAAATAAGCGTAATTTGGAAATTGTATCAATTTCCAGGTTAAAAATATCAAACAAAAAGGTACAACATAAAGATAATCTAACATTCGGTCCAAAAACTACACATCAAACTTTAGCGAATCGGAAATACTTCATGGCTTGATTTCCCATTGTGCTGTTGGCTCGTTGATTTTTAATGAGATGTTCGGTTTGGCAAATTTAAGACATACACCTAACCATACACCAGCAATCACACGCCAGCTGCAAGAATATCCGCCATCTGGATATTCGTCAAGTACTATATGGATTTTCATGGAACCCAATGTTGCGAACAACAAAAATATCTAATCATATACGGCATTCCTAGATGTCGACGCTAAAAACCAGTGTTTAAGTCAATGTGTGCCAGCCATAGGTATATTTTCTGTCGGAAAACTTCGATTGACTCACGCAAAAGCCGCACCATAATTCACCATGCATAAAATAAAGTTGAAGCATAAATAAAATACGTTGATAACAAAAAATAAGAACAGAAATAAGAACGCATAAGAAAGGATAAGAAAAAATAAGAATTCATTTTGTTATTGGCTTAGTGTAAAAATGAGTATCGAAACGGACTTTGGTCAACACGCATTCCGTGTATAATATTCATGCGAACAAAATGGGAATCATCAAAAATTTAATGCAAACCATTAAAATGTGTATGTTTGCTTCTCTCATCAGGTGAGTTTGCGGTTTCATTACTCTTTCACTCTGCTTAGTTCTCTCTGTGTGTGTTTTTGTTTTTTGGTCGGTTGGTTGTGTGTGTGAGTGCTGTGTTCTCATTGCGAAACGCATTTCATTTTCGGTAAGTGCTTGTGGTATTGAGAAGCAAAATTTGTGGTTGCTAAATACAATGTGAATCAGACGAGTCGTATGGTAAAATGAGTGCAGGCGAATGGTAAATGCTCAATGCATTTGCAGAAGTAAATGCCTAAAAGTATGAGATTCATAAAATCAAAATGAAACAGCTTGAGTGATTTGCTGGAATGTTAGATTTTGCAGTCATTCGCCCAATTTTGCATCCACGAAGCTGTTTGAAAAGCAAATCTTTGTCGAAAAAATGAGAGTATACGCGTGATGTAACCTATTTTCCAGTCACTGCTCATAATATTTCATCGCAGTCCATTTATTATGCTGTCTTCTATGATATCGGCAAATGAAAAAGCGGAAGATATATATGTATATTCCGGCTCTCATCGCATTTTACAAGCAATTTTCATTAAAAAAATGCGCTTGCCTTTTAAATCATGCTGATCTTTTTCTTATTATATCGCTTTTAATAACACTTGATGATGTTGATGGCGATGCTTTTGCCTTTATAGTTCAATGTTCGTCAAACATTTTGTGCTGTTGAAAACTTTGTTTTCACATGGCGCGATGTTTTGCAAATAACCGGTAAATTATTAAAACATTAGTTTTCACTGTAATGGCACGAACGGCCCAACATCAAACGTATACAAATTACAAGTTATTTGCATTTGTTAGAAACAAAGTGGTACACGACACAAATCTGACGAAACAGCAAACACTTCACGTCAAATATTCATGAGGGCTTACTATATTTATAAGTGTGTTCGAATGGGTTTTCAAGTATTGATGCTTTTGTCAGAAGAAAAATTGGATGGTTAAGCTGCACAGATTTATTTCTCTGTCGTTGTATATCGGTTCTTCCCGAACTACAGTTGACTCTTCTTATTCTTTCTTTTCTTTGCTTTTTATCACACACATAGTGTTGTTTATTGCTGCGTGTCATTCGTTTGAAACGGAAATGAATTATTTGCTTGAATAACTGCGAGAGATCTGATTGAACTTACCACCTTAGATGCACCTTGTCGACACAGGGAATGAAATAGATCGAATCAAACAGCGACTATTGTATATGATGATGATGCAGTTCGTATCGAACGAAAGAAGATATAAAATCAAATCACGACTTTGACACACTCTTACTCAAACACCCTGATTTGCAACGGAATAGTTTGATTGAAGTCAAGATGAATAAATGATCTGCAACTTTGAACTTTTGACTTGCAACCAGCAATTTGATTCACTTTTTATCCGAGAAAAATATGCTCTAGGAAACGAAACTTTTATCAATTTTCCACTTTGATAACTTTTCCTCGCAAATTAATTCGCTCAGTTTGAATTGAATTAAAATGCAGTATTGGTGGTAAATGAGCAGGATTTCTTGTTAAAATGAAAAATTGTCTTCATCCAAATTCGATGCACTGTTCTACGATTGTTCAGTTACAGCAGGGACAAAAAACACAATAGTCACACTCAGCAAGTAGTAGCTCGATGATTCTCGTAAAAATCACTCTCAACTGTAGTTCTTGTTTGGAGCAATGAATGGCGAAAAAAGTTCAAATTATTTTCACGATTGTAAATTTGTGTCGCTCTCTCTCTCTGTGGGGTTAAAGCAATGCGAATTGAATGAGTTTTGGTGGTAAACTGTTTTGAAAGTGTTTCATCTCAAACAGTTTGGTTGCTGATGCTGGATGTTGCCAACACGTTTCGTCTGCAACAATTTTTCCCACACACAAACACATATAGATCGCGGCTAAAGCTATTGAACCTCTGTCGCAGCAAGGCATCCAAAATGGAAACGGCATCAACAGCATCAGCACCAGCACCAGCACCAGTATTAGCATCTATAGTCTATACATAGCACACCACAAGAAAGATACAGAGGGAGAAGGCACAAGAGAGAGCGAGCAAATTCACCGTTGATACCAAGCACATCAATGTACGAATATATAGAGGCGGCCAACCAATATAATACACATGGAGACACGGAGACTGAACCAAATCATAACACATAATGTTACTGCACATCTCGTGATATTGTGGCGGTGGTGCGCTATCGGAATATTCGGCATTGAGAATGAAAGTATTTATCGTTATCCCCACATACGATTCTCATTCGTACGGTGTGTCGGTCGGTCGATTGGTCCATGTGAATGCGAGACATTCAAAGCGCGCGGCATGCGCTCGTTCAATGCATTCCAGTCATTGTTCAAAAAAAAACATCTGTTTCATCTGGCTGCCTCTATCACATTCGAAAATGTATCAAACATATCAACTCTATTATATACGACAGACAGCAGTAAATGCATGCTGTAACGATAGATATCGTCCACACGATGGATCTGGTGTGCGCTTCAGGCTCTCTCTCTACTTTGGTATATGAACATGTTAAAGCTCTTGCTCTCTTTCTCTGTGTTAGCATAAAAACAATATAAAGCCATGCACACATACGAATTTTCGATGATCGGCGGCTATGTGTTGCGCAACAGTTATTCGTTTGAGGCATGCGAAGCACGCGCTATGTCGCACTATGCATTACATTCTTCCGAAAAGTATCCGTGCTGCTGCTGCAGTTAATGCTTCTGCTACTAACGCCAGAATGAAATATGCTGTATGTGTCAGTGTGCCATAGCCATCGAGTTAAAGAAAATTAAGTATGTTTTTGAAATAATTCTCCTACTAACGCTAAATTTTATTCACTGGATATATCGGATTTAAAACTAGAACAAGTTGAAATACCTCATACATCCTCACTCTGTCACTCTTCATTGATGCCCTATTATTAGTGGCGGTGCAGTGAATTTGTTGCCGCTGCCGCTCACGCTTTATCATCATCATCTTCATTTTTGGATCCATTCCATTCAAACATACTTCATATTCTTCACATTTTTGTCGCTACGCCATCGGCTTACAATTGTTGTTGCAATTTCAGCGCCAATTGCCGCTTTATTTTCCTCTGTCAGTTGTATTGTCTATTGAATAGGCAAAACGTGCCGTTGCCGCTTTTTGTCCCATTTATTTTTATCGACATGCTGTTCGATCGTTTGTCACACATTTGTGTAGTGTCTACAAATTGTGATTGTACTATGTGTAGAGCATGTGTTTCAGCCAAAACACACGCGGACTTATGCCAAGCAAGATTAGAATCGCTCAGCGACATAATAATGAACGAAGGAAAGAGAAGAAATATGATGAACGAGAGAACGTGAAAAGACTTGTTTTCGCGCGCGCGTTTCACCACAAAGCAAAGTGAAGTCGGTATCCTCTTACCCCAAAACAATAAACGGCCACACAAAAAAATGAAGCAGGAAAAAAAACGGAAAAACAAAACAAATAAGCGATAGAAGATGAATTTAACGGAAAAGAATACTCTTCTTCGCCGTAATACAATGTGAAGCAAAGTAACGACGATGGAAATAAAATTCAATTCTTTTTAAAGACTTGGGCGGCACATAAAAAAACGGAAACGAAATGAGGAAAAATGGCAATAATAAAAAGAATGGGGAAAAACAATGAATTCATTTTACAGGCAGCAGGGACAACGAGTGCACGCGCGCGAATCAACGAAAAAAATGAGAAGAAAAGTTCCGAGAACCCTTACGAGAGTAAAAACCGCGCGCGCCCAAATACTGGATAAAACATTTGATGACTCATGCAAATAGTGGCAATAACGAATCGATCCCAGCCCAAATAGGAAATAATTAGAGTGAACAGAGAGTGAGAGAACGAAAGCGGAGCAAAGTGAGTTGGCCTGAAGCACATCTTCTGCCAACCCCATCGTTAGATGGACAACAGCAATGCGGATTTTTTTGTTTTTATTCGAGGGCAACCAGCAAATATGACGATTGGGCGCAAAAAAGAAAAATATAATTATATATATATATATATATATATATATATATCCATTCCTTGTATCACCACTTTAAAACAATTTATATACATCAAAACCACCCGAAGAAATTTCTCCGATTTGCAAAAGAGTTTTTATACTTTTATTCTGGAAAAATGCTTTGAATTAGAATGGTTTCATGTCGAAGCTTTGCCATTGCCATTGTTTTTATGCGCCTGACCGACCGAAAAGCATTTTAGAGAATAGAATACTTGAAAATATATTTCTGAACTGCGTATCAAAACTTCAATCGCATTTAAGCAACTAACAGCAGTTGGGGATCGAGTGAACAGTAAGTGAGCAAGCGAGCGAATCAGGGAGAAGAATAAAATTGAAATTTTTCAAAGGGCTCTTCATCCATGCCATTATGAAAACTCCACGTACGCCACAATCAAGATAACGCTTCCATTAAACAATAATTGTTTTCGTGCTCATTATTTTGATTTAACAGTCTTCTAACTCAAGATGTTCTACATCTTTTCGCCGTTGACAAAGGCAAAGAATGAACTTATTACATTATGCTACCCCTACATCATTTTCATCGTTCTTTTTTCGTATTATTTCCATTTTAGTTCACTTTTTTCATTTAAGAATACAAGTGTGTTCGATTTTCAGATCCGATTCTTCATTTGCCACAGGAGCTAAATTATTATTATGGGTACAAGAGAGTCATGTCTCTATTCTGTTGCGTCTCTTCTATTGTGATGGGAAAATTGTTTGTCTTTTGTCTAATAAATGTCGTTGAACTTAAGAGAAAGAAAGAAATTCGTTGGTAATTTTTATTCGCGAAATATTCATAATAATTTTCTTCGATAAGTAAAAGACGCAAATGAAACTTCCCGGAACTGTTTTTCAACGAAACTGTAGTGTACTATTTCATTGATATTGAAGAACTTTATGCATTTAATAATAATTATTATTATTGTCGTTTTGGCCTAAGTTTCCATTTGTTCCCATTTTATTTATCTTGTTCGGTCCAATAAAATCAGCGAAACGCACTTGCAATGAACACTTCCCTTCTCTCTCTCTCTCTTTCTCTCTTTCTCTTTCTCTGTCTCTTCGTTTTCATTGACCTTTATTACTCCATTCACATAGATACAAAGCATTTAGCGCCGCATAAAAAACAAGCGTTGAAACAATATGGAAACAGGAAGAAACTCATGAACATAGCAACTGCAGGCGTTTGTATAAAATTCACCAGCAAACACGAACTTAGTACATTTGAACATAAGCAAAACATCATATATTCACCGAAACGTTCTCTTCTCAAATTTTATAAACAACGAGCGAACGGCAGATAAACGCTTCTAAGATGATAACAAGACGATAGAGAGCGAGAGAAGGTCTTCTTCATATTCATAATATATGATATTAAATTCTTGCAATTGGTGAAGAATGCGCTAGACACGGCTCCATGTTGGATGGTCAAAAAACGCGCGCGAATCAAATGGAACTGACGTTTGCCTCCTTTAATTTAGTGGATTGATTATGCTCGACGCACAACACATAATTCATCGTAGAAAATCCAACTGTCATTGAATTGTTTCATTGAAAACAAAGGCGATAAGAAGACGGAACTCAACAGTCTACACAATCATGCAATATGAATCATGTGAACACACATTTTTTTCAATGCGGCTTTCAAGCATCTAATGATAATTTATTTAAGCTGTTGATTTAATTTTACCCGAGATTCAAGCTTTGCTATGATGAGCAGATGAAGCATTTTTTGGCGTAAACAAATGCTCAGTGATTATCGCATTATTTTTGTCATCATTAGTCACAATCACATTAGATTTGGAATGCAGACGCGTTGATGAAAACGCTCAATATTCACATGTGTTTATTTCATTCAAGCGCAAATATTGACACACTAAATAAAGTATCAAACGCTAGGATCGTGCAATTAATACACTATCAAATAGTTGCTATGGTGTTCCTGACAATTTTTATCCTTCGCATCTCGCTACACCTCGGCTTTCCTATCCACATCAAGCACTCAATGACATCTCACCGGCAAGATGTGTTTGTGTATGTTAATGTGCTCATTTTGTTTACGAGAATAATTGAATAATTTAACTAATTCGAATTACAACGTTTTCTCGGCAGCACGCGCGCGCTCACACACTCCCTCTTTCTTTATCTCTTTATCTCTCTATTTATCTGTGATGTTACTTGACGTCAAAATAACGCCGATTTCCGACGATGAGAACAACAATCTGTTGAGTGCTTTACAAAAACGCCAAGCTATTTACACAGCATGCACTATCAAGGGTATCATCAAACTCGAATGGTGTGAAATCACATTTTGCAAAACTTTGTCCCCCCATCGTATGTGTGTATGTGCTTTTTCTTGTTTTCGTTTGGTTTGCATCCCGTTTGCTTTTTCCTGTCACATTCCATTTCTTTTCACTAGCACAAATGCTAAATTATTCTTGAAATTCCGACAGTCTTGAATAGAGGGGTAAGCATGAACATGAATAATTAATTTGAAATAAATCGGTCGGAGTTCGTAATTGAGAGCGCGCACCGAACTGCAAGAGTAAACTCAATTAAATTGCACTTTAACAAAGCAGTCGGCAAATCACTTAAACGTAATTTGATCAACAAACAAACGATTTCGTTTATATTATTTTTCTTGATATCGTAAATTTTCGTTAGCAACAAGCACGCACACACAATATTTCATCAGCCAACGCATTAATTGAACAATCATCTCTTTCACTCTCTCGAATTGATGAAAATTTATTAATTACACATTTTTCTAGACATTTGAAATTCAATTTGACATTCATTTGCATTTAACACGGCACACACCATCTGTTATTGTGCTCGCAACTATTATAAATTTCGTGAATAAACATTCAGTGATTTCAATTGCTTTCATTAAAGGCTATATTTGAAGTTTATTCATACAAATCATAAATTGTGATGGAGATTAGACTTGATGTTTTGCTGAGAGATTTTGCAGAGATGGGAATTGTATGCGTTTAGTTTTGAATCCAACTTTTTATTGCAGCTCCTAATAAAGAACCATCTGCATTCTTTTGAATCAAACAGCTGAAACCATTATTTTTATGGATTCTCAGAATCCATTCGATTTTTTCTGCTGTATAAATTGAATGCGAGTTTTGAATTACGGAAAAAATGTTTATTTTCAATTAGTGCGATAATTTTTAGCGAAAATTAATTTATATAATGCATTTGATTTGATTGAGGATTCGAGAAATAAAGTTTTTTTGTTGGCTCTCATGGTTTAATATCGATTTATTCTTGCTGACGCGGAATCTTTGTAGGGAAAGCAAAACTACAGCATTATTTTGGCTGGAAAAAACAGCAGACTTAATCATAAATATAGGAAAAACAGTAGACCATTGATGGATTCAATCGCTGAATTAATAATTGAGTGGAATCAAAGTGAGGTCGATATCTTCCAGACAAAGTTCATTATTTCGAAGTGCCTTTTGTCAACAGCGAAAGCGTCTATATTAAATAATAAGAATTAAAAATTAATCAAGAGGTTTGACATATTTTGGCAATTTTCCAAATTAAAACGGTTGAAATGTACTAAACATATTGTGAATACCCAAACGTCTACTAGAAACCCTTTTCCATAACAGATTGTGGAATCATCCGTTGCGTGCATCATCGCATTTAATTAAAGCACGTGTCGAACGTGTCAATTCTGCAGGTCTCATTCGAATCATTCAATGGCATCTAGCTAAAGAAGAGATAGTTCTTTATATTACATATGCCAGTTGTTTAGTAAGTTATGGATCATTTACATTTTTTTGCATTTCAAATGCGCTCTGCAGCATGCTCCAAACCAACAATAACAAATATATGCCGGTAACGTGTTTTGTCTATGAACTTGAACCACATTACGAAGCATCAATCATTTTGTGAAATATGTGAAGCCACCCGAAAAATCGGAAACTGGTTTTAGATGATGTGATTTTAGCTGGTCAAATAATAATATTTTATATGTGTTCATATGTTCTTGCAGAGAGTTTTTTTTGCGGGTGATTTTGGTGCTTTGATTTAAATCGTTCATTTCATATTCATCAAATTTCATTGTTGTTGAACAAGTAAAATCAATGCCCAATTATGCCCTTATTTGAGATCCCAATTAAAATTTATGATTGTTCAACTGCGTACACATATTCAGCATTCCAAATATTCAAGGGCTTCAACATAAAATTCCTCTCGTATTCTTTAATGCAATAAACAAACAAAAAACACAGAAATAAATGAACAAATGGAACTTTAAAAACAATAAAACACGCGAATGAAAACCTTATCCACTAAATGTTATTAAATAGTTGCTTATATGCCGAAAAAACATGTTGCCGTGCGATATTGCATGGAGTAAATCGCACAGTTCAGGGAGCCCCCTGAAATAAAAAATATTCCGAAATAATTTATTTTGAAAATATTTTGACGAAGGAAAAATTATTTCGGTAAAACTAGAAACAAATTATTTTATAATTATAATTTATTTCATAGGTATTTATTGTAGAGTATAATTCAATTTTTTACCGAAATTACCAATAAAATATATTATTTTTAATAATTGATTCGTTGGATTTTGTCGGTCATTTTGACGTTTCCTCGGTCATCTTGATACTTGTTCCCCCCTCGAAGAAAATCCATTCGAAAATTCTTGTTGAAACAAAATCTGCTTCAGGCTTGAACGTGAAATTGTTTCAATTAAGAAGAGTTCAGAGTTTGCTCACATAGAACCATATTTACGATATTTGACATCCCTATTAGTGAAATTGATCAGCACCACCATACATAACAATTCATATATTGAAACTCCTATGCTGTTTTATTTAGGGATAGTTATATTCAAGCATAGAAGTTTCAATACATACAAACATTGCTACTGCTGCAATAAGAATGATGTTCATCTGATATTTCACTGATAGGAATTGTATATAATCCAAAATTGATTCTGTGTGATCATATTAAACGGAATTGTTTTGTCATACGACAACAGCTGTTGAAATCAGTTTCAAAGATAATAAATAGATGTTTTTCTCATAATAATAGAAAAATATTCGCTTCCCCTTGCACTAGTTAAAGTTTCACGACACGTGTTTTGAGATGATCTAAAATATTCATTTTACTGTGACAAAATTGAATCAATGTGACCCAACTCTTTGGGAATTTATTTGTATCAGGTTGTTTATAAGACATGACATTTGTTTTACCATAAACAAATGTCATACATTTATTATTAGCGAATACATTGTATAAGATTCAAAGCCATATGGAATGGGATAATCTTTCAGCGATAGGCTGCTACAGTTTCTCACTGAGGAACTCTCCAGGAATAGATAAGATGATATTTTATATTCTATATATATATTCTTCTTTTGCTAATTTACCCGAATATCTTATCTCCAGACCTATTAAAAGCGCTGAAAATTTAGCTTATGATAAATTTATCAAACAGCGTTCGTGTGGTCGGCGACTAACTTCTAAAAACACTTGCGAAAAGCGTCGATTGGATTTATATTATAATTACAGTGATAAATTTACTATCAACTGAATTTTAAGCGCTTGAATAGGTCTGCTTATTTCTATCCAAATATTTATTTGTTTTCTTTAAAACTTTCTCTTTATTCTTTTATAGTGACATTTGATTAGATCGCGTGCTTCTTGATATCATCTGTTTTATGATTTTATTGTATCATCCACGATTTATACCGATATATATTTGTTTGTTCCGCGCTGAACTAATTAGCATTTGACTTAATTAGAATCAAAATCGACGTCAGCGCTAGCAATCAAATTGTGAAAATCGTGTCTTTCATTGCCTCAATCGTTAAAGTTCAATGTTATTCGAATTGCGATTGTGTTTGCTTCATTTCGATTCGTTTCGGATATTTATCAAGATCGCTTACAGAACGCATCAATAATATACTAATTGATTCAATTTCTCGGCTTTATTGTTAGTAATTTGTTTCAATCAACATCAGACTGATTTAATTCTTTCTGGGAATCGGCTGTTTTTTTCCGACGTTCGGTCGTTCGTTACATCAGTGAAAATTTGTGAAAGATTTAAAATTATAACGTCGTTGTTTATATTAGTCTGAATCGTAACTTGCCAGTGAATGAATGGGAGCTCAGCAAATAATTGAAATTTAGTTTGCAACCGAAGTGTCAGTATGTTCAGCGAAAGTGATAATAAAAATGATGTTATTTTGCATAGCGTACGTTTACAGTATTTAGCTGTGATAATCGGTACGTTTTCGATTACGCGATTCGTTTGTTTTGCATTCACATAGTTCAATGTGCCAGGGCAACGAATGTTCTAAATATCATTCAAGCTTATTTCCATTTATTCGATAAAAAAGCTAAGATTTGTTTTGTGTTTTAAATTTAATGTTTTTGATTTTTTACAGCAAATATTATTAGTCTCTGTCATGGACTCGCTATTGGATGGCTCAGTCCGAATTTGCCAAGATTGCAATCAAACGAAGAGAGACTGTTAAACGAAGCATTGACATTATCGCAAACCTCATGGATTGGGTCGTGCTTCTCAATTGGCGCAATTCTTGGCAACTGTGTCTTTGGTGTGCTCTCAAATTTTCTCGGTCGAAAGAATACACTTTGCATATTGGCACTACCAAATCTGGTAAATACATTCCATTTTTCACTGCAATCGATTTTTTCTTTGCTTCTTCACTCGCATGTAGCTCCTGCATGATTGTAAAACCTTATATTAAATTTTATTGTTGCGTCCGCTGATGTAAGTCTACGAAAGACGATGCGATTCGCGTGGCAGGCAAAAAGTATGACTCGTTTCAATTTTACTTCGGTCGCACGCTCTCGAATATTACTTTAGTTTCATTTGTGTTGCTGGCAACTGGCCAAACCCGAGGAAAAAATATGAACGAATTCGCACGCGCACGAATGCAAGAGAGAATATGGGATGCTATGGGCCACCAAATCAACGTTATGATGCTTACAACGAGTGCACAGCACGACAAAGCCCACATCGATTTCTCTCATCATTTTCAGCCAATAAAATGTGCAAAACAAGCAAAGAAGTTGTTGGAAATAAATGATCAACATTTCGTAGCTTCAGAAGTTTATTGGGAATTTTAGATTGATTCGATTGGAGGCGCCATTGAACAAACAAATTGTCCGGACAAACGGACCACACGTGCTACACCCCAATAACAAACTCTTCATTTTGTGGATATGCATTTGGTATTATGAAACAGAAAATTGCATTTTGCATTCGCGGAAACTCTAATTGAAGCGCCTAGTTCATTCATATTAATTGCATCATTTTTGTTCGTGCGTCTACCCATGCAACCTATTGCTTTAATTCAAGTTCCCAGTTCTCAAAAAAATGTGCCAATTTTCTTTAGAAAGCTATTTCAAGCTAGAGCAAAACAATTAGAATTATCAATGTACGAACAGTGCATTGAAATTCCCAATTCCATGCTGTGCTAAGCAATAATATACTTCAATCATTATTATTTGATGTTATTTCGCCGAATCCCATTAATTTTTTGATTTTATTATTGGGAGAACAAATTGAAAACCGCGCATTTTTTCAAAATTTCGATCTTTATTATGGAAAAATGGTTACAAATTGATTATTCAAAGTATTGTCCATCGCTAGCCACAACTTTTTCCCATCTTTCTGGCAAATTACGGATTCCGCGTCGAAAGAAATCTGTGCTTTTTTCGGCTATCCATGAATCGACCCATTTTTTGCATTCCTCGTAAGAATGGAAATGCTGTTCAGCCAGGCCATGTGTCATTGATCGGAAGAGGTGGTAATCGGAAGGGGCAATGTCTGGGATACGGCGGGTGGGGTAGGACTTCCCATCGAAGCGTTTCCAAGTAGGTTTTAACGACCTGAGCAACATGTGGCCGAGCGTTGTCATGTTGCAAAATAACTTTATCGTGTCTTGCGACCGTTTCCGACCGTTTTTCCTTCAGTGCTCGGCTCAAACGCATCAATTGAGTTCGGTACAATGCTCCTGTGATGGTTTCGTTTGGTTTCAACAACTCATAATAGATCACGCCGAGCTGATCCCACCAAATACACAGCATTAGCTTCGAGCCATGAATGTTCGGCTTTGGCGTCGATGTTGATGCGTGGCCGGGGTAACCATACGATTTTTTTCGCTTCGGATTATCGTAATGAATCCACTTTTCATCACCAGTCACAATACGATGCAAAAAACCCTTCCGTTTTTGCCTTTGAAGCAGCTGTTCACAAGTGAAAAAACGGCGTTCGATGTCTCTCGGCTTCAATTCGTATGGCACCCAATTTCCTTGCTTTTGAACCATTCCCATGGCTTTTAAACGATAGGAGATGGATTGTTGTGTCACTCCCAATGATTTTGCAAGTTTTTCTTGCGTTTGACACGAGTCTTCATCGAGTAATGCTTCCAACTCCTCGTCTTCAAACTTTTTCACTTGGCCTGGACGCTCTTTGTCTTCCACATCAAAATCACCACTTTTGAACCGCGCAAACCACTCCTGGCACGTTCTAATCGACGGAGCATATTCTGGATATGCTTCGCATAACAAACGATGACTCTCGGAAGCATTTTTCTTCAGATTAAACCAATAAAGTAAAACTTCCCGCAAATGCTGTTTTGTAGGCACGTAGCTCGACAATTTCAACGCAATAATAAACTTGTGTATTCAACTGAATGATAAGTTTGACAGATCGTTTTCAATGTATTTTTTTATCCTCTTTAAGATACAATAGCTGTCAAAGTCAAAATAATGACATCTATGATAGATATGAAGTTAGTAACGAATGCGCGGTTTTCAATTTGTTCTCCCAATATATTCATCAGCTGGCTTTGATAGTACACTCAAATAAAGTAGCAATTTTTTGAGTGCCCGTCAGACGAAAAATAAAAATGAGAGCATTGAACGGAACATGATCGGTTTTAAACAAATAAATCATTGCACAAAAAATGGCTGCACTTTGTTGAAAGATTTGTACTTTTGACTCCCCGAACTATTTATTATTCATAAACCGCATCAAAATTATTATGGGATGCACCGCGTGCAAATAGCATCTCTCACAAATCAAACGCTCGATCATGTAATGCAACCAAGTTAATTAAAAAACTTGTTTGAACGTTGTTTGCAGAACAAAAATTATGTGTGCAAAAAAATTAATATATACCGCTGATGTAACTACCAAGATAAATCTTCCGATATTTTTGCAGTCAGCCGTATCAGAATGCATTGCAACGATGTTAGCAAAAAACCGAAAACAATATCAAAGTTTATGCCATAAAAGTTTATTTCATGGTACATTGCCGACACTTCGAATCAGGTTTTAATCTTTTATCAATGCTGGTTCATTATCATTTGTTTTGTCAAAATTGAATTATGTGATGCCAATGCTGCCATACCATTATGCGGGATGCCATCCATTGTATTTGAAGTTCCCCTTTACGTTGCAATAAACTAGCTCCATGACAAAAGAATTGAAACATCAGTAACGTTAAGTAATAATGAACATTTATAATATCAACTTTCAACTAGATATTGCGTTGAGTTGTGCCATTTAAGAAATTCGCCTGACTTTGTGTCTTTGTTTTCCGTCTTTAAATCTATGATGGATATAATTTTGTATTACAAACAATTTGACTTCACAGATATCATATTCATGACAAAATGAGAGTGGCTTTTACTTCTGCCAGACATATACAATTTAGATTCCCTGACACGAAGAAAACTTTTCGTTTATTCGGCAAAATCTGTTGAACCCCTTGAATAGTGTAAACGTTGTTTTGGTTATCAAAAGATATAACCATAACAAGTTTGATTTTTGCGGCAAATATGTTTCTGTGTGTACTTTAACAAGCAAAAGTTTTCATTCAGATGTATAAATGGTTGATTGCAATTAAACTTTGCAGTAATTAAACGATAAATTGTCAATTTTGATAGCTGCTGCCTCATACTAGCGAGTGTTATTTGTGAAATGACTGTGCATATTATAAATATATGCCTAAAAATTGCGGCAATTTTAATCTCTTATCATTTTATGGTTGCGCTGCAAGCTCTTCTGGCTATTGGTGTTGTTCGGCAGCAGCGTGGAGCACTTGTATGTTGGACGCATCCTAGCCGGACTGACAGGTGGAGGCATGTACATTTGTTTACCGCTCTTTGTGGCCGAAATCGCTGATCAAAGGTAAGTTTATCATGTTTCATTTCGCTATGCGTGAGGCCGCATCGTCGTCATTACAATATTCATTGTATTTTAATTAAATATTTATGGTTTTGGCATAAAATATATGAATAAATTGCAGGATTCGCGGTCGTCTAGGCTCGTTATTAATGCTCAATGTAACAATTGGAATACTATTCGGTTTCATTGCTGGGAAATACTGCACATATTATATGGTGCCAAAAATGTTTTTGCCACTTCCGATACTATTTTTCGTCGTATTTATCTTTTTTCCGGAAACACCACAATATTTCATAGTACGCAAGAGATTTGAGGTAAAGGCACACAACAGGAAAAACGTTGCCACGAATACAATTGCAGTTTTGTGTTTGCTCATTCGTATAAAATCCTGCTATTCTTTTGTAAATGGTTTTTGTAGAGTGCAAAATATTCGCTGAATTTCTATAAAGGCTGCAGAGAACGGAACCAGTGCCGGCAAATTGATATGGAATTTGCACAGATCCTACAATCCGTACACGAAAATTCAAATCAAAATGAGAAAAACCGACAAAATTTACTCAAAAACATCTGTAAGTTCCGTTCGGCACACTTTTTATGTGAAAGTGTGCATTTATTTGCGTGTGGTTTCTGTGTTATGATTTTGCATATCATTTTTGCTCTCGATAAAATTGTTGTACCTAATAAACAAGTGGCAAATGATGTTTTTATGTCGATGTTGCAGTTAAATGGAACGCACTCAAAGCAATTTTATTTGGAATTTCATTGACGGCAATCAATATATTTAGCGGCACATTTGCAATGATTAATTATACAGCGAGCATTTTCCAAGCGTCTGGCTCGTCAATTGATCCGCACGTTTCTTCGATTTTTGCCGCTGTCATTCAGATTCTCGGTGTATTCGGGTCAACAATTTTTGTCGATCGCGTTGGCCGTAAAACTTTGCTGATATTATCAACATCTGGCGCATTCATCGCTCTTCTTTCACTCGGAACTTATTCATATCTTCACAAATCTGGATACAGTTTAACAGCATATGAGTGGATGCAATGGATTCCATTGATTAGTTTTTCATCGTTCCTTTTCATCAGCTGCTTTGGCATTCTACCGCTGCCGTTTATAGTTTTGACGGAAATCCTGCCGGCCGAGGTAAATGCTTGATGAAATATGAAAAATGAAAAATGACATTTTTTTATTATTAATTTGCACATTTTGTTGGATGTGTGCGCGCACAAGCGAACCCATCAACATTTCATATCGTATCGTTGAATTTGATGAATTAATTCACAGGTGCGGACGTTTGGTTCTACGCTCTGCATGCTCTCCAACAGTATATTTGCATTCATTTCACTCAAGACGTTTCCAATATTAATGTATTCGTTGGAATTGTACGGTGTTTCATGGATTTGTGCTGGCGTCTGTTTCTACGGCATACTGTTTAGCATTTTCATATTGAATGAAACGAAAGGGAGAGATTTGAACAATTCAACACCAAAAAGTCCACAGTCCACAAGCACATAAATAAGATTTTTATATGTTCAACATTAAAATAGTAGAAAATAAATCGTTTCCAACAAGAAAACAATAAAATGTTTGTTGAATTCAGTCTGTCTGTTTACTTTCCAGCAACTGGAAATTAAGAGAAAAATCACATAACTTTCGATAGATGGCGCCGCAAATGTCAGTCCGCAGCATCGAAGCGGGAAAATGACATTTGTCGCGCTAACATTGTGTACAGTGGCTGTCAAATGCGTTCGCATTCGTCAAAGTAAATCTCATTGTAAGTTATAGATTTAGTTTTTCTCATTATTTTCATTTAAAAATGGACGCAGATACGGAAAAATTGTGTTTAGAGGAGATTGATCATGTGGTACTTGATGAAGATAAAAAGGTTTGTATGTAAATAACTTTGAAATCCGCATCAGAAAACATGCCAAATGTTAAAGGTACCTACCATTGAATCTAATTACGTGCACATTTTCGCCTCTTGTTTCGTTTTCTTTATAGGTCACCCTCATGAATATCTCAAATAATTGGAACGTTCCAAACAAAGATGCGGAGGCAGTACTTCAGAAATGGCTAAAAAATTACTCCGGTGACAAGGAAATCGTCAAAGAATACCTAATTCGTGGTGAAGATTCGAATGGGAACGCATTTATTTCTGTATGACTAACGTTTTTCTTGACCAAATAAATTGCGACCGATTGCTATATTCTTCCAAATCTACTCTTTCCTTTTGTTTCAGATTGTCTCCGGAAGTAAATTGCAAAAAGTCAAACAAATTTGTCCGAAGCACACCCAAACATTGTATAGCATAGAAGTTGGTAGTCTGAACGGCAAAAGTTTGAATGTTCAAGAGCCTGCAACCAACAAATTGTAAGTGAATAGCATTAGAATTATGCATTCATTTTTGAGTAATTCATTTATTTTATCAAATACATTGTTTTCTATATTCATTTTTCACCAAAGTATTGGCTTGAAGCTGAATAGTGAGAAGAGGAATGTCAAAGTCAGTAAATCTGTGGTGGAAAAATCAATGAAGAAAGAGACTGAACCACCGAAAAAGGCCAGTCCATTTGGTATAGTGCAGCCCAAACCAGCGAAATCAAAGGATGTCAAAACCGAAAAAGATTCATCGAGTGTGTCAAAAGATGTGAAATTAAAAGATGAAAAAACGAGCCCCAAAGCACAGAGCCCGAAAAAGAATCAAGCGCCAGCGAGGGCAAAACCAATGCAAGGAAAATCATCGATTGCGTCGTTCTTTTCGTCCAAACCGTCGACGTCCAGCTCGACAAAGTCCGATAAATCGGTGTCTGAAGCAGCCTCGAAAATTGAAAATGTCAAAATTAAAGATGATCCAGACGAAATTACAGATAGTCAAACGAAGAATACAAGCAAGCGGCCACATTCAAATACGAGTGGTGAGTAAAAAAATAAATGTTTTGATTTCAAATTGTCTGACATTTTCAAAACCCTCAAATGACAACTGTATTTCTGAATGATACATAGATTCGGATGCGAAGTCCACCGGGCAAAAACAAACGAAGAAAAAAATGAAGGTGGAACCAAAATCAAGTGGATCGCGTCTAACGCAACTGTGCGACTCTTCTTCAGATGAAGAGGGGAAAAAATCAAAGAAAAAGATGAAGTTGGAACCAAAATCTATTGGATCGCGTCTAATGCAACTGTGTGACTCCTCTTCAGATGAAGAAGATGCATCGAACAAAAAAGACGTGCCAATGGATACTGATGAAGAAGAAGCAGTTGGTAAGAAGGAAAAGGAAAATAAAACACCTTCACCAGAAAAATCAGATTCCAGCAAAACGAACGGAAGTACAGGAAGCAACAAGCGTCGTGCTAAAGTCAAAAAAATGGTCACAAGAACATATGAAGATGAAGACGGTTTCATCAGTGAGTGGGATTTATTTTGGCATTTAATCATGAATAATTAAAGTACATCAGAAATGGCTATTTTTCTAAATCATAATCTCAATTGTAGATACGGTGAAGGAGATGGAAGAGGTCAGTTGTTCCGAAGGAGAGTCCGAAGTGGTTGAACCACCGCCACCGAAAAAGACAACTCCGGCCGCAAATAACAGCACATCGACCGGGACAAAGAAGAAAATCTCTCCTCCGGTGGGCAAGAAACAGGGATCCATCCTCAGTTTCTTCTCTAAAAAATAAACAATCAGAGAAAAATAATTCGATTTAAAATTTCCCAGTTCTCTAAATAAAGATTTTCCCATGTGTTATTCAAATGATGGTTTGTTTACTTCCTTTGTTCGCCGTTTGACTTCCAGATGTCGCATTAGCCTCTGTCAAAAGACACACAACATTGACGTTTTTCACTTCGATTGGTAATTTGACAGCTAATAATTTGCTACTATTTTTTTTTTATCGAGACGCGTATACAGATTTGTTTTCACTAGAAAACAACACACAATTCAGTTGTGTTAAAAAAAAATAGTTATCAAAATATTTCGTGTGCTTTTACATAGCGACTATAAAACTTCAACAAATCTTTACAATGAACTAAACAGTAATAAGTTTTCGAAACGTTTTAATTTTGCCTATTGTTGCATGAAATGAGCACTGTATGTGGTGTAGGAATATGTCGAATAGCTTGAAGCTTGCAGAAATTTCTATTGACCGAGATTTTTTTTTCACAAGTGCATAAAGTGAAAACGCGCAGTCAGCAGGATATGCGAACAATTGTGGAATCAACTGTAAATTGAAATGAAAACAAAAGTCATATGCTTCTTCGATTGACCTGTTAATTGACTGTGATTGGAGGAATAACTGTGCATTGCTATTGTCCATTCATTGAATTAGCTGTGTAATTATTTGTTTGCCTTTAACGCTACGTGTACAATAATTTTAGGATTCGTGGTTTTCGCATTCACATTTGTTTGATGCGACACTTTTTGTTGCCGCATCTAGTTTATTTCGCTTAGTTTTATTACATCGCGCAACATTTCAAATCATAGTATAAACTATACTCAAGAGTCATATTGTGAATGAAATTCATATCAAATATGATATAACCTTAATCAACGTCAATAAAAATTCAGATAAAATTTTACTCGATGATATTACAAAGGATTACAATTGCATGTAAATCGCATTATTCGTGATATAGACATTTTAAACCAAATCATCAATCATGTCGTTTGTCAGTGGCAATTCGAGCAATGAAGCGGTGCAAAAATTCTTAGAGATTTTACAAAATGATTTTCGCACGTTGGCCAATGAAACAAAGAAGAAATACCCGCAGATCAAAGAGGTTCGTTTGGAAATGCTGATTTTGACATTATTTGCATGACGCAAATGAATTCATGAATGGATTTGTTCTCGTTTTAGTCATGTGAAGAATCAATAATCAAACTAAAGGCAGCCACTTCAACGCCATCCACTCAACTTTATTATGTTGTCAATCAAATTTTATATGCTCTAGTTCAGGGTTGTGAATCGAAAGATGTGAAAATTATTAAGGTTTGTTTGCATTCGTTGCATTTCATTTTTTATTGCATCACTTTTTGCATAATTGTACTCATCATCGCGCTCTAATTTTTCATTCAGTATTGCCTTGGAATGATGCAACGATTAATAACACAACAAGTGGTCGATCAAAAGGGTGCTCGTTATATAACCGATACACTTTGGATGCTAATGGAGCATGGAACAGAGGAGGTTAAAGTTTTGCAAACGGTTACTTTATTGTTGACAACAAATAGCATTGTGCATGGTGAAACATTGGCCAAAACGCTCGTTTTGTGTTTTCGGTTGCATTTTACAAAAGATTCCACAACGATAAACACAGCTGGAGCGACTGTGCGCCAATTAGTTTCACTGGTTTTTGAACGCGTCATAGCGGAGGATCAAGAACCAGAACCAACAACATCCGCCGGACCGGATCCTTCTGCGCAAGAAGTCAACATAGAAGAATTGAAGCAGACTCCTGGTCAAGCGCCCAATGGACTCAGAGTGTGTGCCTCTGATGCATTTTTGATGTTCCAAGATTTGGTGCAGCTTGTGAATGCCGATCAACCGTATTGGTTGGTTGGCATGACCGAAATGACTCGCACGTTCGGCTTGGAGCTGCTCGAAACGGTTTTGACCACTTTCCCATCGGTTTTCTTCAAGCATCCAGAATTCTCGTTCCTGCTGAAAGAGCGGGTTTGCGCCCTTGTGATCAAACTTTTTTCACCGAATATCAAATACCGGAGCGTTGTTCAAGCCAATCCACAGCAACCGGTCGCACATGACAAACCATATTTTCCAATTAGCATGCGATTGTTGCGTGTCGTATCAATTCTAATTCAGAAATATCATCGCCTTCTAGTGACTGAATGTGAAATATTTCTCTCGTTGATCGTGAAATTTTTGGACCCGGATAAACCGGCTTGGCAACGTTCGCTCGCACTCGAAGTCATTCATAAGATGACCATTCAACCGGAGCTACTTGTGTCGTTTTGCCAATGCTACGATCTAAAAGACCATGCAACGAACATTTTTCAAGATATTATCAATTCTCTGGGAGCCTATGTTCAAAGCTTATTCGCACCAACACATTCGAGTAATGTGAATGGTAAGCTAAAACGACTTGTTTGGCATCTTTTTTTCAAATCGAAATCACTCTTCGAAATTCTAATATCGAATTTCAGTTTCAACATCGGTTCAAACATTACCCATGATGAGTTCATTGCCTATGGTGCCCGGCTCATCACAACAAGCTGGATTCCTGTTCAGAAGTGTTTGGCTACCGCTGATTGTTACATTCCCCACTGGACAATCCAAATCTACATTGTATAATTTTATTCTAATACATTTTTTGTTACATTTTCTCGTTTACACCTTGAATAATAATTCAATTAATTTATTTGATTCGAAAGTTTGGAGATGCTCGATAAAGTTGAACCACCGCCAATACCTGATGGGTTCGGTATTTCCCTGGCGTACGCTTGTCTTTTGGATATTGTTCGATCGATTTCTTTAGCTGTGCTTGGCCCATCGAAGGTACGGTTCACTAAAGATGGTCTACAAAATGAAAATGAATTTTCATTTTCCTATATATTTTTATAGTTGGGCGAAGAGAAACCGGTGCCATATAAAGAAAATGTGACCGAAGAGGAGAGGCAGCTGCATGGACAGTTGGTGACTTCAAGCTGGTGCGGTCTTTTGGCTGCATTAACACCATTGATTGACGCTGCTACTGATGAATCGGTCACTGAAAATGTTCTAAAAGCAATGCAAAACTACGCCGCTCTTTGTGGAACACTTGGTAATATTCGTTAATCTTCTGTTTATCAAAGAAATTATATTTTTTCTTCAAAATTTATTCAAATATTGCAGATATTCAAACGCCACGAGATGCTTTCATAACAGCAATTTGTCGGTCATCCCTTCCTCCGCATTACGCTCTTTCTGTCCTTAATATGGGCTACCAATTCTCTGGAATAATAAGTAAGTTGCAAATTAATTCACAAATTGATGGCACACAAAACAATAAATGTCTTTATAGCTCATTCGCGTTCACCGAGCCAAGATTTGAATCATCAGTATATGGCATCGCCGTGCGGTGAAAACGACTTCCGTCATCAGGTCGTTGCAGTTGGCACACCTCTACCAACATCATCACTTCCGATCGGTGCGCAGCAAGGTCCAGTTATGCTAACAGCAAAAAATTTGCAAAGCATGAGAGCGATGCTTCATTTGGCACACTGCCACGGATGTATTTTGGGTACATCCTGGCATATTGTACTCGCAACGTTGCAACATTTAGTATGGATTTTGGGATTAAAGCCGTCGACGGGAGGAAGTTTACAAGTTGTGCCAAAACTATCAACGGATGCAACCGCCGGAATAACGACATCAGTTATGGCCGATTTGCCAGTTCTATCGCAAATGCTGAGTCAACTATTCGAATCTAGTCAGTACTTGGACGATGTGGCGTTGCATCATTTAATTGATGCGCTGTGCAAACTGTCACAGGAAGCTATGGAGCTCGCTTATTCGAATCGGGTATGATGATAAAAAATGTTTTAATGAAAATGGTTTACATTGTTTAAATAAATACGAAATTTGTTTCGTAATTTCAAAAGGAACCGTCATTGTTTGCTGTAGCAAAATTGTTGGAAACGGGTTTAGTGAATCTACCTCGGATCGAAGTATTATGGCGACCACTAACGAATCACTTGTTGGAGGTTTGTCAGCATCCACACATTAGGATGCGTGAGTGGGGCGTCGAAGCTGTTACTTATCTCGTGAAAGCAGCGTTGCAATACAAATACGAAACACCACTGAAGGACAATATGGTGAGATGAAACAATCAAATACTAAACAAACGAAATATAGCATAATAAGTGAACGATTCTCTTGCAGACACTTCAAACTATGCTGCTAAATCCATTGGCTGAACTGTCATCAGTTCCACACGGCGATGTTCGTCAACGACAATTGGAATGTGTGCTGCAAGTATTGAATGGGGCTGGCGAGACATTGACCCATGGATGGCCCCTAGTCTTAGGAATTATTGGCGCTGTGAACGATCGCCATGGCGAAGCATTGATTCGAATTGCGTTCCAGTGTTTGCAGTTAGTTGTAACGGACTTTTTGCCAGCCATGCCCTGGCGCTGTCTGCCGTTGTGCGTAAATACAGCTGCAAAATTTGGATCTCAAACGCAGGAGCTGAATATTTCTCTTACAGCTGTCGGTTTGATGGTGAGTTTTACTTTTAATTCATAATTGCTAATATCACTCTTTATGGCAATCAGAGTATTCCATTCTTGCACAATTACTTATTCGAAATTATCATTTCCAGTGGAACATTTCTGACTACTTCAATCAAAATCAGGATAAACTTTCGCAAACAGTATCTGAGGATCAAACGGTTCTACCAGATTTCCCGGGCACTTTGAATATTCCACACTTTGATAAGTTGTGGATGTGTTTATTTGCTCGCCTTGGGGATTTATGCGTTGATTCACGGCCAGCGGTTCGGAAAAGCGCCGGACAAACGCTGTTCTCAACCATCTCAGCGCATGGGAATCTTTTGATGCCGCCCACATGGCAATCTGTCTTGTGGCAAGTGCTATTTCCACTCTTGGATAAAGTCCGAAGCCTATCAAGCTCGGCTAGCAGTGAAAAAGTCGATACAACGGGAAACATTTTGATTCATCATTCTCGAAACACAGCTCAAAAGCAGTGGGCTGAAACTCAAGTTCTAACATTATCAGGTGTATCGCGTGTGTTCAATACAAAACGACACATGCTTCAGACATTGGGCGATTTCATTCGGGCGTGGTCGTTGTTATTGGAATTCATTGAAAATGCTGCACTAAGCAAAAGCAACGAAGTCTCTCTGGCCGCATTGAAATCGTTCCAGGAAATTCTTTACAACAAACCGAACAACGAACGTGACGATGACATAGAAAGACAATTACCTATCGAAGAAATTGATTTGAATAGCGTCGAGCACATGGATATGTGGAATGTAAGTTGCAAGAATTGCTCTTTCTATCGAAAGTGTAAAGTTTTTTTCTTCATTGGATGAATTCATTGCAGATCGCATGGAAAGTGTGGCTAACGATCGGGATTGACAGTACCAAGCCTCCAACAGCAGGTTTATCAGGCGACAAAAATGATGTGGACATTTTCATTCCAAGCCAAGCCTACTTAACCGCATTAATTCAAATATTCCCAGCACTATTCCAGCATATTAAACACAAGTGAGACCGCAATTTCATTCAATCATTTCGTTTTAAATTTAAAAAAAGGCAATTTTTAAATTGTTTCTCAATCGGTGCGATTTCAGATTCAGTGAGAACGATCTTCAGCTGTTGTGTAGCGTTTTAATGAATGCTGTTGCCGTACCGGTGCATAGTGATTCAACGCCGTACATAATGTCGACGATTTCCGACTCACTTTTAACACCTCTGCATGATGGTGTGCTCGAATGCATGGACATTCTGTGCAAAGACGTTCTACCACCGTCATCCCCATTGAAACCGATGATTGCAATCATATTCCAACAACTACTTAATTTCAGTAAATTCGCCTGTGTGCCACCAACGTTTGATCGCCTCGAAACTAGGTGAGTCCCAGCCATTGATCCAGTTAATTAAATCAGAAATTCCAATCACATCTTCACCAATTGAATGAATTTTGTCCAATTTATAGGCCTTACAAATCAAATCGCAATCAACATCAGCATAATCAAAGTCACTCAACTATCGAATGGGTCAGCATGAATTACATACCATTTGGTGAAAAGGCATTAAATGTAGCTGTTAAAATGTATCTCCAATGTGCCAGCGACCCGGTTGTGATTGAGAAGCGTATTTTACTCGAAATCATCAACACGATGAAAATTCCATTGGCAATGAAATATAAATGTATGGCCAGTTCCACTTGGAAGTTAGCCATCGAAAGTTTACTGTCTGTATTGCATGTTGGATTGCAAGTGGCTCGCCAGCATCCAGAATCATTTGTAGACGTGTGGCCAACACTCTCGGAGACGCTCGATAAATTCTTGTTCCCATCGAGCGTGTGCACGATCGAAGATCGCGGCATTGACGAAATTGTGTTGGACGAAACAATCGATTGTCAAGTTATTGAAATGTTACGCGATGAAATTTTGCCATATGCCGAACACATACCACATCAATTCATTCTAGATATCGTCGCCATTTTGAATAAAGGTTCAATACATTCGGCAACGGCTCGAAACAATGTCTATGACGTTGAACTGAAGTTACGAGAGGAATTTGCAAAGACGTGCTTTGAAACATTGCTACAATTTTCATTGCTAAATGACCTCTGTGATACGGTTGCTTCGACCGACAGCAAAGAAGCAAGTGCTTTAAATAATAACACAACGAACTCGAATGATACAATCGAAGGTGTTGGCCATTTGGCTATCACCGCTTTGCTGACACGCTTCGAAGAAGTTCTCAAAAAATTCACTGACGATGAAAAGCAATGTACGAAGGGCTCTTTACCGAAGTATCGACTGTCTGAGATATCATTTGTAATGAAAGCCATCGCCACGCTTATTATTTCGTTGAAGAAAACACCACCAGCCAAAAGTAAGCTTATTATTCTGTATTTTTTGTGTGAAATTTGACATCCTAACAAATCGGGTAAGGAAGATTCAACTAATGGTCTGAAAATCTCTGTGTTGCAGTGGACAAAGTCTCGTGGGAGCAATTGATTGGACTGTTTCCGCTGCTTGTAGATTGCACAACAACTACATCCATCGAAGTATCACGTTCACTGCGTGAAGCCCTTTCGCAGTATGGAGACCTTTTGCGTGCACCCATCGGTCACACTGAAATGAACGGTATCGCTAAAACCTAAGCATTGAACACGTTATCTATTTTTTGCTATTGCTAGAACATTGTTCGTACATATTTTGCTACGTGATCAAATCGTAGATTTTTAACGACCCAATAAAATACAACCATACAAATGTTAGACACCGAATTAAAGTTGGAAATAGTGATCATTGATATAAACTCGTTTGTTTTCAAATATTTCCTAGATAATTTGTATTTATTGAAAGGAAAATATATTTTACAAATTTAAATTGGCGCCTTGATGATAAATCACAGAAAACATCAAATATTCGCTGGAACATTCAATCTCTTTTTTTAGTGCAATAGTGAAATTAATAGATTTGCTGTGCAAAAAATTGAAAATAAAATCAATTCAATAGAAAAAAAAAATACCGGATGAATGCAGTTTCATTTAAAAGATAACACGTGACATGTAATTTTTCTTCGAGCGATTTATTGACAGTTGAAATAAAAAGTAAATTACCATTTAATTGAAAAAAAAAAAAAAAAAAAACAAAAAAACAATATTATCTCTATATCATTTGCGATGTAAACACAGATTACACTCGAATTGTTCATTCACTATTTTTGATTTATATTAAATATTCAAAATTTGTTCCATTCAACATCAACTTCGGTCCCCGACAAAGAAAAAAAACTCCATTCCGAAACTAAAATCAAAATGTACATATAAGATCAAACAAGAGTAAGTAATTCAATTTAAAACTTGTAGATTGATAAATTTGTTGGTGAACGACGTGAAATCCAATAATATTCGCAGTAAAAATATTGACTTTAGATTAATTTCACAGAGTGAACTGACACATTTAGCCGTGATTGCTGATGATGGAGCATAAAATGCTTCGAAATATATTCAGGTTAGATTTTATTTTCAATAAATTAAATCCGACTCACTGTGAAATCAATCTTAAGTCAACATTTTTACTGCAAATTGTAGATTGAATATGAATTTTGAATCAAAACTTTTTGTGACGTGGGCAATTCGTTCTTGACTAAATTTTGGATCGGCATCAGCAGAATTGGGCATATCATCAATAGATGTAATTTTTTTGGAGCAGTAAAAACGAAATTAAAGGCTTCATTAAAATAACAGGAAGACTATGCCAAAATGTTTATTATGCTCTGTAAATATTCTGGAATTAAGGCTCGTCAAAAGTTGCATCGTACTTGAAATAATTGTTTGGCTTTGAAATGATCGTTTTAAAATTAATAAAAGCGTTTTATAATCTATGCGATTTTACTTTTTTTTTGTTGTACCTAGCGATGGTCAATAGTTTGAATAATGTATTTATTCATATTATTTTAATGAAATAAAGCCATATTTTTAACAAAAAACGCGAGAAAATTTGCACACTCCCAATATTTTTGTTAGATTTTTTTCACACAGATGAGATTTTTTATCTACTTTAGTGCTGAGTGAATTTTAAAATGATATTCATAAATGAAACCAATTTTTGGGCAGTATCTGAAGTGAAGTATTTGCTACAGACCTATTATTTATATACGCATTAGCATTGGATGGGCATTTTATCAAATTTTGGTTTGCATTTTTATTGAACGATAAAGCACAAAGCACAGTTACTAACTGGCATATTTTGCATGCCCACATCATTTTACACACAGATCTGGAAGAATCAGAGATCAAATATACGTCTTTACATTAACAATAATATTTTATTAATCGTGCGTTGCGAATTGATTAAAGTGAAGTGCAGGTGAAGAAAATGTTTGTTCCATTTACCGTTCGATTTCTTTTTCCCATACAAATTAATTTTATTTTATAAATAAATTGTCGTTTGGATAAAATATTTTCATAAAATCTCAGGTTGTCAACAATTTATTAATGAATATGGTTGAAATTATAATCAAAGTTGATTTCTGATTTTCTTATTATAAGATATTGGGAGTACAAATTGAAAACCGCGCATTCGTTACTAACTTCATATCTATCATAGATGTCATTATTTTGACTTTGACAGTTATTGTATCTTAAAGAGGATAAAAAAATACATTGAAAACGATCTGTCAAACTTATCATTCAGTTGAATAGACAAGTTTATTATTGCGTTGAAAATGTCCAGCTACGTGCCTACAAAACAGCATTTGCGGGAAGTTTTACTTTATTGGTTTAATCTGAAGAAAAATGCTTCCGAGAGTCATCGTTTGTTATGCGAAGCATATCCAGAATATGCTCCGACGATTAGAACGTGCCAGGAGTGGTTTGCGCGGTTCAAAAGCGGTGATTTTGATGTGGAAGACAAAGAGCGTCCAGGCCAAGTGAAAAAGTTTGAAGACGAGGAGTTGGAAGCATTACTCGATGAAGACTCGTGTCAAACGCAAGAAAAACTTGCAAAATCATTGGGAGTGACACAACAATCCATCTCCTATCGTTTAAAAGCCATGGGAATGGTTCAAAAGCAAGGAAATTGGGTGCCATACGAATTGAAGCCGAGAGACATCGAACGCCGTTTTTTCACTTGTGAACAGCTGCTTCAAAGGCAAAAACGGAAGGGTTTTTTGCATCGTATTGTGACTGGTGATGAAAAGTGGATTCATTACGATAATCCGAAGCGAAAAAAATCGTATGGTTACCCCGGCCACGCATCAACATCGACGCCAAAGCCGAACATTCATGGCTCGAAGCTAATGCTGTGTATTTGGTGGGATCAGCTCGGCGTGATCTATTATGAGTTGTTGAAACCAAACGAAACCATCACAGGAGCATTGTACCGAACTCAATTGATGCGTTTGAGCCGAGCACTGAAGGAAAAACGGTCGGAAACGGTCGGAAACGGTCGCAAGACACGATAAAGTTATTTTGCAACATGACAACGCTCGGCCACATGTTGCTCAGGTCGTTAAAACCTACTTGGAAACGCTTCGATGGGAAGTCCTACCCCACCCGCCGTATAGCCCAGACATTGCCCCTTCCGATTACCACCTCTTCCGATCAATGACACATGGCCTGGCTGAACAGCATTTCCATTCTTACGAGGAATGCAAAAAATGGGTCGATTCATGGATAGCCGAAAAAAGCACAGATTTCTTTCGACGCGGAATCCGTAATTTGCTAGAAAGATGGGAAAAAGTTGTGGCTAGCGATGGACAATACTTTGAATAATCAATTTGTAACCATTTTCCCATAATAAAGATCGAAATTTTGAAAAATTTTATTTGTACTCCCAATATTAAAAAAAATCATTAAGCAATTTCCATATATGGTAAAGGGGCGTAAATGAAGGCAAAAAAATTTGACTAATTTCTGCTCTCCATTTCTGTTCAGCTTTTAGATTAACAATATGTATAAATCGATTCGATCGCGTTTATCTGCGGCATTAGTTGCTCATTTTTGGTTTAGTTTTTCATTGGTTTCTGCAGAATCTCCAGAAGAAAATAGTTCATCAGAAAATCTTTCGACTTTGAGTGAGTATTTATCGATTTTTCGAAAAAAAGTTATTTCAATGAAAACCCCATTTTGATATATTTTTTGTTATCAGTCTCATTGACCTCGTTGCCAGTTTTGATAGTCACAATTGTGGTGTGGACGACTTTGCCAGAATTTCGTTACTTCCATGGGAAATGCTTTTTAAGCTATCTGTTGAGCATCGCATCAGGAATAATTTGGAATGGGATAACATATTTTAAATGGGTCTCATATAATTTCAGAGATATAATGATTTCTCTGATCGTTATAATGTCATGGAATCTCCTATCGTTTTATGCAATTACTTTCGACCTCTTTTGGAAATCGAGAATCGAACAGTTAGTAATATATGAAAAACTCATTTCTATCACTTTTGCATTATATAAAAATCACTTTTTGCAGGAATACGAACATTTCGAAATTTCGCTATCTCGCTCAGTATTTTCTCTACACTTATCTTTTGCCGATTGTTTTTGTATCAATTCTCATTACTATTTTCTATGAATCACACCCATCCGCAGACATAAACTATAGATACATGTTTTGGATCGAAATATTTTTGGGAAGCTCTATTTTTTTGTACATAGCTGTTAATTGTGTATTATTTATTTTGACTGCATTGAATTTGCGACAACGTCAGGATGAAAACTATGCCACATTGTTCAATGACAATGACCTGTATCGAAAATTTGAAAATGCAAAAAAGGAGTGAGTTTTCATATTTATTTTCACTACTATGTATTACTTTAAAGGAAGCAATTGATATTTTTTTCGTTACAGTTTCCCTGTATATTTCGTAGTTTTCATCATAGACTCCTTATTCGCGATACTGCAAATACTCGACTTTGTTTTTTCACCCAATAATGACTTATTGCCAGTGATAAGTACTTTGGACCTATTGAAACATACTTCATTGTTGCTGTTCATTTTGTTGGTCATGAAACTTCAACTTTTCCAAAATATAAGGTTTTCCTATTGAAATTAAAATTTTAAATACGTTTCTATCATTTAAATTCGAAACTGAAGCAGCCCTGGATGTATGTTGTTGTTGTGATTTTTTTTGAAATAGTACTAAAACCAGTAAATCTTTTAGACAGGGTTGCTTCGTTCAAATGCGATGCTAAAATAATAGAAAAACGTCCGTAATTTTAACTGTGTTTTTTGTATCTCTATTTTGATCAGATGGAGAGAAGTCACGGAACGATTTGTTTTTGGATCACATGCAAATGATCGAACTCAAGGCGACACAAATCCTATAACAAACGCCGAATTTTAGCTCAAATCTTCGTTTGTCGGTCGTTTTGAATATCTCCGTTCTTCTAGGTTTGAATCGTTAATTTTTACAGAATAACTAATTTTGATTTTCATCAAATATCTAACAAAATCTTTCCAACCAGTGACATTCTCATCAACAAGACTAGACATTCGTTGAACACATAATCTAAAATGTATTCTGTCTTTTAAACACATTAAAATGAATCCGAAATGCTATATTAAATTGCATTTATATATATATATCTATTTGACAAATTAATAAAGGATAGCTAGTGAACACTAAGTCACTATTCTCCACCTCTTGAGCTTTTGAAGTTTGCACAATTGAAATATTCAACTAAGTGGAGAAGATTATTATTAAAAAGTAGAGATTATGCTCAAAATCAAAATAAAAAATGTAATGGCCTTTAGAAAAACAAAATATGGTCAATTTTGATTACGTTAAAATGTTAGTTTCTTTTACAAAATGTATCTCAAACCAATTGTGGTTGAATGATATTGCTCACAAGAAGATAGTTTAATTTATCCCATATTTTGAAGTCTAAACGTGACAGTTCGCACCGTCATGAACCGGTTTAACCTTTTTATCGCCCTTTCTTTTCCAATCAAACCATATCATTTCAGGTAGCAACAAAATACTCAGGGAACATGTAAAAAAATCAAACCAATGCTCTTTAATTATAACGTTTCGGCTTCGGTTTATAGCACACGTTATTGAATATTTTGCAATTTCTAAAAGAAATATTCAGAATTGTGTTCTTTTCACTTTTACGTCTGTTTGGTACCAATAATATACTTGGAATACAAATCAAAAATATCATTTGAACATGAAATGCGAAAAAACGAATAGAGAAAAAACAAACCAATGAGTCTGCATTTTTGCGAAGCGTTTTGTTATTTAATATCTGTTATTTGATTCAGAACAATTGAGAATTATGACATATGCGAAACGAAATATAGTAGATAATCGGACAAAATCTACTCACATAAATATCTGAAATTTCGTGATGAATAAAGTAAATAAAAGATTTTCAACGTAAAAAAATAAAAAAAATCGCTACTTATCTAAATCATACGGCATAAAATGATGATCATGTGTTTTTAAAACTCTGTACTCTCTGGTATTTGTTATAAACAAATTTAATTTCATGCCGTAGTCTACGTGAGTGTGGCTTATAATAGAACATTGTGAGGCCTTCAAACAGTCACTACACAGCACGTTTTACAGTCGTTTGTCATTAAGTACGGAAATCTGAAAGCAATCAGTTGAACTCGAAATACATCCGTATTCAATATAAAATTTCATATTTGATTTCTGGTTCATTCTAACAATAATCGGTGCTTCGCTCTCTTTGGATCTAAAAAATTTCGTGGCTTGTTTTTTTTATTAAAATCGATATGTATTCGAACGTTCGCGCAACATTGTTTGCCGCTTTGGTGACTCTTCCTCCGATGACTTTCGGATCAATCTCTGAAGAATTCGATTATAATTATGAATTTATATCCACAAATATCACTGATTCAAGTGAGTACTATTAAGCTCAATAAAAAAAAATATATTTTACTGATTCAAACATATGATTTTTGAAATAGCTCCTACTGTGGATGAAGAAATGGATGGTATTGATATAGAATTGATGGGTAGGATTTATTCAACATTGAAAATGCAACACTCAATTACGCGGCTTACTTGAGTTTGTTTATTTTGCATAGTTTTGCTGGCTTCGGTCCCTTTCATTATTGCCACTGTTGCAATTTGGATGACATTACCCGAATTTCGAAGTTTTCATGGAAAATGCTTTGTCAGCTTTCTGCTGAGCATGGCATCCAGATTCATTTATTTAAATTTATTTCGATACGAATGGGTCCCTTGGGACGTGCCACAAGTCTTAACAACTTTGATTATACTAATGTCCTGGACTCTTTTATCTTTCAACACAATTAGCTTCGATATTTGGTGGAAATCGAGAAAGGAACGGTAAAATATTGTTAACATTTTATATCATTCAAATTATTTTAAATTAGATTTTTGTTCAACAGAAGTGTCAAAGTCTCGAAATGCCGCTATTTCTCATTATATTTTCTCTATACGTTCATTTTGCCGGTTACCGGTGTCGTTATCATTCTAATTTATTGTGAACTGACCCACATGCATCAAGACGAAGTGGATAGATATGTGTTTTGGATAGAATTTATATGTCATCTTGTTACTGTCCTGCATTTCACCGTTAATACCGTGTTTTTAACGTTAACCGGCATAAATATGCGTCAACAACAAACTGAAAACTACGGAACAATTCCCGGACCAACTGAAAATGTTTCTCAACGAAAATTCGAGAATGAGAAAAAAGAGTGAGTGAAACAAATGATGGAGTTTTCATGCAATCTTTGTTTGATCTTAAAAAGTCTCAAGAGTGTTTCAAGAGGACCTGAAATTATAGCAATTTTCTGGTCCATCATAATAGTGTTTACCTTGTAATCAATGGACCAAATGCTAGATCAAATGTCAGGTTGCTCTTTAAAGACACATAGATATTATATTTGGGTGACAAACAACTTTCCGTCGGACAAATATAGGAGCAGATTAGTCATGAAAAAGTTAATCGTTATTAATATATTTTATGATTCGATTGATCTGTCAATATAAGAGCACTTAATCATCTTCTCTGACATCCCAAACAATCAAGAATCAAGTTTGCTTTTCAGAAATGAATAGTTCAAATATTTTTCCTATACACTAAATTCTTTTTGATTTATGTTTTTTTTTTATTCAAGCTTCATGTTGTATCTGACTTTATTTATCATACTTTCCGTATTTGCGATCGCTGATACGATAATGATAATATTCTCATTCGATGAGGACGTTTGGATGTGGTATAATCGAATCGTAATCATATTTACTCTACTCAAATTCATCATATTATTCTCGTTTGTTTTATTTGATATGAAACTACGAATGTTGAATACTTCAAGGTATTATTTTGTCATGGAATTGAAATTGTTGACCAAATGAAAAGTGTTGTTCAAATCACCTATTCTTTTTTTCCAGGAGGATAGAATCATTAGGAAAACTGTTTTTCAAGGCTAGCGTAATCAATCAGAGCGTGCATAAAACCAATCCAACATCAAACATTGACATTAAAACAGATAGTTCCAATGGAAATAGTACTTACTAATAATTAATCGAGCTTTGTCTGTCATATTTATGTAATAAGGCCTGATTCACTAGTCTTGAGACTAAGTTTAGGCACGTGTTTAAGTAAAACAATTAAAATATTCACATTAAGTCGCTTATATCGTATATTTTTATTAAAAATCTATCGAATGGCACGTACAAATTGCAGCAAATCTTCGATTTTGACTTGTAACGCTATCAATCATGCGTTGGACGAACGATACATAGAATTTCCTCAACTTTATCTTTAATCTGCCAATACATTGTCGGTGGTTCTGAGCTTCCCAGCCCCCGTCATTCACCATACGATCAAGCATTTCCTAACATCTTTCAACTGTCTGGGCCACTGGAACATTTGCTGTATTATCATTGTGTTGTACAATTGGCATTGTTTTTATCTTGAGCAAATATTATGTTATTTTTGCATAATGACGGCATGCAAGGTCTGATCAGAAATTTATTTTGTCGCCTGCAAAAGCATCATCGATATATCGCTTCAAATTCAGAAAGCATATGTTGATGTACAAATTAGAATTCACTGCAACAGCACTTGATGGTTGAAAATAATAACAACAACAACAAAACATTTATAGACCATTATTGACTTTCAGCGTCTGGTCTGTTTTACGAAACATCATATACCCCTGACAATACCTCTCCACAAATCGAGATCGAGAGCCAAGTTTTGAGTTTCATCACACCATTCATATCCCCTCGCATTCAAATCATATTTAACCGAATCTAAATAACGTCGACGTGGTCTACCCCTGCCTCTCGGCCCATCAGCTTCGGCGAACAGAATCCGTTTCGGTAATCGCTTTTCTCCCATGCGTTTGACATGACCAAACCATCTCGTTAATTAATTAATAAATAATACAATTGCTTAACTAATTATTAATTAATAATTACTA
The DNA here is from genome assembly GCA_028476595.1 of Obolodiplosis robiniae. NCBI lineage: Eukaryota > Metazoa > Arthropoda > Insecta > Diptera > Cecidomyiidae > Obolodiplosis > Obolodiplosis robiniae. The sequence goes on from CM052014.1 coordinate 17,456,277, forward strand.
GACACATCTTTGATCATTCTGAAATGAATGAAAACATTGTAGTCAAAAATAAGATTCAAATCCACCACGATTCAAGGGAAATAAACTTAGTTCAATGAATAAATACTTATGGATATTTGAAATTCCATTGAATGGAATAAAGTTTTCGAAATCCATTGAAATAAAAACAAATAAATGCAATATATTTTGCGCTCTTCATTTGTTTGTATTGACACATGCATTCGATGCATCGAGAACGCCAATTCATCACGATAAAACACAATAACTTTCGAACAGATCACTTGGACTCCATTGTGCTAGCAAATATTCAGAAATGAATGGAATTGAAGTGAATATTAGAAATATTTTCAAATGTGATGGAATATGGGTGATTGTGAAAAATAAATCCATTTATAAAAGTGTCGAATTCCCCTAGAAACATGTCTAATGATACTGTTTTCCGTACAATCTACAAAAAATGTGCACATAATATCTCTCACAAAATATACTGTGAAATGAGAATTATTTATCTAGCAGCGAGCGATAGAAGCATCTCCATGAATGGAATGCATAGTGCGATTAAAGGATGTTACACTTATTTTGATATTTTGAGCACTATCGCAATTTGTCATGCTTTAAACGCGTATTATCATGAATTCATCACAAATCATTGCGTAGCTTAAACGTTATTTAATTTATCAGCTCGTGTTGTTTGCAATGAATTGTTCTTGAATTGAAGATCATTGAATTTAGACATTTCGAAGCATTCGGCTGAACTAAAACAATACACATTTTCATGAGCTCATTTTTGGTTTGTAATCAGTTTTCAGTTCCACAAAAGTGACAGTGGACAGTGATAAAATTAATTCAACTTATTCTATTCTTGAAATCGAATACTACACGAACGATTCGACGATTGTTCTACAACAATTCTACGGTATTGTGAAAACAGAATTCTTCTCATCTATTATTTAAGTGATTTTATAATTTTATTGGCTAATCATTATTTGTTCTATTGACCGAGTATTATGGTGTATTCGCAATTAATTCTATTCAGTGGCATGTGAACACTATCAATCGAGGAACAGAATATTTTGAAATATATCATGTAAAAGTTTCATACTAGATTTGATTCAATTTTCTGCCCCTTTTAGATTACCAATATGCATTCATATATTCGACCAAAACCATTCGTAGCACATCTGGTATTTTCATTTGCTTTGTTTGAATTAGTATCTGCCGAATCTGATTGGAAAAACAAAACTTCCATTCAAGATGTAGCAGCTCTAGGTGAGTGATCTCCAATTAATTGATCATTTTCTTTCGATTGAGAATAACCACTTGCTTCCAAATGCACGGAGTACATTCATAATCTGGCTTGTAAAGTAATGCACATTTTCTGAGACATGCAGAGAAGGTCCTTCTCAAAAGAAGTGCATACAAAATTATGGCAATAGCAATTAAGTATTAGATAGATCATCTTGCAGCTCGAGTCAGTTGATATCATCATCTACCCAAAATTCTACGGAAATCATCTTGCATGAAGCTTTGTTCAATATATATCTAATATCAACTATAACTGGATAACCGTGATTGAATTACAAATTTGTATGAAATTTATCACTTTCAACCACTAGTCAGTCAGTTGAGTAATTTCGGATGTTTTTGACTTTGACTACAATTGACTGTAGCCATCAATTGTATCCAGTCAGAACCGTCCCAAAATAGCTAACTACACTGTCAATTAATATGCACTCGCCCGAGTGAATGAGATTTCCACAAAAAAGAATTCAACAAGCTCAAATCCATAATTCACCAAATATTTTCAGCGAATTTATTCACCAATTCATTTTAAATATGAGTTTGGCGAAAATAACTGAAAAGTAAGAGACGAGTTTTGAAGCTTTAAAGTTCTAACTCCTCGATTATAACATCAATTGAAACGAGCTACAAGATGATTTATCAATCAATGAAGTCGCATTTCAGTGTGTGTAACTAGTGTAACTTATTTATGGGATTATATCTTATTGAATGTGAGCAAGTTATTATTGTTTTCTTTTGCAGTGAGGCTGGCAGCCGAGCCATTTATAATAGCTACTATTGCAGTTTGGGTGACATTACCAGAATTCCGAAACATTCATGGCAAATGCTTTGTTCTCTATCTAATAGGCGCAGCTTTTAGAGCCATTTACCTCAGTTTCATTCAATTTGGTTATATTTCAATCAAAAGTGTATCTGTTTTTATAATAATGTCAGCGGTTATATCTTTGTGGAATCTTCTATCTTTCAATACAATTACATTCGACATTTGGTGGAAATCACGAAGAGAGCGGTGAGTTATTTGAAATATCCGTTTCCATAAGAAAATTACTTAAAGTTACTGTTTTCCAGAAATGTCAACGTCACAAAATGTCGTTATTTCACATGTTACCTGCTCTGCACCTTCATTTTGCCGGTCACTTTCATAGCTCTCATAGGGATTTACTGTGACATTGCAGATATATTTGAAGATAAAATTGGAAAATACATTTTTTGGCTGAATATTGTTCACTATGGTACCCATTATTTTCATTATTATTTGTTCGATTTAGTGTATATGAATCAAATGAAATGAAACTCTTGAAATTGTTCTTTATTGCGTCCTTTCGTCTCGATAGCTTGTGCGAAACTAACTTATGTACTAAAGGGTGAGCAGAGCTCGCTGACTGTCTTCAGCGAGCGCTGCCATTTTTGCTCTCTTCCTGTCTTTCGCTGTATGCGTATATATATTGTAGCGTTTCTAACATTATTATTATAAACTAAAAAAAAATATAATTGAAGATTTCATAAGAAAACGGTGTGATGTGCACTTAAAATGTCAAGCGATCATGGACATTACGTTGTACATCAAACCGTTTTCTAATAAAATCCTCAATTGTTATCGTTATTACTTTCAAGGTGTTCATGCACAGTATGTAATCGTGAATTCAGTGTTTTTCACGTTGGCCGCATGGAATATCCGACAACATCAGAATGAACACTATGAAGCGTTGTCTGGAGGTGAAAATGCTATTAACCGGAGATTCGAGAATGAGAAAAGAGAGTAAGTATAATTTTTCAGACATGTTGCATTATATTGATTGATGATGATCCATGTTCTCGTTCACAGTTTTATTTTATATTTTGGACTCTTTCTGATAATTTCCACAACTATGACCATTGGAATTTTAGTATTGACATTTTCAGTCCGTATATTGGTCGCGTTGGAGTTTCAATTGGCTATGAATATAATAGTACTTTTGAAATTTATTGTATTATTTTTGGTCGTTCTATTTGGTATGAAACTTCAAAATCAAAATTTTTCAAGGTAAGAATTAATCACAAAAACATTAATCACATGATAATAGAAATGTTTTAAATTAGATGTACGGAATCGCTGAAAAATATGGCTTTCGGGACAAAATCAAATATTCGGATTGAGTCTGGAACAAATATAAATCCTTCAGATTTAAATGTGGCGTAATGTGAACTTCATAATTAGAAGGAACATTCAACACGCACTGTTACGTTATCTCATTGAAGAAGGACATGTATGCTCAAGCATTTTAACACTAAAGAAAACAATAAATTTAAGAAAGAATTATTCAGCCATTTTCAACGCTAAGCATATTGAATTTGAAGAGATGAAACTTAAAATATGTATTCTAATGCTATGTATTTCAGTGTTGCATTTCGATAGGCAGTCGTATGCTTTACTACATACCATCCATATACCACCCGGTACATCTCACTAAAACAAAGCATTTCAATCCATCATTTTCTAATTCGCACAACAAAAATTTCACATGCTGCGCCTGTGTACCCGAATTATTGCATATACGATATTGACAGAGCTGTATAAAATACAGCCTATTTCGCAACATTGGTATTTTCAATTAAAGCACACGATCATGAATAAAATCCTGTATAACAATATGTACAATAGAATCATACATAAGCATTCATTACCCAAACCATTATAGTACGTTTAAAGCAGATAATAAAACCAATAACGCTATGAAGTTTTACATGAGTAACGTTTTTTTAACGGTAAAGCCGCTTTGTTCCAATGTGATGTTGTTAATAACAAAACAATGCGAACCGGTGTGTAACGTTACAGAAGTAAATACTGAGCACAATACTCATACAATGACAAAGAGATGAGTAAATTAGTCAGCTCTGCAAGTATTAACGTTCCAATACCGGTATTACTGTTTTGATACATAGGAATCAAATAACAATATTTTGATGTTGGTATGATTTCGCTCTTTGATTTTAAATGATCTTCTTTAGAAAGTTTTGTCGCTTTATCAAGACTTTTATTTCAGATTGATAAAATAACATAATTAAATAATTAAAAAAAATTAGTTTACATTTCTTGAAATAGAATTAATTTCACTCAGAACTCAGTCGAATAATTTGGGATATTTTAGCTTGCTAGTCGCCAGTCCAAATATGATTATTCCGAACAAATATCTAAAATCAACTATAATATAGTCAAGTCTATAGTCGATTTCGTCCCAAATTAATTGTCTGGCTGATAATATGAGTGAAAGTGATTATTTTTCATTGAAATAGAAATTCGTTCATTTAAAATTACTTGCATTCGAAAGAAACATTTTTTTGGTTTCAAGTTTCATGCTCACTAGCTCGATGGCAATCTTAGTCGAAGACTCGATTTCTGTGAAAACTCACCTTATTCAATTGCTGAAATAAAAGTTATTCCGTTTATTTCGTGAATAATTTACTTCGATTTTTCACGGATTGTTTAACAAATAATGTTTTGATTGTTGTTGTTGTTGTTGTTGTTGTTGTTTTGGTTCGCGTCAAATGACAATTTTTGTTTTATTTGGGCATAATGAATTTACTCAATTAATGTCACTCTCATTCTTTCCACAACTGCGTAAAGTTAAGGAGATTATTAAATTCAGTCCCTTATGAACCATCAAATATAAATTTGGAGTTTATTATTGCCTCCTGGTAATTTAGCTAAGTATCCAGATAAAGGTGAAAGTTATTCTAAGAAAGCAATTTTGCGAATGTAATGTAGTATCAAATAATAATTAAAATAAAAACAAATCTATCAATGAGATAGTACAGTATGATTTAATACAATAAAAAACACCGAGTAGCAAGAAATTAATATTTCCACCACGAGTGTACATGGTGCTTTCGTCGCATTCCCACATTGACCGGTCTCTGGTAAAAACACGATAACTTTCGAATACATAACTTGAGCTCAGTTTTACTATTAGTAATATTCAGAAATAAATGGAATTGAAAAGAATTTTTGAAATATTTTCAAATGTGATTGAATATATTATGATTTTGTAAAATGAAATCATGTAAATAAATATGAAATTCTCCCAGCCACAATTGTAATGTTTTTGTTTTCCGATAAAACTGCATTAATTTCCATAATTTTGCAAATTACGGCGTTAAAAATATCGATTACTTATGAAATGAAGCCATAATTTTGAATAAAAACGATGGAAATTAAAGCATAAACCCAATTACATCCCACAAGATTAAGAAGAATGTTCGTGAACGGAACTGAGAGTGCGGATAAAGGATGTAACCAGAGCCCGGCAAATAACCAATTTGGGATTAGGGATTACAATTGCTATTAAATAGTAATTGTAATGCGTAATTCCGGAAATACACGGCTGCATTACTTTTCGGGGTGCGTTGACACTCTGTTATGTTGAGACGCAACTGTCAGACACAACTGACAGTGACAATTCAATGGTATTGTTGTTTTATTGCTTTAGGTTGAAACTTGTTCATTTTTCACCGGCGAACATTGCGTGAATCACAGAAAAAATTTATCTGATTCTCGAGAGAAAAAATTGAACGAAAATACTAAAAAAGTGAAACTAAAGAGTGAAACAAATTACGATTATTGTGGTTTTATTGTTGTAGGCTGAATCTTGCTCATTTTTTGCCAGTGATGAACAGATTGACATGTCTATAGACAAGAAATGTATAGGCATGTCTATAGGCAGCCTATATATACACACAAATACAAACTAACACAAACGTTTGTTAGTTATGTACATGTACACATTGCCTTCACTTTGCCTATACCAATCGATTGTAAAGACAATGGTCTTTGCCTACAGATGTCTATCGAAAAACATCACTGTTTTTTGCCGCTTGCTGCTTTGGTTATATTTGATTTGACATCGACAAACATATTGTGAATGAACAACTTGATTGAATTCTTGGGAAAATAAATGGTCTTGCGTACGTAAAACTATCTTTTCCGCACATTTCCCGAAATTACTGATTTGTATTGGATTCATGTTGATTTCTTATCGAAACATCATGCAACTTTGAGAATAAATCACAGAAAATTTCAAGTCATTACGATGAGATCGAATTTCGAGTCATTACACATCATGTAATTTAAATTTTAATTTTAATAAAAAAACGAATGAACATCTCAGTTCCTAATTTTTACTTCAACGTTCTCTATTTTTGAATTGGTTATAACAATTATGAATTAGTTCACTCTGATGTGAACTTTCAATTCATGCCAACGATTAATATGATTCCACATTTATGCTATGTATAACTTTCGTTAGAAAGTAAATGAGCATTCAAATGAATGTTATGAAAATAACACAGATTAGAAAATCACAAATACTTCATCCAATTTAATGACAAAATTTGAATTTTGACCCCGAAAATTGAAAATTTTGTGAGGGAGGTAGTCTTAAATCTAATCAGAATGGTTTGAAATTTTGTGTGACTAATTTTTTTCATAGAAAAATAATATATCCAAAGTTTCAATTCGTTACAATGTGAACTTAAGATAGTCCCCATACAAATGTTTCTTAATTATATTGAAAAACAGCCCATTTTTTGATTCGACTCCACTAGAGCTACCCGAAAAAATTATCCGATTGGGCTGAAAATTAATAGGTTTCTATTCCTAATGAAGACCAGTTCTAAAATCATTTTTTTGAGTTATCGTGCTAACAAATTTTTGCGTACAACGGACAACGGACAACGTACCACACTCGGACAAAAAATTTCTCCGAGAATGGTTGCAATCGTTTTTTCTAGGTTCAAAACGCATAGAAAACTTATTCCGAGTGTTTTGAATTTTTGGGACCGATCGCAATACCTTTACCACACACAGTGGTGTGTGCGGAAAAGTAATAACGACTCAAATCATTCCTACATGAAAGTCTGAAGCATAGAAAAGATACACGCATTACTGAAACTGAGAATAAAACTTTTCATTATCACAACTGAAAAAAAAAATTCACAAGAATGAAACATCCTAGAAGACCACATGAATATTTTTCAAGTTTCAGTTTTTCGTATTCTGTATTCAAGTTTCATTTCAATGTAACTTGAAAAGAAATTACATTGAAATGAAACTTGTATACAGCATACGAAAAACTGAAACTTGAAAAATATTCATGTGGTCTTCTAGGATGTTTCATTCTTGTGATTTTTTTTTTCAGTTGTGATATTGAAAAGTTTTATTTTCAGTTTCAGTAATGCGTGTATTTTTTCTACGCTTCAGACTTCCATGTTGGAAAGATTTGAGTCGTTATTTTTCTCAGGCATTCATATGTGATTCACATATAAATTGCGTTAAAATGTGTTGTGTTATGTGTCAAATGCGGCCAAATATTACAACAAGTGTCAACTTTTTATTACTTATTCGCAAAACAAATCGACGTAACGTAGTGTAAACGCACCCGTATATGTCACATAACACAACAATGAAAGACATTTCAACGTCATGCTATAGTAAAATATCTCAAGTTAATTTTTAATCATTGCATCCGAAATGGTGTGTATCCTGCTGATTGGAATAAAGTATTTGTTAAAAATCTAAATAAAGTCCCGAATCCCCAAATCGTTTCTGAATTTCGACCAATCAGTATCATTTCCGTCCTACCAAAAATTTTCGCGATTTTACTCAATGAACAGGTCATCGATTACTTGGAATCGAAGCATCTTTTACAAGATCGTCAATCTGGATTTCGCAGAAATCATAGTTGTACAACGGCTCTATTGAACATATCAGAGAGTATCAAATCATCGATCAACCGCAGAAAGGTTGTCATTTATGTCTTGTTGGACATTAAAATGCTTTTCCATCGGTTCCACATGACGCGTTGCTAAAAGTGTGTGAATCTTATGGCTTTGATAATAACGCTTTAAATTTGATCAAGTCTATTTACAGTAATATTTCACAAAGAGTTAAAGTCCGTAATACTGAATCTAATAATATAGCGATTGATAACCGCATTTTTCAGGGAACCACAATAATTTCGGCCAAACTTTCTTTTCAATTTATTTTAATGATACTCTCAATGTGCCTGAACATATGACTGGCCATCTTTTTGCTGATGATTTTCAGGCACATCTTGAAGTTAATGTTGATCAGCTTAATGAAGGAATAAGTAAAGTAAACTCGGATTTAGCTAAAATCAATGATTTCATCACTCGTCGGAGCATGGTTCTGAACAAAGCCAAGTCAAAAGTAATGATTATTGGTTCAAAGCACAATACTCGTCGTATACATTTCGATATGTTGGATAGTATTGTTGTAGACAGGGAACGGCTGGAATTGTGCAAATCTATCAAAATTCTCGGTGTGGTATTCGATGAAAACATGACATTCGAGGAACATAATGATGGTAAGTTGCAAAAAGTGTATGGAGTACTCAATAGAATTCGACATACACGCAACATTATACCAAATTATGTTAAACGTTACGTTGCGACTGCGCTTCTTGATCCCATATTGAGTTATGGCGATGTGATCACATATAGTTGGGGAGCACATGGCTCGATCAATCAGGAAAATCGTATTCTTACAGCTAATAACGACAAAATTCGTTACATCTATGGGCTCAAGCGAAACAATCATATCAGTGAGTAGCGTGAGCGGATGAATGGGCTTACCCCTGAATCTAGAGCAAAGTTGCATCCAGTCTCTTTGATCTACAAGCAACTTAAAACACGTTCTCCTTACTATCTGAACAAAATGTTAATTTATAACGGAGGTTCGACACGTACTAATGGTCAATTGCGCGTATTGGTTAAGCCACATTCAGAGTTCGACAATTCGGAGTTCGACATTTTGGAACAGTATTCCCAATGACATAAAGGAATCTGATTCGATCAAGTCTTTCGAGTTTCTTTTAAAGCACTGGTTGCATGATAATTAACGTAGTAAATATTTATTTTTATGAATTTGCTCAATAGTATTCGTATTTGCTCTCTTATCAATGATTTTTCATCATTTTCACTATCAATTTCATCATAATTTTCATTTTTCATTTCATTTCACTTCTTCATATCATCTTATCATCTTTCATTTCGATTTTGATTTTATCTTTCGCATTGTATAAAGTAAAAGTAAAAAAAAAAAATCTCAATAATGTAATTCCTCTGATTCTCCTGAATCAGACCGGTTTTGCCATGGTTTTCCGGACCCAATTGGTATTTATAGTCACTCATAAATATCATCCTACCCCTATCATTGTCTCCTTGTTCTAAGTCGTACCATGGGCGGAATTTATACCGTATTGGGCACTGTTGCCAGCATGTATCTAGTTAACTAGGTACACATATTGGTATAAATTTAGGTCTTGTAATAAATAAATAAAAATAAATAAATGCATGTAAAAAATAAATTTCATATTTCTACAGGGAATGCTGATTTTTATTTTTCATTGATATTTAAGGTTATCAGAAAAATATTTTTCGTTAAAAATGATGTTCTAATAATAAATATGACGAAATGTAATCCAGCCGTGTAATTCTGGAATTACGAATTACAATTGCTATTAAATAACGCAAAAAGTAATCCGGAATTACTTAACGGCAATACATTAATTCAATTTACAAAATTACGACTTATTTAAAAGATGTCAACCATCTCCACTCAATTGCACACATTTTAAATCGGAGAAAAGTTGAAACCACAAGAACTGAAGCATATATCCTCGGAGTGCACTATTCTTTCAACGTGTATTATTATCAAAAAATTGTCACATATCATTGCGTAGCTTGATATGTAATTGTAATTTGATTTTTCAGGTGTTGTTTGTAATAAATTGAACTTGACTTGAAGATCATTGAATTTAGACATTTCGAAGCATTCGGCTGAACTAAAACAATACACATTTACAGTAACTCATTTTTGGGAGTTGTTATTTCTGGTAATTTCAGTTTTCAGTTCCACTTAAGCAAAGCATCGACATATGCTGCTCAGCCAGCTGACTGAGAGACGCAGCGCGAGCTGAGAAAAACTGAACGCATGCGTCACGGGCATACGTTTAAACACGTGGTTCTCTTTTTCGTTGCTTTGCGCTCGTATCCGAAATACACGAGTAGTATACTCAGAGAATTGCATACAAAAGTTCTTTGGGATTTTTATTTAATAAAAGTATCATCAATTGTGACTCACAATTTGTGAGCTCAATTTAAGGTGTTTTATTCTTCCTAATCAATATTTATTGGAGCATCACTTTTTACTGTTCAGGAAACAAACAATATTTAATCATTATTTGTTTTATTGACCGAGTATTATGGTGTATTCGCAATATATGCTATTCAGTGGCATGTGAAAATTATCAATCGAGAAACGGGGCGTTTACCAGAATATTTTGAAATATTTCATGTAAAAGTTTCATACGAGATTTTATTCTATTTTCTGTCCCTTTTAGATTACCAATATGCAATCATATTCTTTACCAACACCATTCGCAGCACTAGCAAAAATTAGTCTTTGTAGAATCTGAGTAATGGCTGATGTAACGTATCTGGGTGAGTGAACGCAACTATTATAACAACATAATAAATGATCTTACAAACGTAAAAGATGCTATTCCGCACATTCTCGATGATATATTTATGTCATTTTCGAATTTTTCATTCATTCATCTATTCAAATGCAAAGTAAATAATTTGGAATAACAACTTAGATACAAAATTCCCATTCGTTATTAATAAAAATTGCAAAGATCTGTCATTCGATACACAATCACGCCGCCACCAAAATTTCACCAGTGTCAAACTGTTATTAGCTGAAGAACTTCAATTGCGTAAGAAAACGAAGCAGTTCTACTGAATTCTACTTTGTTTTAAAATGTCAAACTTTTGGGGGTAGACAAGACTTTTGAATTTCGAATCATTTCAAATCATTTTGAATCCCTACTATTCTCAAATCCGAAAAAACTCAATTCGATTCAAATCAATTTGAATCTTTTGGAATCTCAATGAATCTGCTCAGATCAAGATTGCGGATCTGTCAAAAAATCTTTTGAATCATTCCAATCTTTTGAAATCATTTGAAATCTCAACGGGTCTTATGTCTCGTGTTTACCCTTTAGGTTTTTGTTTCATTTTATTGATGCGCCAAATTCGATATGTTAATATCTTTTTTAGGATAACATTAAGTATTAAGTTTCAATCTTAACCAATAAATTTGTAAACAAAACTAACTACGTATGTAAGACCATTTATTTTCATTTGCAATAATATTCTTCGTTCTAGAATACATTGGATCGAAAATAAACCAGTTCCGAAGTACCTATTCCACGGAAGTCAGTCCAGGTCGATTCTGTAGAATCAAAGTCGAATTTTATGTAAATTTTACGTAAACGACTCAAGTTCAGTGTATATGTTATTATGTACGGAATACTCGGGTTTCAAAAATGGTCTGCGTCCAAGATTAAATCATATTCTATGCCAATCCTACTGTTTCATTCTTGAGTCGATAGGATGTTGCTGGTTTATTTAGCAAAGAATACTTTTGCATATCAAATAATTGGGTTATGTTCATTTCTTATCGTATCATCATGTTACTTTGAGAATAAGTCGAAAAATATTGCAATTCATTACGATGAGGTTTAGAATTAATTAATGTACTACGAATAAATTCATCAAGCTCTCAATCAGCAATAACAAGACGTGAATTTGGGGATAGTGTTTTTTCTTAAATGAATCTTATTATATGGAGCAAAAAGATGATTTTTGAAGACGTTTTAGCTACTCGAAGATTAAATCATCTGAGACGAGTCAAAAGATGATTTATATAATAAGTTCAGAGTGTGTAACTAGTGTAACTTATTTAATATGAGATATATCTTATTGAATGTGAGCAAGTTATTATTGTTTTCTTTTGCAGTGAGGCTGGCAGCCGAGCCATTTATAATAGCTTCTATTGCAGTTTGGGTGACATTACCAGAATTTCAAAACGTTCACGGCAAATGCTTTGTTCTCTATCTGATGAACGTAGTTTTTGAACGCGATTTTATTCGGGATTTTTCTCACCAAAGTGTATATCTTCAAATAACTATGTCAATAATTTCATCTTCGTGGAACTGTCTTTCTTTTAATACAATTACATTTGACATTTGGTGGAAATCACGAAGAGAGCGGTAAGTCATTTGAAATATCCGTTTCCATGAGAAAAATACTAAAAGTTACTGTTTTCCAGAAATGTCAACGTCACAAAATGTCGTTATTTCACATGTTACCTGCTCTGCACCTTCATTTTGCCGGTCACTTTCATAGCTCTCATAAGGATTTACTGTGACATTGCAGATATATTTGAAGATAAAATTGGAAAATACATACTTTGGATTTATAGTTTCGCATTTGGTGCCCATTTTTTCAATTTAAATATTATCACTATAATTATTATCATTATAATTTTTAAGGTGGTCATGCACAGTTTGTAATCGTGAATTCAGTGTTTTTCACGTTGGCCGCATGGAATATCCGACAACATCAGAATGAAAACTATGAAGCATTGTCTGGAGGTGAAAATGCTATTAACCGGAGATTCGAGAATGAGAAAAGAGAGTAAGTGTAATTTTTCAGACATGTTGCATTATATTGATTGATGATGATCCACGTTCTCGTTTACAGTTTTATTTTATATTTTGGACTCTTTCTGATAATGTCCACAATCATGACCATTGACATTTTCTTATTGATATTTGCATATCGTATATGGACTTCCCTGGCGTATGAAATGACAATGAATACATTCATCCTCTTGACATACATTATATTGTTTTCGGTCGTACTATTTGGTATGAAACTTCAAAATCAAAATTTTTCAAGGTAAGAATTAATCACCAAAAACATTAATCGCATGATAATAGAAATGTTTTAAATTAGATGTACGGAATCGCTGAAAAATATTGCTTTCGGGACAAAATCAAATATTCGGATTGAGTCTGGAACAAATATAAATCCTGCAGATTTGAATGTGGCGTAATATGAAATTACCTCAGCAAAGAAGTACATTTATGCTGAAGCATTTTAAGATTCAGAAGAACAATACATTAAGAAAAAAATATTCAGATATTTTATTCAAACATTTTCAACGCTAAGCATATTGAATTTGAATATATCTAACTTAATATTGTATCCATAACCGCATGCTATTATTCATGAAAAATGTATTAAATATACAAAAACAACTCTTTTATACACAGATATTCACTTATTTGACAACATATTGAATTGAATGGGTTAGAATGAAAACCGACCTCTAGCTGTTATGAGAATTAAAATATATTGAGGGCTCATCAAATTTTTCTGGTCTCATTTCTACATTCAAATATTTACATTTTCTCGATCTTAATATTTTAATCCTCAACATTTTTCCGGTCTAATTTTTACTATTCAAAAATTCCTGGTCTCAATTTTGTTTTCAAATTTTCCTAGTCTCATTTGAATTTCCACAATAGTTAGAAGTCGATTTTCATTCTCACGCATTCAATTTATGCACTGATATTTGTACAATACATTAATATTTGTTAATATATTTTTTACATAATATTACAAGAGTATTAATCAGAGAGTTAAACCAAACCGAATCGAATATTTGAGTGTGTGAACAATCCGAAACGTTTGGAACGTCCCGAGAAATGGTTTGTATGGAATTCATAAACATTTATTCTTACGTGTATTAGTATACATCACTAATACATCGGAAATGAACTACACAGTATCGCTACTTCGCACAACTTCTTATAAAAATCATTCTCGGAACATTCCGTTCGAAACGGGTTGCTCCGATGAACACTGAGCAAAGCAGTGAATCTGTTCCAAAATCGGTTTGTATGAAAAACGTCAAACCGATTTCGGCCCTTGGTTTTAACTGAAAGAGACCAGAACAGCAATAAAACTGCACACGTGCCGATCTCTTGCAAAAATACATCTGTTCGAATGCGAAACATTGGAGTGTCTTCTTCTTCTCCCGTTCTTCCTTTGTTTTATATGAGATTGAGCAAAACTTGTCCAGATCGCAGCAACTGTTTAGTTCATTTTCATTGTCTCTTATGGGAAGTGACTGCCTCTCGATTAGTTGCTTGTGCAAGACAATCTGAAATCAATTGAGATGACTGATAAGGTTTACACTTTGAATGTAGGACGCAGCACGCCGAACGCCGCAAGTCGAATATCGAATATCGAATACCAGACGAATGTAAAAAAAAAACGCAGTTCTTTCGCTTGTTCGTCTTGCTATCTGGTTTAGGCTCTGTGAGCATTTCGGTACGCCGGATACTTTCTTTTCCACGCACACATTAATATGTCGGATAAACAACATGAACGCTGTGATTTGTAAACATTCAACGAAACAGCTACCGCATATGATTCGTACGATAATCAATTCAATCGAATGAATTAAACTCTAAATATTTAAATGTGGTTTTATGAGTTCTGGACGTCTATGCTTCCTCTCTGAGTTAGTTTTTCTCTCGAGTAGAGTTCAATGAACTGATTAACTGAACACTTTGTTGGTCAGCTTTGAAACTGTGCTTGCTGTGTGATGTTCAGCGGTTGACAGTTTGTATCATATTCACTTTTCCGTATTTCGTCTCTCAGATGTGTGTCGCTTATGATATAAGCGATGCGCTCTCTCAGTCACTGAATGGCACATTTTATGTGAGCGCATCATTCGATATAAACATACAGAAGCATTCGGATCAACCTAAAAAAACATTCGAAAGAAACATCAGAGAACTGTTATTTTAGTGCCAGTTTATACAGTGAAATAATGTAAGTGAAAGTTCGCCCAGATTTTTTATTTCACTTCTTAAAACAACTTGTTGAATATTCTGATTTCTGCTGTTTGTTACTTGTTTCCATTACTTTATAGTTGTAGTGATAAGTGATGAGAAATGAAATCTGGTTTAAAAGCCATAAAACTTCATTTAACCCCTTTTTTTTATTGATATCATTACAAAAAATTGAGTATATGTTGAATTGACGGCGAGATTTCCAATGAAAACTTTGTACTATTTATTAAGTTGTGGGCAGTTTTTTCTTTGTGTAGATAAGTTCATCAGAAAAAAAATAAACGCCAGATGGCGTTGAGCGTGATCGACGAGGTCTCTGTGTTGCTCTCAAATTGAATTTCTAATTTCATTGATTTATTTGTTTTAAGTGTCAAATTTTTATTTGACTTCGTTTATCTTGTCATCTCGTGCATATTTTATTAGTGAAACGCATCAAGAAAAGGTTTTGCGTGAAACACACCATGATTTGTTTTTTCAAGAACGCAAAACGAATTAACATTGCCTCTTATGACACCTCATGTTGCGAAAATTATTTTCATGGTGTGTTTATGCCGAACAATGCTCATGTTACATTCGTGCGCGAACGATCTCCTATCTTCACTTTTATTCCCAGGTTCTCGGTTATTGTCGAATGTTTGTGCATATACTTTTTTTAGCGCGACAAATCACAAATTCAGTGAAAAAAAGAACGGGAATGGAATTTATGCAATATTTATATCTTTAACAGTTAATATTCGGACAGACTCACCGAGTTCGTTCCATCATTATATTTGAATGATTTCCATCGCGTTGAATACCTTAAATGCTTTATTTTGGTAATATTTTGTGAACACGGCTCGTTCCAGTAAAATCGATATGTTTGTTGAAAAATCCATTTAGCAAAAATCAGTCATTTTCAATTTTGTTTTTCTAATAATACACCATCTTTAAATGACAGGCAAAACAACGCGATAGCGCTTGTAGTAATAATGTTCACTAGATAGCCACTACTTGACTATGTTTGCGCTTGCAGCACAAATTACCAAACACAAATGACTAACAATTTGACTTTGTTTTAGATAGCCAATATGCATTTTTATGGTCAATCAATAGTTTTTCCGGTTCTATTGATATGTGTTACGATATTCACTGGATCAGTTTCAGCAGAGCTGGACATAATGAATCAAGAATTTTCATTTAATTCAGCGCATCTGAGTAAGTTCGATCAAATCTTCAAGTTTTTATGTGATGTGTGCTCATAATAATGACTTTTTTGTCTAGTTTTACTAGCATCTGTGCCATTCACGATTGCCGTCATCATTATTTGGGTGACATTGCCGGAATTTCGCAATTTTCACGGAAAATGTTTTCTTTGCTATTTAGTGAGCTTGCTTTATCGAAATATTTTTAACAGTTGTATTGCCCAATTGTATTTCACGGGAAGAATAGGTAGATATATTCATGGAATCTTAGTCACTGTGCTCTTAGTTTGCTATCTTCTGTCTTTGCTATCCTTCAACTCCATTACTTTTGACATTTGGTGGAAATCACGAAAGGAAAGGTGAGCTTATATATACGAGAAAATCTAGTTCATTCAATTTGGAATAATTATTTTTTTTTGCAGGGATGTCAACATATCGAAGTGTCGTTACTTCGGTTTATACTTGCGTTACGCTTACCTTTTGCCCGTCTCCTGTATTAGTTTCATCTTGGCACTCTGTGAAATCACTAACATTCGTGGAGGTGTATTGGAAAATAGACAGTTTTGGATCATTGTTGGTGGTCAAATTGTTGTTTTTCTTCATTTGAGCGTAAACGGAGTGTTTTTCGCATTGACTGCATCGAATATTCGTAGACGTCAGAATGAAAACTACGAAGTAATGCCCGGCACTGAGAATCCCAATGGCTCTCATCACAATTTGGAGAATGAAAAGAAAGAGTGAGCAACACAATTTAAAACGATTCATTTTAAGCAATTATTCATTGATATTTTTCGTATAGCTTCATATTGTATTTGGGGTTGTTCATTATAATCTCAATATCGATGAGCATTGAAATGCTTATGTTGGTCATTTCACCCAGGACATTCCATTCAGGAGGATACCAACGCTTGATGAATATTTTCGAGCTATTGAAAGTGCTTGTGTTATTCATATTCGTTTTATTCGCAATGAAATTGCAAGTATCGAGTAGTACAAGGTAATTGTTGGTAATTTTTTGTTACATTGATGGTATCCCCAAATAATTGAAGAACATTCAAAGTTTTTTCAAGTTTCAATTTATAACAAATACATTTTACTTTATAGATGGAAGGAAATGTTAGACAAAATGATACTTCAATCAAGCTCAACTGTTCGAATCCAACCGGGAACAAACCTAAGGACCGACTCAGAAGTTTGAGTTAGCAAAAATATTTGAGTCACTAGACAAGTGCTTGGCTTACTACCTCACTCAACGATTAATTTAAGTTTATTTTATATTAAACTTGATTGAATAAAGAAAATTTATAAAACTATGTATTTCAATTATATAAACACATCAATTTACATTGAATTTTCAAAATTATCTCGGCTTAAAACACACGAAGTGTCTCAGAAAAGACTGTTTAATGTTTGGTTAGATTGTTACGTTATAATTGTTCACAGTTTTTTAGCTTTTTTTCGCATTGGAGGATTAACATATGAAAGTGAATGAATTATTTTTTTCTAGCTCTCGCGCGTATTGTGTTGATAACGGCCTAAAATTGTAGATTCGCAAGCATTCTGTGAGACAACTGTTCTCAGCTGAAAATAGAAATTGAATTATAAACACAAGCAAATAGTTTCAATGGCGATCGATTGAGATAAAACTAAAGTTCAGGTTGATAAGATTCATTTCAATACTCTAAACGATGGATTAGTGCTCTGCATCATTCGATTTCAAATCAGCAACGAAGCGGTATAAAAGATTACACGCAAAATTAGAATTCAACGATGTTTTATGGCTACAAATTCTCAAATACAAGATTGTCACATTCGGACACACAGAGAATTTATCGGTTTTTTTTTAAGTGTCGGTGAATTAAAATATAAACTCATCGACAACATTAAATATTAACAATTTGGTTTGGAATTGAAGTTCAAGACGTATTGACATTGGTTTTACTTAAATTTCACCGCAAACGCATAGAATTTACCAACGTCAATATGTTTGATATATTTTACCGCCAAAAAGAAACATATTGACTTTGGTAAAGTCTAAACCAAATTGGTAAATTTTCAATGTTGTCGGTGAATTTATATTTGAATTCACCGACAATAAAATAAAAAATACCCGATAAATTCTTTGTGTGAAGTATGCTTTAAATGAGATTGCTGTTTCACTTCTGTGTTTTTTATTTTCGCTTGTGAAATGCGGCTCTCTAACGTGGTTGCATTCAAGTTGTTTCATCATTCTATTTTTTCTATTCTGTGACAATACAATCGTTACCAGGCAGTCGCTGCTGCAACAGCAAGCTCTTTTACATTGAACCGGTTAATTGTTTTGTATCAGTCTCATTTGCAATTTCAACAAATATGATATATTTTTTGGCTACGATTTTAAGTTCAATTGCTGCACTTTTGGTGCTGCTAGATTTCATAGTAAAAGATGTTACAACGTACAAAATCGCTAAATCAGTGCAAGGCCCACCTATGTATCCAATAATCGGCTCGACACAATTTTTGTTTTCTTCTCAAAGTGAGTTATCAACTACCTGACTAAAATTACGCCCAACTATGTCTGATGTGCGTATGCGATCGCGTTTATTGCAGGCAAAACATTCGAGATTGGAATGGAATTTTGTAGAAAATTTCCGAAGGAATTTGTTTATTGGACATTCGGGCTACTCATTTATCATATCTATTCGGCTGATTCGTTTGAAGTAAATTTGTTGCGTCCGAAGTTGATAAAATGTCAACATATTTCATATTATTATTTCTTCCATTCGACTCTAGAAAATTGCTACAAATCCGAAGCGCAACGAAAAAAGTTTCTCCTACAAATATTTGCGGCCATTGTTGGGTACCGGACTTTTGGTCAGTTCTGGCAAAAAATGGACAAAGCGACGAAAACTATTAACGCCAACCTTTCCCTTCAACATATTAAACGGGTTTCAATCAACATTCAAGTATGTTCTATTTAATTAGGATCATGATTGATCAATAATAATTGATTTGGAAAATGTTTTATTCATTTGTTTACTCGATTAACATTTATTTTAAAGCGATCAAGCAAACATCTTGTTGAAAACGATTCGAGAAAATGAGCTCAACAATTCCCAAGGCACTCATTTGCAAAGATTGATTTCTAGATTTACATTGAACACGATTTGTGGTAAATTAGCTCATGAAATCGTTGATTCACCTTAATGAAGACCGAGATGTATTTTATGTTTTGTTTACATTGAAAATGTGTTTTTAGAATCGACAATGGGAGTAAAACTTACAAAAATCGATGAACTTGATGATAACCGTAGCAAAATCAATCAAATCGAAAAGTTGCAAGTGGAGCGCTTGACTGTACCCTGGTATATTTTCGATTGGCCCCACCATACTTTTGGAAATGGTGGAGAAGAAAAGAAATAAATGGTCTTACGTACGTAAAACTAACTTTTCCACATATTTCCCGAAATTGTTCGGGATTACGAATTTTCATTGATTGCTACTCATTTGTATTGGATTTATGTTTATTTCTTATCCAATCATCATGCAACTTTGAGAATAAATCACAGAAAATTTGAAGTCATTACGATGAGATCGAATTTCGAGTCATTACACATCATGTAATTTAAATTTAAATTTTAATATAAAAACAAATAAACATCTCAGTTCCTAATTCTTACTTCAACGTTCTCTATTTTTGAATTGGTAATAACAATTACGAATTAGTTCACTCTGATGTGAACTTTCAATTCATGCCAACGATAGATATGGTTCTACATTTATGTTATGTATAACAGTATAACTTTCGGTAAAAGCATGAGCATTCAAACTGATGAAAAAACACAGATTAGAAAATCACAAATACTTCATCCAATTTATTAATTTGAATATTGACCCCAAAAATTGAAAATTTTGTGAGGGAGCTGGATTTAAATCTCATCAGACTGACTTGAAAAACATAGAAAATAATATTCTGACAGTTCCAATAGGAAACATTGTGAACTTAAGATAGCCGCCATACAATTTTTCAGTTGACCCCGAAAAGACTCCAAAAATCCGAAATTTTGCAGGGGAGGTAGTCCTGAATCTCATTGACTTGAAATTTTGCATGCCTCATTTTTTTCATAAAAAAATAATATTCTGAAAGTTTCATAATGATACAATGCGAAATAGTCATAGTCCCCATACAAATTTTTCGTAATTATATTGAAAAACAGCCCATTTTTTGATTCCACTCCACTAGAGCTACCCGAAAAAATTATCCGATTAGGCTGAAAATTAATAGGTTTCTATTTCTAATGAAGACAAATGTGTGTGTAAATTTTTGTTCAACTCTAAAATCAATTTTTTGAGTCATCGTGTTTATTTTCAATTTATACAAAAAAACGAAAAAAAAAATTATTTGAAAGGTGAAAAAAAAGAAAACGGTTATTTAAAATTCGGATACATTTCGGCTAGCATTCCAGATACGGTTTTCAACATTGAAATAAAAATCGCATACAAATATCAAAAATCGTATCTGATGCAGTCTTCTAGCAAGACTTCATTAAAAAATACTTTTGAAGCAATTAAAACTAATAAATCTGTTTTTTTTCGATTAAATAAGACCACTTCAATTTCCAATAATTATATCTTGATTTGGGTTCTGTTTGAACAATAATCTGATAACAGCTACAAAAATAATTTACATTTCAATTAATATCGAATCTCAGCATATCATAAATGCCTATCTTTACAGATAACACAAAATTCCCGGCAAAAACCATTATTCATATTCTGATCAACGCTTTTCATCGAGATCCGAGATTTTTTCCCCATCCAGAAAAATTCGATCCGGAGCGATTTTTGGAAAACCATATCCAACATCCGTTCGCCTACGTTCCGTTTAGTGCTGGACAGCGTAATTGCATTGGTAATACCAATTCGACATCTAATCACAAAGAAAAACACATTAATGATTCTTATTTTTTGTTTCTAAAATTGTAGGTCAAAAATTCGCAATTATGGAATTGCGCACAGTTATTGGCGAAATTATCAAAAACTTTGAACTAAAAGCAATAACAAAGACTTAAGAGCTGGTCATAATATACGATCTAATTTTACGATCAAAAGATCCAATTCGTGTACGATTCATTCCGAGGAGATCATAAATATTAAAGAATAAACGTTAACCCGGCACATCAATTACATTCATGAGAGCATTTGAATAACTGGTTTGAAACGTATTCCATCAACAATTGAATGGCTGAGAATAATATGATAACTTAATTTTGTTCTCAAATGAAAATTATTTCGATAAAAGTGTCCCAACTTTTCCAATTTGATTTTCGCATTACTAATAAGAGATAAGTGATAAGCGTCTTCGCCAAATATGTAGATCCTAATAATTTACAGGAGACAAATATCACATATCTCTTATCAGTAACGCGAATATCAAATTTGAACTGTTGGGACACTTTGACCGAAGCATTTTTCAGGGACACTTCAATTGAACTTTTTTTGAGGGATACTTCATTTGAAAACAAAAATACGTTGCATTATTATTCTCATTCATTCAATTCGACTTTTCATTTGAGGTGATAATTCGGTCTAGTCGCGATGCAGTGCAAATGAATCGGTTTTATTCCACATTTAACACTGAAATATAGTTGATTGCCCAACATTCGAATCAGAACTCTCACAATTTTTCTACTTTGAAGGCACAGATGTTGATGGATATTACACCTAAATGTGTATATTTTGCATGAAATAGTTGGCAATTTTGTCAACTTTTGAATCATTTTATCTCTTTTTGCTTATCATCAATTTTTTTTTCGATATTCATATTTTAAATTTTCTGAAGAAGTCACTGAAACTCAAACTTTGGATATGCAGAAAACATTTCCGTAGCATTATAATATTATATACTAATTCGCGGCACACCAATCATCCGAAAATATTAAATAGATGATAGATTATTAATGAATTATAAGAATAAATGATTAGTTCCGCTACATTCTACACTAAGAATGTTTTTAGAAGAAAATATTGATTATGTGCTATGAATAAAAGGTTTATGAAGGTTTGTAACATGTAATCATCTAATGAGCGTGTTGCTTTGATTCATTCACGGTGAATCGTTAATTTTGTTTGGCTAGTTGTTCGGAATGTTGTTGCAATTTGAAATTTAGGCAAACTTCTATACTTATTGTGCGAGACGATAAAGTTGCGAGACCTGTCGTTAAAAGTCACCATAGTTCGAATTTAAAAATATAAGTCGACGTCACAGCGCCGCACCACTCACATCACGGTCCAGACCACGAAAATCGAGCAGCCGAGATAGCGAAATGATCACAAACTGAGTCGCTGTAGCGGCGTACCGAGTGCAAATAAAAGGCAAACGAAATAAAAGAAAAGAGCAAAAAACCAGACTTTTTTGTATGTTACTTTACTTTTGTTGTTTTCAATCCGGCCGATTTACGTAAAAGCTCGTGCGATTTCTACTTAAGGTGCTGTTATTACGAGTTTATTTGTTCGGCATGACTGCCTGTGTGTACAAACAAAAGCCATTTCTCATGCCATTTTACAATAATTTCCAGCCAAATACAGGCGGTGATTTGTGCGCGGAAGAGGGAATGAGCGTGCGTTTTGTTTGTTTGTTTTTTTCATTGGTTGTGTGACGTTTTGAGTGTATATTCGCGATTGTTGGCTGAGCATTGGGCTCGTAGAATGCGCTGCTTCAATGCATGCAGCAGCAGTTGTGTGCTTTGCTCGACGCGATTCTCATTTTTGCGTTCTCTGTTTCCAATCGCCAATTTCATATTATTCGTTTAATGTTTTCATTCATATTCAGACAATCCACACCGATTCATTGGATCGTCACTGACGGTAGTGTTGCAGACAGTGATCCAAATTCTGCGCTCGAAATCGTATATAGACCGCGTTTTTTTATGAGTGTTCAGCTTTAAAGAATTGAGAAAGTAGCGAGCGTTTTAAATTATTATTATTTCATACGCATTTCAATGAATTGCTAACGATTCATTTGATTCTGAGAAGTTGAAGAGTGAATACTTGAATCGGATCTTTTGAACGCAGAGCAAATAATAGCAATTATAATAGTACCACTTAAAAACCAGCTGAAAGTAACGAAAAAAGTCATTTTTCAAAAAGTTCACACAAGAAATCGGTGCGATCGCAGTGAATATTGATGTTTTGGTACAAAAAAAAAAAACAAGCTTTAATTGTTCCCATACAGATTGCTAGCTATCAGCTGCGAGTATAATTAGTTTAAGGTTTGTTTTGTATAATGTTATCACACTGTGCAAATATTAAGCAAGAATAAAAAAAATGCGATTTCGTGATTTGTTCGTGCGCAAATAGCTTCAATTTCATTTGATTCAATTATAATGTTTTATCTAAAACGATTTCCAAACGCTATCATTGGCCACAAATCAAACCGCATAAGCAGCGTGCGTGCTCCTTGATTTCTGTTTGGATTTGCTGCGGTTTGTGTGCTTGCGATAAAGATTGATAAGCGATAATCGCATTGTGCGTTTGCGTCATGGGAGAACAGTGTCCGTAGGTTTTTTTCCCTCTGTTTGAAAACGAAACTGATAATAACAACAGCATCAACAGCAGATGCAGAAGCAGTAACGATGAGTCGTACAGAATCCAGTCATCAAATGACGATCACATCTTCAAATCAAAACGACTTCAACGTCATTGAATCACTCAAAGAATACAATCAATCACAAGTAAACAAAATATTATGTATTGACAACGATACATCAGCAGCATCATCGGATCATCATGATGTCGGCGAAACGTCGCACGGAAGCAATGCGTTGCAGCTGGCCGATGAACCGATGACCAAAATGGTATGCGTTACATTAGATTTGCCGATTTCCGTGTGTTTGTGAATAATTTAAATCTTTAAATCGTCTCGGTGTTGTAGTTGAAAAAATTCCCAATTTATTACGAATGGGTACAAACGCTAATAAGTTACAATGAAGAGCTCATCGCAATCATTGACAGAATTCACTCACGGTCGCAGACAACGCACGATAATGGACATTTGATGATACCAAATCCCATCGATATCAATTCCAAATGCGAACAAAGTCACGAACAGACCACGACGGCTTCATCATCAACAGCACTGATGTCTTACGAAGAAATTTCAATACAAAACGTAAGTATCAATAAGCTTTATCAATTTATATAAATATTAACACAGTAATAACCTTGTTTTCGTTCGATGTGCAGAATTATTTGGCGACAGAAAATGCGGATTTAAAGAGAGAAATCAAACATTTGGAGAAGCAGAACGCCGGACTTAAGGAGGTACGTTGCATAAATGATGAAATTTTTTCGGAAAAATGCTTCTATTTTTATGCAGCAAAACGTTTGTTGCATGAGGCAAAACATTTTGTTTTTAAGCTTTCGAAAATAGTATAAAAAATGTTCCGTGGATTAGTATATTGAATTTGTTTTGTAATTTTTAGGCTGCAGTCGAAGCGCGTGTGCTGGTATATGAAGTGGCCGAACGCCACGATCAAATCATCAAATTGAAAAATGAAATCAACGATATGGAACAACAGCTCAAGCAGAAAGATACTCATATCCAGTTTAAAGACGAAATAATCAAAGAATTGAGACACCAAAGACGAGGCTTTCTAAAGGTTAGGCCACATGGTTTTCCAATATGTTTCTATTTATACATTTCGTATTATTTTTGACGATGTCACATAATATATTTCAAAATACAATGAACAATGAATATTTTTTTCTCGTTGTTTTTGTTCCAGTGTCCGCATAAATTGGGGAAGACAAAACTTGATTCAATCGATAAAGTTGTTGATTTGATTCGAACTGTGAGAGACATTAGCCCAGATCCATCCAAAGACTGCGATTGTTACAGTGAATTTTATCAAGAAAAGGAAAATCAGACAGACGATGAATTGAGCCAATCTATTGAGATGGTATCTGAATATGCCACCAAAATTAAAGCACAACAGACCGAAATTGAGTTGCTGAATGGCGAACTCGACAAAAAGGTGTGTCAGAACAAACGGCAAAAAACAAATTTCATTCAATTGTGTTAATGTTCATTTGATTTCCATGTCATTCATCTTTAGATTCAATGCTACTCCATTTTAGAATACTTTTTATTTTTAACATTTTGAATACAAACAGCAAAAAAAATACGAAAAAATACTGAGGGAATATTTGTCTCTGCAGCAACAGC
This sequence comes from Obolodiplosis robiniae, assembly GCA_028476595.1. Classification (NCBI taxonomy): domain Eukaryota; kingdom Metazoa; phylum Arthropoda; class Insecta; order Diptera; family Cecidomyiidae; genus Obolodiplosis; species Obolodiplosis robiniae. Next base: position 17,481,737 of record CM052014.1, read on the forward strand.
TGAAATCTCTCGAATCCATCAGCGCCAAAGCAAACAACAAGAGTGATTTTCAGGTATTTAAAAACAACATTTATGCATGCAGTTCCAATTAGTTGTTAATTTTTAATCAATTTGCTCGAACATTTTAATTGCACGTGAATGGCAGCCAAAATATTTTGATGTTTATCAGAAACATTTTGGAGTTTATGAGATATGGTGAAATGTTGGATGATTGTGTTGTAAACAAATGCAGTAGATCAATCAAAATAGCATGTGGTTTTGGATCATTTCCACACGAAATTAGTGCCACTTGAACAGAATTTCACAAAAAAACGCTTAAGTACTGTAAATTGGAGCAGGAGTGGCTGCCTAAAATAGAATTTGGATAAAAGAAATGAATGTTTTTCAACACGTTACGCGTCATCTCGACCGTGTTTGCGAGAGTAAATCGGAATGCAGTTTAGTGTGTCATTACGGTATATATTTTCATTTTTCAACGTTCTCATTGAAGCTCTTTGGCTCATTTTTGCTCTTATATTTTGGGCACAGTAAAACGTCTATTTATTATAACGAGACACGAAAATTTTATTGCCCATACGAATGCAAACATTTTTGATAGGCACATTTCTTGGCGCAACGAAATGAACACATAAATATTCTTTGATATTTTCGAAGCCGATTACTTTACATATGACGAACGAACGAGCCAGAGATGGTGATGAAATGTTCCAAAAAATAAATACCTAACTCAGGTAACTTCAATAAATTCCATTCACAATCAGAATATTTTGTTCGTTGCACCGCTCCTATTGAGTTATGCCATTGAAATTTGTGAATGTTAACATGACAAAAGTCATTGTCTCGAGTATTTTTAAAGCCAAATAAATTCTTTCATGTTTTGTGATCACGTACATTCTATCGACTGGCAGAATGGGAAATAGTATGTAATTGACTCATCTCGAGCCAACAACTATAAATGCTATATTCAAATGATTGGGGCCCTAAAATGCACTACTCGAAAAATCATTTGCGTTTAAGAAAGCCAAACAAAACGTAGTTAAAAAGTCAAAAACCAGATGAAAAATGTTTTATTTTTCAATTGACTAAAAATACACGGATTTTCCTATTCGGACCAGAAAAGTGACTGAATGCGGTTAGTTTATATTTGGATTGTGACCGATTCGGATGCGTTTGTGTTTCATGCTTCGTGCGTTAAAGAGAAGCTATCAAAATTTACGAAAATGAGTAAATCCAATTGGATTTAATGCCGAGTAGAAACAAACATCGGCCAAATACAAAGTAACAACAAGTCAAATTCCAAAATATACAATTGTTGCCAAAGGAAGTGATCAAAAACCAAGTGTTTATTTGAAATATACGCCACGCATACGGGAAATGCTACATTATTAAATAAAAATAAACACGTATTTCATTAGCAAATAAGAGCAGATTAAGTGTACAAATAAGCGAAGCAAATAGTAAAAACGATTAAATATGGGTTTCAAACAGGCCGGAATATCAACAAGTCCAACGATGGATAGTGCATCTGTTGAAGAATTTTCAACGGCGATCGCCGATAAAACACACTTGGCCAATTTGATCACATCACTCAAATCAGAATTGGCAACGGCCAATGCATTGCTGAAAATCAAGGAAAAAGAATGTGTTGATACCAAGGAACTATTGAGGCGAAGCAGAAGGGATGTAAGTGATGCACAAAAACGTGTCGGATCGTTGGACAAACAATGTGAAAACTACCGTCAAACTGTGAGTGAACCTGAACATGTTGCGACACTTGAATGAATGTTTTCGGTTGACAAGTGATTATTTTTAAAAACGCATTCTGTGTCCACAGATTCAACATTTGGAAGAACACGTTAAAACACATTCCGATACAATCAAACGACTTGAAGAATGTCAATCACTTCTGAAGTTGGTGAGTCCGTACAAGTTATAATAATCCAAATTTGAAAATTTCAGCAACTCATTTCTCATTAATGTTCATCAATGGGTCATTTTAATCGAGACCAGCATTTATATTTGATGAAGAGCAAGGGGCCATTTCATGATCGTATAATTTCTCTCGGATTTCATCATTCTCCAAAATGATTTAAAATTAGAACTTTTGCGACTTTTCCGGAATGATTGACTTCGGATGAGATTTCACTAGAATGTATTAGATTAGTTAAAGGTTTATTGTAAATTGTTTGAATTTGCAATCGATTGACTATGACAATGAACACGTTGCCTTCCAAGAATCAAAAGTTTAATAACATGAAAAATTTATTCCATCCACAGCAAATGGCTGAATCTCAGGAAAAGCAGCAACAAATCCAAAAATTGATGGATGAGAACCGAAAGCTTGACTCAAACGTATGTTGATTTGCTATTCCAACAATTGCATGCTGTCCCATAGTTAACTTTTCCCGTTAATATTGTTTGATATCACGTGATTGTGTTTTTAATTTTGTGAATGCACTTTCTTAATTTTAAAAAACCCCAAAATTGCTCGCAGTTCAAGCATCAACTAACGACCATATCCTTCTTACGCACGGCTTTGGAGGATCACCTGAAATTAGAGCCAAAAAATTCGGTTAATTCGTTGAATCGATCAAATCGAGGTGTTCGAACTAAAATCAGCACTGTAACGAATAATAGTCAAATATCATCATCAACCGGAAGTAATTCAGCCAATCAATCGTCTGCATCGAATACAAAATGGAATTGGTTTAAGTGATTATTAACATTGTGATTTTGCATGATAGACATAAATAGAATTCGTTTGAAAAATGTTGATTTAGTTATTTTCCAGAAAATCATACAATAATAAATAAACGATACAGTCTTTTAATCGTAATTATTGTTTATTAAATGCATTTAAATTAATCTCTAAAAAGTCTGCTAATTGCGGGAGATTGATTGTTCAGCACTGGTGATGAGATGAATCACACAATAATCGGCACCTGTCCAATTTGAATTTATAGACAAATTTAAGGCCAGCACAATCATCGTCTCCCCCAGCCACCGCATCAACGTGCAGCAACAATGTCAGCAGCATAAATACAAATTACTCGTGCGAACGGCGATTTCGTGAAGACTCTATCGACATTTTAAGCGAAAGTCTACAAGCATCTTTTCAAGAAGTATTTTTCTTTCTTATTCAAAAAAAAAAAAACTTGCCATTCAATCAAAGCCACTTTTGATTGAAATTTGTAGAATATGAAACTAAATAAGGTGATGACATTGCTGCGTGACGAAAACATCGATTTACGTGCGCGAATTATTGATGTCGACACGGATTACGTCACTCTCAATGATTCGTATAGAAATTTTATAACGGTACGTATACATTTAACGAAAGCCAATCATATTGAGGAAATGCACATTCGAACGTCTTTAGAATGAGTAAAAGACTCAAAGCTGACCTGGATTGCCTGCTGATTGGACAGAAATGATGATTTTAATGGTTTCACTTTAAAAAAGCATTTATTCGAAGCGCATTTAAAACCATTGAATACCAATAGCAGCCATATTTTCATTCACCGCTTGATCCGCACTGCATACTCGTCAAACTAGAACAATTGTTGTTGAATTCGATTCCTTAAACAATTTGATTCGAACAGCGATTACAATGTGTGAATGACACTAGATTCGCTACATGAATCGAATAAATTCCAGTTTTTATGATGCATTGACACGTCACAATATCATTTGGATTCATATTTCGCCGATTGTTTATGTATGCAGACGAATCGGTTGATTTATTGCATGCAAGAACAAATTGACTTTCGAACAATAGTCAAAACAGAACTTTGGTTGCTCAGGAGTCGTATAGACGCGCTCAACAATACATTGGATTTATCTTGTTTATGCGAATTCAAAATTGACCCGATTTCCAAGAAGGCTCCGACCATTTCGAGCACTTGCAACGCTTTAAAGTGGCGGTTCACGAGCGTCGAATTAGAAGTTTCCGAGTGAAATTATTAGCTTTGGAGATGTAATTGAATCTACCCATTCAAACTTTCAAGTGTTTAATAATAGACAAATTGACAATGGATTTAAAACAGAGACAAATCAGAGGAATGATTCGACGAAAAAACAGCCAACTTTCCACAATTATATTCAAATCAAGCACAAAACAATTCGCCAAATGTATACATTTAATCATATTTAACTTGATATTTGTAATCATTCGTCTCAATCGCGCCGCGCCATTTATTGCACATTCATGTGCACGTCTACATGAGTCAATAATTCATATTCATATGCATATTCCGTTTTTATGGAAATATTCGATGAAATTTTATAAATAAAACATGCATTTTCAAAGGGTTTGGTTTGTTGTGTGCGCGTGTCCTCCACATCTGAATTGTTTTCATTTCGATTTGAAAATAAATTCGATTTTTGCCCACAAACGGCTAGAATAAGACATGCAAAATAATCGTCAACCAACACACATTCAACGACGTCAAATTCATGATAAATCGAACGTTTGATTGTCATTTCGTTCATGCGGATTGTTTGGGCATATAGTAAACAGTTTACTATCGACTTGATCAGAAGCATTGGCAAAAACTGTCCATTTTTTTATTATAAATATTTCATCGAAGACAAATAGTTTGAAGAAGTTAAATTCGAAACAAAGTTCCAGTTAAAAACAAAAATGCAGTAATTGTATATACGATATGGAACAAACTAAACTTACGTGTCAAAAGAAATTGAATTATTTTAATGTATCGTAAACATGCCTCATTGGAAAGGTGGTGCAAATTATTAGAAAACTCACCAAAATATTCGTTTTAAACTTGCAACGTGATAAATTGTTCATCAAAATTCATTGATTTAACCTTTTATATATTTCGATTCAAACGAAAAATTCGTCAACTGTTATAATGGTTTTTTAAAGAGTTTCCTCATTTGGAATATAGTTTCAAATGAGGCTGTTTACGATATATGAAGCAGACACGGAATTCGTTTGCAAGTAAACTTTCCAGTGTCGTTTGATTTTCGAATTGCAATTTATTAGTGGAAATCAGCGTTTGCAATCTTAACGTTATTGATTTAAGTTTTCCCACATGAAATCAATTCATTGCATTTATTTGGCATTTTTAGATAACATTTCAATATGAAAATGATTTACTGGAAGAGTTGGCATTTAAGACATTTGAGGATGATGAGGACTGTTTGTCAAATAGCACGACGAACGCCGTGCAATCGGCAGTTGTGAATAACATTCAAGAGAAATTGCTTCGCATGGAAAACGAATATGCGAAACGAATGAAAATTCAAGAAATTTGCTACAAGAAGAAATTGAGCGCCTATCAAAAGGATATTATGGAGCTTAATCGTCAAATTGGAGTGAGTTTCCCTTTTGCCGATCTATTTTAGGTCATAGAAAATGTTTGTTTTTGTTTGACGTCTCAATTTATATAAAAATCATCTAAATCGATCTTAAGCGAAATTTTTCTTCTGAAATGCAATTTTTTTTCGAAATCATTTAAAACGATTTGAATTGAGCAGGAACAGAAACCGGATAACACAACAGTGGATAGTGACGACACACCTCGATCAACAATCAAAGAGCTCGTCGCTCAAATACATCAACTACAGCAAAACGTTAGAGAAAAAGAGGTGCTGATCAAACGCAATGAAATTAGCTTTAATTTTAAGGTATTATAACTTTTTTCATCATAACTTGACATTCAATTTAAATTTCAATTACGTTTTTGCTAGGACCAAAATTTGAACCAAAAAGTAGCTCGATTAGAAAAGCAGTTAGCGCAAGAAAAACGATTGAATTCGAATTTACTGGCCGAGGTCGAGTCATACCGGACAGAATCAATGAAAATAAAAGAGTCGTCATTATTAACATCGAAAGACCAAATGAAACAGGTGATTGCCGCAATTTCAAGACAATTTTCAGAGTTTTTCACACATTTCAATTATTTGGGAAATAAGGTCAATGATTTGAAGCGGCAAAGTGACGAGTACGTTGAGCGACTGGATAGACAAAATGATGGGATGCAACGCTTAAATGCAAAACTGAAAGACGCGACCTCGATCAACAAGCAATTAAATGATGAGCTAAATGAAAAGACTGAACAAATTTGCCAGCTACACAATGAAAATGCGAGGTATTCGGAATTTCGAGTAGAATCGATTCGATTTATAAATTTGTGATATTATTTCGGTCAAATATTTTTTCCATAAATTTCGGTAATGTCTAGAATGACGATGGAAATGACGAAATTAGTGTCTGAAATGAAAAACGGACAAGAAAATGAGAGCCATCTATCGATGCAGCTGGCCTCAGAACGCGAAACAATTGACTCAACATCTAAATCTTTGGCCAAATGCGAAGCATTGCTCAAGAATATTACTGAAAAAAACGAACAGCTCAGTCGTGAGAATACTGCTCTGGCGGACAATGTAAAAAAGTGGCACAAGTGTTTTTCAAAAGTTATGACGAATATAAATTTCCGCTTACAGATAGTTGAACTCAAAAGCCAATTAAGTGAATCACGAGGGCGTGAAGAGAATTTATCTCGAGAATCTCGATCACTGACCGATTTACTCAAGGAAGCACAGCACAATCTAAGGATTTCCAATGAAAAAATTCACCAACTTTCGGTATGAATCATTCCATTTTTACTTCAAAAGAATGAACTGTATAAATATTAATTTCACACTCAGATATACCAGCATAAATTTATGGAGTTGAAAAAAGCACACGACCGGCAATTGCAAAAAATCGCCGAAATGGCTGCAAATATAAAAACAACCGAAGCAAACTTAACAAAACTACAACATTCATACGACCTGCTACTCAATGATTTTAAGTAAGTTCAAAACTAGAATTGGTCGTTATTATTTGCATTTGAGCTAAAGTTTCGCCCGTTTTTTGTAGCAATTTACATGAGATCAAAGGAAAAGCAGAGAATACGTTGAAAACAGCAAACGAATGGCAGCATGAACAAAATCGCCGCGAAGAATTGATAAACAAGAAAATTGCCATGCAATCGGAACACATCAGGTGCACATGCCAAACAACCCTTTCGATGGGCAATCTCAAATTACTTGCTATATGCTTTTGCATTAATGCCATTTTATATTTAGTACTTTGCTAGAAGATCGACACGCGTTGATTGCCAAAAACCACGAAATGCTTCGCGACATATTCATTTTAAAGCAAAAACTGGAGGATTTCGGGAACGTTACACTCAAGTCAGGATATTTAAATTTTATTGCAATTTTCAGTTGAAAGATTAAATCATTCTTTTCATAACAGCCCCGCGTTTTCAGACACAAGAAGTAGCTACGCTCTGCGCTGGCCGATTGTTCGTTATCGTAGCGATCCTCAGATTAACGATGTAAGCCAAATAAATGCGTTTAATAATTCTCTGAAAATCTCGTAAATTTAAAATATCAGGAAAATGAAAAAAAAAAAAATAGAAAAATTGAAACATGAAAAAATAAAAAAACATAAAAAATTGAAATTGTTCCAGTTTGAGGATTATCAACAAAAATTGGACTACAACGTAAAGCGGATGACACAAAATTTGCAAAAAACAAGGGCATTTTGGGAAAATGGAATTGCAAGTGCGATTCAAATCCAGCCCAAACCGGACGACACAAGTATCGATCAAGACAGCATTAATAGTTCGCCTCCGGTGGAAAGCGCATAATAAGCCAACGTAATGAATATTTCATCAAATGTTATAAAATTCGTTTAAATTTTTCTAAAAACTGTTACAAATGAGAGAATTGAAATAAATGCGTGAAATATGATATGGGAGAGATCCAGTTCAGCTTGCTTTTTTTTACATTTTACGAAATGTGAAATTTCATGAACGAAAAAAAACTAACATAAAAAGTCGCTCATCAAGTTAAGTTTTCGATCAGAAAACGACACCTTGTCTACGCTCTTACTGTGCGAGCATAGCAAATATTGCAACAAATATTGCAATCTCTTTTGAACTGATTCTTGCACAAAGTCAGCAGTGTATTTGTTGTGTGGCTGTCAAAGCTAAACTCGAAATGCTGTGATTTTAGGCGTTATTAACTAGGCCCTTTCCAAATGATATAATATTATTGTTCGTCGTCGTAAGTGTATGCACTCAGTAAGCAGCAATCGACCGCAAACAATACAGAATTGCTTATTTTTCGGGTTTTGTTTTGGACCTCATTCGAACTGATCAAACAATGTTCACGTCTACGATATTTCTATGTAAATTTCTACTACGCGAATAGGCTTACAAAACAATAGCGCTCGTCTGCTGTGTATCACAGCAAGAGTGGTAGAAAGAAGTGAAAAGATTGAATTTCGTTCACAGTCAGCGCTTGATATCGACCGCAGCTCAGATCAGTTGCTTTGATAATGTCGAATTGATCAGTTCGGTTTAGTCTCCTAATCAACTCTTTCTCTTTCTTCGAATTGGCGCTTCCAAACCAAAATTTATCTGCAGTAGCTGTGTGAATTTGTGCATTAAATATTATTTTTTTTTTCGAAAAATATGTCTTCTGACGAATTGTCCACGATGTACGGCAATCCATTGTCCGAATTCTTGATGTTTTTAGTGGATTTCATTATATTTGCCGCAAAATCGTTGTATTTCCTAACGGAATCATTAATTCTCACCATCACGCCAAACCGCTATCGTAAATTAAAGGTAAGTGTTGAAATCAAATTGACAACATACTTTACGGCAAATGGATTGCCAGGTGCGACATTACAACTGTTTGAATAAAAAAGGATTATCATTTAGTGGTGATTAGTGTTTGAATTTAGCGTATTTCAATATGAATTCAAGAATGAATCGCAACGGTTTCGCAAAAAGGTGCAAATAGTGCGCAATTCTACACAAAAGAAAAAATTGATTTATTTCTGTGGCCAATCCAATGGTTCGAGTGCATGCAAGTCATTCATTCCCGTTAATTAGATAATTATGTGGAAAACGTGAATTTAAATTAATTTTTTTTGCAAAAGTGCCTTTACTTTGAACATTTGCAACGCTAATTTTGGCCCTAGACAGTGATAATTTTCCATGCAACCAGTTTCTCTTCTAAATCATTGTTGTGACCCTTGCGCTTGATCGACTCAATTTTCTATTGCAAAAGCAATAACACTGTCGTGTGGTGCAGCTTTTTCTTTCATTTACATCAGTTTCGGCCCGTGTTTTCTTTTTGCATGATAGCACTGAATTGTGGTCTTCGCATACTTTGCACTGTTCCGATTCGCCAGCACGAAGCATTCAATTCCATATCGATGTATGCATTTCATTTCATGCATGCAACGGCAAACAAAACGTAATGAATGAAATAAATCTCAAGCGAATAGAAACAAAAACTTTCTATAAATGATGTGAATTGTTTTTTGTTAAATTTTTCTCTTTCCTGCTTCTTCGCGCACTCTCTTCGCGTGTACTCACATTTTTCTTTTCTATGCAAACAAATGGCAACGAACATATCGAGTGGCCAGCAGCGAGCTCCAAAGCGCATGTAAGACGAGACGAGATGTAACGCAGAAGCACATGTGCACATGAATTGAAATCGATAGATTGATAAAATCGTGCTGCTGGGTTTCGTCTCATTAGCAGCTCCATGACAATATACTGGCCATATAATAGACGGAAATCTTATGCCAAACGTAATGTTTGATAAATGTCTCTTCATATTTCATGCTGAACGTGTTGGTTTGAGTCTTTAAATAGCAATAACCAGCAATTTCAAAAAACCATAAGTTTTATTTTTGTTCATACATGTTTAAAAAAAATTTTATGCTCTGGGCTGATATGCAGAGCGAAAACCTCTCGTAACGTTTACATCGGTATTAGCATCGACAATGGATCACAATAGATGATAGAGTGTTTGCTCATTTGAATAAAAGTTACAGCTAAAAATCGCTGACCCCAACTAAAAACAATGGCGCATAGAGTAAATTCATACGCCATTGCTCATTGGCCAACATAAATGCGCACTCGCTAACTTTGCCCCCTATTTTCTTGCCTGGATTTTTTTTCTTGCTTTATGAAATTCAATTGAATATGAAAAAAATCACACACAATTTGTATTTATTCTGCGGCAAAGGTGCGGCAATGGTTCGCTCTTTTGCTTTAATCATATTAATGTTCAACGCAATTGTGTAAATTAAATATCAAAACATAAGATTTCAAAACCAATAGAAGGTTTCGCTATTATTGATATTACTACAGACTCGTGGAAAAATCACGTATACCTTAATTAAATACATGTGCCCACTATTATTAACAGAATTTATCCATGATGATGCGGGGTTCTGTTGCAATTGTGAACAAAATCATATAACAAATTATGACTTTTGTTCATATCTAATAGTTATTTCATTCATTTCCGATAATTTAGCCATTTTCATTTACTTTAACTGTTTTTATGTAAATTCCTTGATTTTGAACCTGTTTTGCTCTTTTTCTTCAGAATGTTTCCGGGCAGGTAGTGTTGATCACTGGAGGAGGTGGTGGAGTTGGCGCCCACTTGGCACGCAATTTCGGGAAATTGAAAGCCAAAGTGGTCATCTGGGATGTGAATAATGACGGTAAGTTATCTAAACCATTGAAAAATTATTATATCCTGTTTCGAGCTAGCTCCTCTTCAACTCATCTCATTGAAAAACTTGAAATAGTTCGTTTACCTTTCTTCGTCGAGCCATAGACTTCAAATGGGTTTGAGCGTGTGTTTCCAAATTACATACGCACCCGATATGCAATCGACGAGAGTACGAGTGTAAGCGCTCACACACTTTGATATCGAATCAATTTCCAGTTTGAACGAATTGCGGAAATTTTCCCATCAAAATGCCGTTGCTCTGTTTTGCTCGTAATTTTAAGCTACTTGTAATTGAATGTGTATACTGAAGCAACGCAGCGATGATGATAAATTGAGCTGATATTCGACACGCTTCGGAAGCGTTGAATTTTCTTCTGCTTTGTCGCGTTTAGTTTATATAATTTTTTTGTTTACATTTTTAATTAACTACTCGAGCTAATTTTACGTCGAATACCGCCACGAATTATACGCATAAAAAAACAAAGATGATGATTGATGAATGATACAAACGCGTGGAATGCTTAACAGTATCAACAAGTCCATTCATATAAGCTGCGGCTGCTGCGACCATTTAGCTTGATTCGGACGGAGATTTCTTCATCTTTCATTTATTCATATAAATTTCTTCAAACAAAACGTGCTGAATACGTGAAAAGGTCGGTGATCGTTAATTTACTATTAATTTCTGGGCGGAATAGCAAAAATGGAGAGATTGCCAATGAAATGGGATCGGATGACAGCGTTCATTTGCTCTTGAGACGGAATGATAAAGTTTTTTATTCCATGATATCGCATTGACAATAGTAAAAGTATCTTCAGACATAATTATCGTTATTAGAAAAGAATGTCCCTGGGTTGAAGAACGTATTCCAAGGCTTGCTTATCATTTTGAAAACTCATCACGACATTCAGAAATGAGATCAGACGAAAAAGCAATCGTGAGACTTTTTTCTCGAAATTATTTTTGGCAATAATCTTATCGATTGTTTTGGATTTCACTTTGATGAAATGAAGCACACTCCAATACGCAATGATTGCATCAATAGCTCTATCGAATTTGCTGCGTAGATCACTCGCTTTCATGCATAAATCTCTACTCGAATGGAGTTTCGTTGCCTTTTTTCGCCACTTTCCGACGAATAAATTGCGTACGAATAATTTATAGGAGATATATTATTGATTTGAGCAGCATTTTAATTCCCCAAAAACCCACATCTACTTTCGATGGTCACGTGTAGATTGTTATCGTTTGTTTCCTAATAACATTTTTATAGGAAAACTATAATTTTTTGAAATTTTGAGCAAATTTTCACTTTTTTGGTTTATTTCAAATACATGCCTTTTATTTAAATTGCTTCGATTTCATGCGTTATTTCCTCTATTTGATGTCAATTTTTTTGGCTAGTTGCTTGGGAGCCGAAAACTTGTCGATTGACCAAAATGAATATTAATGGAATATATTAGTAAATACAAAGGCTAAATTATTTACATAATACTATGCACGTTTGTGCGAGATACTCATTAAATCCATGCTCGAGACGTTTTGTCGTTTCATCCAGTTATCACCAAAATCGAGAGCCATAAACGCGCATCTGCATTATTTTCGGATACATATTTAAATTTCATTGATTAACATAACGCACATGTGATGTTGTGAAGTTTTGCGTTCAATGTAAATTTTGTGTAATCTCTTGTTTGCTTAACACGATTTTAAGTTTTGTGCGACGCACATATTTACCAAGATTCGCTTTTTAGTGGCCAAAATGGATCTCAATGAATTTTTATTGGTCGGTTTCAAGCGAACCATTTTCCATTGTGTATTTACGATGACAAAAATGTTTAGCACGTTCGGTATTCTGTTAGAATATTGATCAGTCGATCGATTGCCAGCTATTGTTTGGCTTATACGAAATTTTAACTGATATTGAATTAGTTATTATACAAAACCATAATATTTATGAATATTCAAGTGTCGACGCTGAAGCATGTATTGTTTGCGTGGCACCAACAAAACTCAATGTTTTGATTTCATCAGATAAATATTTCGATTTGACCAACTGCCGACGCAAGTGCCAGCCGATTTTACATATTTCTGTTGAAAATTGCACAACAAATAGCGAAAAAAAGAATTACTCGCCTTCACGCATAGTACTCAATTGTCAATACTGAGTAGATTCGGTGAAATCGCAGAAGATCAAATAAATGTTTGTCATTGACGCATGTTTACAAATAACAATCACATTTGCAGTTTCCTGCTCAATGATCGCTATCGGTTTTCCTTGCGCTCTTCCAAATAGCAATACTTAATCTTCAATTAAAATGTTTTAGAAAAACTAAGATCGAAGTGAAGACTTTTTTGTATTTGCATAATTTAACATAACATTTCCATTCGCCAGTGCTTTCAAAAAGAAAGACCAATGGCAAAGCCATTCAATGTTAGCATTAATCATTGATGATGATTGATGTTTTCTGATTTCTCATTTTTTTTACTGCAGCTATAAATAAGACGATTGAAGATCTGAAAGCTGAAGGCATCTCGTGTAAAGGATATGCTGTTGATATATCGAAACGGGAGAATGTGTTCGAAGCAGCCAAAATCTTGCGAGCAGAATTTGGTGGTGTAGATATTTTGGTAATTTTCATCAATTCATTATTCATCATTTTTTTGTGGATGAAATATTTATTTCAATGTTTTATTTCAGATTAACAATGCAGGCATCGTGTGCTGCAAACCTTTGTGGGATTTGCCAGAAAAAGTCATCGAAAACACATACAACGTGAATATCTTGGCACACTATTGGGTAAATATTGAATAGCACACAAATTTTGGAATAAAACACGCCACTTAACCGTTGTTAGAGGATATATTCGGTTTGCTGGCGTGTTGAATGGCAATATAACCGATTTTTTCTGTTAATATTGATTTTATTTTATGAAAAACCGCGTTAAAATGAGTCACATTCCTTTTGCAGACCACAAAAGCCTTTCTACCGAAAATGATGGAATCAAATCGCGGTCACATCGTCACTGTGGCCTCCGTGGCTGGTCTAATGGGCACATACGGTTGCACTGATTACAGTGCAACGAAATTCGCATGTGTCGGATTCCACGAAGCATTATTCACAGAGCTCAAAACTCATGGATATGATATTAATATGACATTGGTTTGCCCGTATTATATAGCATCTGGCATGTTTGCTGGAGTTAAGCCACGACTATTCCCTATGTTAACAACGAAATATGTTGCCGATAAAATCACATTATCCGTTCAGAAGAACGAAGTCAACTGCACAATGCCCAATTCAATTCGCATGTTGTTACCATTGAAATGGTACTATTTAATAGATTCATCGTTCGTTGAAGATGTTATATTAATTGCGATGTTTTCATTCCAGTTTATTGCCTGCCAAAATGTGCTGGGATCTCATGAAAAACGTCATCAAAGGGCCGCAATCGATGATGATGTACCGTGGACGAGGCCGCGTCGCTGCTGGTTAATCATAAGACATTTCGTAATTTAAAATTAGGTTTAAATAAAATTGCAACACGTATGTGCGTAACTTTATTTCGTTCGACAAGCGACAATTTATGGCTATTACAGTCATCTGATAAATACTCGTGCAAATTGCTTCATAATTGTTTTTGATTTTTATCTTTGTTGTTACGGTTTTGTGTAGTAACGATAGCTTTAAAATTATTACGAACTACAATTCAATTGGAATTTTATGCATGTGTTTCACATAATCGAATAAAGGTACATTGGTACGTTGTTTTTGTGCTACATCCATCTGTGATTGCTCAAAAGAGATCGTAGAAATAGTCCAACCCTTGTCCTATTTCCCATAGCGCTATTCCAGTGTTCAGCTCTTGGGCTAATTCTATTCGCTTGTGAATTGAGTATAACGTTGGATAGAAAACGAGGTGCTTTGCATTTTTATTCCTGCAACAAATTAATTTTCACAATTAATTCTTTTTCAATAGATTATTTGAAACAAATGTTTTTGTACACAACTAAATGCATTGACACTTACTTGAATTCAAAATAATTTTCTTCATCTTCCTCGGCATGATTCAATGTTCCTTTAAACGCTTTCAGCAAATCTAAATAACCCGATCCAGTGATTGGTTCACCGCCAGATAATGTGTAGTCCATTCCGTACATGTTCATGCCAATTAGAAGTTTTTGTCGTTTTTCTAGATAATTTTGAAGTGATTCGGGGCAAATGTGATCAACCGACTGTTTTATCCATTTTATTGGTGAATTTGCACCCGGTCGTTCGATATTCGAGTAGTCATAAGTTACCAGAGAGAAGGCCGAAATGAAAGGATACAATGCTTCAAAATGTTTTTTCGAGAAAAAATCCATATTCGATCGAATAGGAGGAACTACCAAAACCGTCTCGAGCCCGTTCATTTGAAGAATCTTAGCTGTAATCAGAGGGAAAATTGTTGAAACATTGGATTGATATCGACTTTTAAGCTATTTGCACACCCAAATGTTCAACAAGAAGAAGCAAATATTTGTCCACAACTCGGCCAGCCAATTGAAACCAAACTTCTAAAACAATCCCATCAAATTTGTACTTTGGATTTTTACAAACTTTTACGAGTAAATCCGCAATATCGTCTCGTGCTTGTTCATACATCAAAACGTGGGCGTAGTCTGCATCCGAAAATCGCTCGAACATAACACGTGGCAGTACTTCAATGAAAATTATGTATTTCTGTTTAAATTGGATTGGAGTTCACAAAATTAGAATTGTATTACTTTTTTGTTTGGGTGCTCCAGCTTCGCGCACATCGTGTAACCATTTCTCCGTTTTATCATCATATGTTTCGGCAATTTCATATTTGTTCTTGCCTTTTTGCAGCACTTGAAGCCAAACTGGTGATATTATATCGAATTTTGCACCGAACATCTTTGCCACTTCATATCCGTGTTTGTTCCACTAGAGGAAAATGTCGATGCAATAAAGGTCAAATCAATTAGTAGTACATCAGTTTTGTTGACTAGTTACCGGAGTGACGAAGCCAAGTGTGGGCCCATTGAAGTTCCTAGCCGATGTGTTTTTGAAATATGTACCACTTTCTTTGATAATTGTCATAGAATCGGGCTCTTTTCTAACTAATTCTCTGTCTTGCACATTTTTATCGACCGGTCCCTTGTTCACTTTTATCTCCTTCACTGGTTTCGCCTTTTTATTTTTATTGGGCGGTGATATAGTGGCACTCACAAACACAATCAAACTCAAAATGAAAACTGAGACTTTTCGGACATCGATATGCATATTGCAGATATTCGAATGGTAAAAATTATTTGAATTCCGAAATATGAATTACGTGGAAAATCAACAAAGGTCGCAAAGCAAAACAAACCGGTGATGTTTCTGTCAAATACTCTTTTCATTGCTTTGCTGTCAATATTTTGGTTATCAGCTGTTTGCTGTTACGCGCACAGGGAGGACCTTAGCTAAGTTCAGCCATCTGTTGAACAATACTGAAATTACTGGTTCAAACTTTAAGAAGTAAGAAACGTTCACATATTAGTGATTGGATGCTTCATCAAAGTCAACTTTTTTTATTTATTTGTAGAACCGAAACAGGGATTATTTCAATTAAATATCATTATCAGTTGGTGAAAAACAGCAAATATGTCCGTCCTCTTTTCACATTCCTAGTATTTTCGATTTTTTATTCTTTTCCGCTTTACATTGCATATAAAAAAATTCAATGAATTTGCGTTGCTGATTTTCACGCACATTTCGAATTACACGAATATCAATTCATCAACTCGCTGTTTTAATAAATATTTTTAGCACACAAGTATATTCACAAATCATGCCAAGCAAAAGTGACAGAATATTTTTTGATTCAACCGCTTTCGAAAAATAACATCAAATTGTTTCAAACCATTTCAATGAAAATTTGTCTTAATCATAGACTGAAGACCACCGGGCTATGATTTTTGCGGACTTCGGACAAAAATCCGGTAGATTTTTTTATATAAATGTTTGATCATTTAACAACTCAAAATGACACATTTTGTCTCCATCTATGAGAGAATAGCGAAAATACTATTTCAAACAGCTTGCCAATGAAGTTGGAAACTCCATTTATAACGCTCATAAATCGTTTTGGCTCGTGAAACTGGTATGGATAAATAATCGCTGGATGGATTTCCGAATAAATTATATGTTTTCAATCAAAGCAATATCTGTCCGTCGATTGCAAGCAAAAACATTTTGGCTTTAGCGGTTAAATGATAGAAAGTCGAGTTGAATTGTGGTGCATTTATGTTGTTTTCTTTTTGATTGTGTAAATGTTGAACATGCTCGGTCAGTGATCGAGCTTGACGTATTGGATCATTATTGTTCGCGAGCGCACGAGCTACACTTCTTTACTCTGCCATGTGAATTGCATGAGAGGGAGTGAAACAGTAGCGCAAGATCAAGAGTGAACGATTGGTGTACGCAAGTGGATTTATATATTTTCTATTGGCTGGCTATGTTTCGCCTGTGCCGCTTTGTTGCACTATTCGTATTTCAGCCGCTTAATTTTTGGTATAAGCTTACCGTTTGAATGCTGCAGCATCAGTTTTAGTTTATCTTTGGCAGCGATTGCAGCCTGAATTTTTTTTCTGCGCGGCAAATATAAACCGTTTTGTGTGAGCTTCAACGTTGAGTTGGAATTATACGAAGCAAAATTATAGACATATTTTTCTTGCAGCAATTTACATGCACAAAAAGTGAATGAGACAATTATTTTGTGAACAAATAAATAACTAGAATAGAAAGGAAAGAATACAAAAGCTGAAAAAATAAGGAAATAAAAGGAAAAAAGTGATCAAACAAAAACAAGTGCCGCGAATGAAACGAAAGCATTGCAGCATTGAGATGCATCGCAAAAAGTACTTGTTCATTGCGGCGGTTTGCATCATCGCATTTTCATTACCGTTGCGTGGTAAATCACTTAAATGGCATTTTGTGAATATTTATTTTATTAAATATAGATAATTTTGAAGATAATGGAAAAGAAAGAGCATTGCATTTGCAGAAAAAATGTGGTTGCACAACTTGTTTGGTACAATAAAAATGTGTATGTGAGAGAGAAAAATAGTGGCGATTGAGTTTTAATTTGGAGTCAAATTGCTGGATGCATGATTGGTGAACGAGTACGAAAAAAGCCACTTGACAACATTGAAATGGTGTAATTTACTGTGGGAGAAAGCAATATGGCAAAAAACTACGATTACTTGATACATTTCAATGGTGTGAATTGAGCGCTACTCATCCGGCTTATGTTCAAGCACAATAAAGAGCGCGGCACTCCAAAAGCACCATAATTCTATTGTTCCTCCACATTTTTAATAACTTCACTAAATTTGATCAATTTACCGAAATCATTTGGCATGATCTCGATTCCTTGGCTTGGCAAGTGAAAACAATGTTGTCAATTACGTGATCTCTTGTTTTCACCACAATTTCTATGCTTTTTAAATGGACCAACATCAAAGTCCATTTAATGTGTTTGTCCGGATATCCAGTAAAATGAAAGTGATTTAATGTGCGTGCAAAATTGCAATTTACAGGTTGAAAAAGGCCGAAAAAAAACTTTCGTTTTGGAAACGACTTTGACTTATTTAAATGTGCTGTGAACGATGCCATGAATTTAATTATATACTCATAAATTTCGGCGTCATGGGCATATGTTCTTTATTTCACGCCGAAACAATAGCCACTAATTTCGGCAACTTCCTTTTTTGCCTAACAAAAACAAAACATAAGTTTTCCATGAAAAAAAATGTGTTGCAGCTGTGCGCCTTTGACGGAAATGTACCATACAAAGAACTGTGTAAAGAGCACAATTTGTTGAAATCCAAGAAACAATTCAAGTGGGCTCGTTAAAGCTGCTTTTTCACAGAAATAACTCATTTTTACAGTTATTCGTGTCGCGCATGAGAAGCAAATGTGATGGATCTTCAACGAATTCCCATTTGTTCAATACACAAACAACAACCAAAAGCACTAAAACACTCATTCTTTTGTTGCTGTTGAAAAAAAGGAGAAAAATTGAAAATATGATAGCGCAAAGTGGCTGCTGTTATTTGCATGATTGAGTAGATGGTTGATTGATCAGCGCTGCGCAATTTGACTGCAGGCAATGAACGTACTTAGTATGGCCGGTCTTAAGCACGATCTCTAACACTGAATTCAGAAGCTATCAGATGATTGTACCAATCATTTGCACATTTAACTATTGTTTACACTCGATAAATATTTATTTTCTAGGTTTGTAGGCCGTTTGATTCAGTTTGTAAATATTCATTTCTACCCAACAGTCAGTCGAGAGCATCTTTTCATCGAATAATCTGCATTTATTTTCAAAGAAAGATAAACTCCGCTAATATAACACAAAACGTAACAAAACAAAAGCACAAGGAACGAGCACACAGAAAATATTTTTAATATGCATTACAAAACTGTGTGATAATAATTAAAGTTAACGAGCACCACAATTGCACAGTATCTAAAAAATATGTTGTTCTTTCTTGCAAGTTTTTCATAACTTTGTTGTATTGTTATGCATGTCAGCGACAGACTAAGAAGCACGCGCTACACAGAATTAGAACTTATTCCAAATGCAGTAAACGATTTTTGTGCTCTCTGAAGTCGCGGTAGAAATGAAAGGAGAAACGAAAGCACTTATTTTAACAAATGCATTGTGAGCGTGCGATAGTCGAGGTTGAACTGGCGCTGCCATGTGTGCACGGTACTCGCGCATTCACTTTGCGAAAAAGCCGGTTTAGCCAAACAAAACGACTATTTATAAAGCGAATAAATGAATGTGTATGATTGCCCCTTATCGTATGCCGAGTTTAACGTTTCTAATGTTATGCCGTTTGTTACGATCTCGTTTCTTGTTTAGGTAAAATTATGAAAGATACAAATCGCGTCGGATGTTTTGAATGTGCTATTATAAAGATAATGTAAAGTATGAAACCACAATCACCGCGCGCGCATCTCGGTCAGACAATTCTCACATGCTGCCGCCGTCGCCATCACCGTCACCGTTGCCATTATGCTGTGTGTCGGTCGCTCATTCGTATATTCGCCAATTGAAAGAGAAATTTTGAGCGTACGTTACTCTTTACTTGGCCACCAATTTGATGGTTTTCTTGTTGTCTTTTTTCTTTATCATCATTCTTCTTTATTTTGTTATTTCTCTTGTGGATTTCTGTGGTTTTCAAAAACCTGAATGAAAATGCGCGATAATCGTGTTCACAAAACCATATGATAGATGTTTATTGTTGCAAATTAGTCGTGTCGATAGCTGTCACGAATGATCTGTTGCCATTTAGGAAATAATTATTTTCATTTTATTGAATCGCACATTTGATATATTTTTGCAGCCGCTGGCGGTAATTTGGTGAAACGCAGTCTCAAGGATACTATAAAATGCTTTGAAGACTCGAAATTCTACCGAAACCCGGATCGGCCGACGCATAAAATGTGGTCGAACACCGAATGCTCGAAATACTATTTGTGTTTGGATGGTGAAGTGTTTGAGTTCAAATGTTCTGTTGGACTTTTGTTCGATGTAATGCGCCAGATTTGTGATTTTAAGCAAAACGTCGATAATTGCGATGTTACAGCAGGTTTGTTGCAATTTTTTTTTCTTCCTTTCGCAACCGCACACACCACACGTTCATATTTTCTATCAATGCAAACGTTGGCCATTCAATCATTTATTTATTTCTGGTTTTGATTTTATGCAGAGGCAAAAATACCAAAACCGCTATTAGAAGAAGGCAATTGTGAAAGCAATCAACTCGCCTGTGCTGATGCAACGTGCCTGCCGAATGAATATTTCTGTGATGGTTTGTTGTTGATAGTTTGAACATTATTCGAAGCCAAATTGAATGATTTTTTTAGAATAGAAGTACATCTCAATGTTGTTCCATGCACAAGCGACACTCTGAAGAGTTATTTTTAAAAGCGACGCAACATGTTGTTGCTGCTTGAGTGTGGTGTAAATTTTTGATAGAATTTCGGTTTGAAAATCAGTGCACCATTTTTAAACAATACGTTTCACTTCGAAAAATCAACATTTTGTGTCGCTTCGATGTGATTTCCTGTTGAGTTTCGCTTATATTACTTGCACAAAAAAGATGTACTTTTGTTCTGATGTGTTGAATTGATGCATTTTTTTCAAATTGAATTTACGACAGGATCAGTTGATTGCTCAGATGGCTCAGATGAAGGCTGGTGCGACGTAGATAACGATCCAAATGCAGCCGAAGTGTGTGACTTTTCGCAATGCGTTCTGCCAGATTGCTTCTGCTCTAAAGATGGCACGTTGATTCCCGGCCGATTGGAACCGAATCAAGTGCCACAAATGATTTTACTGACATTCGATGATGCCATCAACTTTGAAAATTGGGAATTCTTCACCAATAAACTTTTTACGTCGAATCGCAAAAATCCGAATGGCTGTTCGATTAAGAGCACTTTTTACGTTTCACATCAATTCACCAACTATCAAATGGTCCAAAAACTGTGGAACGACGGACACGAAATTGCGGTGCATTCAATCACGTAATTTGATTTTATATTTTTTAACTATCGAATTTTTTAACGGATTTTTTTTACTTTCGAAAATTGCAGACATCGTGGCCCTGAAGAATGGTGGTCGAAAAATGCTACGATCGAAGACTGGTTCGATGAAATGGTCGGACAGGCGAATATAATCAATAAATTTGCAAATGTTCGCATGGAAGATCTGCGCGGAATGCGAGTACCATTTTTGCGAGTGGGTTGGAATCGGCAATTTTTGATGATGAAAGAGTTTGGTTTCGTGTATGACTCATCGATGGTTGCACCATTCTCGAATCCACCGCTTTGGCCATACACAATGGATTACAAAATGCCACACGCATGCACAGGTGTCAATCAGCATTGTCCATCGCGCAGCTATCCGGGTGTTTGGGAAATGGTCATGAATCAATTGGAAGCTGGCGACTACCATTGTGGCATGGTTGACAGCTGTCCACCACATTTCCACGGCGAAGATGTATACAGAATGCTTACGCATAATTTCAAGCGACATTATGCAACAAATCGTGCACCATTGGGACTGTTCTTCCATGCCACATGGTTCAAGAAACCAGAATATCTCGATGCATTCATGAGATTTATGGATGATATATCGAAAATGTCCGATGTTTATTTCGTGACAAACTATCAAGCGATTCAATGGATGCGTCATCCAACACCAATCAACCAATTGAACCAATTTGAACCATGGAATTGCAAAGGCAAACAATTGGAACCGGCTGAAATTGCATGCAACTTACCAAACACATGCAAACTCCGTAGCCGAGTATTGCAACAGGATCGCTACTTCAACACATGCAACGAATGTCCGGCACAGTACCCGTGGATTCGCAATGAATTCGGCTTAGATTAGATCATTCTATTCATTTCATCCATTTTCATTTCCATTTTTTCTTTTATTCAAAAAGAACATATTGGATCAGTAAGTTAGATTTAGCGAATAAGTTTGCGATATTGTGCAAAAATAGTTTTTATTTCCTTCATTTAACACAGTTAAGATTTATTTATTAAATTTTCATTTTCATTTTTTTTTTCTTATTCTTATGAAGAATGAGTTTTTCTTTTTTTTCATTTATCAATGCCCAAAATTACGCGTCTTGCGAGATGAATGGATTCTGAATGGACTCCATTCCGTCTTGTGGGCAAATAAGAACGACTGACGTGCCACGGCACACCACCAAACCTAAACTGCGTGTGTCATCGCACATTTTGTATGGCTCTTCGGTATCGCGTAAATATTCTTGTGTGTTGTCCAACACTAAATTGAGCAGCGGGTCGTAGCCTTTGAGAACACCGCTTGCTTCGCGCCCACCGGCAAATTTCACACGAATCGTTTTCTCCAGGTATTTGCTGAGGTCCAAAATCGATTCTTTTCGACGCTTCTCCTTGTTCTCACCTTGATTTCCACTTCCACCTGTCTATTTTGAATGAAAATTAATTGAAATCAATTCACCGGTTCCAAAGATTGCTTTCGTCATTGTTTATATCTTACCTTTGGTTTCTCACTCATTTTGAATTGTGCTAAACTTTCAAATTCAATCACAATTGACGAACTATTGCCAGTGTCTTATTATTATCTATTCAATGTTTACTTCAAATGATTATCGAAAACACTTTTTATCGGCTTCGCCAGAAATGCGTGTTTCACATCGATTAATCGTATAAATTGTTTATAAGGGTTATGTTTGTAGTTTAATCAAGTGTCAATTTCCGTGACATCATTTCACAGACTCACGCATCGATAAAGCAGTTTTAGCGCAATTTTGTGAAGTGCAAATGATGTTCCGTGATTTTGATGTTTATTGGATCAAAACCGAAGTAATTTTAATTTGAATATTTTTCATTTGATAATTTTATGCAAAAAGTGAATATTTTTCGAAGTTATCAATGCAAAAATGCTCCAAATGTTAATATTGTTGGACGCGTGAAATTCAAAAGTTTCTTCATCCAACGAAAAAAGCATCGAAAGTGGAAAGGACTGCGGCGTCTCCATCCAAAGTACATGCTTTGTTTATTAGTCAACTTAAAGTTTGGTTGTTTTCGGATGTTTTCTGAAGCGTGTCTAATTTGAATTAGAATAGTAATTGTATGTAGTTGAGCCATTAGTTTGAATATCGCACATTGAATTCAAATCATTGCGGAAATTTAATTCAATTATTGTGTACATGCACAAATGCGTTTGCGATGCGTTATATTCTCGGTTTGGACAACGATTACAGTATCGGTTTCTAAACCTTTTTTCTCTCTGTGTGTGCCTATTTCAGCACTTTTTGATTGGCCATTATTTTCATTTGCGGTTTTAAATTGAAAAAGGGGTGTAATGATACGCAGACTGGTTTTAAGCCATTGGAAATAAATCCCAAGTTAATAAACATTGATAGTTGTCGTATAAAGGACACAGTCCGGCGATAAATCCCTGTGATACATTTTTATGCCGATAATCTTGTGGCATCGCCTTTCGTCCCTTTTGGATTTTAATTAACATAATATTACGAATGTAAACAAGCGTAAAGAGAGATTCAATATTTACAGTACATTTGAATTTATTACAGCACAATGCGAATTAAATGACCACATAAATTCATCTTTTTTAAAATTCATTTTAATTTTGTGTCTTCTTTTTGTTTGTTCACATTGAGAAAACATGCCTTTTACATCTGAACTTAGCATTTGCTGCGCAAAAAAGACCTTCAAAGCCAAACATTGCATGATCTTAGGTAATAAACCTCTTGAAAATCATTGGTAACTATCAATCGGTAAATTTTTGCAACGAAAAAGAACGAACCAATCAGATGTGAAAATCGATGTTCGAACAGACGGTTAGCAAAAGCAAAAACACGACATTGCTGTGGTTTTCTATTGCAAATAAACATTGCATTGATCGACATGCAAAAAACGCACATCGGTTTTGCCCATGCACATCGCTGATGAGTGCAGGTAGCAAGAACGGAAAAAAGGCTGAAAGTGAAATAAAATGTTATAAACAAAATATGAGTAAGACAATGCAAACATATGGTACACAATACTCGGCACATGGTACATGCTCATTGCTTAGACGTGTGCACTCACCGAAAGGCGAAATTACAATTTTTCGCTTTTGATTTTATTTTATTCAATTTTATATATATCGACACACTCAATTATAGACGAATGCATGAAATGCGAATTTCAACATAAAACCCACCGAAACCCTTCTCCATTCCCATTCTGCACATCACCGCTGTGATTTCGGTTTCAATTTATTATTGCCCATTCACATGAAACCGAATTGTTTGTATAGAAAGACGATTTCGCGCGATATTAACACGCATTGTCAACACATTTTCGGACAACAAAGAAGAAATGCGCACGAAGTGCAAAAAGTTTGCGATCCTATTACATACTCGAACCGATTTCAATCGGAAATTGTATCCGTAAATAAAGCGATTGAGAGGTGAGCGTCGGTGAACGACCGCCAGTCGATAAATTCTTATTCCATCAACACCATGCCGGAACAAATGTTATTTTTGTATGTGCCATACACAATTTATGCTCAAAATATATGGATATATTATGTTATTTGGTTCATGTCTGGTTTTTTTTTAAGCAAAAACTTTCCGTATTGTGTCGGGATTGGCTGAGTGCGATCATTTTTTCCGTAATTTTTTTTTTTTTTTTCAACAGATTTTGTGTGGTGTTTGGCCTAATAGCACGGCATTTACGATTGCAGTAAGGGATTTTTATGATGATTCGTTTGCACATATCCTAAAGTACAAAGACAAAACATAAAAATGCAAATTATGACGAATTGTCAGTATAAATAGTGTTGACGATGCGTTTTTTCCTATTGTAGCAAGAGAAAAAAAAACTTCGACAATTATACTGCCAATGAATAATCCAAACACAAGGGAGAGCGTCATCGATCAAAGAAATAATGTAGCATTTCAAACAGAAAAAATCCTCTTTTGGTTGCGTTTCTGTAACAAATTCGTTTAAATCTCTTTGAGCCAACATTTTCAATTTATTCACTCTCTCTTGCTGTACAAAGAAAATGTTCTGTTTCAAGCATGGAATTAAGTGTTTTTTTTCTTTTCTTTTTTGTGTCTGTTCGGTTCATGGAAAAAATTCTCTCGTATTCTGAATATTGTTTATTTACATGGGTCTTATGGGGCTGCCTGTTTCCAATTCGATTGTACACATGTTTTATGCAAATAATATGCATTTTTTCTCTCCACGCGTTGATCTGGCTCACATCCAAATGAGGAACCAAAAATTGTAAATAATAAAAAAAAACTTAACATCATAACAACAACAACGCAGATAATGGATGAATAAAAAACAATACGGCAAAATAATTCGAGCCTCATTTTTTGGTTTAATTTAAGCCCATAAAACGGATGGAAATGATGAGCTGAAACAAAAAAAAAACAGCAACGGCAGCGGCAGCGCATCCAGCGCACGCAGCAAGAAACATTCGAAAACATATGATTTTTGAAACAAAACGGAGATAAAAAGGGTGCGCATTGCGTGTATTACTATGTCGATCGCTTTCACAACGCAATACACAGAGCTGTGAGAAATGCACGAAAAACAGAGTCCGGCCGATTAAGTGGAGAAGGAACGAGAAAGAGAGAGAGAGAGAGAGAGAGAGAGAGAGAGAAAGGGAGAGAAAGGGAGAGAAAGGGAGAGAAAGGGAGAGAAAGGGAGAGAAAGGGAGAGAAAGGGAGAGAAAGAATGAGCAATGCAACGTGCCTGGAAATAAATAAAAAATACTGCCGTTTGCCACACTTTTCATTTTCGTTTGGTTGTCATAATTTTTTTCATTGTAAATGACAACGATGAGCCACTCAGATGAATGCGCTGTATGATGTTATTACGAAGATGACTTCACCATATGAATTCACATATTTCACATGGAAAAATGCTTATTCATTGTCTCCTCCTCGCGCCGCACCAACAACACAAACTACAACAACGAAATACTCGACGCAGCATTTTGAAACATTAAATTATGTCGTATGTCATTTTATGCAAATTTATCATTGTGTTTGGGATTCAAACCTTTTTTCGGCGCTTGATTATGTTTATTTGGAGGACAACAAAGAATAAAGATAAAAAATATTGCATTTAAATAGGAATAAACATTTATTATTCGCATTTGGACCCATCGGATGAGTGTTGCAGCGCACTCGACTGTTACTTCCAACACGCTTTGATTTGCACGACCAAACAGCATATTCGAGTGTTGACTACAGGAGGAACCTATTCAATGCACTTCGATGAGGTAGGAAGAGCGAGGGAGATAGGGCGACTAAAATTGTCCTCACTTCCAAAAAATTCAAGTACCCGCTCTCTCGCACAGTAAACGTGTTTTTTTCATTCTCTCTGTTCATTACTTCATTCGAATTGGCTGCATTTGTTGGAGGAACATAATGAGTAAATATCGTTTTTTGTCATTGGAAATTTTGTAGCCGTTAAAAGTGGTAGTTGGCATCAGAATCAACGGACTCAATGAATTGTTCAACACAACACTTGAACTTAACGACAACAATGAATGAATGAAAATTCAGTACGCTGCTGCGCTCAACAGAAACTTTCGCTAGAAATTTTAATAATGCCGCTGAAGTGTTTAATTGTCGTGATATTGATGTAAAAGATCAGTGGCTGATTAGTTCCCATCAATCTCGCTAATGTATGTGCACAAAACCGTAACGTTTGTCGAGTGGCATTTGAGTTTGAGACTTAACATCGACTTTAACATTAATTTACTATCGATCTTATCACATTGTCATTGACTCCATTTAGTGAGAAAGGAAAAAAAAACGAATGAAAATTGACGGAAAAAAAATCGTTAAAATACATGATTACAGCGTGACCCGCAGAGACGAAACGTCGAAGCATGAG
Organism: Obolodiplosis robiniae; assembly: GCA_028476595.1. Classification (NCBI taxonomy): domain Eukaryota; kingdom Metazoa; phylum Arthropoda; class Insecta; order Diptera; family Cecidomyiidae; genus Obolodiplosis; species Obolodiplosis robiniae. The sequence continues at coordinate 17,508,793 of CM052014.1, forward strand.
AGAAGAGAGTCTATCGAAAGGTTAACCAGTTCAATATGCAATGAAGAAAAGAGTAGATTAGGCGAAAATGAGGCCATCTCATGATTTTAATGACAACCAAATAGACAAAAGATATTTTTAATAGAAGAGACATTCTACAATTATCGGAACTGGCGGCGAATCAATTTCATTGAAGCGTGCGGCTTTTAGCAACATATTCTCATCAAATTTGTACGACGGAACTGTGGTTTCGATGCGGCTAATAGAACCGACAAGTCAAATGTTTTTGTTTTGATTATCCGTCATTTGACCGTTACGAGCAATTATCTCGCACTCAAATACTTTGTGCTGTTCATCATTCATTCGGCGAACTCTTCCGACATTGCGATCATGCAACGCGTCTCTCGCTCATTCAATAAGCATATCTCCGCAATGTACTGAACTCTTAAAATTGGCCGTGTCTATCTCTTCAAATTTCTTTGGCACTCATTATTTCGCCCTCTCTCTCCCTATGAAAACTATCTATATGTATATTCATGCAAACATTTATTGTTCCAGTTCCATTGCGTTGTGTCCTAAGAAGAAAAGTGATTGCAATGTTGGTTGGGGAATTTGAATCGATCATAGAGGTAACAAACGAACGAAACAAAGTCAACTCTCTTGCTCGCGCTGTGTGCAGCTTCAAGAGTGTCTGCGTGTATGGAAAAACGTATCGGTTTTGCTCTCCTTCTCGCATTAAGCCATTTATCGCTTCCATCCATCATAACAGCAACCGTATGGAACTATGGCATATTTGTACAATATTCTCTCTGTCTGTACGGCGGCTCCATGCGATCTTGCCTGCTCTTCATCGCTAATACACAGCACCGAGCATTTGGCTCGACTGTGGCTATGTGCGTGTGTTGTTCCTACAACAGTGATTCACACACAGTGTGTCTGTGCATGGAGCTCGTTGGATTTCGAAATCGCATGTACTGAGAGTGTATGTTTTTGAAAAGCATGCAGCACTGTCTGTCTCTCGCTACATACAATTTCAAATGTGCTGTGTTTGCGCTGTACTATTGTTGTTGTTGTAGCCCGTTATTCGGCTTGGCCGTATTGTATGTTGTTGAGCGTCGAGACTTCGGCTGCTATGTTTATGGTATGCGAATTGCTATATTTTCAGTCATTTACTAGCTCTTCGGCTGTTTAAATGTGTAGGCGTCTTTCGCACGCTGATTTTTTTGACCATTGTTGTTTTGTTGAAAAATCACCACTTCATTTGGCGGTTTCCGCGGTTCGACATGCTTCGAATGGACATTTGAAAAATACACACGCACAAAGTAACATTGTGAACAGTGACTTGAAATAGTTTTTTTGGTTTTGAAGCTTATCAATTGGGTGCTTTTTTTGTACTAAATACATTTTATCAGACTGTCCCACGTGCCCACTATCAAACCCAACGGATGAAGTGTCACCTAGTTTTAGTAGTCATATAAAGAATAAGGCCGGACGAAGCTAGCAAAGTCCGCTCATAAAATTGTGAATGCATATAGATGCATGCTAATGAGTGAGTTTTGTTCGATGTGTTTCATTTTTTGTGCTGCATATGTTTATGACGTTATCAGTGCGTAGAATTTAAACGCAATTGCGAATTAAAATTGAATCAATCAGAAACGCGGAAGCTGGAGATTTTTGATGGTTTACTTTCGTGTGCTATTGGCTAGAAGAAGAACCGTATCTTTCGGGGGAAAATAGAGCACAAGCAACCAAGTAAAACCGAATATAGCAAATAAACGATCGCTTGTTTTAATGTGAGAATAATTTGCGAGGAAAGAACAAGTAAACACACATCGTTGGATTTACAATTTTGTAGCACCGTATACAACGTTCATTTTTAAGTCCATTTTAAGGTTTGTTTTTTTTAATATATTGGATACTTTTGAGAACTTATCTCGAAAACACTCTGATCAAATTATTCCAAATGAAGATTTGAAATGTTCAATCCAAAATCGCTTTAGTTTCGTGATAAGTGTGTTGATTAATTCAGTGGCTATGATTCACAGTAGGAGCATTGCAAATTGTAATCTAGCTTTGATAAATAATCGCATTAACTGTGCAAGACTCTGAGCTTGAGTCTGGATAAAATTTACAAGAAGACAACGAATAATTCAAATTTCTTAGAAACTCAAAAAGAAATTTATGAATTTTATTCGTAATTTCTCTGATTTATGCAAATAATTGTATTTTTTCCATTGACACTGCATATGGTATTCATTGCATTTTAATTAATCATCTCAATGAACTTCTCCTCCGCATTTCTTCCGACTTTCATTTCTTTCCAACTTTCATGTATGTTGTCGAAGCAGAAAAAATTTATATTTTTAAATTCCCGAAGATCATACAATTTCAATGGCTGACAATTCCGCGCCAAAGATAGATTCCATTTGGTGGGATGATGTCACTCACATCCAAATCTCTACGATATTATTTAAAACATCTCGTTCAAACTATTATTATTAAAAATGTATAACTATATTGGGAAAGCCTAAAAAAGTCAACAAGCTGGGATTCAGTGTTGCTTGGGTCGACTGTAGCACACGGTCCTCGTAACTACGAATTGATAAGACAAACAATTAGTCAGAGATGAATGGTTTGGTGTGAAATTTGAAATTAAAGTCCAAAGTAGAAGTTTTCTTTGCTCGGCCTAGGTCATCCAATACAAAATATCAATCTGTGTTCAACACAGTGTGTTGATAATTGACACATAATTTGAGAATAAGATGCGAAAAAAGAAATGAAGTACGTGTGATTTCAAATAATAGGCTGATATATTTTGTAGTTGCGTAAAATTACACTTTCTTTTGTCAACAACAACTCCATCGCAATTACTGTACACGATTTCAATCCGATGAAACATACAAAAACCACTAATGTGTAAAATGCGCACGAATACGTGATCATATTCGTTGCGCGTTGAAGGCGTTTTTCTTTGCCTTTTGCCTGTCAATAGAAACATCAATAGACCTATTTGTTTCGATACGTGTGCCAGGCTGTAAATGATAATCCAATTTTGCCTGTCTCGCCACACTCCAGTTTATCGTGCCAACGAAACAATATCCTCACACGTTGTTGAAAATTCCGAGATAATCAATTGGGAAAACAGAATACGCACCATTTTGGCGGTGATTAACTGTAACTCATTCGAACACACACTCGATTCATTCTATGTGCAGTTCATCCAGACCGTGAATATGGCTTGAGAAAAGAATTTATGCAGAGAAAAAACTCGAGCGCAGTGAAAAGAAAACTACTAGAAAATTCCTGTGTAATCGACACCCGGCTGCTATGTACATTGTTGTTCCACCTCATATTCTCAAGTGAAATGGTAACATATGCCAGAATAATTATAAAAATATGCAATCTGATGGCATAGAAAACGTCTCTCGACGATCTAATAGCACACATCCGAAATGTGCTACACATTTACATGCAAAGAAAACCAAATATGCGACGCATTCACACAACTATGCACACTAAAAGCCATTGTCAGATCGCAAACCATGTGTAGATAAAATGTTAATGAATTGGTTTTTATGCAAAGTCAAAGCAAAAAAAAGTACGCACACTTCGAATAAATCACAGGTAGCTGTGGCTGCCGCTGCTGCTTTATTTTTATATTTTACTGCAACTTCTTCTTTCAAAATAATTGTTTATGCGTTTATGAATGCGCAGACACGTCCCAAACCAAACAACAAATCAAATGGATTCCTCTATTGTTTTTGATATTGTGCAGTCGATGCACATTAACAATACAAATCGCGATAACATATTACTGCTATCGCTCCACAGATTTCACCAAGACCAAATTGAAGAGTGCCGTGCTATTGTCAATGACTTTTTTGGAGCTGAAATTTTATTTGCTCACGACGGCGACGACGCAAAAACCGTGTGCGCATTAGAAAGTTTGATATTAATAATAAATGGAATGGTTGGATTCTATTGTCTGTTTGATCGCAAAAAATGCGACGTCGCGGCTGCAAGTAAAATCGAATTCTTTTTGCAACTTCATTAATTATTATTATTTGGGTAAGAGCCTGGCAATTCGTTAGCGCTGCGTAAAAAATAATTGGCGATGGTTTAATTACACGTCAATTCTGACCACGGACAAAAAAATACTAATGCCATAAAGAGCAAAGTTTGCTCTCGCTTTTTCTACGTTTTACTTTCGATTCGAGTACCTATAGACCTTTGAAAAGGCTGTTTGGGGGCCACTTTTTAATCGATTGGGACATTTACATCGATCAGTGTCAATATCAATTTAAAATAATGTTAACACTTTCCCACTTTCCCATGAGACTCATTCAAGGAGCCCATACACATCGGCTGGGCCGGCATAGCAACCAAAACGTGTCATCCAGCGTTTTTACCGAAACTTACTTCTGGTCATTTATTGTGCTAAATTTATTTTAATGGGCTACAACCAAAAACTCCTTCCATTCGAACGTGTGTATCGTGTCACCTTTGCCAAACGAAAAAAGACACAACACTGGCGAATACTCTCGATGTAACCAATGCAAAATGACAGTTCTACGGCTGGTGAATACAAATGAGTAAATTTATTCGGCTCAATAGACATTCAAACCCATTGCAACATCGAGTCCATGTTTTTGTTTGGGCCAAATGGAAATCAACTTGTTTGCGAATAAATAAAACAATTAATGACATTGCTGCCGTGCGCTAGCATCCAGAAGGCACTCGCTCGCACACACATAAAAATATTGCCACTCATTTATATTATCCGTGAGCAATAAAATGTGCTGTACACTTAATCATTGTGATCATTCAAAGTTGTCGCCATTCAATTCGTTGTGTCTATCACAAATGAATTGGAATAAAAGCGTTCAATGTGTGCGGTGTTTGTAGCAACAGAACACTCTCATTTGCTCACTCACCATTCCGTCATCGCGATGTGTCGCGTTCAATTGTGTGAAAATGATGCGAGATGACACATTTACCGGGACTCTGAGCTCTGAATAATAGCCGTGATTTATATTACACGTTTTTAAATGCTGTATTTTGTTTAACCCACGTCGCCCGAACAATTATGCGCATCGATCGCGACTTGGTCGCATTTTGGAAACTAATTAAATTAGTTGTTGTTTCCATTCATGAAAACTAATGCGTTGGTTGAGCCATTCCATAGTATTTCCATTGATTAATTTCCAAACAAAGAAATTATTATATTCTTCTACGGCAATATTTGTTGTCTATCTTTCGAATGACAATCGATCCATCGGTTGACACTTAGATCAAAATGGGCGTAACGACCTTTGGAAAGAACCACGTACAAAAATTCTACCAGTAATGCTATTTTATACGTAGAGTGTAAAAATTGAAGTCTAATCAACGCGATATTTTAATTTTAAATGTGCCTAATGATTTCCGAAAAGATGTGCAAATCGAAAAAAATAAAAACAAGTCCATAATAATATTGGCGGAAAAAACTGTTAACTCAAACATAAATTGAATTTGAAATGCTGTGATAAAAGGGTGCACATAGCCATACATCGTCACGGAACAGACACAATTGAATTATTATTAACAGCAACCGAGTTTGTTAGCATAATTTAATAGTCGGAAGAAAAGCGGGTTTTGAGGAAATGTTTGGCAAAGACGCGCACTGACGCAAATGCCACATTCAATTCGATTTTCAAGAATCGTTCATTTCCTGAATAATTCCAGTTGTGCTCCAATTGACAGGATTTAAAATGTAATTTTATTGGTTGATTCTCGTTTCCGATTTATTGTTACACATTCTGTACAAAATGGAATATTTCCCGTGCATTGTACGATATTTCTGCACAATTTTATTTGCGTTCCTATATTTTCTACCATTTACTTTTCATTTTCAAAAATTATTTGCTGAATTGGCGCACTGATAAAGCTCACTATTTAGCTGGTAATCTAGTAATTTGACGTGTTATGAGTATTTGCCCTACCTGCGAAAACATACACATCAATCCATTCACAATTCAAGTGAGAATATCATTTTCTTTCTCGTTTCAGATGTAAACACGGTGAGCGCAATTTTATTTCGGGGAAATTGATAAATATTTACAGTTTAGTGGACTATGACGGAAAAGCAAAGTGAATATTAAATGCGGCATGCAATTTTTCACATGAACCACTAACACAACGCAGTATCGAAATCGAATAGTGAAAACGAAAAATTAAATAAAAACAAACCGCATAAAATCGAATTGTATAAACAGTGTAATTAAAAGCAGAAAATAAACGTGAATGGTTGAAAATGAAACTGTATGCATGAAAAACAAAATCGCAAATTATTTGAACAAGCAAGCTAAAGTGAAACTTGGTGTTTTTATTTAAAAATTATACTCCTTTTGCGCGTTGATAAAGTAATAGTCAGATGAATGAAGAAAAACCAACAAAGAAAACATCGATTGATTTCGGTATTTAACAAGCAAAACCAAAATCTGTGGAGAGGAGAAGCAACACACACGGCAAAAGGCCAAAACTAATAATTGATCGAAAACATGCTGAAGATACAAATGCTCGAGCAAATTGTCACGAGTGACAGTGTGGCGGACGAGCAGCAACAAAACGATGCGGAGCAATCAACATCACGTACGCCAGTCAATATGAGTCCACAAAGAAATGGGTAAGTACATTCGACACTATTGCGATTCAAATTATACAGCGCACACATCGGCGCACATTCGGTGTGTTGTCTTGAATAAATTGGTTGGAAAAAATTGTCATCAAAATCAAATTTATTATTTTTTTTTTCTCGTGTTAATGACGTGGGGACAAACATGTGATTCTGGTAAAAGAGATGTAGTCTTTGATCCGGTGGCTTCGCACAAGTAACGGGTCGCGATTGTTAGAAGAACACATTCCACGCACGATTTTTGGTTTATTTTCACACTCTTTCATGACACTTTCTCTCTCTCTCTCTCTCTCTCTCTCTCTCTCTCTCGAAGAACAATTGCTTGGCAATTCACCGCGGAAAATCTAATTCTGAATAAAAATAAGCGCTAGTTGTTGAAGTCAAATATCTAAAAGAACAACAAGTCATGAAAAAGCCCGAACACAATTTGGATTCTTCTCGCTTTGTTGGCCATTAGATTTAAAGAGAGAATAGGTCGAAAGTAACACAAAGCCGCATTTAATGATTTGGTATTGAAACATTTTCGGCCGGCGCACGCAAATATAAATCTCAATCCATTGAATTTTTCATGAACATAAATGATTGCCAAATTGTGAGCATCACATCACAGTAAGTATCTTTATCTGTGGATTTGTTGTTTATAACGGTTGGTCTTTCACTTTGTCCATCTTCTTAAAAATTGGCTGCGTGGTTTACGCAATATTTGCTTTCCCCTCATTGGTTTTCCCCGTGAAAATTATGTCTCGGCAATATTGGCAATGATTTGTGTGAATTATGTCAGTGTCGAAAATCAGGTATTAACAAATATTCATTGAGTACATTTGCACGCCTGTTCATTCCAATTTTGCTATTCATCGTTAGATTTAGCATTTTCAGGTTCCAATTTGCACCGCAGTGAACCGAAATGAAAAAAGAACAGTGCGAAAGTGCTGTATTTCACAGCTTTCAATGAATTTGCAGCCACATAAAATGATACACATCACAACATCTAGAAGGTAGTCAAATTGCTGATTCATCGCTTGTCAAGAACTGAACCAACGGCGCACATTACATCGGCGTTAACTTAGAGATTTAAGCATCGCAGGGTTATGTAAATATTTTATGAACTTGTGCAATATTAAATCGCCGATATAAAAATTTGTTGTTGGATTTTATATGTCCCGCTGTTCAAATGGACTGACTGAGGTTTATTTGCGTTTTTCAATTTCCGCTTGCCAAGGCTAAAACTCAGATTGTATGAAGCGCATGAAGCCGACTTATCTCTGCGAAAGGAGAATATGGAAAATTTCCGTTAAACCAACATGAGAGCAAACAACAGACCAAATTCTTCCATTCGGCAATATCAAGTTTATCAATAAATTTCATTTTACGGGCTTCGTTCCAATTCCCATTGCTCATTGTCTTCTACAGATTGCTGCTCTTTCAATCGAAGTGAAATGAAAGAAGACCATTAGAACGTAATTTGGAATTTTTCCGTATGACTTTTCACTTCGTTCTCTCAACAGTTAACTTGGTGTAGCCGATTTGTGTGTGTGTTTGCGGTGCGCAAGCAAACCAACTTGAAGAATAATTTTCCATTTTCCAAGGAAAAACTTTAGCCAATGAAAAGGAATTGATTTAGTCGTTCGTATTTCACTTACTATAGTCGATGATTACATCGAAAATGCTTTCACCCTACAAAAGGATGACAACATCTTTTTTGCATAAAAAAATAAATTGAAAATATTGTATTGAAAATTCATCTCAGTTGAGAGTTGCAAACATTATTCTGGTTGAATATTTTTTGAAAGAGGAATAAATTGTGTTGCATGAGCAAATAATAGTAATTTATCAAGCGATTTTCTGTAGTGATGTTCGGCAAAATGCTTACTTCGGCCCAATTTTGATACCCATTGTATAATAAAGAGTGAGAGAGAGATAGAGAGAGCGATACATCACTACTCCCACTTGCAAACATGAAACAAACATGGCTCAATTATTGATTTTCTTTATAATTATGTCCATGTTCGTCGAAAATACAAAATGTTAACTCATTACACATCGTACCAAAAGCAGCCAGAATATAACTTTGTTTGTTGAAATGAGAAAATTTCATCTTCTTGTTAGATTAGCAAAAATAATTTGATATTTCATAAGAGTTTCGTATGTGTTCTGCATGCGTCATAAGTGAACAGTGCTGTGAGCTACTTGAGAAGAGAGCGTTTATGAAATTGGCTTTATTTTAATGCCACAAAACCAGATGTACTTTAAATGGAATATAAAAAGAAGTTGGAAAAGAGCTGAGCCAAAAGGCAGAAGAAAATAAATCATAAGGCGCTTTGAAAACTGATTGAACAATATGAGTGCATTGTATTATCGGCACATACAATTTATTCTTTCAGAAAGTTTAACTCGATCTTTGTCAAACATGTTCAATTTGGAAATGGGAAAACACTGACTTGGAGAATAAAATCGGCTGTAGTTAATTTGAGTTAGTGATGAAGGTCGTTTCTTTTAGAGATTGTGAGACATTCTATATCTTCGAATGTGTTTCAATTTCTACAGACAAGTTTCATTTTCAACATAAAAAGAGCCGAAATGCCGCTTTTTTCCCACTGCAAGTTGATTCGTGTCAAGTTGACAACTCCTTCTTTTTCCAGCGTTGAAAGATGGAAGACGATTTTTGGCTGCGTTCTCGTTAGTTGATTGATGTTTGACAGGCTCCCAAAGACAGTGAACGCAATGTAATCGTTCATATTCTTTCGCCTGTGCACAACTTATAAAAAGAATAACACAGTTCAAAGATGTCTGTTTAATCACAATCAAACAAGGCAATGTTTTTCGTCGATAGCTGTAAGTTCATTTAATATCATGAAAAATGATGCGCGCATACTGTTGACGCAACTCACAGCGCTTGTATTTGCTTAGGATGTCAAACAACGTGATTTTATCACTGGCAAACGCACGTCATTCCATCGTTCGGTCAACGATACAATTTGTGGAAAATTTTTATATAAAAAAGAAAATTTCTTTTCCGAATATCGAAAGCGAAAATCTCGGGTGCAGTATGTGGGTGGTTTCGGGAATCGAAACGAAAAAAATCTCTCAACAAAATATTTGTGATACGCGCGTGTCATGCGATATCTGTGTGTATTTTATGCGCGGGCCAACACAATCAGTCTTTGCCACTCAAATGGATTTATTCTGAATGAGAATGATTATTATCTCTTTCCGGACTTTCGGATATTAGTGTTTTCATTGCCGTTATTCATGATTTCCTTTGGGTTGAGTGATTGGACGGCCCATTTTGCCGCAGGCACTGGCACACAAACGGTAGCATTCATTGCTTTCGAATTATTGCCATTCGTGTGTGTCAGTTCATTGTTTCATTATGCAAAGGTCATTTCAATAAACAAAAACAACGGCCCATTCCGGACCATAGACAATATCAGCGCGCCTGAAATAGGCTGCACAGTTTCACTTGGATGGAATAAAAGCAACCTTCACTCAATTATTATTTGTGAATTGTTGATTCAGTTCGAATGTTGACTGTTTGAGCGATTACAGTTTTATCAGTGATAACACTGGACTGGCCGATACGTTGGCAAGCAATTCCATGATTCAATGTTAATCTCATGTGAATCAAATTCAAACGAATGGAACTGATACTCCATGAAACTTGATGACTGACACACACATATTGTTGAAATGTTGAAAGTGAAGAAAAAAATCGGTTATCCAAAACGTACACAGTGACACATCCGAGAATAGAATACACGCGCGCGTATTTGATTAGAAGGAAATGGTGTAATTTTGCACTGGAGTTTGTGAATCTTTGTCGTGTCTGAACTTTGTTTGCAATTGCTTAGAATCGTCCGCCGATAAACAAGAATCAAGTGTATTTGCTCTAGTGTGCAAACATGTGTAGCATGATACGAATACGTGTGTTCAAGAACTCATTGCAACCAACTTTAGGTTCTTTGTATATTGCAAATCACTCTCGATCATTTGCACACACAAAATACGAGACCTTAAACTAGAAGCAGTCAACTTTGATTACATTTGAATTCAAGTAATAAATTGACACACTTCTCCGACGACGTAATGATAAAGGGATAATGGTAACGTGTTTTAACAATCATCTTCATTAAAGGCATCAATCGCCCATCCATCGAACCGCGCATTCATTTCCAATTTTAAGTATATGTTTTGCTATCGGATCGGTTATGCTAGCCGCCGTCTCTCTTTTGAAACAATTTCGCCGAACTGCTGCATTTTAATCATTTGTTTGTGTGATTGCGCCTGGTTTTCGATAGATAAATTCGAAAGGCACATACGCTTAAAAGGCGTAGATTTTAAATCGGTTCTCTCACGCAATAAAAAATATGTGCTTTTGGATTAATCCAGACGATTATGAATCATTCGCATTTTCTTAACTGATAAACTAAACCTTAAAAATGAAATAGAGTTTGGATTGAAAAATGAGATGTCTGTTTCATGATTCACTTTCGATATATTTAATTCAAATCCAAATTGAATACGCCTTTGGTTTTATTAATGCCAAAATAGCAAAATAATGGATGTATTTTTTTTGCTTAAATTCACTGGTTTTCTATTTCATTATGTCTGATTCGATCTTGATCTGGAAAAATATGAAAACTGCATTAAATTTCAGGCATTCGGTTTATAGGCGAGCGCAAAAATTCGTTTCCATAATTTCGAACAGTTCATTTCATCACATGGAAATATTCTCAAGAAAAAAAATCAGATCAGCATTGTTTTAGTTCACGGGTCTCGTATGTTTCAGCTCATTTTTTTCTCTTCTTTTGTTTTTTTTTCGCTACATTCGGCTCAAAATCGAGAGGCTCTCGTTGTACAAAATGACTGTTTGTGTTTTTTTCGACGGAAAATAGTACGCTCAAAGCGATTGTGATGAAGTTATTATGTCATTTTTGGTGGTGACCAAATGATCAAAATAGATCTCACTGCGTCTCTGTTGCTTGTTGGCAACAAATCGTGAGAATTATTAAGCCATTTTGTCTTCATGCAATGGGTTCGTCTACCATATATTGTAAATGCGCTGTAATTCGAGAGAGAACAATTTTGTTCACATAAAAATTTCGATTAAAACTGATTGCATTTAAGGTTATCTTGCGAAATATCATTAGTTCAGCTTCTTTGCTACTGGAAATTGCTTATGCACAAATTACATGTTAGTACATGGTTGGTTGTTTGTTTCGCTTGCTTCGAGCACAGGCAAAAATTTCGATTTTAAATTAACACATCATTACGAATAACATGCAGTATTTTACCGCATTGTACGCACTTCTGGCGAAATAATTTTATCTTTTCATTTACATCTTGTTTTCGTGAAATGTTCGAATTTAAATGCCGCAGCGAGAAAGAGAAATGCGGTGTTGGAGAATCCAATCAAAAGCGGAGCCATTTAATCGCATCGTCCAGGTTTCGATTGCAATATTATTAACCGCTGCTTTTCATTGTTTTCAGAGCTGTTTTCCTTCAATTGTTTAACGCACAAAATTTCTTTTACATTCAGCTACATCCAAAATTAAGTTAAAATGGAAAATGAATTGGACGTGTGCTACTGTATTCTGGATAAATTACGTGGTTACTCGCGGCTTGCGAGCTAACCCCTCGATACATTCGAAAAAAAATTCACGTTTTTATCTTTTAATTGCTGCGCATCATGCCGAAATGATGTTGCTATTTATAAAAAAAGATTTGCCATCATTTAGAATTGCTCAGAAACTAAGTAAAAGGTTCAGTTAAGATTTGTAGTAGGTGCCATTTTAGAGACTTTCAAAAATTATTCAAGACACCAAATAATATTCGTATTTCTGTTTTATTTTATTATCTTGCGAATATTGTGAGTTTCAGTTTCGATGAGCTATTTAAAGATAAAAATCGGTAGAATTTTTATTTAATTCGAATCCCTGAATTGAAGGCAGACGACGACACGTCAGAAGCCTTCAAAATGTGTGGTGAGCGACTTTCAGGCAGTGTCTCTCAAGCGGTAGCAAAATTTCGCAGATTTTTATCTAAACGCAACAGATGCTAGTTAGAATGCAAGTCACTGCATTCGAGAAATTGAAATTTTGTTTAATTCATTTCGTTTTCACATCGGTTATCAATAACACCATCGATTTTGAATGATTCGACAAATTGTGACAGACAATTAGCGAGGGGTTCTCTGAATCTTAAATCGGACTTTTTTCATGTAACTTTGCTGCCAAAATGTATAAATGTGCTGAAGCCTGCTACATTCACTCGATTGAATGGCTATTTCACATGGCGCCCAAAAGCGCGTGCCATTTGTTTTTTGATTATTCATGATTATTTATATCGGTTTTTAATAAAAAAAATTATCTCTTGGATTAATCACGGTTTCATTCCATGGCGCATTAGTTCAACGGCATGTACAATATCACAGATTAATTCACAATTTTTTTATTTAAATCTTTTATGGCTGCGCTTCGTATCCATATAACGTGCGGCGAAATTAAATCTTACATTTCTTTATCTCACCGGCCATCGCCGTTTTAATCTAGAATCTAGAAACAAAATATGTTGAACTGGTACCTGTGGAACATTTCTGAGCAAATGGTTGGAATTTGTTATTCTTAGGTAGAATGAATTTACGTTATTTGCTAATTCTATTAAGCAGTTTATTTGTTTTGGTTTTGGTAATTCGACCATTTGGATTGTTATTAATCAGTAAATAAATTTGTGTTCAGTTTAATCAAAATAGCAATGGTTTTTAGTGCCAAATGGCAGGTGATGAATAGACTATTGAAGCGTGTCGCGGCTACAATTCAGGAGATCATGACATATGTGGGCAAATGAGACGAATCAATCATCGGATTTAACGAACGATTATAAATGCGAAATAGATTGCATTTTATCCATTTTTTTAAAAAACACAGGAATTCTAATCATACCTTCTCACGGAGAGTAATAATTATTCGCGCTGAATGAAAATATAGCAAATAGGAAGAGCGCACAAATCAAAACGGAAGGTTAGCAAAGGATAAGAAGGAAAATTGAAATAAAAGACTGAAAGTCTGTCGCTAATATGCAAAACGAAAGTAGTTTTACTCAATTTCAATTCGAGTTGTCCGTTATTAGTGTCCGTGACTCATTACACCTTACACTTGAAACCTGTGCATAAAGTTTGAACAATGAAAAGTCCCTCAAAGGAACTCGATGTGCATTCACACGTGAAATCCAACAAAAAACCACTAATCAAAGTATTTTTGCAAAATGACCTTGAGATGTTTTTCTGTTCATTCAACCGATGTTTACTTTCCATCTTGGTGAGAATTAACGAATATATTTTGGGCAAATGACAGATCCCATGAGTTTTAGTTCAATATGGCCAACTAAAATTGTCCGTTTTTACGTCGTTATCAGGAAGCATTCATAGATTTGAGGTAATATGGAATCGCATGAGTCGTTAAGAGAAATGCTCTTTTACTACAATCTAAAAGGTCTAATTGGTATTTGCAAACCGAATTGACATATATTAACATCAATCAAGCTATTCGTTTACGGTATCTTAATACTGAATCAGCAATACATTCCCCGAACCAGCACATTTTGCTCGCGTTGAAACTGAATGTGAAATGAAAAAACGGATGAATTTTAATTTTTTTTCTCGAACTACAATAAACTAAATTGTCCAATTAAAAGGTCCAGAGTGCTATTGAAATACACACGAAGTGTGATTAAACAAATCAGACGTCAATTTAGTGAAAATTTATCTTACACTGTAGATTCTAAATATATTAATAGAATTTTTGGAACTAACAATTTATATATACAAGCTCGAATGTTAAAGCATTCAATATATTGATTTGGAACTGTGTATTACGTCACTTCATTGACATTGCTACAAGATCGAACCAATCTCCCAATAATTCAAATGTTTCGCGAATAATTTATTTATACATTCGAGATTCGACGTAACTATTGTTTATAAATGAAAAAAGAGTGCGTATTCGGAATGAGAATCGGAATGAAAACAAAAGAGAGAAATTCGTTGAATTTTTCGGACTTTAATCTCAGCCGAATGACAAATCGCTCATGTTGCATTCATTTGCATAATTTGTTGTTAATTTGTAAGGCCAAAATGTCCACTCGTCTTTCTGGTTTATCGATTGGAGTGGTTCTTATAAATGAAATCTGCATCAAAATCGTTTAGTTGCCGTCAAAAGTTTCCGACGAAGTGAAGCAGTTTCATTAAAATGAAGGCAGTTTGTTTGTTGGTGATTGTAATACTTTTTGTATCAGTCTCGGTGAGATAGCAGTTTAGATAATTACTGTCAGTGCAACATTTGCATTTCATTTTGACATTTTCATCACAAGGCAGACGAAGTGCTGGGAAAAGCAATTAGAGAATGTCGCAACCAGCATCCGAAGAGTGAAGCTCAAGCAACGCCAGACGCAGATTTCCTGAAGCTATCTAAAAACGACAAATGCTATTTGCACTGCATTTTGACTGCACAGAATTTGGTATTTGATTCATTCAATTTGTTTGGCTTGTACTTGAAATTCACGATGAATGATAAATAAATCATTTTATCAAATGAATCATTCGACAGATTGTGAACGGTGTACTTAATACTGGTTCTTTGCAATATGCAACAAATAACGAAGCGACAATGAAAATCAGGACGCAGTGCGGTACAGTTCATGATGAAGACAAGTGTGAATTTGCAGCAAAGCTACAACAATGTATCCAAGATGCAATCAAAGCAAACCAGTTGCTTGAACATGACCTCGTTTGAAACAATTAGTTTTCAATTTTAATTTGTTGCTATTTTTTTAAACCGGTTGAGTGAATAAATGTTCTTCACAGTAAAATCTAATGAAAGTTCTGTCACTTTTGCGTTTCTAGTCGATTAAGTTTGATCTACTTGTTTGATTGAAATTTTCGTGAAATCAGCACATTGCTTATACAGTTGACATTCCATTAATGCATTCGTAAAAAAAAAAAAAAAAAGGGACGCAATTAAATTTCAATGCTAATAATTATTAAAAATAAATAAGAAATGGCTCTTGTTTGCAAAACTTCTTATCATCATCCACAATGACGGCTCTTTACTAATCATTCGAATTAATTGTTGTTAAAAATATAAAAACGGTCAATATTCAAATCAAATCAATCACTATTAATATGTTGAAGCATTTTAAACATGGTGATAATTGCTTGCAAATCAATTCAATTTTTATGCTCCTAGGCACAATTTGACGCTTTGGCCAAGTGTAATGAAATGTATCCATACCGTAGAACATATAAGGTTCAAATATACTCGAGATGATCTAGAAGTGACAAATGCCGTTTGCATTGCAATGCAGCTATAAAGGGCTGGGTTTTGTGTATTTTATCATATGCATTTGAAATAAAATCGGACACATTTTTATAACCAAATTTATTTAGCAATTTCAAAATGGTGCTTTTGATTTTGATAAATTGTTCGAGTCAAGTAATCCAAACATCAGTGGCGATAAGTTGGCTGCAGTCAACTCTCAACGTGGCTCAATCAGCGAAAATAATGCATGTCATTTCGTTGCCAAAGTTTATGAATCCATAAATCTAACATTGCAAAGTTTTGTGTCGTCACAACATTTTTCTTAGAATGATCATAATAAAACAATATATGGATAAAACTTGTTTTACTTTTAAAATAATTACACTTTGAGCGTTCAATATGTTTAGAACATCAATTCTAGAGAATCAGAAATGAACAATGAAATTGTTGAAATTCAGGTAAATTGCATTGATATTTGTATTAAAGATCATAGATTTTAACTACAACTTTATTCGTAATGCCTGCACAATGAATCAGAAAGTTAGTAGAAATTATCGAAAGCAAGGAAAAGACAGTGTATCAGTTACATCATTCTATTTACCATCGTGCGAGTCTTGTACAGTTTTCCAAACACAATTTGGCAATAGCTCTCAATAAAATGACCAGAAGCATCCAAAAAGATGATGTGGTCGAAAAATGTTAGAGGGAATATTAAATATATGATAATTTCGCACCCGAAAGTGTGTTAAACAATGGATGTGTTTTTTATTGTGAATGGTGAATAATCGATATTATGATAATAAAATGGAAATCCCATAATAGTTCAAGTAAATTCCAAATTACATTTTCACTTGACAAATTGCAAATGTCAGAATTGCTTCTTCATGTTGATGAGAAAGAGATTGCAGATGTGGTCTTAGCCAGAACAATTCGGCAAGCATTAATTAGATTCCAAAATTTCGTTGAAAGAATAAGATTAATTTGTTGCGACAACGAATTGAAATTGAAATTATACCAAATATAGAAGAAAATGTTGAAAAGAGAATCAGCAAAAACTACTTGTTATTTCCTAAATTTCATGTTATGCACATATTTCGGGATGTTGGTTCATGTACTGTGGCTTGAATGATTGAATTTAACGAATGAAAAAAACACAAACGCGAATGAATACGGCAAATAAATGTGATTGCTGAATTTTAATGACGATGTGATGTTTTTCAAATTTGTGCACCGAAAATAATTCCGCTGCTTAACACGAAAAAATCGAGATGTCAAAAATCAGTTTCACTGCGTCGTTCAGCTCCAAATAAGCAACTGTGCAGTGCACTGCTTTTTTGTTGGCGAAGTTTAAAGAAGAAAAATTGTAGCATTCTGCTTCACTTGATGATTACATTTTGGACATGTTAATTTAAGCGAAATTCTTCGATATATTTGTAATTTATAAGAAGCAAGCATTTGTACAAAAAGCGAAAATGAATGGAATTTCGAGTGTTAAAATGCGTGTTATACACAAATGCACGACTGAAATGCGGTGCGCGTTATCGTATATTGCGGTTCAATTACAGCTTGCATGCAATCGAGTTTTGCCCAAATTTGAGCGAACGATTTATGTTCACTGGCTGTTATTTACCAAACCATAAAGAAATAATTCGAGTAACATTTAAATTGGCTTTTGGCGATCATTGATTTCTGGAAAAGGAATTTGTTTGATTGCGCAAATGACGAGCACAGTTACATATCGAATTGGTATGAACATGGCCATAGAGAATTTGCAAAATACATCAAAAAGTGTGTTGCTTTTGATTCTTAGAGATGTTTTGTATAAAACAAACACCGTGCAGAATACTTAAACATTTTCATCGAATTTTTTGTACATTCAAAGTCATGATTTAAGACGCAGAATATGTTTTATTGTGATTCAAGTTTCCGCTTTCTCGAGAGCGTTCCCAAATTATGTGACAATTACAGAGTATGTAATGATCTTTTTTTACCTGAGTCGTCCCAGTCAACATTCAGACACAATGAACCGTTTTGTCGCACATTTTTCATTCGTTCCACTTTAGAATCGTGCTCGTATTATATGTGTTTTGGCAATGAATTGGTCATTTTTTGAACAAGCACAATGTACAATCTCCATTCCCAGCTAAAACATGCCATGCGACCATTTTTGGAGGACGTTCGTTACTTGCACAAGTTTTCGAGCAATTCGGCTCGAATCGCGGCCACTTTGGACCTTTACGTGTTAGACAAAAGTTTCACACGCACGACAGTTGACTTTATTCCGAAGCGATTTTTGTGTTGAGTTGAAAGGTATTAAATCGCCATTTACAACGAGAAACAATCAGGCAAGATTTATTTTATTCAGAATGTAAGATGCGTTCTTTTGATGAAATTCGATCAATTCAAAGTATTCAAAAGCTGTTAAATCTTTCTGAGGATTCTCGAGAGAAGAGTATGTGGATTTAAGTGCGCTCGCGCGATCAAAAGAATGACCTTCAATGAATCTCATTATCACATTTATTAAACATTCTCTAGTTGCTTTTGGTGTTCATCATCGATGCTACACTCATTCATCTTTCGATAGCCGGTTGGAAACAAACAGTCAAAATGTGTAATGTAGGCTTTTTCATTTCGCACACTGTGCGCACTAACAATAATAAATAATGCGCAAAATTGAATACAATGAGAAAAATTGTTTTTTGTTGTATGTGCTGAAAGGCGCAAGAAGCATTGGCAAAAATTTGTGTGGCACGTTCCATTCCGCATAAGATTATAATATTTTCTCTGCTCTGCCGTTGTTCAAACAATAAATCGCAATTGTTTTGCTACGTTTGCCGTTTGCACTGTTGGATATGGGCTGGCTTTGGCCTCAGTACTGGAACAGCTACTTATAGGTTAAGTCTATTGAGAGTATGGGCTTGAGCTGAATTTATGATGCTTTTTCGAATGAATTCACGCATTGTTCGGATGTTTTCGCTGATCGTTGTGCTTTTTTTCTGTTCCGCTGTTTGTTTCCACCATGTCATTTCGCATATTTGTTATGCATACAAATGTTCTTTTCAATTATGACGAAGACCAAATTCTCATGATTTGCCGTCATTACCATTGTTTTGGGTTGTTTGTACCAGCAAACAACCATTGTTAATGGCTGAAAACGCATGAAAACAATCATTTTTATTTTTAAATTTCTGTTTTCATGTTTACTCTCGGAAAAGGGCTTCAAATCCGCCAGTGAATGGGTTGTTGATGCGATAACCTAATTTCCAACGCACATACGATATATGATTTGTAATGTTTACAGAAGCCAATTGATTGACTATGCGGATGTTTTGTTGTTGGAGCGAAAGAGAGAGCTAACGAGAGTGCGAGAGAGCAAAAAAGTGATTGAAATAAATCCAACATCAAAACTAAATGAGTTGAAGCCTTTGGAATGTGTGTGTTTGCGATATCTATTAAATGCGCCGAAAATTGAGAATTTGACCCATATTGTGCTCGATCCCGCGAGATGAGAAAGTTGACATAAATGGATGTGAACAACAATGAAAATGATTTTGCTCGTTTTCAACGCATTTTTTTTTTTAATCTACGTCGTGCATGAATTTATTTGGCAGAACAAGTTCTGTGTGAACTGTACCAATATAGCAGCTTCTACACGACCAATTCAGTGGATTCACACAAACCAAGAATCAGAATCACCTAAGTTTCGTGATTTCTCGCTTCCGTTAATGAAACTGCGCACTTTTTTTGTACCTGCACTTTGATTCAATTGAACATAAATTGTCTAAGTGATCGAATCCATTTAAATCGATTATAAATAGTGTTTTCGCATCAACGCTGTTGCACTGCTGCAAGCTGTATATTTACAATGTGTACGCGTGAACGATGTACATCTCTTTGCATGTTGCGAGCTTCTTTCATTAATTACGATTGATATTCACTCTATTGCCGAATGCAAAGCGCGTTGTGCATTTCGCTAGAGCGTGCGAAAACGATGGATTACTGCCTGCTAAACGGATCGTTGAAAACACGAAAAAAAATTAGAGAAAAGAGAATTAAAATTGGCTCGGTATGCCACAAACCAGTTTCGCAAATTAGACATTATGGAAATGAATGTGCACCGATGGGGTCTGTCCACACCATTTCAATGCACTCACTCATGAGGTGAGCTCGAACACGTGAACTGGCTGCTGCAGCAGAATCACACAAAAATCGCAGTAAATCATACGGACGAGCATGCGTTGTAATTAAAAGCTAAAAAAAAACTCAAGTCCTAAATCGGGATGCAAAACAGAAATAAATTTTATGGTTGGCGTAAATTATGTAATATTCTCTGGTGTGTATTGCATAGAAATGAGTATGGAGTGATATATCCCGTAGTGGAACATCGTTTGGTGTGTGGTTTTGCGTCAAATGCTCAGGACAGAGAACGAACGAAGTGCAAGTAGTAGTTGAACCGGTGCTTTCATTAACTCAAAAAGTCATATCTTTTCTCGACTTTTAAGTTTTGCTTTCGTCTTGTTGCAGAGTTAGTCTTGTTAAACGAAAGAACGAGAGAATACATGCATGTATTCAAAACTTTTCGCCCAAATGCACTTTACATTTTGCGGAATATTTTGTTATTTTATTTCTCATTGAAAATGCATTTCTTCCGTTTTCCAGCCAACGACATTGTGTATTTTGCATGTAGTGTTCATGTTTTAGCTACTGATGAAAACCATTGCGGCTGCGGGGAATTTAAATAATGTAGTGGATCACTCACTGACTTACTCACTCACTCTCTCTCTCTCTCTCTCTCTCTCTCTCTCTCTCTCTTTCTCTCCAACTCTCAGTCTCTTTCAGCAAGCACACTCTATGGATTGGATTGCGGTGGATTTTCAGTGAATTTCTTATCACTTAGCACAGCTTGTCCTATCAACGCCGATGCAATAGCTACGCAAAATGCAATGTAATCTACAGCAAGAATAAAAAAAGAATGAACGAACCGAACGAACGAGCAAACGAATGAAAAGACATTGCATTTTCTGTCGTGTATAATTTAATCATCAAACAGTCCGAACACATAAAATATTTACGGCTTATCGCTCATTGCTTAATGCAAACATTGTAACGATATGCACGCTCATTGTAGTCGAGACTCAGATTTTCACTCTATCTTCGTCTGCTCAAGAATGCATAAGTGAATCTCTCTTTTCTTCTTCTTCTGCTACTGTTCGTTCGTTCGTGTTTATCATTTTGATATTGAAAATAGCTCTCACACATCTAACAAAAGCACATTCCATTACATAGACGTTGGGCTGTGAACGTGTGTCGGAATAAATCGCTAGATGTGTAATTGCTATCGTTGCGCTCAAATGCCCATTTATAATTGTAACTGCATTGACACTCGACAAGATGAAAGCGATGCAAGTATTTGCGAACTCTCTCCCTCTCTCTCTCAAGCATAGACACACTCATAATCCCAGCGTACGGTTACTAATTTTGCAATGCTCCTAACAAGACTCTATAGGTCAATTGACGCATTCGGTTTGATTGAGATAACGTAATTTTAAAACGAGATTAAACGTATAGCCACGAAACGACCGATTCACGATGAGAAATACACAATGTGCAATGCACACAGAGAGAAAGAGTGAATCGAGCTCCAATCTGCAATTAAATTTAATTTGATGTTATTATAGTTCCGTTTTTTGACCTCAAAAAGAACTCACCACATGAATACACCGGCCACATTAGAGCACTCTCTCAGTTTAATTTAAACTAAATTATGCTCTTTATATATAACAGAGCAGGGCGTGCAAGGTGCTTCACTCCTTTCAATTATACGTAGATCAAAAACTCGAAACACGTTTTTGTCATCGCATTTTGAATTGCAGAAGATAATCTTCGAAAAATCATATCTCACCATGGCAGGTGACGACTGATTTTTTTCGGTCGATTCAGCAGATGTTAGAATAGAAAAATAACAACATGATGTAAAATTTGTGTTCTTTTTTTTTTGCATCGAACAATAAAAAAAACACTTCCTATATCGGAAAAAGAATAAAACTGATTTCAATCATGTGTGACGAGTTTATTACGAAATTGGGACATTTTTTGTTATTCCCAAAAATACCGTTTGAATGGAATTCCATAAAATGAAGTGAATAAAATGCCGATTGAATGGTGGTATTATGCAATTGAATGGTGCGCACTGCGCGATCATTTTTCATATGAATCAAACGTCGTTAGTGAATGAATGAGTGAATCAGTGAGTGGCTAACGATGTTGCCAAATGATATGATGAGTTATGATTAATGCAAAAATCTAGTTCAACCATTAGGGATATTTAAAGTTATTGTTCAACGGTCGAAAATGATGCCATGCATGTAGTTGAGAGTAAAGACTAATTTAGCACGCTATTGTATGGAAATTTCCGAACGGCACCGAAAATGAGCAAAATGATGACTGAAAAAAACCAATCCCTTTTGTTGATATGCTGTTTATAACAACGAGAATATCAAAAACCGATCGGAAAAAAAATAATTCAAACCTGAAAAATCACAAAATATAGAGTAGATTCGAATGTAAAGTATATTATCGTCGCCCAGCGGGGTAGTAATTTGAATAAAAGCCGATGATTGCCATTCCATGTCATCTGAACTCACAGCCGGCCAAACGCCAAACGAAGCATTCCAACGAAATTTTGTGTAAATTTCATTGAACCAAATTACCAGCTATATAAAACTGAAGTTGTGCTCTTGTTGCTCTTGCGGCCGACTTGTCTGTCATTTTTATGGCCAAGAGAGACATAGAACGGAGAGAATCTATCTGCTATGATAAAAAAGTAGCAGCATAAATAATGTTCGAGCTGTTACGATTGTGTTGATGTCCTTTGATTGCATTTTTTTTGTGCTAGGGCGTTTTCGCGCCGTCCATCCATTTGTTACTGTCCTCTCTCTCTCGCTCTTCTTATTGCCTGTACCATCACGCTGATCTTCCGCAACGTTGTGGCATCTTCCTTTTGAGTGCACTTTCAAATAGGGTCGCAATTCACTTACCTGTTTTTTTCGCCATCAACATGGAAAAAAGTCTATTGAAAGTGATTTTGCTTTTATGCGTGCGCATTTTTCACTCGATTGTTCAATGAATGGATAGCATTTAGAAAATACGGATGTGGCATTATGAATGGGATCTACGGCAGTTTATATTCAATTTTGTTCTGTCTGTGAATATATTATATTGAATGCATAAAACTTGTCTGTTTCAATTGACGGCTAACGCGTGATAATCGAGGTTAAAAGACTCATTTGTTTGTTTTTCTTTCGGGCAATTGCTTGTGGCTTTTTTGTTTGCATTTCGACCAATTTCATGATTCATTTGGTAATTATCGTCCAGACGTCAAATTTGTATCGCACCCAAAATCCCCGATACATAAAAAGCCGAACATTGATATCGCTCTCAGATTCATTGCTTGTGCAGCAAAGTTTGAAAATCGAATCCGATAAGTGTTTCAGACCTTTTTCAAATGCGTAGTTTTGCTCGAGTGTATTTTTCTTCGTAGCTCTTCTAAGCGCATACATATCTGCAGACATAGAAAAATATTATCTTAAAATTGAGTTGGATTACGAGTTGAATGAGGCCACATCCCTTTTCCGTTCGAACGTTCTATTACCCTCATTGAGAAAAAATATGATCTTGATGATAAATACAATGTCAACCGAACGATTTCTTTTTGTTCATTTTGCGTATTTGAATATATTATCAAAGCTTTCTCAGAGCACAGATAAGTATCGATTCAGTATCGTTTCGCTTGTTTAAGCTAACAATAAAGAGTAGTTACGTCTTACTTTTCAAATACGTCACATGCGAACATATAATTTCATCGCTTCAATGGAAACAAAAGTCTAACGAAAAACGATGCATTTTAACAAATGATTTGTAACCCAACGCACTGCAATTGCATAACAGCATGGCAACAAACAAAACTAACTATTCATTCTATCTGCGAATTCAATGAACTGTATCGCGTATTCAATGGAAATTTGTTGTTTGGAGTCTCGCAATTACATCGTACTTCCGAAGCAATGGTTACATTTATAATTGATGGCGTGCAGCTATAGAAACAAATTCATGGTGCACATAAAGCGATTTGCGGTGCATGAAAACGGAGTAAGTGTTTTGGTCTTGATCGAATTGCTGTGATTCGTAGACTGTGAATTCAAGATTCGATATACAACATTTTAAGTATCAGACGAAATATGATAAAGCCACAACAACCCATTTTTGAGACTCCGCCGACTTAAATGCAAAGCACTTGGAAATTATAGGCTACAAGAATTTCGTGAAATCTGCATTCTGACAATAAGTAATTTTCATATTTTTTGAATGTAATAAATTGTTCAAGCGCTCCTGGAAGAATGGAATATGAATTTCAAGAACAGTTGCGACATTGTTCCATGAAAATAGAAAGTTTTGCCAAGTTCGAACGTCAAAATATTGAAATCAGTTTAAGTGGTTGAAAATTTCAATGTTCATCAAGTATAATGCCATTATTGAGATTTACTTTTCAAGGTATTTCCGAGAATGGATGGCAGCTATGGTTACACCACCATCACAACATGACTTTTCCTAGAATTTATCAAAAGTTCTCGAATGAAGAAAATAAATTGCGTTCCAATTTTTAGCATATTTTGAATCGAATTGAAAACTTTCGATACTCTCCTCCTGAACGATAAAGTTTTCTTTGAATTCATTGCAAGAATTGCAACTCAAGTAAAAATGATTTTTTTTCAACTCAGCGCTGTCTCTACGCAGAAATTTCAGCTTGCATTGATCTGGATCCAAAATTGTATATTCTCTCATTGGCAATAACAGAGCGTAATTTGGGCGACATTTTAGCTTTACCACGCTCAAATGTTAACTTTAATCGAATGGTTGGTTTGAAGATGGCGTTTTAAGGGTAAGTAAAAATGAATCCCGAGCTACGCTCTGATTTTGCCATTAAGAATCTATTGAATCTTGAGTTCAATTCAAGCTAAAATTCCGACGTAGTGACAGCGTTGAATAAATAATAAATCGATTTTTGCATGAGAATCAACTTAGAGATAAATAAACAAAACTCAGAGAAATTGAATGGAAATGAAAACGGTAACAGAAAATATTCTTCCTGCTTTTTTCTGACAGTTGACATTTGACTATTTACAAATTTTGTTTATGGACTGTTGTGAATTCTCTAACATTTCATGTAAGTTGAAATTACAGAAATTTGTTTGACCATGGTCAAATGTCAACTGTCAGCTGTAAAAACGGCAGAAACAAGGTATCAAACGGTTCACGGGCAAAAGCGTGATAAGTTTTGCGAGAGCGAAAGTGTGACACATTTTTTTTCTAGCAAAACCGGGGTTCATGCAGTCGAGAGCAAAAGTGGGATAAAATTTGGTGAGATCAAAAGTGGGATAAACATTTATCACGCTTTTGCTCTAAGAGACAATGTCTCACTTTTGCTTTCGGAAAAATATATCACACTTTTACGTTACATTTTTATCACGGTTTTGCTTATATACTTCAAATATCACGGTTTTTTTTTGAGGTTTGCATTTCATGTGTATTCTCTCGGGTATATATTTGTTTCTGAAGCAAAGCAACACACACAAATAGTTGCCAGGGGACAAAAAATACAGTGCAATATTTCATATGCTAAATATATAAGTATTATACTGAACCCTATCGTTCCCAAATATTGCACAGTATTTGGATGTCACTTGTCAATTTTTTCTATTTGAAAATCTTAATTATGTATGCAGAAACTTCTTAAAATTTGTAATGATGCAGCAGCACTATATTTTGATTATTCACACGCCATCGATTGCGTGTGCACATTAAACGATATCAAGTGACTGCGCTTAATTCTTATTTATTCTTCGAATGTAACCAATTCGAAATTTTTGAAGTCAATTGCTAACAAGGTAATTTAACCAATAAAGTTTATCGATGTGATTTCAACTAACTACTTGAACACAAATAATGTTTCATCGCTTTGCCATTGCATAAGATTTTTGCAATAACAGCAGCAGAGCAGCAGCCCAACAAGCATTTGGTACATTGCGTTTTTTCTCTAGAACATTACATAAACGACAACGTTATTTTTTATTCGATAAACTAAGTGAATGCTCGTGCAACTGCCATTACAAGCGTGGCAGTGTTGAAGAAAGTTTTGAAAACAATTGGAGAAAAAGTAGCCGTATTGCTGTAAAAACTTTTTGCGTCGAGGACAATCAAATTATTCAATTGTGTGCACAAACATCTATTGACGATGATGATTGCGTTAAAGAATAAGCCCTTGACATTATTTCCCGCGTCTCCGTTTTCTTTCTTTCGAAAACGCGCGTCAAAACAGTGTATGACGAATCCCTTTGATTTTCAATCCTTCGAAATCATGATAATTACGGCGATGAATCGCATTTATTCAATGGACCGTAACTTTCGCTGTTGAATTTCTTCTGTACCATAAAATTATACGCGGATGCGCGTCCAAGGACGAGCTCATCGAGACGAAATCCACCCTCAAACTGTGCTTGAATCAGTTGCTTTGTATTTGTCTTGTTAAAAGCCGTTGAGCATGATGACATAATTTTCCCTCGAGTTTTCTTTCGGTTAAGGGAATTTTCCCTTTTCAAGCCATTATTCAACCCGCTTGGAAAGAGTTTTCCGAATTGTTTGAAGAGAGCCGTTCCTATGGAATCACCCAACAACATGCATTTTTGGCACTTTTAAGTTGAATTATTCAACAATGATCTAATTCAAAGATTGTAAATAACAGTAAGTACAAATAGCTGCCGGCCATTTTCGCACTCAACGCCCAAATCAAAAGGTGTCAATATTTTGACAAAATCATCAATCCAATCATTTCTGACTGTTTGATTTCTATTGTTAAATAATTACAGCATAGCGACTAGAATGTATTTGATTTGCGATGTTTGACGGGCATCACGTTTTTCAAATCAATATTTGAGCAAATACAAAGGTCTGTCGATATTCTAATTTTCGCCCGCGAGCATAATTCACAATTCGTTGAATTCGTGTCGATTTTGGCACATGTCACATTTTATTAGCAGGACTCATTCATAAATCATTACGTTGGATTTGTATCGTGTCGACGTTCCCATTTTGTAAACCATTTTTCGTTCGCAATGCGAGGAAATACCTCGAAAAACATCATCGAAATGTTTCGAAAATTAAATATTCATTTGAGAACCGCTTCTCTATTGACAATTTAATTGATTAATTGCGAAATTTATCACATCTTTTCAAGTCAGCAGCTTGTTTGAAAATTGGCATTCTAATGGTGGATGAGTTGATGAATGGGTGCCGCGTACAATCGATCGGTCGGTCGATCCGTCTGTCTGATTGATTTGAATTTTATGTAAAATGTGACAAAACGCCCAATAATTCTATTGATACAACATTTTTGCATTGAAAAGCCATTTGATAAATCAGTTTGCTCATTAATTAGCATTCACCGAATTTCTTATTTTCGGTGTGCTTGGATGGTTTCGACAACGGTTTTCCAGTTGAAAAATTATAAACTCATAAATGTTCATGAATTTCATCAAACTGACGTGAGGAGAGGCTAATAAATCTCTCTTTCTCTTCGCTTGGTGTTCCTAAATTCGAGTATGCGATCGCGGGCCGATATGCAGTTTTGCACAGCCATTCATCACCATAATTCGTCGGAACAATCTATTTGCATACTGATTTATTCAAGACGTGTGCTTCAAAAATCACAAATTGATTGAATGTAAATTTATGATTCGCTAATATTTTTTTTTCTTTTTTTTATGTTTCCCTCGTTGTGTTTTCACAGGTAAGTCAAAGATATTGGTAAAGGGAGATCCAACAGAGTCTGTGGTTGGATGGTTGGTTGTTTGCTTTGGCTTGCTTGCACAGAATGGCAGAGTGTGCAAACAAATGGGGCACTCTTTCGGAATAGTTCGTGTTTGCACCAGCAACCGGAAATGCGGTAGGATTTCATGAATTGTGCAGCAAAATCGATGCATTTCACGGAAAACTGCTGCATTTCATGCAATTCCATTCCATTTTGATGTTTACTTCAATGCACATTTCCAAACAACATTTCGAAATTATTCAAAACACCTTTTATCAATTGCAATTCATTTAACCATTTTCTAATTTCATTTGTTAATATCGAGTTACATGCATTCCAAACGTACTGCACACAGTTGCGTCCCGGTCTGAGCACCCAAAATCATAATTAAGAGTTCTATTCAAAATATGTTAATTCAATATTTTACTTGTCTGAAAATTGAACGACCTCAATGGAATTGGTGAACATCATCGACTGCACTCCGGCATACTGGTTCAATTTTACGGTTTTAGCTCGGGAAAAGGGGTGCAAACGAGTGTGGAGACAAGTTTTATAACGCTTGTTTACTGTTGTTGTAACTTTTTTTCGCTTAAAAAATGATGTTTTTTTGTCAGTAATGAATAGAAACGGTAAGTGTTTCGACAGTAAAAGTTCACGTTGATTTTTATTACATGAAAGCGTGAATGATTTTTTTTATACACCAACGAATCTGTACTGTGCATGCCTTTATATTCTCTGCGATTCAAGCGCTTGAAAATGCAAAAAACCCAAATTAAAACGGTATTGTTTGAAAAATATCATTCATTTTCAATCAAAGCATTTCCTGTGTTCAAGCAGAAGTAGAGCAATGCGCTTTTGGGAAGCCTCAAACGAGAGAGAGAGAGAGTGTTGCGCATGGAGAGCGGAAAATGTGACAAATGGCATTGTTTTAATGTGACTTGACAACCATGAATGATAAGTGATTCGATACATATGATGAATGTTGCTAGGAATTCAATATTATTCAACAATTGCACTCTGTAATCCATCAAATGAAAAGAGAATGTTTGACACGCGATGTGTGTTCGTTGCAATTCTAACTTACACGTGGTAACGTGAAATGGGTATTAAAATATGTCCGTTACCGAGAGATAATTTGAAGGAAAAAGGATTTCGTTGATGCATTGTTAGATTGAAATGCTCTCGAAAAAATTGTAGCGCGTGCAATTCGACTAGATCGAGCAAAAAATTATTTTAATCAACTTGAACGCGCATTCGATGTGCAGTGATCTATTTGAAAAGGAATCGAACAAGAGGGTAGCAATTAGAATATCTACATATATCGAAATTAGAGCGAAAAACTACAGCCAAACAAACAATTCGCTACACATTCTCATGTAACAAAGTAACAATCTAGAATTTCCTGTCATTCAAATCGAAACTAAAAAAAGAATCACACAATTGTGTGACTTGATTTCATATTTATGTTGGAGCGTTAAGCCTTTAGTTTTCGGCGGAAGTTTTGACAGAGAAAATCCTTTGAAACACTTTCGACAGAATATTGCATGGAATAAATTAGAAAGATGACACGTGCCACATTCGAATCATTTCGAATAGTCGAGGCTTCACCTCGAGTATGCATCCTGTCGATAGAAGGCTCTTTATTTTCAATCGAAGCCAACATTCCGAAAATTAGTTCAACCTTTTGTAACGAATTCTATTCAAATGTTGTGATTAAAAGGGCAAAACGGAAAAACGCAAATGTTCGGGAAGAAAAAATCAAAATGATCCGCTACAAGATTCAAGTTTGCTGGAAAAAGAAGATGAAATTAGGAAACATATGCAAATAAAGTGATCAAATTTTCCGAAATCCAATAAGAATCGAATTTCGATTTAAAATATGCGTCCAGTCGACCTGAACAAGCTGGGAGCAAAGTTATTACTGTATAATTGGTTTATTTCTGCAGCGAGCGAAAGAGTTCAAACGAAAACACAAAAAGGTCCCACAGTGAAATTTCTTTTTAGAATAAAAAAAACTTCAGCGGAATTTACATAAAAGTGGGTCGACCGAAAAAAGGAATTAAAACTGGATCTAATGCAAATGATGTCACTTAATACGGCTTGAACTGGTTTTCGTGCACACAAAACGTGTGTACCTCTCGGATCGGATTACATATCAAAGATATTTCGATGTTTGTGGGCCTTTCTATTTCAATGTTCCAATGGAAAAGAACAAATCCATATAATAAACTCACGACAATGTTGCAATTTTTTTGGATGCGGTGATTCAGTGGTGGCGCAGCTCATGTTCACTAACCAATAATAACAACGACATCGAAAAAGATTATTATTGTATCACCTCAGGGCTGAATGGCATTCAAGAATGTTGTATCAATTTTCGATGCGCTCTGTGCGTTTTCTAAATATTATTTTCATTTGAATTAATCGATCGATCGATGTAAGCCGAGTCAGTTCAATTGAATTGACTGCCTCTTCAGTCCTCAGGGAATGAGATTCGTATTTTGTTGTCAGACTAAAAAAAATAGGTGACTAAATGTCACTGTGATCTCATTGCGGCAACAGCAGCAAATTGTAAACACCGCGCTTGATATGCTGCAGCGCCAGCGAATTTACATGTTTTAAAATATTTTTTCGTTAATCCTTTTGTTGTCGATATTTCGTGGTGTAGCAATGCATTATAAGCCTCGCTGTAAATCGAGTTTCACGACATTTTACAGTTCATGTTTGTGTGTTCATTTAAGCAGCCCACTTTTTTCCGCTGGTAGATTTATAACCGAAATTTCGTGATCGCCTACTGTGCGCGCGCTTTGTATTCATCGATCCATGTTCTAATTTCCTTTATATGTTACGCTGCGAGAGTGAGAGTATTATGTGAACAAACTGATTGCCATTTTTGATGAACGATGACAAAGGCATCGAACAATTGAATTGCTATAGAAGCAGCGCCGCATTGACTGCCTTTATTTGCATTTAATATTATAGGTTTAATTTGGGTTCGAGCATCGTCTGAGCGCTGTGAAATTTCCGATATCTGAGCATCAAATTTGTTATCAGCATCCGGTGCGGCAATAGACCCGCATGATTTGACATTGAATTGAATGCCTTTGATACGATAACATATATTTGAACTCTTCATTCACAATGTTTCGAACGTTAATATTTAAATCACCTTTCAATCGAAATCACCTTTTCACGTTCAATGCACACATTTACATGCACTCACGAAAAGAGACAATTTGCGATGAAACTTCGTTTATTTAATTTGCACAACATACATCATAAATACCTAATGGCATAATTGAACAAAGTCAAAATTAATTTTGCAACAAATCTGCATGTTAAGTGTGTATCCTCTGACTTGATATCAGCCAGCTCGTTGCTCATTCATTCAAGCGCAAAGATATATGCACCATATGGAAATGAGTAATAAGAATTTCTTTATTAACATTATTTATACAATTCCCGTGAAAATACACAGCATCAGGATTCACGAAGCAAGAAGCGTCAGCTTTGTCGAATGAGAGTCAACAGAATTCTCATAACTTTTGCTCGAATTGTCAGAACACAGTAACTTATTTACTGAGTTGAACTTTTAGTTTTTGCCAATTCCCCCCTCAGACAAAGTTTTGCGTCGGCAACACTCACTGGGGATATTTCACATTAATGAATTTCGACTTTGCATTTCTCAGCAAATATATTAAATATTTTGAGTTCTGCAACGATCAACACACAAAACTCACTCAACCAAATGAACACATTTTAAATGATGTCACGAAAGCGTTGCTGCAGTTGCCAATGGAAAAGTGTATTTCATTGAAATTCGACCTACACACGCCACCACAGCCGTTATTTATCGATACATCTACAGGAAACGAGTTAGCTGCTGCTGTTGCTGCTGTTGATGCTTGGAAAAAGCTGAAGTGCGTTCAAAATATTCTGCGGCAACATTTCGCAAGCAATTGTCAAAGTTGAACGAAAATAAAAAGAAGGTCCAAATACATTATAAATTGTAATTGCTTCATGATTTTTTTTGAATTATCGCTGCAAATTTCTCTTTCATCGTCGAGCATGTGAAACGATTTGTGAAGAATTCCACTTGAATGAATAAAAATGTTTGTGTTTTACTCATCAGACAAAATATCTTTTGTAAAATCAAACGGTTTTTCCAGTTTCATATGCATTCTCTACATGGCCCGACCGATTCGTTTTCGATTTTCATCCGAACGCCATTTTGGATAATTTAGAAACCAGACACTCTTCGTTACGCCTTTCAATTAATTTTCGTTTTCCGAATCGAAAGTAACATGATTTCCATTTCATTCAGCCGCGAAAATACGCTGATCACGGGACAAAGTATCAAATTGATTCGAAAATTTCGAGGGTATTTCGTGGCGAATGTCCATTCTCTGGGAACTCGTTCCGAAGCGCGGCTGCGATTCATTGCGAGGTGCTCCGTGCTCGTAAATTTCCAGATGACAAATTATTTATAGATAAGCAAATAAATCATCAAAAGGAATGACGGTCAACGTAATAAAAATATCGCGAGTGTCCAGTTTTTAGCGTGACCATTTCGTTTTTATGCAGGATAATAACTTGTTTGTCGTGTTTGATTAAATAATAATGCTCGCGACCGAAAATATCAACCCTTGTTTGTTTATTTCATCTTGAGAGAATTTAATTGCTTGAGAAAACTTATGAAAAATGCAAGCCATTGCGCGGTCATTGCATTATTTGTCTTCGGCGTTTTCTCATCAACCCAATGGTTGACTGTAAAAAATTCTCAGGACACACCGTCAATTTGGTAGATCACTGTGCGCGCCGACTGTTGAAACAATGCTAATGCATGTTACCTGCTCTGTCATCAAAAGAAAAGTACCTCGCGAGAGAGACCGTTTTCGATTTTTTTCCGTTACGCGCAAAATATGCATTTTCTTCGCTTTCACTCTTTTGTTTGGGCATTCATCGCTGATGCGTTTCCATTGTTTGCATTTTTATAAGCCATAATAAATGTGCATAAATTATCTATCTTATAAATCTCTAGATTGCCGTCTTCTAAAGTCCATTCGATCACTATTGTTTTCACGGTGTAGTGGATAGAAATACGATGGAAAAGATAAATTCTTGCTTTCCTTGCGTTTGAATGCGTTCATGAGTAGGGAAAAAAGTGAAATTAATCTAGTCGTGAAGAAAGAAAGAGTCTGCTTGTTTCAAGAGATATTTATCTTTATCTTAACAGTAACTCTGCAGCATATTGCTCGCATCGAAATCTAGCATAAA
The DNA here is from genome assembly GCA_028476595.1 of Obolodiplosis robiniae. NCBI lineage: Eukaryota > Metazoa > Arthropoda > Insecta > Diptera > Cecidomyiidae > Obolodiplosis > Obolodiplosis robiniae. The sequence continues at coordinate 17,541,896 of CM052014.1, forward strand.
TCACAAAAAAAATCTTCTCAAAAATAAAATCCCATTCTGATTGAAAAAAAATACGTTTATATAAAAATGAAGCATGTGTCTAAAGTGTGTTCAGATAATGAAATAAATTGTTTATTGCTTAGAGGATTCTGATGGTAATTATCGATTTGTATTTCAAATATTAATTAGTATTTTGTTTTTTTCTGAAGATGTCGATGCTGATCTCCATCCTGACTTGCAAATAGTCCAGCAATGTATATCATTGCAATGATCATGAGTCGAAATATTCAGTCGAAATCTATCTTCTATTTCCTTCGATACGGCAGATTTTCTTTCTTCTCCAAGTCGCATTCACTCTTACCAATTCATCATAATAAGTCATAATTATTGTCCAAGGACCAAAAATCTATTCCTCAGTGGATTTCAAAATTGACAATACTGCTGCCGATGTACCCATTACGCCATTCAAGTATAAATCGCACCATTGATCCAGCTTATTCACGAAGCATGACTTGGAGATGGTATTTGTTCCCAGCTGTCAGCTTGTCCGATTATAATAATCGTAGCTGCAACTCCCGATAGGACTGCTATTGAAAATTCTAAAAAGCGAGACGTTTTGATATTAGGTGTGAGCGATTCGGATACGACTGATTCTCTTTGATCATATTTTCACCAACTGTAGAATAAATACGATTGTTGAAATTTTTTAATTGCATGAAAGAAAGTCGCATATCGACAAAAGTTCATAATAAAAAAAAATGAATGTTTTCGCAACGCAAAGTAAGTATTTTAAAATTTAAATGCAAGATGTCGATGTCGTGATGAACTAACCAATTACATGAAAAATTATGCAATCGAACACAACTTATAATCGAATTTCGAAATTAACAATAAAATCATTCAATTTCATGCTAAGAGCTGGGTACACATTGCAGTTGGCATTGATAACAATTAAAAAATTCTGGTGTATTTTCTGAGTGATCATAAACTTTTACGTGCATCTCACCGCTCCCTAGAAATGTCATCATTTGTGAGAAAATGTATAAAAAAAAATATGGATCAATTATCTCAATTTATTTACTGCTTCATTGTAAGATTTAACATTATTGTTGGGATGCATCTTGAAAATACATTTTTTTTACATTCAAAATCAATATATGAAAGTAACTTTCAGAGAGTTTTTATCATTATTTTTATTCAATTCATATATTCTGGTGTTCATTACAATATAACAAACTACTACTGCATGAAGGTTCCGCTTGATCTTGATTCAAAAGAAATCGCTAAAATGAATCAAATATCGTTGCAAAATCGAAGGAGCCTGCTCGTTTCGAGTTATATAAATTATAAACGAAGGCTGCTGCATTTCGCTCGTAACGAAATGAGAGACGCGATGATTATGGCAACGAAAACAACACATTTATGACATAAGACCAATAAAAAGCGTCTTCATCTCGAAACGAAGAGCCCAAAGAAAAAAAGAGGGATGAAAATATGAAGCGGTCAAAGTACAGTAAGAAACATTTGTTTTTTTTTTTGACGAGCAGTAAAACCCGTTTCGAACAGCAACAGGGGAACGGTCAGAAGTAAATGCAGCGACACAGAAATTAGCATGCAAGATGTGTTAAAAGACGCGTAAATCAGATACACACGGGTACCGTTATGATTGTGGTATTGAAATGGCTAATGTATGTTATGTCATATTTTCATCTGCGGAATTGACCCCCAAATGCTTGTTGTTACATGAGATAACAGCGAGAGATGCACGGGAAAACGCGACTTAATCTGGTTTTTTCATCTCGTAGCACGTTAATGCGACCAATCGGTCCATCTTTTGAGGTTATCGGTGTCATCTTTGGTCAAACGATGCAAAAGTTGATAAACTCGAAAATTTGCATATTTTCGGGAAAATTCATCATATTTTTTCGACGCTGAACATTCAGAAAACGCTGTTTCTTGATTTTGCATGTAATGGAAAAGCTTGAGAACATTCGACGCGGGGTGAGAAAAGCGGTGCGTAGATGAGCGAGTTTTCGACGAATATAACGGTCGATTGTCATGAGAAATTACGTCTCGCAGGGCAAATAATGAAGCCGTTTGGATTTTGCAGCTCTCCAAACCGGCTATTTTTTGGAAGATTGAAAATAAAGAGTGGACCTTCGACGGAGAAACTCAAAATAAATTCAGCAAAACGAAGAACCCTTAAAAAATATTGTTTTCATTTCATTAAGAAACTTCCATTTCAAAATTTCGCTCCAGAAGTTGATTGTTATTTTTTAATGTTTCACCTTTCAAACGAACGCATTTCAGCCCGAAGCGACGAAAATTCGTTTGAAAAACAATGCCAATATTTGCTGAACCGCATGCAAAATTCGCAACGTTTTGTATGTGTTATGTCAATTGATGGCGATAATTTGAAATGAATGTGTAAACAAGCAGCGATGAATTCATACGTCAAATGTTAGAAGCATTTCATAATCAAATTGCATGCTATAAGAAAATGATGTTGTGCTTGGCCAATATTCGTGCTTGGGTCGAACACGCGTGTGCACATTTGTCTTGGCCAATTAATTATTTCTGCTCGAAATCCCATCTAAATGCTTTATACAATATTTCAGCATTTGATGTCGTTGTAACAACCAATTTATAAAATGGGTAACCATTAAAATTGAGTCTAATATTTCAAATGGCGATTGTGTGCATTTGTTGTGTGTTGCGAATATCGCTGGAGCGAGCGATATTAGTTTGACGAATGAGGTTGGCTGTTGATCGATCTTGGCTTATTTCGATGTTTGTGCCCTGAATGGAGCGGCGCGCTCTTTATGCTCTCTTAATTATGATCTTTATGATATGACCGGCAATTGCTTGAACACGAAGGGTTTTCGGTTTCACAGCCAAACAAACGCCGTCATTATTTGATCGTTCAGCCGAACGAAGTGCAAACAGAAGTTTTCTTGTAGACGAAGCGCACGAAATCAAGCGTGAAATGTAATTAAAACTAAACGACTTTTCTTGTTCGTGTGCAATATTTACTTGCGCTTAAAAAGTGAGCTTGAGAATAACAGAGCACTGGAGAAGAGAAGTAAAAAAAAAACAAACAGAAATCGAAATAACGGATGATAAAAATGTGTTGTCAACTCTTAAAAGAGGGCGAATCGGAAATGCCGTGTGTGCGTTTCCACTTTCCTTGCACAAACAGACAGAGAGCTGTAATTTCGAATCGGTTGCCCAAGGGCATCGTCGTCCATAAACCACAATGCACTTTCATATCTCTGTAAAAAATGTGCTGCTGTTTTGTGGGACGTTTTTTTCGTGGAACAAAACGGATAATTTGCTACATTTAAACTGGATTTCAACACAATTCGCGAGAAATGGAAATCCATTTTATCTTAATGAAAAGTGAGGTTGTTCCGGCTAGAAAACGGATTTATACAGTCGTCGTCGACTTTATGTAATTATTTGCTCAAATTCAAGATGTATAATTAAAATTGGATCATATTCTTTATGTTTCCTTCACCATGCATGCAAGCGCACCACCGTTGAGTCCCTTTTGAGACATAACATCTATCAACAATTTACATTTTCTTAATTTGTTTTCGCGTAAATTTCATTTAAATTATATGTTTTGCTTCATTCCTTCCTCTTTTTACCTCCGACTGCGTGCGCTCGCTTGCTCGAGGAAATGCAAAGAATTTGAATATGAACGAAGGAGCAACAAGAAAATAAAATATTGACAGAAAATGTGTTACAGTGAAAAAGCTAATGTTATACTGGTTAATGGTACACTATTTTATTGGGTGTTTTTTATTGCTTTACATTTGTTTGAGATCATTACATCGGTGAATGACGAACATATTCATCAGTTGGTTAGTGAACAGGGAGACAAAACGACAAAATTCGAATGAGAAATGTATGAATTGGATCGAGTGAAATTCGTGTACGCGGCAACAACCCCAAGATTTGTTAAATGAATCGTTAAAAGCCAATGTGCATTACACTAGAATCAAGATGAAGAAAGTGAATGCCGGGAAATATTTTCTATTTTTATTACTTTGAATGCCATTTCGAGCATGTGCGATTCCATTTCAGTTTCGTCGCCTTATTAACCATTAAAGGGTGAAATTAATTTCCTTTTCATATTAAAATGTAATTTTTACAATCGATTTTTTTTCTCTCTTCTTTCATAATGATGATCGCCGAAGACGAAGACAATGTGAAATATTAAGCACGAGAAAGACGGGGTTTTTGTTGCTTTTCTTCACATCGTTGCCTAATGAATGGTTATTTTCAAATGATTTCACCATATGCTACGGGTTATTTGCAAATATCATATTCCACACACATAAGAGCGCACAATGAATGTATCGACTTCATGCATCCGCTATCAAAATAATAAGGCAGCACCACACTCAATATTAAAATGCGATAAAGTCTTTTTGCAGAAGGCACAATCCGATCGTTACATTGTTACGAGGGCATTCATTTGTGAGAGTGTTTTCCATTCGATCATCAATAAAATTGGCATTTTTATTGGTGGATTATTTCTTGTAGCATGTCGATATGCATAAAAGGTGCACTCATCATCTTAGAGGTACTTAGATAGCTTCATCGTCCTTGGTCTCTCGATCGTTCTGTGAGTGAATTTTTGTAGCCATTAAACAGAATAATTCGTTCGCGATGCGATTTATTGTTGCGCCTCAACTCTTTCGTCGGCCGTGCAATACATTGTTGCAAATAGCGCACGAAATGTAAAACTCTTCGGCGCAGCAAATAAAGCATCATCTCCATGCTAAATAATGAAAATGGTGTGTGTTTTGGTCTACGCCATTCAAACAAGATGCAAATGACAGATTTTTTTCATCTCCTTTTTCCACTCTTGTGTGTATGCACAATTATAAAATAAAATGCAGCACATTTTGTTTACACAAAGTGTTCATTCACGGTACATGCAGACTACTTGAGCCATTCAAACGGATAGACAAAAGTTAATCGTTGTGTGTTTCAACAGTGCGCTGGGATTTGTTTATGAGATAAGGTCATCGGACTTTCGTTTTATCCCAAAACATAAAGAAAAAAGCATAACAACTTACGACGAATAAAGACGGAGATTGACGTAAATAAAGTAAAACTGTCAGAGTGTGTTTGTTAGCGATTGAATGAGTTGCAATCGAATTCTAGATTTGATTATGGTTGTCAACTGTCGATTCGCCCTATTTTGACTTTTTAAATGCTCATGCAAATATTCCCATGTTTGATTCGATGATTTTTTTTTTATTCATAACTCAGCGAATCGAATTCATACACTGGCATTACCGTCAATCAATCAATCAATCGTTAGGTTAGCACCGAACCAAAGGAATTGATTTCAAGTCAATGTCGACTGCATTGCAACACACAACAAAAGAAAAGAATTCCCCTTTTTTGCCACAGTAATCGGCAATGAATTTGCAAATATTTATTTACAAAAACCTAATGACTTTGTGAAAAAAAATATCCGCTCTGGTTGTTGCCGACATAATCATTTGCGTAAATAGTAGAGAAGTGAATCGTTTGAACCAGTGAAAAGATCGGTGAACATCTATCAATCATTCAAATCATTTATCGCATGGATTGTACACGGCCGGGATTTGTTGCGCAAGGAAAAATCCATTGAACTCTTTTGCAATGTTTGATGCGTAAACACTTTTAAAAAATCATTAGTATTGTACGAGATTGAATGCGTCTCAAAGAATCCATCCCTATCCCTTTGCTTTGATCTTGATTCATTCTTTTGTTTGTTTGCCTGCGCTCACAACAATGCGCGTTCGATGTCAACTGCTTAACTGTTGGAATTACACCACAAAAACAAAAATCGATTTACGTATATGGAAAACACTAAGTAACAGTGACTTTGGTTTCTTACCGCCTTGCCTTTATCTCAGGCACACAACAATAGAATGGGCACAGTTAACGCAAAACGACTGAATAACATCAGTGAACAGCACACAATGTGAAGCAGCGAGAGTAAACTTACGATTCTCTGAATGGGACAATTTGCACACACAGTGCAATCTCGATTTGGTTAGGGTAGGTCGTATTCGTTTCATGGCTTCTTCCAAGAAGCGCAAATCAGTCAACCCTCGGTGCGAAAACATCAAACATCGAAAAAACAACGCTCAAAAAGTCAAAGTTTGTTCCATTTAGGACGGTTGTTTGAAGTGGTAAACACTATTTGCTAAACAACAATTTGTGGCTTAGAAAGTCAGTCAAACGAATGTGAAAAATGTTCGGCGGTATGAAATGTATGCGAGCCAACCGTACCCAACTAATGGAGATTCAAATTGGAATCACGCCGAGTTTCCGTAATCAAATTCAATATTACGGTGCATGGAGAGCGTGGGTAAATAATTTTGTACGATTTCACTGTATGTGTTGACTTTCAATTCGGTCAACATAATTTCCAATCAAAAGGTCGCTTTTTGTGCACACACGTAAATTATTCGAAAGGATCAATAAATTCAAATAGATGCGAATTCGAACACAAGATTGAATTTGAGCCGCTGCTGCGATCAGGAAGTCAAGCAAATTTAATTGCAATGTTTCGAGGTCAACCGAAACAAAACGACCAAACGAAATCCCATTGGCAAAAAACCGCAGTCAATTGAACATGTTGATTTCATTTGCGTCAAATTTCGAATTGACTGAATTTGAAACACGAGAAATATGTGACACATAATATTTTTCGGGTTCGAATTTTGAAAGCAAAATTGAATCAATCAAAATAAAAAATTTAATTGATTCAATGAAATTGGAAAAATGTCCAATGAAATGTTCTTTTTGAATGTGCTAAATTATTATTGTTCGCTCAATTAATAATTCGAGGCGAATCGAGATATGTCCAGATTTGTCTAATTAATATTTCAAAAGAAGACATTCATTGGAATTTCAGTCATTTCCATTGAATTTCGATGCAGAACAGTGCGAGTTGTGTGTAGTGGGGGTCAAGCGTATGCGTGGATGGTGATAATTGAAGCAAATGTGTCGCCAAGCAAAGGCCGCAATCGCTTGTTCAATATGAGCGGGCCTGCAAAATTCAAACCGAATCAAAGCATTTGCGAATAGTTTACGATCGTAAAACATTGCAATGTTCGACTAGAATGCTATTTTTCAACAATGCGAAACCTCAGATATTTCGGTGTTGATCTTCGGCGTATCGTAAAGTGATACGGCTTGACACAGTGCATACCAAGGCATAAAATACCAATTTCCAAATGATAGCCAATGCTCGTTCGTACGCTCTATTTACATGAAAAATGTATTGTGCTTTAATGTATTTGAAGAAGAAGATACACATATTTCGATTAACGATAACGAAAGGTAAGGCTCGCACTGAACATTTGCATTTGTGTGATAGCTAAGACGAATGGTGAGTGAACCGAATGCATTGAACATGCACATTTCGCTATGTTTTGGAACGTTCATAAATGTGATCTTTGTACAGCTTGTAAACGAATGTTTAACATTACACTCTTCGTCGTTCACTCACTCACTCAAACAAACACACACACTCATTTACTAGTACAAACACACTCGCTCCCGTCGCTCTATACCTCTGAGCTATTCTGAGCCGATCGACTAACAAAACACACATACACAAACGCACACGTAAATGGTAAAAGCGAATAGTAGAAAGGAGAGTGTTGAAAAAAAAACTGTACACGGGCAAATAAACGAATTGAAATTTAGTTAGCTACAGGCATCTACCGAGTGCACATCGACGCCGTGCTGGTGTATTTCGAAATTCCGGTTCGTTCTTAGTTAAATTCTACGTACCGATCGCTCTCGTAAATAGAAGTTAAAACGTACACAGAAACGAAACGAACCGATTTTCAAGTGCTGTTGATTCGCCTCTCTTTTCCAATTGCGTGTTTGCGTTACGAATGAAAAAAGGTAGATTTTGACGAAAAGAATTATAACTGCATTGAAAAAAGTGCGTGCGTTGCATAAAATTGTTTATGCATTTTTTACATTTTGTGCAAAGTGACAATTTATCTAAAACAAGCTATTGGGCCTATTTTTATTGTTTATCTATCGTGTGAATAGATTATAATCAACCCATATCAAATTATAAACATTGAAGTGTGACAGATCCGAAAATATTGTGTTGAAGCCATTTTAGAAGATTATCCGATCGATGTAACCGATAGAATTTCATATAAATGATAATTCAAATGCAAATGTTCGATCAAAGTCGCCCATAAAAATCGGTTGTTTTTTTACCAATCTTTCTGTTGTGTCGACATTCGTTTATGTTGCAATACAATTAGAATTTCAATTGAATCCCATGGTGATTGCACCGACGACAACAGAGAGAGATAGAGAGACAGAGACATCGACAAGTAGTGAATGTGCTTTCAATGAGGACAAGAAAAATACTGACTTTTGTTTTTGAACTGATTTTCACTGTCATATTCATGCATGCGGACAAGCAAAGGCGCAAATCGGCGATAAAATGAACACAACATATGAAAATGAGAACATCGTTTTTAAATTGGTATATGACTTAACACCATCCCCATAAAAAGAGCGACTTGTTTCAACTATTCCGAGTGTTGTGCGATTGTATTGTGTTGTGTGCGTGCGCATTGTATGACGAAACCTCAACTGAATTGGCAAAAACCGCACAAAACAGTGAATAAATTAACCACTAGCTGTATTCTTTTATAACTTTTGTCGCATTAAATTATCGAACATTTGTGTTCTAATTATTGAACATCAAGAATCGAAATAAAAAACAAAATAAGACCAACGAAAAAAAAAAATTACTTAAGATTGATAAATAAAAAAGACAGAAGAACCGTTGCGCAGAGTGTTTATTTGTGCGTTTATTTAAATACGCTAATTAAGCAATTGACCTAAATAAAAAAATTGAATTGCAAAAATAAAACAAGTTTTCGCGAACATTCTGAAGAAGACATTGATAAAAATTGGATTAAAAGAGTGCATGTTTTCGGCTTCATATGCTGTCATTCTTTTGCTGCTGGATAAGCAAATTCACCGCAAGCATAATAAAGTCATTTTCACCCATCTTAATTTGTATTGACTGACATTTTATGTCATTGCGTTTTACACATGTCAAAATTGGATCATTGTTAAATTATACTTCGCACAAGCCAAAAACAAAAGAACTCAAGAGTGAATTACAAAAACACCATAAATCTGATTTGCAAAGATTGACAAGTGGAGAGGAAAAAGAAGAAGTGCAAGAGAGTTGATGCAATAACGTTATACAAAATGAAGTACCTCAGCGGAAGTGGACACCGAGAATCATATACTTTGGTGGCTCGCAAGAGGTATATGAAAAAAATTCTGTATGTATTCACATTCATAATCATCCGCATGGCATCAGATCGTTGAATAGTGAAAATCCTCGTAGCGGATCGCATGCATTCACCATTAGCCAGATCAAATCGTTTGGATATTCACCTCATTTTTATTTATTTTATTTTCTTTGCTTGATTGCGTTGTAATGTTTTTTCCTCCACCAGACGCTTTTTTCTCTCTCTTTCTCCTTTTCCACAATAATTTAATGTAGCGAGTAGAATTGCACTTGTAGCATGTTGATGCTGGATTTTATTTTCTTCAATTTGTTTTCAATGAATGTATCCGAGCAGATAGTTAGATATTGTGCATGAGCACATGTGGCTGTAATAACATGAAATATACTATGATATGAATAAATCGTAACCAGATCAATTTGGTGTATTATGTTGGTGGCTGTTGCCGTGTGGTGCGCTCGCAGACGACCAAGAAAGCGATGAAGCGGTCGAAAGTAGCAATAAAAATATTGTACACAGTGCCATACGTGCCAGTCACGGCATTAAAAAGCCATAATAATTAAAATGTATGTGGTGTTTTGAACCATAAAAATAAATCTAATCGGCTCACTGAGAGATTTGCGTTTCACAGCCCGATCGATAACGCTAATTTATAGTGTGATTACAATTTCTGCGCTATCGAAATACACTGTTGGCGTATGTTTTTTCGTTGCCAGCATTTTTTTCCAGCTATCATTTCAACTGAGATTGCGATTGCATTATTTCGAATGTGCGTGAATGTGTAATCAACACTCGACCAATTGTTGCTTAAAACGGCCGCGAATGAAGAAAAATCAACATCTTGTGCACGAAACCAGTTATTATTTTTCATTATGTGTTTTTACTTGTTTAAAAAAGGAGAAGATAATGCTGTGAACCTGCTTCAAGATATGAATTGATTGCAATCAATCCTTTTGCCCCAGAAAAAACCAATTAATACATATATTTTCTATTCTTATTCAACACTTGACCCGAGGGTAAATAAACTACTCGAACCTTTTGAAATCGACCAGAATTAAATGCATCATAACATATAGATTTAGTCACTTAATCACTTGTGATTTCCAAAGTACCTGAGCCGAAACGCTTCCGAAATGAAAAGAAAGTAGGATCAAAAGTGCCATTATGTCATCAGGATATTCACAGTTCTCGAAGAGGTAGAAAATCCCTTTGGAGTAACATTTTGTCTTCGTTTTTGTCGCTCTTTTTTACCTGTGAATTTGAAACATCGATTTGCCCAAATGGTTACAATGGGATCAGCTGTAATGCAGCTGTGCGCACAATTCGACGAAATCTATCCATTTGTGTTACCATTTGAATGGCCTTCAACGAAAAAAAATATCATGACATTCATACAACCCAATCAAATCAAATATATTTTGATCGTTGCCAGTCTGATTCAATCACATTCCAAAAACGCCCTTTCGATTATCGACAATTTTCATGTTGATCGATATCAAAATAATCATTTTGAACCGTAAATGATTTGAATTATGGCCAAACATGTCTGGACTTTCTTTGTTTTTCCACCAACTGAATCTCATCGGCTTTATCCTAATCATTTTTCAATGTGTGCGGGTTCAATCTCATTTGAATGTGTCTCGTTATTTGCTTGTTCGCTCATCTATTTGATAGATATCGAACATGAATTGAAAATGAATTTGGTAGGCCTTCGACATTCATTTCCAATCAAATTCAATGTACATGGAATTGTGATATGGAGAGAGAAAAAAATTGCCTTCGACAAATTCAAACAAATCTATCCATGGACAAAGACAAAATCAACTATATGTCGTACGGAATGAACGTTCAATAGCACCAAGATTCGAAGAAAAAAATGCATTTTCACTAAAAGACAAATAAATGTCGATCGACTTTGAGTGAATCCAAGAGAGATAAAAAAAATGGTGTTTTCAGACCGACCGAGAAGTGAATGTGCCAACGAAGAAACTACGAAGAATAAAAAGAAGTTTGACGGAGTGGTTTTTTTCGGTTGTGTTTACTTATGAAAATGGTTTGTCTTCTTGCCGATAACAATCGGTGTACATCTAGACCAGCACATGAATACGAATAAGCACATTCATCTATGCACTTTGTTAACGACAAAGTGAATTGAATGTATGCGTTTGAAGCCAATTGGGTGGTGTGGTCTCTTTGTTTTACGGGCACACGGAAAGAGACCGAAAGGAAACAATAAATTTGAGATTGTATACGCTGTTTTCACGAAAGACTGCATTCATTTATTAAATATGCATGCGTCATTGGCTTTTGTCGCCGCTTTTGAATCGATCCGAACGATTTCTTCTCTTTCGAGTCATTGACGAATTGCTTAATCATGTCGTTCAGGTAAATGTGTTTGCAATCAGAAAAAATCTGTTCAACATTTCTATGCTAATTGATGACATTACACTTAATTTGACAAGGCAGTGCAGAGTTCATTGGCACAGCACACGTACTCACCATTTTCATTTCATATTTTGAACGCAAGCATTTAACCGCAATTAGGGTAGCAATGCTGAAGGCAGATACTGCCACTTAGAGCAGCATGAGTGGCGGATGCAGTTTCCATCTTTTGCTCTCTCTCTCTCTCCGAAGAAATTGAACTGAATCCGAAATGATGAAATCCCTTTTCTCGAACACGAAAACCAAAAACCGACAGTTCGCTCGGCAATGGTTTCTGTATGTTTCTGCTATTTCCATTACGGATTGCTCTATATTCATCACTTTGGTTGCTGTCTTCATTGCTTGCTCCCTTCAAATATTACGTGCCTCAACGACTAAATTACCGTCATCCATATCCACAAATGTGCAACAAGTTTTTAATGTCAAAAAATTGTTTCAACTTCATTCTTTTTTCTGTTCGGTATTATTTGTAATAGAAACTCGATTTTTTCTCGTCTATTCTTTGTTAAATCATAGAAATTGTGATGTGAACCGTTTAAAAGGCAATGTTGAGTGGATTCAATGAATTTCGTTGTACTTGGACCGAACATGTTTACGAAAGCGGTGACTAACTTACTTATCGTTCAAATTGAGTGGGTAAATTGTCTCTGGTCTGGGCACTAAGAAAACAACATTTTCGTTGCTTATTTTCGGAGAAAATGAAAGATATTCAAAAGGAAAAAACAAATACATCCGGTTTTTTAAAACTCTCAGTGTGAATGAAAAGAATCGCCATAAAATATTCAAACTTTTCGTTATTTTACGGCATTTTGTTTATAGTTTTATCTCATGCTGATCTAATTTAGTTTTTTCTCATCTGTAATTCCTTTGCCACTTTGATCAAATTTAATGCATGTATCAAATTGAGAATAAGCGTAGAGCAGACAGAAAGAGACAGGAAAAAAGCGATAAATAAATAAAGAAAATGCAGATTATTCGGGCTCTGAACTGGGCTAATAAAATGACCGAACATTTTAGTGCGAATTGTATGCCATGCATTTGGGCCAAAGTGAAAAGACAATGCATAACATTAGAAATTGGTTGGTTGATGGGCAAAACAAGTCTTCGAGATATGCAATATAGATTCCATTGTATTACGCTCACTGATAGATCGCACTGCAACGACGTGATATTCATTTTGATTATTACCGCATAAATTATCGCATTTAATTTAAATTATGCAGTTGCTATTGTTCCTTTTGAGTCGTTTTTCATTCTATATTCTATTTTCTTTTTTGTTGTTTTTTTCTTTTGGTTCTACTATCGTGTTGTGTGCGCGCACACACATTCCTTGGCATCGGAACGATTCGTCTTGGCTCGGTTTGCTTGCGGTTGTCGTATATGTGTGTACACATTTTACACACGGAATGGCAATAAATTCATTCAAGTTTCTTTCTAATTCATTATGTATGCAACTTGTTCTCCCTTCAGTTGAACCATCCTGATTACGTGATACTGCGCTTTCTGTGGTTGATGTTGGTTCACCTTTTGTCACTCGCTCACTGCATTTCGTTATACAAACGTTCACGTTGCTTAATGGATTCGGTGTGTGTATTTCGTGTGTGTTGCTTTTTTATACGTTTCGGGTGAAAAACAACTTTCAACTGTTGCACGAAACTCCATTAAATTAACAAATCACAGACTTTTAACACAAAACTCGATGAAAATTATTATCGGTCACCCTTTGTGAACTTTAACTCGACTTCACTCGAACATTTTCGGGCACTTTTTCCATTTAAATTACTGTCATTTTTCCTGTTAAATCGTTTGACGTGATTAAGTGAAATTAATTTAGGCCGAGCGATGACATAAAATGACTCGTGTTTTTTTTTAAATGCAATTTCAACGGAAAAACACATTCCGGCAGCAATTTCGAAAAAGTTGTGAACGCTCAATGGATTTTCGCGTTGTTTTGAATCGTGAGAAATTTCATGGATCGCGGCTCCCTTTTCTAATTCACCGTGAGAGTGAGAGAGAGAGCCACTGCACAGATTAGCACTGCTGACAACAGAATCGATTCCTATCACAATCTCTTGCCGTTAGATGCAAATACAAAACGGAAAATGCATAAATATGTTTACAATGTGCAATCGAGCCGAGGAATCTGTCATTGATTCCAGTCAATTTACCGCAAATAATGCCGTTTAACAACGTTATGTCATTAAGCGACTTACTAGGAAATCTTTTATTCATCTTTGCCATTCTTTTCGTCATTGAAAGTAAAATTTTTGTTTACATCTTCCATTGTGCACACAAATAATAATCCATTTCATAGAAGATGGAAGAAAATGCTGTGGATGAAAAATGATATGGAATCGCCGAATATGTGCATAGACAGTATTGCATTTTATAGTAATGCATTCGATATGCAAATATTAGGCGTAAATATTCTTCCTTCAAAGGACTGCGTCTTTCATTGCGACTTATTACCATATAAATCGCTGCGAACGTCGCACACTACAAACGGACAAGACATTTCAGTGCAAATAGCGTTGCTGCACGATGAACAGGACGGGAAGAAATGCATACAGAACGAATCAACTGGTTAGGGCAAAAGAAAATCGAGTGTACAACTAGCAACAATAGCTTCAATAGAAATTATTGTTTGTTTTTTTTCGCATGTTTTTTTTCAAATATGAGTGTTGAGAGCTGTCCTTCTTTCAGTGCACCTTTCTTCCTCCTTGCATAAACTATCTTTTATTGTATGCAGTTTTTTATTAATCTTTTTCATCGCATCGTAACGATTTTTCATTGACTTTGTCAAAAGAAACCGCTTTCATCCCTCTTCTCTCGCTCGTTTCCCGAGCGCATTTCTCGCTCAAGTCATTATCGCGCTTATTCACGGCAATTGTATACGAATGAATTTGAATATTGTTTGAAGCATTGATCCGTTGCAGTCAATGAATTGCATTGAAATATGCGCAGAACATGCAAAAGATGAGAATATTCTCTCTCACACATCCATTCCAGCGATTGCATTATCCAATCAACCAAAAATGACTGGCACTGGCACACTAAACGATCATTTTGTAATAGCCATGACTCAAATACCATAACAAGCGACGCTCAAGCAAACACAAAGACTGCAGCAGCGCGTCTTTTTGGTGCTGTAAGAAATCGTATGGAAAAATACGCATCTGAAAATAGTCAAAAGACATTTGAAAAATGAAACCGAATGATTTGCGTGAATGACTGCTTTTTTAATGATTTCTCATTAAATTTTCCGCCATTTACGCATTTAAACGACGCGATGTTAACAAACGAGTGCCGCATCATGCTTTAATAAGGAGAAGTCCATTAATGTGCATATGTGCGCGCACTAACGAAGGGTGTTTCTCAAAAGACAATTTTATAGTTGCAATTTCAAGACGAAGCGCAAATTTGTTTTACTATGTTCAACGACTTCCTCATTTTATAGATTTCAATCTAAAGAATTTCTGAATATTGTTTTTTCATCTTCTCGTCGCTTCTTCGCGGTATTTCTCTCGTTTTACGAATCGCATGCAATGAGAAAAAAGTTCGCATTCTATTGCGAATGATATGGGTGTGCGATGCGCTGTTCCTAAGCACTCTGTTTCCATGTGTTACACTAGACAGAAAAATGATATTTCATGATTTTTGCTTGATGCAGTGCAGAGCTTCCCCAAAGCAAACGTTACATGATTCGAACGCACACGATGGGAATTTCCGTCTAATTAAATTCCATTGAAATCAATTTGAATACCGGGAGGTGAATTTCTTTCCTCTCACTTGCTTGCTGCGAGTATATGTGTTTTATTGATTTTGCTTTTTTCCGTAATGTTACTTCCCAACTTGTGCGCTTTAGTCACACATTTTAACAAATGAAATTTCATTTTTTCTCTCGTCACGGCTAGAAAGTGAGAAGAAAAGAAGAAATCGTTTTTTTAAATATAATAAAACTAATTGAACGGAGAAATAGAGAAAATTAAGATTAGAAGAAATGCTTACGATGCGCTGTAATGTTCTTTCACTAGCAGATCGAACGAAACTGAATGAGCAAGAGAGAATGAACAATCGAAGTGAAAAATTGTTCCCATCAATTCTATTTCGATGCAATGATATTCGAACAATAAAAGATTTAAATACGTTCAACTGCATAACAATAGGCAAAATCATCAATTAGACAACATTGCATAGCATTTATTTCCTATTCTCCCATCAAGATGTATCGACACTTTTGTTCTGGCACTCGTGCATTTAGAATCTATTTCGGTGAATGAAGTATTTTCACATTCAAACAAGACTTTCTTTCGCTTTTTCGTTTTCTCTTGCTTTTCTCCACATAACTCATTCGCATTCGCATTCACATTCACATTCGATAAAGTACCGTTTGTTTGTTTTGGTCTGGTTGAATCTTGTGGTTAGAAAATATCTCTCATTTTGCTGGTAAATTTGTGAGAAACACATGCAATTGTTCAATAAATTCAGTTTGCGGCTCATTATTTTCAAACAATTTGGTTCAACATTGGGTACAGATCTTTTTTTTAACGGTCTGATAATATTCGAGCTAATTTAGATGAACAATCTCAACGATCGATTTACGCTCATCAAGTTTACATTGATTGATAACCCTCGAGAGTCGGGATTAGAATGGTTTTCTCGTTTTCAATCACTTTCGTTTATTTTCTGCGTGCACAACAAAAACATGTACACTTTATGTGATGTCATTACTTTTTCTACTCGATTGATGCTAATCGTGTGGTGCAATCAATATTTTGCACTGAACCCTTTTCTCATTATCTCTCAATTATTTTTGCACTCATTTAATCTACACATCCGTTCAGTTGCTCACCATAAACGACACAATTTCAGCATGTTTCATCATAATACCTTAATCTCTGTGCAAGCGATCACTCATCCCGGTCACCAAAACGGAGCACTCACCTTGGATGAGCACATTTGCGCAACGAAAATATATTCGATATTTGATTTTATAGGATGGCCTAATTCCAGATCAACTTCAACCCTATCTCGTGTTCTATTTATAAAATTCCCTCAAAAGTGCTTGAGAGAGTGAGCAACATAAAAAAAATCGTTAAAAATAAAATCGGGACAAGTTCCAGCGCCCTCTTTTCCAGGGCAAACATTTACATTGTGCTTATTGGAATCAAGCGAAAAAGAATTACAGTTATTCACTGCGCTCGGCGCACAATGGATTGTTTGCTATATGAAACTAGTCAAATAGAATCGAGAGTGCACAATGACAAATGAAAGGGGTTGCATACCTTTTCAACCAGAATCTACCATCAAAACGATTCATAAAATTTCCGTCACTTTTCCGACTTTTTTCTCCTGCATCTAGCTAGATAAATCTCGGGTTTTGTATTTTTTCGAATAAAAGCCACCGTTTTTATAATCATTCGGTGTGCAATGCTATAATTGAATTTCCGATTTTCTTGCGTGCTGATTAAAATCTTAAAACGCATTTTTTTCATGAAAAAAACACATGACGCAAAGCTGAAAAAAGGGCGGAGAACTATAGAAATATGTAATGCGAGAAAAAAGCGAATACAATTCATATAACAACTACATTTATTGCTGGTGCATGATACAGATATTCCAATTAAATTTGGTTTATCTCATCGCATGATCGGTGTTCGTATAATTATAGTTTTGTTGAACGGTCGACAAGAAATAACTGCAGCAACCCCATTTATTTCGTCCATTTATGAGTGGCAATCATCATCATCGTCGCTATATGCAGCGGAAAGAAAGTGTTAAAGTTAAATTAACAGCGCGTTAGTTGTGGTGCATAATGAGAAATTGGATCTTATCAGAAAATGAGAATTATTCCCCATTTTCAGATGCAAATGACGGCATAAACAGCGGGGATTTCCGTTTCGGATTGTAGAGATCCGCTACATGAGTATCGCATGAAAAATGAACTGAAAATTGGAGTATTAATTTACTTTGCGTATCTAAAAATGAGAGTTTAATTAAGCGAATTTGTAATTACTTGCTGCGCGGAATTTGAAATGGGCGCTTAAGCCGGATAGCTCTAGTTAAGCTACACTCGCACCGAAATTATTACATGCACACCATATAATTATGGCATCGCTGAAACGCAACAGCACCAAATGTCCGTTGCACGCGAGAAGGAGCTTTTCAGCGCTTGAAAATCGAGCAGGACTTTGGGCTATTGTTCTCGCTGTGATTTCGGCGGTTCAGCCGATTGCTCGGCAAAGAAAGAAACATAAACGCTATCCTTTGATAATAATCGTTTTTTCATGTGAATACAAATAAACACCGTATACAATTGCAATTTGGGTTCGCCACAATATTGTTTTTTTTTTTTGCTATGTCCCATTAAGAGCACTTGAAAAGCGAAATTAAGTCAATTTTCTTTTGTATTCAGTCTATCTGTTCCGCCGGCAGTCTTCCCTATCAATGGTGAGCCGTAACAATCCACTCGAGCAATACCGTCTGGAACAAAGTGAGAACATAACATCTTGTGCCTTGCGAAACGACATGTCGCTGCAATTGGGCGAATGAAGGAGAAACTCCCAACAAAATATCATGTTGTACAAAAGAAATTTCTCTTTTTCTTCTTCTCCGGGTGCGCCGAACAATTTGCGTCAATGGCATTGACTCAATGGCAAAAGTAACACCATGAATACCAAACCACTTGTGTGCAAATAATCATATTTCATCGAGCAAGCGAATCGAAACCGCACCGAAATACCGAAATGGATTGGAATCCAAATGAAAATTCCACAGTTTTTTTTCATATATGCGTCGAAAATAGCATGAAGTCACTGAAGGGTGCTCACTTAACGGTTCATTAGGGGTTTACTTGAGTTCATAAAATGCCGTTCGCATTTCGCCAAGTATGTTTTCCGTGCAGGTATTAAAAATGTATCCTTTTGATTATGAATTTGTAGTGTACACCGAGGAAGAAGCAAAATAAGTGCGCAAAATCGCATTCAGCTTTGTTTCCTTTGCCATTACATTGAATCGTCTTAAGTCAATGCAATCTTCTTGTATGTTTTGTCGAGTGCAAAATGTGAAATTGAAAAAAAAAATCAAGTAATCAATTTAGTGTGCCGACATTCCCCTTTAGAAAGAGGAAGAAAAAAAAGAAGTATCAAAGCAAGAAAAGCGGCCGTCCAACGATTGCATAGAAAAGAATGTGCATAAATGGAACCGGCGACCGAATAAACACACTTTGCGTACGTAAATAATAAAGTTCCAACGCAGAAAAGCAATGCAAAATATCCAATTAAAACAAAATGTATTCTACCACGATGGTAGCAGTTGGCTGGCAAATGGTGGACCTTTTCATCGCCGCCAGCCAAATAGAATAACGAATTTATGTCAAGCCACTTAAAACCATTTTCATATTTCATTGAAGCATATACAATTGCAATTCTTGTCAACCGCTCACGAAAAATGGCAGTTTGAACGAAGCGTAAGTTCAAGTGTGACCAAAGCAGGAACACAACAAATCAACGATAATATAAGCTATCAAATAAAAATTTTCATCGGACGATTAGTAACAGTCAGCTCTTTTTTTCACTATTCTGTTCTGTTTCGATTCAGCAAGAGCGTTGAACCGCTATAATTCAAAACGCACCAAGCCAAATACAAAAGCAATGACATGTATTGAAATCACATTTCAATTCAAAAGAAATGACCCTTTCTTGTTGGCTAGCTAGCGCCGGATCTCTCTTGTACACATGTCTTTGCAATGTTTTTTTCGTAACCATTCGTTTCTTATCATCTTGGTGAATTTTCAAGCATTTCTCACTTGAGAGCACACGATCGAATTTATGCTTGGCTTTCAATGAAGTCGGGGGGCAAAAAGAAACATTTGACGCATACCTGATGTGATTGTGTATATACGAGCTCAGAAGTTCATATTGACATTTTGCTTGACATAAGAATTTACATCGTTGTGAAGAAGAATTAATGCAGCGCAAGAAAATTGAATCAAAAATCAAATACCATACTTCCTTTCCATGCAATTTCATTGTCGTTCCTTTCTTTTCTTCACATCGTCGCCCCGTTGACTGTAGCAGCTCTTGTGCACCGCACCATATGAGCTCACAATGTGAGAGCGCGCTCGACCGATCGAAAAACTGAACCAACACATTGAATGCACGCCGCGCTGGACTTTGTACGGAACGAAAAAGTTATAAATGCGACCGAACGCAAAAGAATTTAATTAAGAACCGTGCGGGAAAATTTTCATTCAACTTGCACTCTCTTAATGCATTCAACACCGAGTTCGATGTTTACTCGATCGAAAAAGTTAGAATCCAAAGAAAAACTTCATTACTTGTTTATACAAAAGAAGATTTAATTTGCCGAATGTTGAGAAGAATGGAAGTAAAAGAGGCAGGCAAACCGAAAGAGGAATCGCTCTTATATAGCAAAAAGCATTTTTAATTACAGCCCTGAGCTATAAATTATCGATGCACAAACTCAATATGGGAATGGGTTCTATGCAACGCACACGCAATCCAATTATTGAGCACACACAAACACACATAGACATTTTATTGAGCACCACCAAATGCAATTAATTAAATACGAAAATAAACAAGATTATACATACATTCCGATGGCGTGGTTCGTGTCCATAGCGTACGGAAACGACACGGCACGCCACGGAATTATTGCAACGTTGATTTTATGATTATTTGTCTAAGAATTTTCTCTCCCCCTAAACCATTCATTGCTTGCACAATGCACTCACAATTGGTCCCGGTGTCATGTCGTGTTTTATGCTTTTCTTCTGTTCTTTTGTTCGATGCATCCTTTCATCCCATCATTTTTATTGTCGCCAAGATGTGTTCCAATTCAACAAAAGCAAAATGAATTATTTGACGAAGAGAAATCATAAGATAGTAGATTGAACATAAATCATGTTGGTCGTTTTATTGGTCTTGGAACCATCTAGCTGGAGGATAATTCGAGGAAGTAATCGGAACACGTTGCTTTATGAGATCTCGTAAAATAGGTTTAAGCCGCTATGTGCTATAAAAAAAGTTGCCATATGCACGAGAGATGCAGCCGGACGCTACGCTACGATCAAACGATTCCACCCATAGATAACTCTCCAAATTGTTCGAACCGCTCGATTCAAACTTCACTTTTTAAAAATGCATTTCTCGCAAACGCCTTGAATTGCACCACATCATTTCGCGGTTTGATTTCTCAACATGCATGGTCGTAATCACGAATATGCACCGCATTTTTGAAATTGTGTTAATAATGAATTCCAAAGCATTTTTTCTAATACACATAATTTGCGCATCAGTGGATGAGCGCAAAAAAAAATAGAAAATTATATAATTTGTGTGATGGATCGAAAATCAAAAGTTGCGAAAACGAAAACAATTTTGATTTCTAGTTCACCCATTCACTGCGAACGAGAAAAAATCGTGTCTAAGCAAGCATAATAATTCAGAAATCAATCCAGTTGCAGTCTTTGCGGATTCCGTACGATGGAATTCTCATTTTTTCTTATTTCACTGTAACATTTCAGAGATATTTTATGTGTGAGCGCTCGAGCGATGCTTTAAATGCATCAAAGTTACTGAATGTAAAGCCCACTGATCGCAAAAATATTACGTCAAATATGCCCTAAGTGTGTAGTATTGGCCGGCCAGTAGATTTGAGTTTCTTTTTCCCACACCGCACGCATCCATTTCTCGCTCCATTTGATTGCTCGTCAAAGTGTCAGAGCTGAATTTAAGACAAATAAATTACATTTTAACACCTCTAAAACAGGATTATTTTTGCTCTCCATCGAATTTTGTCTATTGCCACAGCTCGAAATGTATGCTGTTTGACACTTTTTGCAATTCACCATTCCATTTGTAGGAATGTTCAGCAAAATGACGACAAGTTGCTGATTTTATTTCGGTTTTGAAAATAGCTTGAATTGCTATTGGCTTTTATGTATTATATTGGCCATTTTGTCAGTCAGAGCTACATGCACATGGAAAACATCATTCAGGAAAATTCGAATATCGAATCGCCCAAAATACATTGTCAACAAAATTGAATAACCGGCGAAATGACTTGAAGAAAAACGACTTTAAAAATTGTTCAATTCGATCAATTTGATGATGGCCATTTATTCGAAGTAGTTTTGATGTAATTGCTAAGAGTCGGGTTTTATTTTCACTATTTCTGGTCATTGGGCAAACGGTATTTCAAGTGAGTTAGTGTGTGTGTGTCTAGACTTAACAGTAAGCAATCAGCTCAGAAAGAAATTATTTTTATCGCTGTCAATTCGTGCATTATTAATATAGCGTTCTTTCTCCGCTTGAAATTTCCTATCAAAATGTCGTGTGGAACGACTGCCAGTTGGCCGTTTGTGTGTGCGTTTATTCGTATGTCACAGCAATCGGGTAGGTTGTTGGAACGGCCATTCATACAACACTAATTAGCCAGCGGCAACATTTCATGCCTCTAATGAGAATTGTGATTATCTATGGACTTCGACAAAGTGCTGATAATTGCATTCATTCTGTATCTCTTGGCAATAATTGTGATATAGCCAATGAAGCGTAAAAGTTCATCTGCTGCAACTATGTGACCGATACTATTAGAGGGCCACTAAATTTCTGTTCTTGTTAAAATACCGCCGGATGGTGTGCGTACTTTTGACTTGCGTTTGCAATTGTGATTGCTCCTTATCGCCATCGCTTCAGATCATGACCTTCTGCTAGACCTTTTTCTCCGTCTGCTCTTCGTCGCTTCTTTTTTCCTACTTTTCATTCATAATTGCTCGGTAGATGTGTGCAAGCAAATGTCCTGATCCGGTTGCCATGGGAAGCATGCGTGGGTTAATCCAGGCGGATGGATTATGATCGCATCAAAGTAAAAACAATTTTGTCACGTGTCTTAATTCCCAAATGCATCGATTCAAGGCATAAGCAAGACGACTGCAACGAAAAAAGGAGTGCGCATCGAAGCAGCTAAATAAACGACACTGGAATAACACAATGCCATTCGTGTTTATGCAGGCTTCGATGTTATCGAGAAATATTTTGACAATTCACACTTCGTCAACCACCGTCGCTGCTGCTGCCACCGCCGCTGTGCCATACTCCTGCGAGAAAAGCAAATAGTCACCGAACCATATGTTCGAACACTCAAAACTGTAATGCGGAATTGATGATAGAATATTTCCTTTCATAATTTCAACGAAGACACAATTTATGTCAAAACGATAATCGAAAATGCCGTTTGGAAAAGTGATCAACGATTATTTGTGAGAGAAAGAGAGAGAAAAAACAGTTCTTGAGTGGCACTGAAGAGCATATGCTGCGAATGAAGCTCACTTTCTCATCGGTTAACAACTTCACTTAGAAAATATATGACATTTTTTCTGTCATCAAAAAGTAATAAATTTATCGAGTGCCGACAGACGAGTCAACGATTTTCTTCGGTGGAAAACGGCAACGTATGTTCGCGTATGTTTTCTTTTGTCCCTGCCCTTTCCGATTCAATACTCACTTTTTTCTCTCGAGGCATTACTTGAGTGCGATGATGTTCCATTGAATCGATACTAAAACGCACATACCATATTGCACTCGAACAATAAACAAACTCTCGGCTTAATATTTACCATTCGATATGTGTGATAAATAAAGTAACATCTTTATCAATTTTTTTTCCGCGCCGCTGCTGCTTTACTTTGGTTTAAGTGTTTACGACAACAAATAAAAAATGCTAGAGATTAAGAAGGAAGATGAACAAAAAAGTAACTATCGAAGCCACTATCTAAATAGTGTTATTGCCGCATCTGTGTTTATCTTTGCGTTGCATGTGTGCATTGACTTCACGGCTGCATGCATAAATACAGATCGGCAACTGTTTGTTGTCGCGGCAAGCGCGAGCGCACACTGTTGTCATCATCATGGTTTCGTGAGAGTAATAGGAATTGTAAGGAGGAACACGGTTTTTCCATGAGATACAGATAATCGCCCAAACTTCGAAATACAACTTTTAATTTCTGACTTTGATGCCACATATTTTAATTTCTTTTGCACCAAAATCTGCATGCTTTGCATCACATAATAGAAAATTTGGTCAACTTTTGATTAATGATATAACTTTTTACCCAACAACAAATTTCAAGTAAACTTTTAATGCTGACGCACATCCATAAATAATTTATTGGCTCTTCTCCTCGGCTCAGAGTTCACATTGACTTGAATTTGGCTCAAAGAATGTTTTTTGAATAAAATATCGAATATGAACAGTGAATAAGCATTATAAATTATTAAATGTGACATATTATTTTGGTTGGTGAAGAAATCATATCAATCGGATTATATTTACGTAAGTTGTATTATTTTTAAATTATGTTCATATTCAGTCCGCAGATTCTATTTTTTCGGCGAGTAATTCGAAGTTTGGGCCAATTTCTATACATTCGACGAAAATAAAACAGATGTTCATTGTTGATTTTATTGTTGTTCTTCTCACATTTTATTGGTTTCTATTAATCGCTTATAGATATGGTCGTTTGCTATTATTATTCGTTCTTGTCTGCAGATCCATTTACCTATTACAAAATTGTGTTGAAACATTTTTATGGCCTAATCCGATGGATGGTGCATTGACTTCGCGCATTTGTTCGAACACACTGTTTCGTATTTGTTTCTCCATCGTTTTTCACCTCCGATCTTAGTGAGAGTCTTTTCCCATCTTGAATTGAGAGAAGAAAAAACGTTATTAAAGAATTTACGTAAAATAGTTCATGTTATGGAGCACAACTGACAAAGGCGATTAGCAGTCGTTTTATCATCGACTTTGAGAGGACAGCACCGCTAATACAACACATCGATATTTTCTTTTGATCCAGAGTGTTTTTGTTTCTCTATTCAGAAACTTTGAGTTGAAATGACAGATTGATTCAAAGACCTTGTTTTTTCTTAATTCAGAAACATGTTCTTTTCAAAGATCTTTGAAGGAATTTTTTCGAAGCAATACATTTTCTTAAAAGTGTTTTCTAGCAAGTGACAGTGAGTGTTTTATGCGGATATCCGCTATAGTTGTAACAAAAATGATACATAGATCTTATGAAAAAATGCAAAAAATTTACGGAGCGATATGATTTATTCGTGACATTTACATGAACCATTGAAATGTGATGGTAAAGTCGTCTTGTTTCTCGGACGCTAAATAAGCGTATTCTAATATTGGTTCGGCATCACCTTTCTCGACACAATCTCGCATGCATTTGCCTCATTGTGTGCTATTGAAAATATATTTTACGTCTGGCGACACTGGCACTTTTGCCGTTTAAATACATCGTTCCCTAATTTTAATGAGGCGAAGTGTGAATCGAATAAGTTTATTTGGTTTGGATTTTGAATAGGGTGCACGCAGTGCTCTGTGTTTCTATCGCACCTTTCATCGTCTTCGTCAAATTCATGTGGTACAAAAACAACGAGCCATTCATGCGAAGCAGCGAAAGCCCTAAATGTTACACTATTGAAATGCTACAAAAGAAACGTACAGCAAAATATATAGAGCAAATCCGAGGAGAGAGAAATAGAAGTGTTTGTTACAAAGAGGAATGTTACGTTCAGCCAGAACCGGAATCCGTCGATGGTTTTTTAAAGCGTTAGAGAAAAATCTCGAAGATGAGATGAAATCGAATAAATTTAACATTTTTTTCCGTCATCGTCTTCATTATTTCGATGTCAACAGTGTGAATTATCGGGCTGTGTTATTTGATATGCGGCTAATCAAGCGATCTTTCTTGCGCGCTTTTTTATTTGCTTGTATTTCTAGCGAAATGGGTATCATGAATGGAACCTGGAACGACAATTCCATTGAAACGACGCTCGCGCTTCATTCAAATTCCAATATCGTTCTTTCGTCGAGAGAGACAGAGAATACAGCGCACTCAACTCACTGGATTACAACCATCGCTCTTCACATTCAACCATTAATTTTCTGCTTTATTTAATACTCATATTTAATCAAAGCAAAATATCAAATTTTTCGGATTTTTCAACGTTTTCTGTTGCCAGCTCAGCTACAGAGCGACAAAGACAAAGAGAGTTCTAAGTATAGTACACGCAATGACAAGAATCACTTGAAAAGCAAAATGCCATGAGAATTCTCTAGAATTGAGCTGAGAATTAAAAGAATTATAATTCCATAGTTACTTAGGCAATTGATTGGCTCTCAAATCACGTTTTCTTTTTAAAAATGAAATTATGATGCTAATTAATTAGAAATGTTGGAAGAAGTCCTTTTACCAGCACATGAGAGGTGGATGTTTAGTTGAAATGTCCCCTGAGCATACAATATTAATCTAGAAATTTTGTGTTTCTAAAATTTAATCAGTGTGTTTTATTCATCCTCTCTCGTCAAAATGAAAGATACGGCAGATATTAAATGCGCTACTCTGTTTGGATTTCCATCGACGACGACGACTTCATGAACTTTATTCGCTAGCTTAACAAGAAATTTTCCGAAAATTACACATTAAAGAGAACTTATAAATTTAGAGATTACGTCGTGCTTGTATTCTCTCACTTGTGATCACTTGAAGCGTATTTCAATCTCAATTTAATAATTTTCTCGAAAGATCCGACCAAATGTACACATAGCCACAAATTGAAAAGAAGGCGATTGTTCTTTCTCGAGAAGAAAAAGGCAAAATCAACGTCCCTTGTTAGCCTTTTGTTTCCGACTCAAATGCGCCGTGATTATGCTCGACTACTTCTTGGTTTAAGTACATACTTGCTCGAGAACATAAAAGAAAAGTACCAAAGGCAAACAGAAACGCGCAAAGAGCTAAAAAAAAGTGATTCGATGTATGTCACTTTGAGGCCAAATACTTTGGATTCATTTCGGTGTGATCAACCGAATTTTGGAAGGCAGATAATAAAATGTTTCACAGCGCCCGCATATGACCAACTCGGTAGCTACAATTTTCTTTGATTTTTATATTGGTTCATTTTCTTCATCTATTTTCAAACGAATGTGATTAGAATGTGAACCTTGATAAAGAAGAATATTTAGTTTTCATCTCTCATTCGGGCGGCTCCTTTTTAATGGCGTTCTTGACTCAACAAACAAACTTGTGATTTAGTATTCAAGTTTCCCCGGCCATTCTTAATACAATATTTAATCACTGTGTGTGTTTCATTTTGGAAACGGATAGGAATTTTGTAACAAGTACCCGTTGATCCGTGAAGTTCTAGTTTATTTTGATAGTAAAATACGCGATTATCATCGGTTATACCCAGATGGAGAGAGAGAGAGAGAGAAATCAATTTTCTGATCTTGAATTAGAAACAAAATGTCAAGTGGCCATTGAATGTCTGAATGCGTGAATTCGAATGAAATTCCCAGATTCGTTTCGGATGATTGAGCTATGCAGTATGCAACACCGTGTATTATTTATTCAACGTGCCCTTTCGGTTACTTCCAAACTGCACCATTTTTTTCATGTTTCCTTTTGTGTTTGGAATTTCAAAAGTGTGTAACAAACAAATACACGCACATAGATTGCGCTTTGGTATTTGAAGGAACAGTTTTCGGGAGGAATGAGAAACAAATAAAACTAAATCTCATGACATAAATTAAAATTCGTTAGCTGCGGCACGTATTACAAATAAATCGATCGGCTTGTTAGGCATTTATCTCAAGCCGCTCATTAATAACGATTTCATATTCCAGCTTCTCGGTTCAGTCTGTGTCAAAGTCTTTTGTGTTCGCGCTCCCAAATATTGATGTTTTATTTCTACTCATTTGATTTTTATTTATCGATGAAATAGATTCAAATGGCTCTTGAAAATTTTTCATCGGAAAAGCTCTTGATAGCGCTCTCGCATAATAATCGATCGAATATGTGAAATGGACGAAGACGAAAACCACATCTGTCACATTGTGAGCGCTCTATTATTGCGGCATGTCATAAATTGCGGCGGAATATTTCTAATATGAAATTATTCATTCACACTCGAAGCAACTCGTTCGGTGTGCGCACACGTAGCGATTTCGATGTGATTGATGGAAGAGGTTCATGAACGGCTTATTCAAATCACCCGAAAATTCCACTTAATTTTCGATTTTGTCCAAACAGCGACAATAGAACCACATTCTATTACTGGATTTTTTTCGTGTTTTATGATCGAAAAAACAAACTCATAAAATACACGGACACAAAGGTAACATATTCGGAAATTCAATGCTATGAATGGGAGAAAAACATGCATAACCAATGATTTTATTATTGTACACATTAATAGAATTGTAGATTTCTGCGCACGCTTGCGCCAAACGATGACAAAATGAATATAAATGTGAAAATTAATAAAATTTCATCACCAAAATAAACCGCATGATCAGCAAACCGCCGCCGAGCGATACATCTCATTTACAACGTCACACAATGCGTTGCATGCAATAAATACTATTATTATTTCACTTAATTGAGGAACAAAAGCCCAACCAAAATTGATTTGATACGAATACCAAGGCGCATAATTGCGCAAATGAATTATACAGATTTTATGAAAATGAACGGTTATCAAAAGACATTTAGATTAAAAGTTGTAATATAAATTTCGAGTCTTTTGATGTCAATGGAATTGAAAGTTGGAAAATTATTTGAATTCAAATTCTATTGAAAAATCATTTGAAAGGCGTTAGAGGAGAGGGAGTTTCCTCATTCATGAGCGGCCACCTGGTTAGATGTGGCTTTCATAATTCATGCAAATTAATTTTTTTTTATGATGCATTAGAAATTACAGAAATAATGTCGTAAACTCGCATTGGTGTAATTCGAATGCAGTTGAAATGAGTGTGAATAGTTTTCGTTTTGCCGCTGGCAAGCAGTCGAGACAGTTGTCAAAATCAAAATATAGGTCAAATCAGCGCCATTTCACACCAAACCGATTGAAAAAAAAGGTTTTAACTCAACATTGAAAGAGCAAACCCAAAATTGGCTGCAACCGCAATCGTTTGGCGAGAGAGAGAGTTCAAAAAGTCGTTGTAATTGGTATCGTCAAGATGAAAATCAGTTATTTTGTGACTTTTGCCGCATTTCGTTTTGTGGTTGAATTGAAATTGGAGTTGTTTCTGTTTTTATTCTGCAGTCAGCCAAATTGAACCCATTCACATGAAATAGACGAATCGTGATGAATTTACCACTTATTCTCGATGCTTGTTTGCTTTCTTTTCCCTTGATCGACTCGATGTACAAATCACATTCCCACACGGAATGCTATATCGAAAATGTGTGTTCAACGGGCGTTTGAAAGCATCAGCGCCATTCAGTCTGTGTGCAAGAGTCTGACCTTTTGTGTATGACATCAATACGATTACAATCCATTTGGTGATTAGAGAATCTCTGTTGTTTTCACGTTTGTCTCATTTTTGACTTTGCAATTTGTTCCATCAATTTGCTGCTGGTAAAAGTTCCATCGATCCATGGTCGTCAGTGCAGCGCACACCAAAAGTCACAAAACGAATCGAATGAAAATAGCTCAATAAACATTCAACGGAGAGAAACAGAAAAATATGATGATGTTCGTGTTCGAATTACACCTTATTTTCAGTGTCTTTCACATTGAAAATACGTCTAACCCGACAGATTAAAGAGATTAAAAAACGTTTTACGTCCACCATCTGCCTGGATCGAGCTGGCTTCTTATCTGGGAATTGAGCTTTTTCTTTAATTCATTCACGTTCACCGTAGCGATAGAGCATTAACCATTTTTCGTTATTCAAAATTATTTTTTTTCTAATTTGAAAAAAAAACGCATGAAAAATCAAGTGTGTCAATGATGTCAAAAGCAAAGTTCCGCGATTTGCATGTTGAAGTGGAAAAATGAATAATCGATTGACTCATAATTTATGCAAATCCTCTAGATCGAAAGCTACTCTATTTTTTACTGAAATTTCCCTCCGTTTGTGCATTTGACACTGGAAACAAGTTCGAAAACACTGAACAAACTCTTTATCATTTCGGTTTATATTTTCATTAAGTTTTATAACAAGATTCTCGAAAGTTTCTACTGCAGCATGGTAAACACATTATAAATCTTTAAAAAATGATAATTGAAATGTTTCAAAGTTAAGCTGGTCGAATCCTTTGAGTCGCACACTCGTCCTTTGAATGGAATTATTTGCTCAAGTGACGTGAGTCGCATTGAAATAAGAAGTCAAAGTATAAACAAGTATCGAAAAAAGGATGGAAGCCACAGCTCACAGTCTAAAGCAAAAGAGCAACCACTTCTTTTGTCGTGCGGTTTTTCTATTTTCGCAATCGATGGAATTTATGATGAGTTTGCCCTCAAGTTGACTTAAAATATTAAATCTGTAATTGAAATCAAGAATAAATCATTCGCAAATGAGTGCGAGCATTGGCAAGATGTGTTTGCGTCGTCGTTGCCGTGATCATGTCATCAATTTTTAACAAGGCTGGAAAATTATGTAGCATTCATTCGGATCAAAATTCCAAATAAATGTAGATTTAGGCGCAAAGAGTTCTCATCACGTTTCAAAATGTGTTGATATAATATCATGTGAAATAGAATCCTGAAGTGTTTGTAATCGTATGGCGCCAGTTGATGTCTATCGAACGCATTTATTGCGCGTTGAATTTAGTTGTAAATCTTCTTTTTCTCAGAATTTTTTGCCATTTCGAGACGTCAATTCTGTGATAAAATAGAATCGATGGAATTGCAAATTGAAACGAAGCGCCACGGATAAACGAAGCGAAAATGCCAAATGGCAAAAGAGTTCGAAAATGTCGATCGAACGTCAGCTGAAAACAGAGAGGAGTAAACACTGACGCAAATTGTATGGGATTATTATTTTTAATTGATGCTGTAAACAACTGCTGAGCAGCAATTCAATCGATTCATCGAAATGACATTTATGAGCAAATGCGGCGTACCATTCAATGAAGTTGTCGCTCTAAATCACGTAAAATTGACAAGGTCTGCATACAAAAATATACACGACAAAATTGAAATGCCTACGTACATTTTTTGTGCTTTGTTTTTGCACGAGCAGAGATCATACAGATTTCAAAGCAGCGCGCAAATGAATTGAATCTCACGATTCGTATGAGCTGGGCGATTGGCGGAATCTTTGAAATTGAATATGGGATCGTTTCTTTTTATTGTTTCTTAGATAAAAATCGTTGTTTGGTTGTTCAAGCCATTAATTGAATTTTTAACACTTGTTCAGTAAATACGCGCGTTGCGGCCAATGGTAATGGCCCCAAGTCAAAGTGGTCAAAGAGATTACAATGAATTAGTTGCGATTTAAAATTAAATGAGTTGAGCGACTGAACTGAAACGAGGTAATGAGATGCATGTGGTTCAAAATGGTGGTGATTCATTAAATTTGAGCATAAGAGAGCCAAAAATAAGTGTAAGTGAATGTGTTTACGGCCACATGAGCACACACAACAATGTGGGCTGTTTCCATGACTGTGGCGGAAAAAACCGAATGTCCATAATTCTTCGTTAAAGCCATGTCACGTTCTGCAGACCCCCAAAAACCATTCGCTGGTTCTGTATGAATTGCAAATTTTTAAAAAAGAAAACGAAGTTGGTAAATCCATCCATTGTAATTCAATTTAATCAAACACACGCTGGCCTCATCAAATGTGTGGAAAAGGTTGCATTTTTTCGCTTGTGCTCGGCCAAATTTTTACTTTCATTCCATGAAACCATTTCCTGCAGTGGCATTGTTCAGCTAACTTTAAATTTAAATTATCGGCTGTTCATGTCCAACCATTTAAATTGGAAGCGTGCAAAATAGTTGTTGAGTTCATTTCATTTTCACTGGGCGGTGATTCGCTTAGATAGCGACAAGAATGAGTAAGAAAATGGTTCAAAGTGACTTTGATTTGGTCCGTGGGTGATGGTTGTATGAGCTCATTGCCTCGCCAGATGACAAAAGAAATAAAATAAGTGCACGACAATTACGTTAGCGATCAAGTTTTAAACACCGACTAATACTTGCATTTCGAATCAGCGAAACGACGAAAAAAAAATCAACAAACATTTTTGTACAGAGAATTATTTCGAGCAGTTTCATAATGGAATTCACGAGATTCAATGTCCACACAATAAAGTTTGAAAGCACTTGGAAGAGTTTCATCGCTGTTTTGCCTGCAATGAAAATTTGGACAGAAACATTTTTTTTTCTGGAGACACGTAAACAAATCGCACGTGCTCAATGTTAAGTTCATGCAGTCGGCCACTCTGGGGATATGAAGTTACCTCACACACTGAAAATGAAATAAATGAAACAATGAAATTAAATTTTAACTCATATATTGTCGCTGTCGTCGTCGTCCACCTCCGCAGACGCAATTGCTGCCGAGTTGTCATGCTTCGTTCTTTCCATTTGCGGCTCGTTGATTTTTTTCTGTTATTCTTATCTTTCTGCAATTCGCGTCGCAATTGTTCGGCTGCTGCGCACACGATGACGAGTATTGCACTGCGGCACATTTTTTTTCTATATCGTGTTTCGGAACGAAAGTGACATTCTCATATAAAAATCAATCTGAATAAAATTGAAATAAAATTGCATAGATGACTGAATAAAATATGAAATTTCTCTTTATTACACGGGTGTCTGTTGTTATGCGAAAGAGCACACTCCAATAGCATGCAGATAACTTCGCACTGACAGAGATACCGATCACAATAAACGATGTGATAAATCAATATTTGCATCGAAAATTACTTGTTACGCAACTGGTTGTCGGCACTCACCAATGCTTGCATTCGCTCGCGTGAAAACCGCGCAACTGAGAGTACGCAAAAAAAGCACGGAAAAATAACACTGAAAATTCGTTTACAAAACAATTTCCATGAAATCTTTGAGACCGTTGAATACAGGCATCGTAAACAAATATGACAGAAATACGTAACGCGATATTATTATTTATGTTTGTTGCCCCCGAACAAGCAAATATATTGGTGACAATTTTTCAGTCGTCAAAAACGAATCTGACGGAGAAAAGAAGCAAATTATGTAAATGCGCTTTATTATCCAATTCCAATGTTGTCTTTCTCATTCAGTCAGCGCTTCCTCGGAAGTTTTGTCAGAACATTGGGTGAATTGTTATTGAGTGTGATTTTCGATTCGTTGCAGCGCATAGCATCCTTCGCGGTATCGTGGACACGAGAAACACCGTTGCCTCAGGAAACGTTTCCTATGAAATAGAGGAAAATAAGAAAAAATCTGGTATCGTAGCGCGAGGAAACGCGGAATAAATGAATATATAAAAGAATTTGAATGGAAATGTCATAACGCATAATCTTATGTAAATCCATCATTTAGATCATCATTCAGATGAGCACATACATAAACACACCGAGAGAGACGTACATAGAGATATTCCAAAGAGCATGCTGCACATAAATTATATTACTGATACAATGCTTGAGTTTCAGTGAATGCGCACTTCATTGAATCAGTTGGTCTGTGATTTGTCGTTAGTTTGCTCATAATTCATAAACATGTCGAGCATTCGCTCTATCTCTGTCTGTCTGTCTGTCGCAAAGATTCTTTCTAGTTATATTATCGGTTTTCTGATTAAACCAAGTGCAATCATATCAGCAACACAACTCACTTTTGCATACAGCATATCCGCTTAGCGCTAAATACTTAGCGATTCCGTTGAAAATTGCACTACTGTAATAATATACTTGTAACATGAATAGCGCCGATTACATGCACTTCCTGCCACTGCTTATGTGAGTATTGATCAAGTCTTCAAGAGATACTAAATTTTATGTAAACGCCGAATGAATAAATGTCCGTGACACAATCACAAAAACCATAAATGTCAAATGAATACAAGAAAAATGATACCATTGACGAGAATGATGCGAGCTCGAATCGGTATCTGATCATCAAAACCAACAATTATTGTTTACATTTCAATTGCATTTGATCATTTTGAGTTGTAACCATTTAATATTGTTCCCATTGTCACCCCGGATTTCTATAGAAATTTTTGGAGAAAAAATGTGTCACATATCCAAAACAGCATTTATCATTTGAATAACAAGCGAACAATAAAGGTAGATCGGAATGAGTTGAGGGCAGAGCATCGATTACAACGCTCACACAAACTAAAACGCACAGAAACAAATTTCAATGGTACTCGAAGTCGTGAAATGACGTAAATTTTCGCTGGCAAAAAGAACCAAGAATTGAAAATTAAATCCGACAAAAGCCCATAACAATGAAACATGAATCGCATTCATATTTTTCGTTTAATGTCGTTTCGAATGCAATTTCCTCATGTATGCCAAATAGACGAAAAGTGGTTGGCGGTGAATTTTGCTCTTAATATTCATTTGAATAAATTATTTTTGGATAAAAGTGGAAAGCATGAGTTGCAGCCAGACAAATGTACAGTTCCAGCTTTAAAGTATAATATCGCGCTTTTTGTCGATGTTTTCTCTCGAGCATTTGCTTGCGCGCTGCCACTCCAAGTATACGCACTCATGAATAAATTGAAATCTGAATGAATGTTGAGAGTGTTCGGCGTGTGCTTGCATCAGAGATGCCAGCGCCTACGGAATATTTGAATTTACTTAAATGTTCTCTCAATAATATCGTTTGGACAGACCAAATGCGATTTTGGACATGCAATTCCATTTTTCCAATTACCAATTCCAAGCAGCACTTGCACAAACACTTTAATTGCAACCATTTTTATATCTGTTGCCAAGCGCATTGGCCATTCGTCGTCTTGTACAATCTGCGCATACGAACAATCGCACAATAACACACGGAAACAAAAACAGAACTGTCAATTCGAATTCCCGTGTTGTATCATTCAAGCGATAAACATTCGACAAGGAAAACGATATTTACACATATGTTTATGGATATATCGTTTAAAATTGATTGCTTGGCGTCTGACGGTTGGAGTACGCAACACTAAATTTTCCATCAAATTTCATTGCTGCTATAATTTTCGTGCCTCTTTTATATTTTATTGACAATAAACATGAATCAAACAATAAGAAAGGCAGCTATCGAGCCTCAATGGCGACACAAGTAATTCAATACACAAATCAATTTGAATAAATCTCTTAATACTCAATGGCGAAGTGGTTTTTATGATGTGTTTTGCTTTTTTTCGCGTGTGAAACAACAGCTCCGCTTTAAAATGGATCAAATTGTATCTATAAGGAGTTAATATGACTTGTCTCATTATTGAGACATTTCTTAGCGATCGAAATAGGAAATTGTGAACTTTTTTCCATTCCACAATTTACGAGTGATTAGCGACAATGCAACCAACACCCACGACCTTCCTTATATTGATTCAATATTATTGAAGCCTTTGTTCATGGGCCATCTTTTAATTACAATATGTGGAATTGCGCGCAAATGACAAACTGAACGGAATTTATGAACTCAAAAAATCTGTTGGTAATGAGTCTATACGATTGACGCTCAGCTGACAATATGGCTGGCCGACTTCGAACCAGCAACCATTTTGAAATAACAATAAATTCATGCAAATTTTCATAAATATTTATGCAAACGTTAATTTCTAACCATTATTTTGTTATGGGGCGCAAGCGAGCGCTTGTACACACTACTGTTTGATGGCACGGAAATAGCATTCCATTTCGGCCGATTCCTTTATTGTTTACGGAAATCCATGAATTTCGCTCACATGCCTTAAATTTGCACACAATCCCAAATTGAATATGAATAGCAAAATTAAATGCGAATTCAAAAGCATTTCTCGGAACATTCGTACGCATTTCTGGTATGCCGATTAAATGCAAGAGCGCGTCTGGGTTTTGGCGGTGCCAGCCACAATCTCATTTTTGGTTATCGAAATAAACAACAGGAAAAGCAAATAGTATTCAAATACCCGATTTGGGAACGAACATAATTTTCCAATAAAAACGGATTCTCTGGAGTGCGGAATGAAGGCAAACAAACAGCAAATGGCGGCTATCGCTCTCGCTTAATCACTTTCAACTGTGTAAATGCGGTCTGAAATTCTCAAATTGGTTTTCGAAAATCGTAAATATAATTTTTCCAAACGGAAATAAAACCGCAAAGTGAAATTTTTTCATAAATCAAAAGGTATCTGAATGGCCATTTGAGTGCTGCTGTTATTTTTTTTTTTTTCAATTGTCCGATCGAACGATATTTTTTAGCCTTTAAAGCAAAAAATTTTTTATTACTTCCACAAATAGTATATTCGGAATGAAAAAAATCTAACATTTTGTCGGAATCGGGCCGTTATTTTCCGTTCGCTCAAATGGACATATGTTACACAATAAGATTTTGCGACGACGATGCGTGCACACGAAATCGATGTTCAGATTAGTTCAAACAATGGGAAAACATTTTCACTGAATAGAAACCTGTTTTATTACGGTGTTCGAGAGCGAACACACATTTTATGGATTGCGAAAGCAGAAGTCAATTATTTGTTCACATTAAACCAAACGTCTTCATAATCCGTGTTTTGGAGAACCAGTTTTGATGGGAAATGAAGAAAGTGCTACGATTTGTGTATTTTCATGCTGTCAGAGCGGAACAATTCATGTTCGACGGTGGCCAAAATGGTGTATTTTCTCCAAATTCAGCATTTGATTCAAAAATCATCTAATTAACTAAACTCAATGGCAAATAGAAACATTTGAGTCGGCAGGGTGCCGCAATTTGTGTGCTTTTACTGAATGGGAATTTTTTGGTCGAAAAACCACAACACAAATTATATGACTGTTGGAAAAGGCCCCAAAGAACCTTCGGCCACTAATTAAGTATCATATTAAAATTGATGTGTATCATTTACACTTTTTTGGTCATTGATGCCCATAATCGGGTGGCGCTGATTGGAGTTTTATGAGTTTTTATGCCGATGCTTGGATGCCATTACACCCAAAACGCATTCAATTGATTGACTAACAAATGTTGAAATAATAATTGTCCATTGGATTAAATTGTTCTCATTTCCTAAATGCTCTGGGATGTTTTGAGCTAAATTTATTGGCTATTATGAATTGGTAAATTACTATTCACGTTTTCGTGTGGATCTCGAGCGATGAACTGGCTCACTGTTCGAGCTCGGCTCGGAATGATGGAAGAGGCGTGATAGAGATATTCATCACACACCGATAAACAATATGAAAACATAATCCTTTTTGATGGGATCGGGTCAAAATATAACAGCTAGGGAGTGGATGCTTTTTTTTTTTTTAAACGACAGCACAGACAATGGCCAAACATTTAAAAGCGACTAAATGCTGTTATAATCTATGTTTATTGTAGCATCAGTCAGCAAATGGGCTGGTTTGATGGACGCTTTTGGTTGTATATAAACCCGTCTTTTTGTTGTCACTTTTAAATCGCTTGTCTGAATGCTCTCTATTGAATGAAAGTGATAAGTACCACAGCATCAATCCGTCTGATTATTATGAGCAGCCAACAAAGCACAACACACGCACAATCTCAAGGCTCAAACGGCCAACGACATAATGACACAGCAATTTTGGTTCATTGCAAAATTCAATTTCATTAACAGACGAAAAAGAAGCAATTTGCTGACATGCATTGGTACGCACACATCCCAAGCAGCGGCCGTAGCCAACGCACATGCTGTAAGAACATTCGATGATAATCACGTGTTTCTTTTTCGGCTGTTGTATTCTTTTTAATGGGATGAAATGCAGGCACAATGCTCTCCTCCAGACGGCAAGCAAAAACGAAATCGAAAACATCCATTTGGTCTCGATGGCCCTTCGAATTATATGCATTACTCAGATTCCTCGTTCCTTTAATGTTTTGCTGATCTCATTTTTATCGGCGACACATCGCTTTTACTGATGAATCACAAACGTTTGACAATAGCAACAAAGATTGCATTGCCATTTTTATTGCTGTAATTTTGCCATTATGACGTCAATTATTTCTAAGTCCTGGCATTATAATTATTTTTCACTGGATTTTCGTGACTCAATTGTGTCCACCAAAAAAAGGCATCGGCTGCTTGAAAAATGATGGAAGCATTTTTTTAGGATATAATATTTAAAGTTTTCATAAATGATTCCCAAAGAACGAGAGAGTTTTTCGTGCAAACACTCGAATATTTACATAATTTCATACAATGGACTTTGGACGAGACAGCAGCTTGCTGCAGCGGCAACAGTTTTATTTGCATTTCAAATGCAACAGCAATTATATATTTTGCAAAATGCGGAAAATAATTTATTCAAAACCGAGTCCAGAACATGGGCCAAATTTTCTATGCGAAACGGAAAGTTTGTTTGTTGTTCTGCTGTTGATGTTGTTTTTGTTGTGTACCTGGGATTTTATTGCTCATCCGGCTGACATATTCATTATGATTGTGCATCGCATTATTGTGTTTGTTCTCTACATCAAAATCTTGCACCACATTCAATTTCAAATCGTTTATGATGCTCGTCATATTTCTCTCTTTGTGTGCACAGTTGCGTTGCATTGCATCGTAAACAAGATGCTTATGTGCTTGACACTCAAATCCTACTGTATATTATATCGAGCTGCTTCTATTACTTCAGCATGTATCAAAAACGAGATATATGGAACGCATTGTGACGGGGGTTCATTTTTTGCGTGTTGCAAAATTCTATTTTTATCATACATTCTTTCGCCTTTTTCGCTATCTCCCTCTTTCTCTTCTCTATCCCTCGTTCGTTCGCTTTGAGGTTCACAATATTTTGTGCAAATGTACAACATATGAGCATTGAATTGTGTGCATTGCCCAAACCGATTGAGAGACGGAACAATTAAATAATATTTCGTTAGCGAACAGCATATGATCGAATCGTGGTGCGTTCGTTTAAACAAGATGAGACAAAAACCAAATGAAAATATCGTCGGGCCATTAATTTCGTGCATTATTCGTGAGTCGGATATCATGATATATGTATGCATGTGCTTCGATAAATAAAAAATACCTACAAAATGTTTTGATATTAAAATTCAATTGATTTTTGCTGTCGCTCGCTCTGATTCCCTTTTTTTAATGATTTGTTCGCTTTTGAAGTTTTGATCTAACGTTTGCTTTACCTCTGTCGTACCTTTACCATTATGGGTTCAATGGGTTTGCTGCTACACCGAATTTTGCAACCCTCCTCATTATTTTCGAGTGTATTTTCGTGTAGCTGTCGTTATTCTGTTCAACATTCAGCAAGCAAAAAACACATGCACATTAAAAAGAAGGATTTTAAAAAAGGTTATCTGTCGCATGATTGATGCTACTTTGGCACGTTAATTTGGGTATTCACTTCGTTATGATGTTATCCAAATAGTTTCGCTTTGTTGCACCTCACCAGCTCTGGTGTGTACCAAATAAAAACTCGTTAAAACTGACAAACCAATGACTCGTGGCATTTCTCCATTAACTTGTAACATTTGATTCGATTTGAACGCAACTTTTTCGGGTATTTCAGCCAGTGTGCCAATTTTAAAATGTGCCACAATCTCTAACGTTTGATACATACGTCATGATTTGATAAACATATTTTATAATGCAATTATGTTGTTACTGTCATATGCGCTTGCGTTTGGATTGAGTTATTAAAAGAGCGCAGAATTGTACAGAGGATAATATTAAAGATAAACGCAAACAAAAACCGGGAACAATGAATAGAAAATAGAAGAGCGAAAGCGATATTCGGGCAGAAATTAATAACCAAAACAGGATTCGTGAAGCATAAAATACGTCAGTTTTTCCGCTATTTTTAGAGATAGTTTAATTGGGTTAGGAAGCTAAAAAAAGAGCCGTCTGTTCGAGACAGCACCAAAATTTAAGTTTCAAAAATATTTTATGAGAATTTACAGCTCGATATAAAAAATTTTGCGGATGAGCATGGTTTTTACTTCTATTATAAAAACCGTTTCGTCCCATTTGGAAATAACGTTGCTGAAGTATGCTGGAATAGTGTCAGTGCGATCAAGTTTTTTCCCCATCACATTCCGTTAAAATCGGTTTTGTTATCTAGCTAAATCCCACGTGAAACCGGATGAATGTTGGTTGCTGCGAATAAAAAACACAACCGATCGACACTCCGATGCCATACCGAAAATTCTTGCATAAAAATCACTTTCAATGCATGCATACATGGCAACAAAAATTGAATTCTCGGCACCTACATACATTGAAATATACGAACGCGATTTGCAAGCTCAATCAATTTTTCAATTCAAACTTCTAAATTTACATTTTGCCAATTTTCAAGAGGCGCTGTTTTCAACGGCTTATGCGAATCATATTTCATATGCAAATTACGTTTACTCTTCCATTTACGATGGTTGAATAGTTTCCTGTTTTTATGGCCTGCATAGCATTTTCAATTTCCAATTCTCGTTAGTTTTAACGCGTACGCGGTATTTTTTCTAAACATCTTTTTTTTTCGATCGGGCAGCTATTTGGATTTGATATTAGTGTTTTTTTTTATCGTTTGAGAGGTTGACAGCTGCTTGAATGCGCTGTTCAAAACATACATTCGCTGCAGAAGTGCTGCCTAAATGGTGAATAATTGATTGTTCAAGCGCTAAATAGTGACCATGGATAACGAAGTCGACGAAAAATGTGGATGCTGACCAATGATGTTTCGTAGCGATGGCAATTGCAACTATCTTTCATATTTACACTGCAAACACGTCAACATAAATCACGAAATGCATTTCCTTGGTCAAAATAAATCATTAGATTGGTTCTACTTTGATTTTTAATTTGGATCAAGAGAAGGGTCGATGCACGATAAAAAAAATGCATTACCTTCCGTTGCTGCTTTAATTCTGTTGTCCTTTAAATGACTTCCTACTATCGTTCAAACATCGTGCATTCTCAAATGCATAAAAAAATGTCATTAAATGTTGATGTAAAATGCATTCGAGAACGATCCCCTGGCAACGACCGGCAATATTCGTATTTGAGCGGACCAACTAAGCATTCGCTAGTCACTACCTCTCAATCTGGATGTCAGTGCAATGTAAATGGTATTTACGAAACGTGGTCGCCTCTTTTGTGTGCACAACATCACGTGATTTATGCATTTTCGGATATATCGTGTTTTGGCGTGTGATTTATGAATGAGCAATGGTATTAACGGGTGATAGATGCAACGAAAACACATTCAAAAAAAATTGAGAACCTAGAACATGCATTAAACTTGCCCGGTACTTGACAATTCCACTATTATCGTGCTGCTTTTTTTGTCGAGATCACCATGCATTTGGCGAGGTTTGTTGAAAAGATAAATATTGTAAATTCGTCGCCGGTTTATCTGCCGATTTTGAATGCACGCACAAGAAATATGTGCTGAGCTGTGGTCAGTATGCGTCGCCAACTGAAAACATTTATACCAGTTGAAATAAATTTTCATTCCCCGTTGCGAGCGCCTGCGCGCTGTGTGTCTTACTTCATATGGATAATGTTCTCATTAAATCATAATTTAATTTTAATGACCAAATTACTTTTTATCTGTCTATTTGGTTTGTTTCTCAGCCCATAATTATATCAGAAGGCGTTAGAAACTGTAGCATAAATATTTTTATTTCACCATTTACCGAAGCGCCTTTTTGCTGGAATCATTTCGAGCATTATAAATCTTCACGTGGCTGGCATTTTTCAATGGCGTTTGCTGAGAGATTTTCCATTTCCCAGCCAAGTTCCATATTTGCCGCAGCGCGAAACAAACCCAAACAAGTGCCATACATAATTACGAATTTGATGCAATTTAATCACAACCATAAATTCATTTACTCATTTAATTTTTGCACACCGAAATGAACGCTAAGCAAGAGCCAGACCGTTGGAGAAATGGAAAGCATATAGTGAAAATAATGTGAATGGTTGCGGTCGAAATGTGTGTTTGTGGCTTAGGATAATCACAAATGGAATTGTGCTCGTGAATAGAACAGAGCACAGCGACGAAATGGAAATTTACGAACGGCTCAAAAAATAATCTTTATCTTTTTATCCGGCCGGTGACATTGACGCAAAAGTGCACACAGTTTCAAATAATTTCCAACTAATTTAATATGTCTCTCAACTCCCATCGA
Organism: Obolodiplosis robiniae; assembly: GCA_028476595.1. Lineage (NCBI taxonomy): Eukaryota > Metazoa > Arthropoda > Insecta > Diptera > Cecidomyiidae > Obolodiplosis > Obolodiplosis robiniae. The sequence goes on from CM052014.1 coordinate 17,583,748, forward strand.
AATTACAAAATCGCTTTGGCATTTTTCTTGAATTAAATGAAATTTTGCGAGACGAGAACATGTGAATTTTCATTTAATGTATGTCGAGAGTGAAAAACACAAGTCCATTTTAATATTAAAAATTTCACGTTGATCACTCTCCTGAATCTCTGTACGTGAGCACATGCACACATCCAAAAGAAGAAGAAAAACGTTGAAAAACTGTCAAATAAACCGTTCAACTCGATTATTAATGCCATTGACACACGAGATGGCACGAGCCCAGCACACATGATTTGCCGCTTTTTCACTTGGCATTATTAGGCGTCGTTTTTATTTTCTCTTATTGCTGAAGAAAATTATAAATTGCTAAATGAATTCATTTAAAATAATTATTAATTGTGTGGAAAATGTAGCGAAAAAGACAAAAAGGCATGCCGATAAAAAAATTGCGAACGTGCGCTTGCGTTAATTCGTTCGTTGTTTTGCTCGCCACAAATTCCTGTACACGAACGTTGTACCTACAAGTAATTTCACTTTCGATTTCATGTAGTCTTTATTCATAGCTTAGATCGCTACACGCGTCCATTCACCGAGAATGAAAGAAATGTATAGAAAATATTATACACAAAATAACTGAGCCAAATGGTCGAACAAATATATAAATGGCCAAATTGATTGTTGTCGAACGGCATTGCTCGTTTCATTATGCAAATCAAATAGACCTCTTCTGTGCCATCTTCTTCGTTCGATACAAATAACCGTCCAAATGAAATTTCTATCATCGAGATCACGCAAGTATTGCAGCGGCAATTGCAATTCATTGGCAGAAAGAAGCAAACACTTTATGCAGCATAAATATCTGTTATTAAAAAAATGGCATGCATAAAAATGTGCAACTAGAGTACAATAGAGTAATGTGTGTGAGCGTATGAGCGTGGACAAATGGCTCGGGCCCGGGCACCAGTTGCAAGCGTAACGGAATAGCACATAATTATATATGGCTGTTATTTTCAAGTGAACGAACGAAAGAGCGCACGAGTGCGACAGGTTTGCAATGCATGCAGTGCATTTAGTTCAATTAAATTTTGCCATAAATTGAAGTGATAACAGACAAAATGCGGTGCACATGATCGTGTAGAAAAATGGAAATAGCGACAACAGAAGTAGCAAACCGAATAAACTTATTCAACGTTCGCGCGAGCCAATGTCAGCTGAAAAGCAATCTATGGAAAAATTAGATATTATGAATGCGTGTTCGGCAGGCGGCTACGTGGTTCATTCTCTAATTTAACATCAAAATTGGCAATGCTTACTGTGCGATGTTATTTTCATTGGACCAACCACAACTCGGAAAAAATACAGCGAACAAATTCATTCGAGTTTACAGACGATTTTCAGAGCAAATTTTAATTTCGGTGAAATACAGCTCTTGCCATTGACACAACGCACTTTTTCTACCAACGAATCAGACTGTGCGTGTATGTGCGAGCTCGTGGCGTGCGCGGTTAATTAATGTGTCTTTTTGGTGGTGCACGGCCTTTGAGCGCAACTAATGAATTCAATAGCAATTGCTTGTATCGAATTTGCTGTGCACACACTGCATGCACTTGCTGCATGTGTTATTGATTCAATTCGACATTTTCAGCACAGCAGATGTATCACATCTGGTTGACTTTATTCAAATTAATTAGCAATATTCTGTGGGCGATGCTCAACACACACACACACACATGACAATTTGAAAGAGACTAAAAATAAAAAAATTTCTCGTGAATTAATTTGCATGCCAATTTTTACGATTTCATTTCGGGTTGTCGATTCGCAGCATATTTACGGAATGTCTCAAACCAACGAAACAAAAATTAGTTCGCATTCACTCCGAATTGCATATTCAGATATACACCGTGTCACTCACATTTCAACCATGACCCTGTGCACGGAGTTTTTGCTTCAGTTGCCAGAGTTGTTGACGCACATTCTTGGACGCTATTGTTCGTTCGTTCGTTAGTTCAATCGGGGTTGCATCGCAACCGTGACTGCTCTCTTTCCATCTGTCTGTGATATTCAAACTCGATGAACCTACCGCAACTATTTCAATCATTGGATAACGTTTCCACCACAGCAATGTCTCTCTCTCTTTCCTTTCTCTCCTTGTGCTGTTCTGATCCGCACAGCAGCCGTATCATCATTATTTTTTTAGTCTTGTTCTCGCTTTGATGGCTTGCGCAACAAAAGAATTGTCGTGTGTGAGATTTATCTCTATGTCACAATATCGTTTTTCTACCATTATTTTTTTATGTTTTAATACCTTGCAAGTCCCAAACAAAATAACCACATCACCAGAATTTCGCATGAAAATAATAAGTCCTTTTTTTTCTCTCGATTTAAAGCAATTATTTTCTGTTATTTTAAAATTAAAATTAAAATGTTCCCATATTTGATTCGTTCTTCTGTTGTTTAGACGACAATCGATGGGCGCCTGGACGACAGCTACTGTTCAATCAGATCAACCGTTAAATAATGCACCATTGTTACGCTCACCGACAAAGGCGACCAGCGATGAACGACTCAAAGTGGCCACCAACGATTTGTTCGAGCTGTTGGAACGTGTACAGTGCTCCCGTTTGGATGATCAACGATGCGTACTACCCGCATACTTTTCACAGGTAAACCATCATTTCCCATTCGTAATGTTCTATTTATTTTCAAGCAGGTTTTCTGTTCGAGTCGACTCAGTGAATAGATTCGAAATGAAAATCCCTCGTCAATATCGAATTGAACATTTTGTTGTTGAAATGCTATGATTGGAGAGCTAATTGTTTCAAGCAAAAAAAAAGTCAATCGCATTTTGATGATTCAACTGCAATTTTCATGTTATTTTTGTCATTATCATTTCATATTTGTCATTTAACGCTTTGCGAGAGCCAATAGACAACCAATACAGAGAATTGATATAAAATAAAAAACTACCAAGGTAATTTTGGTTGAAATGTGTCCAGTCATTTTCAAAATCAATTAAATTAAATGAGATAATGCAATTATACAAAATGAAGTACACGCTTGCACGCACTTATGTCGTCACCTTGTGCGCTGTTGTGATGATCCACTCGTTGCACATATTAAATTCAACACCGTTGTCATTATTGAAATGGAATTTTTGACCGTTTCGAATCGTTCAGTGTTAGGCAGCCGCCTCCAAATTGAATCATCATCAATCGTAACGGATGAAATCAGCCAAAAATCATTGGCTCACAGCACTATATTTGCACTTCAATCAAGAGAAAAAAAGTAAAATGTCAACAAACAAAATGCAGTAATTCATCATCAGAGTTGTTTGATAGAGACCTCGTGCCAATATTTATTAATATCGCTCAATTATTGACACAAATTACCGCTCTTGAAAATAGTATATTTGTTTAGTGCTCATCGTAAAATTCAATTTGCGATTTCCAACTGTGCATGCAGTACTTGAGGCATTGTCCAATTTTCAGTAGCCGCCGAAACAAAAGGCAATCTATTGTTTTTATTACGGTATTTTTACCTCGATTTTCAATATTCACCAATTTTGTGTAACATTAATTTTTTGTTCCGGAATCCTCTCCAAAAACTCTGCTTCTCTCTCTCTCTCTTCCTATCACCTTTCGTGTTTGGTGTTCAATATCAAAAATACTATTATTTCCTCTGCTGCACCGTTATTCTCCAGTAGCGCACATGTGCGCGCTTGAAAAACATCTGCCCATTTAGCAGCAAGGAGCCGAAGATAGCTCTGAATGCACCACTGCTGCGTACTTCGCTGTGCAACGACCCTCGGTTATTTTGTTCGAACGGGCCAAAAACAAAAAAATACTCGAATGTCCCTCTGAACAGGCAACAATAATTCGAAAATTCGGCAATCGCAATCGATTAATCGTCTGAATAGACAATGTGCAAAGAACGAATTTTGGGAAGAAATTGCGACATTTTGACAATGCCCGAGCAACGCTTTACCCGAATTACCGAATTATTTGATCGACCAACAGCATTGAAATCGCTTTTACTGGTTTTAAGTCAAAACGCATAATCGATACGATTATTACGTAGTTTTCTATTTTTTTTTTTCTTTGCGGAAAACAACAGAAAAACATTTGGGGTTGTGTACAAAAATTCCATATAAACACATCAATTTCGGCGCATTGTCAATCATTCAGGCTCATTGTTCCTGCATACATTTTCATTTGTCATATGGATCCGACCACTTTTCCGCACAAAAATGATTTAATCGGCCGTTTTTTCGCTCTCTGAATCAATCGATTTATTAAATGAAATCACTCTATTTCACGAATTATCGATCAAATGTCACATCCCGTTCTATTTTATGACGACTGTGAGCAAGAAAAAAAAAGATGAACTCAATGTAAGTCCATTAAATTCGTCGCTATGTCTCGCATTTCAAGAAGCACGCGCGCAATAAATGATGCATAAAATAGACCGTTTTGCCAATCGATGATGAAAACATTCAATTTTTTGATGGATTTTGATGAGATCAGAGGGGGAAACATATCAGATTTACGTCGAAGGAATTCAGATAACGTAACATAGAGTATTTGTCAGTTCGAAAATATATGTAACCAATGAAACAAAAACTGAAAGACAAAGAATGCGACAACGGAAGCGATATCGAGTTCATTAATTCTGAAAAACCAAAAAAAAAAAAAATCCTCGTGTTACAATGCACCGGAAAAAAGAGAGTTCGGACTAAGTTTATTGTTTCCACAATTTTGATGATGCGCCGTTGAAACAAGAAATAAGTTGATCCGAATTTGTTCCACACTTGTAAACAGAGAGGGCACACGAGACGAAATGAAATTAATTGATGGGCGTTTATTCATTTATTGAAGTGAATATTCACGGATAATCTGGTCGCTTTTTTTGTTGCTCGATCAAAGTTGGGAAACTTTTATTTTTCTTTGCGAGCGTAGCGAAAAAGTGCTTGTTAACAGTCGATTTGTTTGCTGATATTTAATGTTTGAGCGAATCATTAATCATCAATATAATGCCGAAGTGTACGCATTGTCCACACTCATCATCTAATAACGGTTGAAAGAAGCCGGGCATCGCGCGGCATTCATAAAGTTCTAACAGCTCCCGAAATTATTTAACCAATTTTTTGTTTTCTGCTTCGCTTTTCAATCTGCAGCGCTTGAAAATTATTTTTCACTCGAGTGCAAATGACCTACTTGAGAGACAGTTTCTAAATTAAATCTTTTTGTTAATTTTTAATTCAAAGTTGAACCTAAATCAATTTTAACTTTGTCTTAAATCGAATTGCCGGTGGCGTCAGTTGAAAATTGCCGTGCAATGACAAACAAAACACAATACGGCCATTTCGATTCAAAGCAGCTCGACCCAAAGTAAATAGAAACAATTCCTGCATGTACACGCGCCCGTTATGTTTTGATGCTTTTGTTATGATTTTATTGACGGCATGTCCATCACCTTCAATGCTTGCCAATAATTTCGGTGGCACAATAATGCGTGTACACAAAAAATTGGCCCAAACAAAGCAAATAGCCAGAAGAAATTGTGTGAGCAGCAAACAAATGAAAATTACATATCGGCACGTGGCGCCTTGGTATATTCATCACAATGTCCTTGTCCTTTGCCACTTTCATTCTGGTGTTTGGTTTCAGTATCTATGGATATTGTGTTTATGCGGTCGAACGCTTGTCAACCTCTATTCTAACCAATATGCTTGCATTCTATTTTAATCAATGAAAGCTGTTTCTTTCGATAGAAAACCAATAAAGCGACACTGAAGCCGCAAGAACTGAAACTGAAAAACAAATTGGTAAGATTATAGCCACAATTTCATGTTTGTTGTTGTTGTTCTGGATCATTCATTGAATTTGTTTATTATTCATTTTGAAGATTTTGACATTTGTTTACCGATCATGTCGTTCGAACAGAAAAAAAACACACAAACAATTGCTTACGGGTGAAATGTATTCATTTTATTTAGGGATGCGTTGGGTGTCTCTGGCACATGCCTTCCGGCAGAAATGTATAAAAAAAAATCGTTTTATTTGTTTAAGCAGATTTCAAATTGAATCAGTTAAAATAAGCTGATGCAACAACAATCCACAAATCATTCGATCAAATGGATATATTTGAGCTTGTTAATAAGCATACCAAAATTGGTGAGATGATACGGCACCCAAAAATAACGATTTATGGCCCAAGGCATAAAAACTCAAACATTTTTATTCGAAATTAATTCGTTTGCGTAGAATCAGTTGTTTGCGGTTGCTGAAGAACAAAACACTTAACGCACTAAATTAACCAGATTCTTTTATGGAATTGGTAGTAATTTTATTAATCGATGCAATGATAATATGCAAATCAATTGATTTTTGAACACTTTTCTTGATCACACCCAAAAATAAACATGAAAGATCTAGAGAATATAAACGATTTCCACTTTTCGATGGCTCTATCCGAGATGCTATCTCACAAATCGCTTGAACACGAATCCAAAGTTTATGTGAAACTGTTTATTCAATGCAATAGTTTGTGTCGAATTTTCTATTCGATGATTTGTAAGTAAATTGTTTCTTTTTGTCGCTCGTTAAATGAAAATTTAAAATGGCACTGAATTTCAATCGGTGATGTTTTTGGGTGATTGATTTAGCTGCAATAAATAAGTGGTGCTAGGGCGGCGGATCATTTCTTGCTCAAAGCGGATATCTTAAGACAGATTTTTTAACCTTTCCATTGTGGCACTTCAATTAGCGTTGGCAGTAGCAACGGATGACATTTGGTTTATGAGGCGCATCGACTCACTTCGAATATGTTTTGGGTTTGATTGAGCGTCATTTGGAATAAAACACAATGGTTCTCATCATTAGAACGAGGGAATATTGAGTGAAATTTCAAAACACTAGAGAAAGAAGGAGAGATTGGACGATTTTGATGTCATGATATAATCAAATGTTAAATATTTGGGTTTGACACCGCAACAGCAGATGGTGAGCAGATTATGCACGCAAACAAATTAATTATGAATGTGAAATGTATCAGTTGGAATCCATGTGTTAGACTATCGAATCCGTCGATCACGTTTTTTTTATCGGAGCGAAAGAGTGAACAAGAAGGAAGAGTATTTAGCCGGTTGATCGTTATCTCTGCAATTGCATGCTTCGATACGGCGAAAAATATGGTAATTATTGAAATAATATAATGTCACGTGTCGAAACCAAATATTTATATGACTTTATAACGAACTGGTACGCCGTTATGGCGAATTATGTCGTTGGTGTGCGGTGCGATGTTTAAACGCCATTTATTACATTGTCATTTATGAGCTGAGTTTTTCGTATGGTTCTGCCCAGCTTATTTCATTCCCCTGTCAAACGACACTCTAATCAATGTTGTACGCGCAAATTGGAAAATTAACCCAAACCAATATGCAGTACAATTCTCAGTTGCGCACTTTCAATGCTGATATTAAAGAAACAAATTATTCATTCGTGCACGTAAAATGTTGCGTTTGATGCTTTTCTTTCCAATGTATCGATTCTATTTTTGTTTTTTACACGTTTATCAATTGTTTTTATGACACAATTACCTAAATCCATAAAAAAGTTTTCACCGAGGGGAAAATTAATCTGCGCGCCATGAAACTTGAAGAAAAGCGATTACAAAGTAGGACTCGAAACAAATAACTATAGCGTATATGGTTCTGGTTTTGCATAGAAAGCGACTTTGCATTGACATTAGTCGTTCAAACACGGTAATTTGTATTCATCGAGGCCATTCCAAGAATGCATATCTCTTTCAACTAAACTAATGAAATGTATTCGGAACTCATCCATTTGATTAACGAAGACATCAAAACTTGGGCCGCGCACAGAAATTGATTTAATTCAAGCCATTCATAACAAGTTTCATTGTATAATGCTGCGTCAAAACTTAATTCATTCCAATGAAACTTGATAAATTTTGGTGGAAGAGAGGCCTTGATGTCTAATTATGTTTGTCTCGTCGTCTTTTTAAATAGAACTATTTCCGGCAACTTGCACACACCATATTTGGTGTGGTTTGGCAAAATTTTGCCAAGCTTCTCCATGAATCATTAAAAAGAAAATATATTTAACCTTATTTTCACCGTACGACCGTTAAATTCTTGATCAAATCTTCACCCTTATGGATGCATCATTTGTACTTCCTCGTGAATCCATCAAGAAATTTCGAGCAGAAAGTAACAAAGGGAATTTGATTTCTATCTCAAACGGAATGAAAAATATGTCAAGAATTGTTTTGAATCTCCAGATATTATGACTGATTAAGCGATGAATAATTTATGCTTACGAAAAGGTCAAAATTCTTGCGCAAAACTTAAAACTTAAGAACTGAATGTATTTTCAAACGGGGAAATGTACTCATTTAAATTGTCCGCATTGAGTTTAGTGCATACAAATGTCGCTCATAAATATTGTTTTAAAATGAAATCAGTTCAATTGGCAAATAGCGTCTAGATATAAGCATAAAATCCAATTTATTACGTCAATTCATACTGAAAATTCGAATTAATTTATCATAAAATATTCAGATGTGATGCGCTAAACAATTGGTTGGACTGAAAAACAGTGTTGGCCACTGCCAAATTAGTATTGCTTCGGCTTAAGCGAAACGAACGATATAGCATTTTGCAGATGCAAACGGTAAAGTAATTCGAAATGCAAATATATAATGGAAAATAAATTTTTGGCAATATTTGAAAATTGGATGCGGCCATTAAAAATGTGTGCGTGTGTTTATCGAATGATTCGTAACGCAACTGTCGAATAGAGTTGTTGACAACGAACGCTCAGAACAATGACGAAACAGAAAATTGCAGTTTGCCGAAATATGATTCAATAGCCGCAAATCAACCGAACTTATTGATGTAGAATTTGATTTGCATTGCTTTCGCACGGTAAAGTAAATGAGGCAAACGCAGAGAACGCGTGTGTGTTTGATCAGATTAACGTGATTTACGTGGTAATGCAGTGCGAGCGCGTACGCTGCCGTTTGAAGGGGTGTAATCGAATAATTGAAGTGTTTTGTTTGCCGTTGTTATTTGCCCATTGTCCTAGTGAAAACCTCTATTATCACCGGATGCGCTTAATCTTTCTCTCTCTCTCTCTCACTCACTCTCGACACAACGTTTTATCGACAATGAAGCAAACATTGTAAAATCAATTGCACAGAACAATAAATGTTCGAAACGAATTTCAAAGCAACTTAATTCGAATGCCTTTTATTTCAATGAGCATTGCATTGCAATTTTTTCTTCTTGTTTCCTGGTTTTGGACAAAACGATTTTAATAAATTATTATTTGCGATTCATTGTTGATGAATGGTCTAGTGGAGAGTGAGAGTGAGCGCGTGATCAATGGACTTTTCATGTTTATGCTATGGATTTCGACCATGTTGGCTGTTTTAAATGGAATTGACTCTTTATGCAATAAAAAGCATCTGCAAATTATTTGTTATTTTTTGGTTATTCTAACAATCAATATCCAGTTGAATGAAACTCAATCATCGAATACAAACGATTTTTATGCTTTTTTTATGAGTTTCTATTGAAATTGATTAAAAGAAAGAGTTTTTTTTTTGGGAAAAAATCAATCGTCACGCATCATAATCAGCGAAAATCAAAATCTCTCTTGCTAACATTACAGCACTTTTATCGCTCCAAATTATCACACATGCATTCACTTATTGTGAACTCTCACTCAACTCGGGTATGTAACTTGGTTTTGTTGTTGATTTCTGCATTTGTATTCACTAGAAAATGTAATAGTGTATTGTTTGTTTTAGCCTTGTCATGTTGTACAAGGGGGAGGGCGCTCTCGTTCGCAATTTCGTAGCATGCCGAGCAAATGATATAGTTTCCCTGTTCGTGTGGTCGATTTTGTGCATCCTTTCCCTAAATTTTGCCACATCCACCGTCGAACTAGCAATTTTATGTTTTTCTCTACCTTGTTTTAACGTGTGTGCAAGAGTTGGTGGAAATTGCCATATCCGCATACAGTTCTACAAAGGATTTCATGCGATTTTTCGTTATTTCGCTGGAAAAACACATAAATAATAATTTTATGTGATTGTTCTCCATTCGAGTGATTTTTATTATTATGCTGTTTCGACATCTACAATACAATAACTTGGTCGCTGATGATATGTAGAAAAATGTCCGCCCGATATGTGTTCAAGCGATGCAACTATAAACCAAGTTACATAATATCCACGCGACGATGACGAAGCGTCGATTGCATTTTGCATTGCAATGATTACAACGTAAGGGTCAGTATAAAGTACGACCTTTCAATTAGATGAACAATTGCACCGTTGCAAACAGAACGCATCGCACAAACAAAACCAAACCGATAATCAAAGTGCACCAAATGACAAAACACAATAATGATAGAGTCCGTGCTGCTTTGCAAATACAAACGACACAAGCCAAAATATTGTTTAACGAGCACAAGAGGATGCAACCAATCTGAATCTGAGCCGCTTTCGAATAAGCCCTATGTTCAAATTTCAGCTCTTTTTTTGCACTGCGTGGTTTTTGCGGGGCGGTTACACAGCATTGTTCATTGGTTTTGTTTTGTGTTTTTTTGCAATGCCATTCCGTTTTTCTGCCAAATTTAACCGTCTCTTAAATTCTATCGGGAAGCAATGACGGAGCGATTTTTTGTTACTGAGGTGAAAGAGCATTTGATTAATCGTTTTTTATCGATTTTCATCTCTCTGATCGACTAACGGATACCTTTCATGTCTCGTGTCCACACCACTCCCGATAATTGATCGCTTTGTTTGTTTGAAGTATTATTTTTTCTTTTGGTTCCATCAATTCTTAACGAAGCAATTCATATTTAGCAAATTTTCTAATTTCAAAATGACTCAGCTCAATTCTTTCGATAGTCTCTCGCTCAACACACAAATCGATCATTCATGATGATTAAAAAATAGCAATTTGCTGCCGAATTGAAAAAAAAATATATGAAATGAAATTTCATGTTCTAAGCCGACTGTTTTCAATGGTTTTGATCGAAGCTGTGTGCACACATTTAGTCAAAGCGAAAACCATCAAAGCTTTGCTGCGCAATAAAGCTTTTAGTTCAACAAATTGAGCTGTAGATGGCGCAACGTAAATTTGGACTTTTAACACGGCACTCACATGCCATCTGTCCATCACCTCTTCAACTAAATCATTCAAAGCTCACAAGTTTATTTGCTGTTTCGTCTCGATTCCATATTATATATTACATCAACTTTCGTTCAAAACACTTAGATCAATTTCTATTTGTTCGGAAGAAAAGCACTTGCTCGAGAATGTAGTACAACAGAAAGGCAATTTTGTGAGTTGCATGTGGTATGAGTTGCAACATTGTAGCAATTGTGACAACACATTATTTTCGGATGGCGCATCTGAGACGCATATTTTTTTCTGTTCGTAAATTGTTTGTCTGTATTTCCATGTAAAATCAAAATGAATTTACTTGAGTAATAAAAAGAAATCACGACGAAAAAGAAATCGCATTGGCATCGTCTGGAACCATATGGAAAACATATTGCACAGTTTTCACAATTATTTGACATCTGCATAGACCCACATATATTTAAAGAAGGCTTTCAACGATTGATACTCAACTATACAACAGCATCAATATAGAGCATATTGTGCGATTTTATCAAAATGATTACTTTATTTCTTATTCAGTCAGACATTTACTGCAAGATTCTAATTTTTGTGAAAATATGTACAGCCAAAACTAGGCAACATCCAATTGGCAATCGATCGAAGCCATGTGTCGAGCAGTAGAGCAGCAGCATCATTGATGTTGGGGAAATAGGAAGTGAAACTACGTATCTGATGTCCTCGGAGTGACTAATCTGCTGGAAATACGTTTGAAATGCTTTTTGCTCACATTCATTTGCAATGTGACACTTTAATCTGAAAATTACGAAAAAAAGGATGAAGAAAATTCCAATATAATGTGAATTTAATTTGATAAACTGCCCTCAAAATGACTGAACTCTAACTCGATTCATGGCTTTCAGTAATTGGTTTTTGTGACACGATTTCTCGAGTAATTTCAAAATGGATTGCTTTGAAAGTGTGCAATGATGGATCCACTCGGATCGATTCAATATATGAACGGTATTGCACAATGCACGTGTTTTTTAGCTCGAGCATGCCACCGAATATTACGGTTTCAATCGAAATGTAAAATGGGTTTTTATTCAGTCGTCGCTGCACGAGTAAACACACAGAAAATCGAATTTTTCCACCTACAATCCGATTAGAGATTTTCTCATTAGAGAAATACTTTGTTGATTTCAATTAATTGTGTGTTTCATTGGTTCAGTGAAATCGGTGGTGAAGTGTGGCAATTAAGCGTTTGGCTCGACTTTCGGTTGGTCTGTGCAAACATTAAGCCATTGAGAAATATACTCACTCGCTCATTGTAATGCACTTGCACATCGATGAAATGTACAATGGGAAACGGACCCTCGTTGATTGCTTCGTTCGGTCCAAAATGGAGAATCGAGTAGCAGCATACATAATTATCATGCGGATTTAATCGTTCCAGCGTCTAGATTCTCATGAAATCGTTCGACTGAGAGAAGCAAACGTACGAAACGAAAATTACAATTTTTCCATTCATTTATTTTTTAAGCAAGAAAAGAATGAGCGAGAGAAAAATGGCAAAGAAAATTCGCTACACCTTCCTTTTTGTATTCGAGGCTCGCGTGCGCTGACTGCAACAGCCACAACAACAGCACAATCCCACTCATTGAAAAAAATGTGCGAATGAATGGTTCATGGTGTGTGCCTTGAACCGCTGCAACTGCATTGCATGGCGGAAAACGCCTTTTTAATTTTTCTTTATTTGCATTTTTTTCCCTGTGCCATAATACTCGCTCTTTTCACGTCGACTTAATTCCTCGGATGTTCGGTGCACGATAATATTCTTAATATTGTGTATCGCATTACCGTGCTATGTGAACTGAAACATTCACTGTCTTACTGACGAGAAGGGAAACTACTTACTGCTTCTCATATAATATACACACTCACACGTCGCATATTTTTCGTTCAGTGCGAACGAGAAACTTTGAAATTTGAGTCTATTTCCCGTGTCCGTCCGTCGCACATTGAAATTTATGTCTCTGACTCATACCGTGAATGATTCCATTATTTGCGCTCGATTGTTATGCTGTTGACTTTCCGGCTTTTATCCATTGCCAGAGCTCAAATCTGCATTGAAATTTGTTGATCCGCTCTGGATGCAACACCATATTCCAATCAAATCTTGAAGAAGAACGAGCGGCAACAGCAAGTACAGAGCGCGCACAGAACAATGGAAACGGATTTAATAATTTAATTAATGTTTGCTTAGCAATGGCGAAATTGCTTTATTTTTACGTAAGATCCGAATTATGAAAAAGGCGAAAGATCGGCAAATGTTGATGCAAGTGCTTGATATAGCTAATAGGTAAGCGCTTGCTCGCTCGCCCGCTCGCAACGGAGATTATCGCATGCAAAATGCAAGCAACGGGCGTGCAATCAAAAGCTGCACCCTTTTCCTACATTTTGTGCACAAAGTAACAGTCGATCGATGAAGAAACATGCAATGAAATGTCAGCAACTGGATATTTTTTATGTGGACTAAAAAAATCGATGGTCTCTCGCATTTGTTCGTTGAGTATATATCTTATTTCAATTATTCCCAATGACACCTTTCGTGAGCGTAATTGTGATGGCGTCTCAATGAAAACATCGCCGTCAGACAGTCAACACACGACAAACTCTTGCAAGCGGTGGTATATGAAAAATAATGAAAAACCATTTACTTCCGTTACGAATCATTTAGTTCTTATTAAGCAGACAGCATCGTATGAACACATGAAGCGGGCACTCGTTAATTATCTTTGTGTTCACACTGCGATGAAATGAAATGAAATGCAATGGAAGATGGCTGTAGAAATACCTATTCACAAATGCAGAATCCCAATTAATTATTAAGTTCGTTTTCACTCGTTTTAGTTAAGTTGGAATACTTTATTTTATTTTCGAGCGTGCACACACAATTACGAAAATTGCTCAAAAATAGAATTTATGATGATAGAGAGAAACTGTAAGTTCTTTCAATAGAATGAACGAATGCATTGAAATAGAACGCTCTCGCTTATTTGAGCAAAATTTCACTTTCTCGACAAAGGGAGTGAATGCGATTTCATACGGAGATTTATGATTTTCGTCTCGAATGGAAACGAAAGCATTGATTTCATCCATTGATTAAGTCGATTTGATTTAGTATGAGTCAATCTTGAAAGCAAAAACAAACAAATAAATGTGGTCGAACATGAAATGAAAGAAATACAGCGGTAATTTGAGCAGGTGAAAAGAAGACACTTTCTTCGGTTTACTTGTTCCACTTAAATCAATGGCGGAACCATAGAAAAGACATACTTATAAAATGAAGACTGAGCCAAATGCATACGTACCGCATACATGAGAAACATTCAAATTGGCATGAACGATCTGCTTTAGATCATTCATTCTACACAGTTGCTCCGCAAAGCTAGCGGATGAATGAGAGAGGGAGAGAGAGAGCGAGCACGACGGTGTCACTTCTTCACCGACATCAATTCCGTCCATTTAATTCTTATTTGCACTTTGCTATGGACGTATTTTTACGCAGATCCTTTTAAAGTGGCTATTGCCATCGTCGTAAAAAATCATTTGAAATTTGCAATGGGAAAACGTATCCCAGCAACACTTGTATAAGCACCTTTAATGCGATGAGAGCAAGTCGAGCGAGAGAACGAAATATACGCAATAAAAAATTATTTCAAGCGGAACATAAATAAGAATTATGCTCATGAATCATAAGTGCTGCTGGAATTTATGCATGTGAATGCGTTCTTCTTTCCGGTAACAACAGCAGCAGCAGCACCAAGTAGAAAATGAATAAAATACCAAACTCAAAGCAGAAAAAAAGCGGCTGAATTTTTTCCAACCTTTTTGCATGTGAATTTAAAATGTTCTAACGTGGATTTGGTTCGTCGTCGTCTAATAATCCATTTCCGCGTGAGAGAACCAACCACTAGGCAGCTCGAGAAATATATGCTGAAAACGCACATGAAAAATCCCAAATAAATTTCATCCACGTAAATCTGCCTCACACTAAAATACTATTAGCACAGCATTTATTGAGTCACGGGGACTATTTGGTTTCACTTTGAGCTGGGATTGCTACAAAGCGTCATCATTGTTGCTGATGTTACTCATAGTTATTTGATTCGGGCGCACACATTATTTGTTCACTCAAATGGTTTGCTTCACTTCAATTGTGTAATATATATTCCATTCAATGTCAAACAAACTCATCATACCCTAAAACCGCAAGCCGTGCCTTTGAACATGCTTATTGGTTCGAAGGCATGGATAAAAAAAAACAACGAAAACGTGATTAAAAATAATATGCGACCAATGCAAACGAGTTGAAATACTATGGTACCGTTTTCAGAGCACGAAACGAAAATTTTTGGTATTTACCACAAAAACTGAGCGGTTCCAAACTTTCAAAAGTGACTGGCATTTACATTATTTTCCATTTTTCAAAGTAATTATTAGGATAAAGTTATCGCACGTGTGTAAAATACTGTTTCTTTGAAAAAACACAACAACAACGCAGTTTTGCAGTGCTGTTAACTAAATATAGACAATGGCTTCACAAGAGAACGAAGCCAAAAAGTTCTTGTTTGATTTTGGCTGAATTGGTGATTCCGACATTTCCGCATTTTTATATTCTCGAATACAAATTTCGTCGCTTTTCCTGAGCCATGTAACTTAATCCAGTCGCCATTCAAATGGATTCACAAAAAAAAAGACTCACCCAACAGACCATGAATTGATTTTTTGTTGCATACAAATCGCCAAAAATCGCAAACTTGTTTTTGCCTATCACAAAAAACACACCATTCAATCCCTTTGTTTCATTTTAAATGTTTTACATTGACTAAACAATTGGCCCGATGAGTGGTATAAACAAAATGCGCCCGAAGTTTGTAATATTTCAAAGAACAAGAGAATTGAATTTTAATGGCCTTTTGAGTGCTCTGAATCATTTCGGTGTGTAGAAGGAGCCATGTGAAACGATGGCGTAGCCGGACGTCTGCAATCACATAATTAGAGCCAGAAAGTTGTATTACGATGTACGATGAAACAATAAAATCTGTATCGAAAATTATTAGGTAATTTTATTGTGCGAAAATGGACCAGCAAGACGCAAATACATGCGGGCCCTTTGAAATAGTCAGTTCAAAATCATTGTCGGATAATGAGTCGCTCGGATTCAAACACAACCAACACTTTCTTGGGAATTGTAATTATAAAATTTCAATACGATGGCCATGCAAATTCGACATAAAAAAGGGCTTAGGCAAAGAGAAAAACGACTCGGCCACATGTTTTTTCGTCGTATTTATATAAAATGTAACCGATTGTATGTAAATTTTTTCCACAAAATCCAACCGATAACAACACAAACCACACTTCTTTCTATGCAAACTCATTGTTTATTCTTATGTACTTTTCTTGTCTAATTTCAGGTAAGGCATCGAATTGCTATTCAAATAATTGGATATGTTTTGTTGAACCACAATTTCTCGAACAGAGATGAGAAAGAAACAATTGAGAGTAGATTCGTGTGAAGAACAACATGACAAAGGCAGGGCATTAAAATGAGCCAACGAAAAGTATATGGCGTAAGTAGAAGTTTGGAAAATTTGTAAATCCTCGTGTTATCGAATCGTCAACGGCTCATTCTAGAGAACATTCTGTTTAAAAACAAATAAGATAACCCACGCGTCCATCACGTTTGTCACACAAGCAACATGAGAACATTCCAGTTTGACAGAATTCGTTGGAATTTCGAAAACGATTGAGTGATGATCTAAATGATGATGCCGTCGCATACCTGCAGCATTTGTTTCAACTTCGGCCAGGCCAGCGCTTGGGCAAATGATTCATGTACGCATATAGCGATCGATGGAATATTTTACCGTGAACATTATGGTTGTACAAGACTATCAAGTGCGTCAACACGGTGCCGGTTCACCAATGCTCATTGAATGAACATCAGCAGATAAAAACTAAAAACAAAAAACAGAACAATCTTCTTTATTGCATGTAATATCTCTTTTTTTAATGGTGTCTCACATCACACAATCGACTCTCTCGCATCATCTACCAGCACCTACTTCCAGCTGCATAAACACAAACAAAAACCAGCAAGATAGATAAAACGATATGGGTTACATAATATGAGTGGCTCTCGAGAGTTGGGAGCAAAAACAAGCGTTTAGTGGTCATACAGAACAACAGAGAACAGTTATTTAAATTTGAAAAAACACAAGCAAAACGTTGACTGAAGGAGTACCCTGCATTATTGAAGCAGATGCAGTTACGAATTATTCATTTCGGTGGCAAAGTCGACGTAACACAACGACTTTATAATCATCATTGTAGATGTTTCCTTATGTTGTTTTATTTGGATTTTTATTACACCCAAACGGCACATTGACGGTGGCATGTGTTGACAGATAGTGTGATTGCAATGGTTGCATGGCGTTGAAAAATGTGCTCGCTCCCAACGACAATTTCGCGAGCGCGCAGCATGGAAAAAAGGAACGCTCACACATCGAAATGCTTTCTATCGCGTTCGCTGTTGTGAAAGCCAGCACAATTTGTTTTACTAATTTTTACTGTCAGTTTTCTCGACGGAAAACGGCTACGGAATACAGTGGCTCGAAACACTTGCTATTCAAATCCATTGCTCAAAATCGAAGAGGCGATACGACGCTCTTGCACTGCATCCGCATATATTTATATTGCACTCGATCAACTGTCGCCACACTTACTTTACTTTCGTTTCGCTACATTAATATGCTATTTTGTTTGCCCAGGTCATAAAGATATATTACACAATTTCAATTGCTACTGTCTGTGAATTTCTCTTGTTTCATGCCCACTTTCGATTCACACAAAATCAACGAAATTAAAATTTTATAATTTCAATAAGCAGTTAGCATCTTTACGTGTGCCACGACATTTCCGCAATGATGTTTGTTTTTCGTTCCAATTTACAGTTTACAGTTTATATGTGCGCTGTTGACCGCTCTCTTTTATGCCATTTGAAAGCCGTTAACCGCAGTACAGCTGCAAATGTAAGCGGCACAACGAAATTCATAAAAACGATGTGTCCAAAATATCGCAAATCCACAGTTTGGTTTAAATAAAATAATATGAAAACAATTACAACAACAAAAATTGTGTCAATCATAAAATCCTGTGGTTTTGGGGCGACGACCCAAATCATATAATCATGATAGAAAATGCAATAATAATGAAAATTTTCATTTAACACCGGGCCCAAAAGCCATTGTAATGAACTCTTCATGCAATCGCAACGAATTTCCTTTTTTTGCCAATTTCACTCATAAAAGCGCCAACTTTTCAGAAAGAGAAGCAAACACACACCGCAAGGAATATATCAATAAATTTGGTTCCGGCTGCTTGCAATTTCGTTTTGATGTTACATAAAAGCAGATACTTAAATGAAAAGGTTCATACAACTTTTCGAAATGGAAAAAATGAAATGCGAAAGAGAAGGAGAGTTGAACGGTAAAAAACTGAAATATGTGGTGGTGGTCTCATTTAGAGAAAGAGTGAGTGCAGTTGTTCACTCAGCTAAGCCGCACAATACCGAAATTCTATTTCTACAGCAACAAAACAGCCTAGAGAAGAATAGAGAAAAAGCAGACAGCAACAACAACAAGAAAAAAATAGCCTGAATTTGTTTAGAGCGCGCAATTGAAAAGAGTCACAATCAAATATAGTACATTATGAAGCAAGGAATAAATGCTAACGAAAATTTCTATCGTTTGCGGGAAAATGCTAAAAATATTTATCAAAATGTTGAGTGCCACCAAAAATGCTATTTTTGAAAGCATTCCAAGAAACTTGTCAACTTCAATGGGACTTGCATGATGCGAATGAGCGTTGTGCGCACGAGCGCCCATCTCCACCGGCTCATTCTAGCCTCAAATACCAAATTGAGACCAATGAACATGAGTGTGAAGCTATTAAAAACGTGTTTATTTGCTTGTTTCTAATAAACGTGCATTTGTACATAAAATTCATGTATCCAAAATTACGACCGTCATAATCCACCGAAAAACGACCTAAATGGGGTATCAAACAGCATTTGATGGGTATTTACTGCATCCAATTGCTTTGAATGCCCAAATTATAATCCAAACATGTGCCGGCACATGTCAGTTGGAGACATTTTCCATTTTCTTGGCCTGTCATTTGGCGTTTTCGTGAAAACACGAACAT
Source organism: Obolodiplosis robiniae (assembly GCA_028476595.1). Lineage (NCBI taxonomy): Eukaryota > Metazoa > Arthropoda > Insecta > Diptera > Cecidomyiidae > Obolodiplosis > Obolodiplosis robiniae. The sequence continues at coordinate 17,603,168 of CM052014.1, forward strand.
TACTTTGATGTAGAATAACATGCTTTTGTTGCGATGTATTTTCTTGAGGAGAAGTAGCCATCTCTTTACTGCTGGTGCACATGCAAAGTCAATAGAGGCCGTCATTATAATGAGTTTTGTTGATTCTTGACTCGTTTTATTTGCTATGGAAATCGATACGATTACGGAGAAAAATCGGCTCGTACATATGCGATGAAATAACCGAGCGTTAGCAATAGCCAGGTGAAGACAGCAGGAAACAAATCAATATTTGTTCAATACGTTGCGCGTATGTGCAAAGGCACCTTAACCTTTCCGATATCAGAAAAAGCCAAAAGTCTCTTGACATTAAATCCGCTAACACACGAATCAATTCACGCGAAACACTTAAACGACTCGAATGAAACAATGCATGAATCACACGCGAATGTGCAACCGTACGAGGAAAAAATAAGCGGAAAATACGCTGTGAGTTTGGTGCACTCATCAACGTCGTTGGATCCCAAATTGTACTTTATTTTAGTTCTAAACTCAAAGCAAGCGATATACTTATAAAGAATCGACCGGCGAATGAAAATACATGACTATCCAAATATTGGAATGCACTTGTATTTGGATTTGTTCGCGCTGTTACTGACAGCCGTTGCTATGCACAACAAACATTCAATTGCGTGACACCGAATAAATGAGGCACTGTTCGCGAACAGTAATGGTATGCAATTGTGAGCAAGAAGAATGAGCGAACGAGAGAGGGAGAAGAAACTAATAGAAGCCAACGACACAAATGCTGGCAAATTGAATTAGTTAGCAGCGCACAGAAAAATAGCAATAGCAACAACAGTGCATCAAAAATCGATTTAATAGTTGCAACGTGCAAGCTACATGTATTATGTCCTGCTTTCGTCGACTATCGCAAATAAACAACAATGAATGAATGAACATTTGATTTCTAATTAAATGAAATTCCATCAATTCATCGAGAAGCTGATGAATAAAATATGAGAGGATTGCCGATAAAAACGAGGAAGTTGCAATAAATTGTCGATACTTCGAAAATTCAGTGCATTTGACACCAAAATAATATTATGTAATCGTACAAATGAAGAGTTTAACAGTAGAAAATCGGATTTGTTTTTAAACACGCGTTTTTTTCACTCTGGAAAAACAGCTTGTTTTTTCGCCGCTTGACATTTTTGAAACAAATGTTGTTTTTTGCGAGAAAAAAAAAAATCAGAGCAAATACGTGTGCCGATGAACAAACAATATTCAGCTAAACGTACTAATATGTGAAACGTCAACGACAAAACAGCACCAGCAAAAAAATATGTGTGCATAAAAAGTAAACAATATTACAGACGGCTGGTGCGTGTGCTGCAGAAGAGTGATGGCTATTTTTCCTCGGGCAGCCCAACTGATGGACGTATTTCTGTTTTTTTTTTCTGTCGCATTTCTTTCGGGGCCTGTTGCAGCGGAATGCCAAGTATTACCGAATGCGTACCTCACGTACAAGCCATTTTTCGGCCTGTGAGCGCAAATGTATGCGTTTCAATGCACATTTTATTTATTTGTGTAGATTTTTTTTCTCTTCGCGAACTGTGAAAACCATTTAATTGAAGCACGTACATTCCTCGACCCATTCACCGAAGGATGCACAGTGCACACACGTCGGGCACATACTCACGAAAAAGGCACAAATTCGGCACGCAGCAGCAAAGCGAGCGAACATGTGAAAAACAACGAAAATTATCATTATGCATTTATAACGATGCAGTTGAAAAACTAAAATATATTTCGAATATTTGTTACAAAGAGCCGGTGCAGATTGTGTGTGTGTGTGCATACGATGTGAGAATGGGATTCTCGAAACGAATGGACAAAAAAAAAAAAACTTTTTTCAGTACGTGATCGATCATAAGAGCCAAGATTTGCAAAAAGAAAAACATGAAGCATAAAGTCGTTGCGGTTTTAGTCCTATTCTGTGTGCACAGTATGCAATCTGAATCGAAAATACTGGCATCGCATCTACCCACCGCGTGCGTACTATTTCGGATATGTTTAACGTTTGGACCGCATATGTTTTGTGTTGCTGCTGCCGCCTGTTCGCATGCACACCATCGTTTGTGCGGTGTGCGGCGGCACTTGCATGTGTCTACCAAACAGCCTAGCTGAGCTGTGTGAACGCGTACGAAGACGCGATGACCGCAGTAGAACACAACGTCGAACAAATTCACCTTAGCGCTATCCACTTTCCATTCACTCAGTCATTCGCCAGATTGTTGTTCGGCTGTTTGGAACGACTAAACCATTAGCTGCTGTTATTTTATTAACCGAAATAAGACAAAAAAACTATGATCCATTCTCATTGCGATTCTATTACAAACGAGAAAGTTTTGTCACAGAATTTTGTGGATTCAGTTGAAAATTTAAGCAACTTTAGAGCTTGTTCGAAACCGAGTTTTGCGCAGTGAAACATAATCGTGCTGACATATTTCGATTTCATTTTATGACAAAATAAAACACAATCATTTTCGCATTTTACGCGTGCATTTTTCGTTCAATTTGTCAGTGAATTGCAATAAAATACAATCCATTTAAACGGTTTGCTATCTCAGAGAGATAGTTTTCACTGTGCCAAGTGTGTAAAATTGTTCGATGCTTCGGATCAAGTGATTAAAAACTTTGCGTGCAGAAAAACTTTTCTTACCGGCACACAACTCAATGGTTGCATTTCCAACGCACTAAGCGTAATCTCAACTCAGAAATATAGCTCAATTTATGGCATTATATTTGAACTGAATCGAAAGTGTTTAGAACGAATACCGAGATTTCCAACATTGAAGAAATTGTTGAGAGAATTTTGAAGCAGAACCTTGAAATAACTGCTGTGTGACTCTAAAAAAGTGAATAAATAAAAATCTCGCATCATATATTATAGTCATAGCTAAAATCGGTTAGTGTGTCATATTTTTGAATTCTCACCGGATTTCTTTTTGTTGCATATACTTTTTGTATATTGTCAGTGTGAAAAGGCCCGTGTTAATAAATTTGTGGTCCATAAACATATATGCAAATTTAGATAGAAACCCAAACGTCGTTTTTGCTTTTGATTCATATTCACAGTTTACTTAAGCGAAATTCCTTAAGCCAATCACAAAAGTGAACAGTGTGTGCGCGTGCTCACAAGAGGCCAAAACACGGCGGGAATAAAATTGAGAATGAGTTATTTTGTGTGAAGTTTTAGATCGTGAACGTTGTTCAATTGGTTGAAATACATTCAGAGCAGCTGAACACAGAGCACATATTGAATTGGTGAATTTCGAAATAAAAGCCAGCAACGAGACCATTTAAACGGTTTTCGTTGATACGATCGTGTCTTAAATATATATGTTTTTGTGCATGAACGATCGGTTTTTTTCAGTGAACAAACTCAATGACTATTAAATTGGTGTAAAAAATCCCATCGCAGACAATTCATTTCACTTTTTATGTGCAATCTGTTGAAAAGAAATAAGGCACGAAAAAATTCTTCAAAAAGAGACAGACTAAGGTGAAAAAAACTCAATCATTTATGTGTATGGCCGTTTAGCAGCACAGTAATAAACTACAATGTAACTTAATAATAGCCACTGGTATCAAGCCAATCAACAGCGATAATTGCATGTTGCCGCAGCCCCTTTTCTCCAACAAACTAAATCGTTTGATTCGCGCATATCATCGATTGCACGCGCGCTCAAGCGTCCGAAATGTTAGACGGTGTTCGTGATCAAATCCATGCATGGATTTCATAATCAAGGAATTTTATTCTTTTTTTACCCAGTTTTTATCATTATACATTTTTTGTTTGTTCATTGCTGACTGTAAACTGAATGTGGGCGTTACGTCATCACACAATTCAAATTCAAATATTTCGGTGATAAAAAACCATACACAATTTCAAGAGTGTGATTGAGCGAGAGTAAAAAAAGATAGTAAATAATTTGCAAACCAAAAAAAAAAAACTGTAAACGAAATCGAATGAAAACAGTTATTCGTCACCGAGTGAAGTGATTACATTTTATCGTCTTTTACTTTCGACTTTTTATGCCAACCGACGAGAACAACGAAAAAACACACACTCAATACATTTACGGTTGGCTAATTATTACATTATATACCATTGACATTGATATAAAAGGCAATTCTAAAAAGGCTTTAAATCGTAATTTATGTGCGCAATCTGCCGGTATTTTGCGATTAATGTAAACAAAATTAAGGGCACATTCGCAGAATAGCTTTGAAGCGGGATCAGCAGTAGTAGTAGCAGCAACGGGCACAACGAACAAAAGATAATCATTTGCAGCAGTAAAAAGCGAACGAAATTTTTATTTCGGGCCATAAATCGCCGTGGCTATCACTTTCAAAGTGGCCGTACGTACTGAAGGTGCCGAGCGCCGTTGGGTGCGACAAGCAGTCATGGGAGTACTACGATGGCGCGATTTACCCGGTACGCGCAGTGCAACGGGAACCCTTCGATCTCTATCCACAACCGAGGTAAACTCACCAAATCCACTTAATTCCGGGATTTTCAATCTTCCCGATAGAAATAACCAAACCAAACCAAACCAAACCAATGTGTGTGTGCGTGTGTGTGTGTGTATGGAATGATAGCCCGTTAGGGAAATGCAATCCGCTCGAATTAAGCGTGTTATCGAGTCGTGAAAAGAATCACACAAAGTCATTTTGCTTAAAAACCATGAATTATGATTTTAATATTCAAGACGATATCCTCCAAATGCATTCACCTTTTGTACTCCTACGTTTTTGTCATGACAAAGACTGCACAAATCGAATCTGTCTGTCTATCTGTCTGTTCGTAGGCAGCTAGCGCGCCTATAAAACTACTCACACATTCAATACTGTTGAATGCAATCAAGCCTTTCTCTCAAGCACACTCACGCGGAAAGGAAGAAATATAAACTCACTTTGTAATTTGCTTACAGAGCGCGTCTTATGAATTTTAATCGACAAACAACACTTGAGTGTGCCCGAGATTTTGATGTGTACTCGTCGCGCTCGATTCTGCCATAATTTATAAAAGCCAATTCAAGAAATTACAAACATAATGGTACTAAGAAAAACTGCTAGTTAATTTAACTGTTCTTGATACTTTACAATCTGCATCAAACCGCTACGTGAACAAACAACAATCAAGCGGCTGGGCTGAAATTCGCCAACCTCTTCCACGAAAGTAAAAGAGAAGAAAACAGAACAACGAATGTTACTTCGTAGCAAATGATTGTACAAAACGTCAAAGGTTTCACATAGAAAATGTTAAAATAAATAGAGGAGAATTGTTTGTGTGAATTAAGAAAAAGAAAAGAAGATAAATGAAGTTGATTCTTAAATAAAACCAATGAAAATTAGTTGAATGGCGTTCTGCTCCGTTGTCATGAGTGTGTCTTCGAGCCAGCGCTCGCCTAGTAGCGTTATGTGAATTCACGATGTAATTCGTACAAAACACAAACATGTTCTTATGTCGGCAATAAATTTTCACGGAAAGAGTTTTCACATCAGAAAAATGTGCGTTCAGAACAATACTCCACCTATTTAGATAGGATTTTAATGATTTTTTTACTTTTTGTATTTTTCTAACTCCAATTAAATGTAAATTTCGCGCTGGCAATTGCAAATGCGAAATGCGATCTCTCAAGAGACATTACAAACGCACCACGATTAATTGCAATGAATACGCGCGCTTACGCGTTGCAATGGCCTCGAGCTGCATAGCAAGTAGCTTGTTGGAATAATACGCGCATATGGTTTTAATGGCAATTTATTGTAAAAGGAAATCGTGATCTAACTTTAACGACTGTAAACTGTCAAATCTCAACGAAATGCAATGCCATTTCATTTAAAGCAGCTATTTCAACGTCCTCTGATTCAATTTCCAATTTGTTGACGGAATTTTACGTATGGCAAGCGGTTAAGCACGACGACGAAATCAACCGCGCGGCAAACAAATTCAATGAAAATTGGAATTGTGCAATCAATAATACACACGACAACAATGAGACCCAATTATTTGGATTGAGAAAAATTGTTCGATCGAGTGGACGAGCGAGCGCCTGAGTGTGTGAAGGTTTGTTTTTATGATTAGAAATCTAATTATTTGCCGCCTCATCGACATCACACACGATGGCATATTAATAAATTACCTGGAAATAATAAATGCCATATATCTGATTGCAATTTTGTGTCGAACGATGTGTGCGCAAGCGGTTCCCCCACTCTTTCTTTTGGAATCACTCACAATTTGCATGTATCTAACTATGCACTGGCATTTTCACTTGCATCTCACTTCAATGCCACGAAAACGCCGATGCCTTCTATTGAAAATGAAATTGATTTCATGACTCGAATGGCAAATGTGAACGATCGATTGGTTGATATATCGTTTCGATTTCGAAATCCACTGAGCGAAATGAATTTCTCAATCTATTGGTTGGATCAGAAATCAATTAACCCCAAGAAATGATATATCTTGAATAATTAGTTGCAAATGCATTCGAAATGAAATTTTAGATGAGGAAAAAACAACAAACATGCGCATTCATTTCGATGTCTATTGATGGCATTTCGCAAAAGTTCACATGGAAAGCGAGAAAATCGTTATCAGATGCAACATAACCACATATTGCATAATTATCGTCGGCCTCGCTCGCATTCAAATGATAATTATTCATTTGCGTCATGGTAGTTATGGTATAATCGAAATCCAATATTTAGCGGCCATGCACACAATGGCTCCAAATGCAAAAAAAACCAATTCCAATTCGAATAAATGGCCAAATGAAATTTGAAATAATCAGGAAACAATGGGCATGTTTATCGAATTTGACAAGCCTCACCTCGAAAAATCGTGCGTGTCGCATTTCAACATTTGCCATATTAACTAATCATATGAGTGATTAACAAGAGCACGCTAGTCCAAATCGTGTATTTTTATGCTAGCTTATTCGATGTGCTGCTTTTTTCACTCTAGATTCAACTGAAAATTGTTTTGGGAATAAAGTTTCAATGTGCACTTACTTCGAGTCAGATACATTTTATTTCTCAGTTCTCAATCCATCGGATTCAGACAAAGCCCAATTCAATTTAAAGCCACGATTTGGCTTTTTGTCGGAAATCTTGCATATAATGAAACATAACATTTTGGACTGCTGTTTAACTTGCGGTTACCTCAAATTTGATGTGACAGCTAGTAAATTGGATAGACCGAAGCGAAATCGCACGGCAATTCTTTAATTTGACGCCAGATAAGCACATCAGACACACACACTCCGACTGCATCGCACACATTCTGAATGCGTAGTTTCGCATGGGAGAGAACAGTTGTAATTAAGGTTCTATCTCTGTATGGCATTATCATGTTGTCACTGAATTACGTGTACATATTTTCTGACTGGTTCACTTTGTAACCTTGGTACCGAGTTTATTTACATCTTGCGAAAAAACAACAACTCAAAATACACTTTTTGTTTCGTTTCAATTCTTTTTATCATTTACTCGAGTAATTTATTTTACGATAAATATATCTTTAATAGCGTCATTCTATCGAACAACACCTTTTTACTAAATGAGAATATAATTTTTATTATTATTCAAGCATCAAACCACAAAATTCAATTCGATTTTGAAGTGCAGGCGTTGAACAAGCGCATTTTGTGCTCATTTACGTCATTCGTCGAAACCGAAATGGCAAAGTTCTACATTTTCAATCCTCAATTTGAGCGACTGGATAAAATTCAACGACATTTTGATACGGCGAAAAATAGAATTCGTTGCACGAATACGGCTAGTTTCATTTCTATTAAATTAATGTCTTTGTTAAAACTTGCCAATAAATCATACGACCTAATGGTTTACCGTCGCTCTTGCTCTCTGTGGATGAAATAGATTGGCGCGTACCGCTCTCTTTTAGTTTTAATTTGTGTAAAGTGTATAATTGATGCTCGAGTCATTTTTATGGAAATAGCAATAAACTTAAAGGGAAAAAAGATTGCTTTATATTTTGCTTGAAGTTTCAAACATGCTGTGCAATTGTGGCGCTTTGTACGTTTAATTGCTGTTTTTTCTCTCTTTATTTTCTAATGCCTCGCATCCTCAATGCTTCGTGCGACTTAGTGAATATATATTTATATATATGTAACATTTGAAATAGATTTAGTGTTAGATGTCGACAGAAATTAACAAAAGCACACCATTTATTTAATTACCTCTTGGAAAAAAAGTTAGATTTTCTCATAGAATTACGGTGATTGAGCCAAATGCAGTACAGAGATGAAAATTAATCTCTATGTTCACATTAGAACAAACACGTGGGATTATTATTTTCCATCTTTTCGCTTCTTCTCTCTCGCTCTCTCGCTCTATCTCTGTCTTATTTGTGCTTGTCTAAAGCAGAAGAAATTTCTTTCATTTTATTTGTTCTCTTTTATTTATTTCCTCATTTTAATTGCCACTCATCATTGAGTAATAGGCAACACTTTTTCCCCATATTTCATGGTTTCTTTGGAAAGACACAATCAATGGAGACTCAATAGAGGTGAAGTGAGAGGTGATCGCCATCAAATAGAAAAATGTAAAAAAAAATGATTGAAAAAAATGTCGTGAAACGAAAATTGTTCAAGTAAATAAACTAGACGAAATGATCGCAAGCCCACTCACAAACAGCCGATCGTGATTCTCGATAATGCAGAAGCAACGAAAAAAGATGAAAAATTCTGTGCCGTCAGACCGCGCGCGTCACTCTCGAACCTTTTCACATTGAATAATAAGAGAGCATTTTTCTTCATAATTCATGCGATTTTGCATTCAAAGAGCAATATGCGAGACAAGATACTATGGCACTGAATAATCAGCACAATGCACCAAGCGAAACATGCACGTTCGATTATATCCAAAGCGCACACAGAAATGTTTCGCGCTCAAATAAATTCTCTGTGTAATGTTGTGAAATATATTGAAATTTTTATTGTATTTATTTTAGTCTTCATATCATCACTCGATCAATATTTGCTTTGTTCATCGCTCGAAACGGAACAAAAAAGTAAATTTGCTTTTATACGAAAATTTCGATTGTTGTTGGTGCGTCTGTCTGCGCTCAATGGAAATGAACTTTATTGTTTATCTTCGACATTTTCTCTGTCGCTCTCGTTGTGCTGCAATGGCAATAAACAAATACCCAACGATGATAATAATATTAAACAAAACAAGTTGCGCATAGTCATGTTTTCGATTCGGACCAGTCGCACACCAATTCACGATCCGTTACATTTTACTGCATTTTCTTCGTGAATTGTCAATTCGTTTCTGTTGGTAAATTATAATGTTGTGCAGAGTCAGAAATCTTACGGCTGGGCAAGGTGTTGAAATGAATTTTGAACTGGCTCTGGCTCTGAATGGCTCACCTTGACCATCGCAAAACGACTTACAAATGACGAAGAAAAATTGCGACCAGCAATGTCAGCAATGAATTTTTTGTATATGAAAACAATTTTTTTTGTTGCTGCTCACCATTGATTTCCTCAAGCATTTGGACACGCAATGCCAGTGGCATGCTCAATGGGCTTAGATCCGGTCAAGGTGAAGCCACAAAACGGAAAGAAAAATTCACTAAATAATTAAATATCAAAATAATTTAGTCAGTTTGGTTGCACCGCACAATACCAGCAGACCAGCCCAGTCATTTGAATAATAATAATCAGTCTTTTTTGTGTTTGGGACGCGTAGTTATGAATTTTAATTATCGACAATACACACATTGCATTCGTCAACAAAAACAAAATATATGCGCAAGCATCAGCCGGAGAAATCGGCCAGTTGACGATGCATAGAGAAACGAAATATGAAATTCATATCCGCTTCAATACAAGTGGCATTCAGTAGTCATTCTACTGCGATTTTACTCTTAGCAAATGCTAATAGCCTGGGTTTTTTTCAACTCTCTCTCTCTCTCTCTCTCTCTTTCTCTCTCTCTCTCTGATTGCCATCAACTGTCGGACAAAATAAAATCCGTTCAAATTGAAATCAATCATGGCGACGATAAATAAGTAAGAGCAGCAGAAAAACTGCGAATTAAAAGGGATTTGAATGTTAAAAATGAAGCTAATTTGCCAATGCCGATAAACCGAAAGGATTAAATGTCATTTTTGACTTTTTTGCACCCATTTTGTTGTCTCTATCGACAATTCAATCTGTCGGAGTGAAACGAGAAGACGCCAAACAAATTAGAATTGGCGAGATGACGAGAGATTAGCTGCAGCATAGGGAACCAACTGAAATCCATTAACTCGGATGTAAATTCCGTTTCGTGCGTGTCACCACGAGGCATTTAATGAAATACCAGTCAAATGTCATCCGAATTGAATCCGCCATGTGCTGGCTTGTGATTCTATTTAGATTTCAATCACAAATTGAAAGCCAAATGCTTTCACATAATTTGCCATGTATTTTTCTTTAGCCAACCAAATGGCTTCTATTCACCACTAAATGGATGTGCATTAACCAGTGAAATTGGAATTACTTTTGGAAAGAAGCAAATAGTCACACATATCCTCCCATTTTTTGTGCGAACAATCGTCTTCCGTATTCCATATCAAATCACACACTTGTACGTATATATCGAGAGAAGTGAGTGCGTGAAGAGTATTAAGATTCTTATAATGTGCAAAACAGATCGGCTGGATGTGTGTTTTGGTTCGGAACATACAGCCGCAATGTTCGTCACAAGTGTGCAAATAAATTGGAATAAAACATGTCAAATGGAATGGAAGGCAAACAAAGGCAAACAGAAAACGGAAAAAACACACCGATGTACGCATGAAGAGCAATAGTAGTTATTTGGTTTCATAGCCCAAAATAAGCTTCAACATGGAAAAAGAGAGTGAAGATGAAGAAAGCAAAAAAAAAAAAAAAATATATATAAAACGAAATGTATGTACAAATTCCCACAAAAAAGGCACTCGAAACGTGCATATAGGAATATGTTTTTTGTGCTCTGTGCCGCAAAGGTGACACATGTGCCCAAGAGGCAAACAAAATGCTATTGCCTAAACCGGTACTCTCTCGATTGCAGCAAACCTTACAACACCATAAGGCTTATGAAGACACACACACAACAACAACAACAAACCGACGACAAAGAAAAAAACCCAATGAATGACGAAATTACCGAAATTACAAACTATTTGATTTCTGCTGAATATGAAAATCGAAGAGACGCGGTATTTGCCGCATGAATTGGAGCATGGGAAAATTTCCATTTGCTTAATATCATTATTTTTCTGGATCTCTGTGTAATTCGATGATTTTTGATCATTTTCGCCTCCATTCAATACGATTACAGCTCAAGCTATCGATACCAGCTCCTCATGCTGCATTCTAATAACCTGTAATCCAATAAAAGGAAGCATATGCGAAATCCTCATTTCGTTGTGTTTATCACAAATTATAGTACAGTCGGCTTTGTTTTAATATGATTCGCCTACACATATTAAAACAACGATGACGCCGAAAACACCGTCTTCATATACAATTTGCGAGCCAAATGATTTTTAATTAAACAAATATTGATTATTTCACAGACTCCCTCAACCATCTGACTAAATAATTCACACAATATCATCAAATATTCGATAGAAACGAACATATGTTCGATGTGTCTAATGAAAAATACAATCAATTCACTCGCATATGGCAAATGGTACCGAAATCTACGGATTTCCACTATACCTGAACGAATGAAGAAAGCAGAACAGATCAATCAATTCAAAAATGGAAATAACGTTTTTTCTCCTTCAGAACTAGATCCCGAGTGATCTATTTGATTTTGAAAAAAAAGGAAATTGAATCGTTAAAATGCATTCGGACGAATGGATTTTTCCACTGGAAATTCATTTCCACATATAAATAAAATCAATCGATAAAAAAACGAATGAAATGCTTTTTGATTAGTATCAGAATCAGAATCAAATAAAGCGGTAAACAAACACACCTGCCATATGTTGTTGCGGATAGATTTCTAATTTTGATGTAATTGCGTTATTTCATATCGTGTGTTATGATAAATGTACCCATGTTCTAGGCAACTATTTCACATTAAAAAAAAAAAAAAAATAACAAACACTGTCGACGATACGATACTTTAGGCCTTGAACACTTGCTTGTTTCATGTTTTATGAGCTGAGTTGTTTCGATCTTGTGTTTTTTTCTTTCGTGGGAAATGGAGAGCTGAAGACATAAAGAAGTATTTTTATTGTTTTTTCTGTGTAAATTTGTATTTTTAGCGAGATACTGATTTCGTTTGGGCAATGCTGAAGAGAGTCTATATGCTCTATAGTTGCACAGTCTCCAAACAATTGTATTCACGGTGCGAAGGTTTTTCACGCGTGTTACTTATGTAATAGCACCAAAATATTATGACAAATATTTTGCGCAGCATCGCTGCAAAGAAATCGTTGCAGCTGATGCTTAGCGGGCGTTTTTTATGGTGTGCATAAAAAGACTTTATAATTGAGACCGATTTCCTTCAAACGAGAATGAAGACGAAAAATATATATGTTGGTATCTGTGTAGTTTGACTGTTAATTTAACTTCAAGGCTGAGAGATTAAGATTCATTGGCTCTTTTGATTAATGATACATTATGATTTCTGGGCTGCCCGGATGGAAGCGTACTTAAAACCATTTTTGCGAAACATATGGGTCGCTTGCAATGATTTCAACCAAAATATAGAGAAGAAACAATAAAAAAAATAAGATCTCTCTCGATACCAGTCTCCTGTGATAAGTTCAGAATCGATTTTTTGCTCATCAAGAGATTATAAGTGAAACATTCTAAAAAGCATTACAATGTTCTGTGTGTGCAACTTGGTGTGCAATGCCGTTCGCTTGATTCGGGCTCTTTCACATTTTATGTCGGGCCGATCGATAAATTGCTGTGCCAAGCATTTTTCATATGGTGCACACAGGAAATCGCATCTATTCATGCGAACCACTTATTTACCCAATGTGTATACGGTATTCAGTGTGCTTAGTTGCATTGGGATTCGGTGTGTGCGATGAGTCATCATCGTCCAAATCGAATGGGAGGGTGTGAGACTGTGCACAGGTTACAATTGACAGTGTGATATCAACGTAAATGGCTTACCGTTCTCTCAATGGAGCGTCGTCTGCCGCTTCGATACGGTTTCAATATGTGAAACGTACTCGAATCTGGTCGCTACGTGAGTGTTTCGTCTAAGTATCGAATATTTTTTGTGCCATCCTGCACAATAAGCAGTCTGACGTTTCCTCGCATACAAAATCGAATATTGAATGGGGGAGAGCGAGTTCAATCTTATTGAATGCAATTTACACACCAACACTTTTACTGCCTTCGAAAACAACTTCAAATGATCCCTTCATTTGGATCTAATTGCAAAAACAAAACTCGTGAAGAATGCCAAATCGGCACTTTTGTGCCAAGTCGAGGTAAACAAAAACAAGCGATAAACCAAAAACATGATTATCGAACAACACATAAACACGAATCGTTGTGACAAATTAATTAATAAATAATGAATGGAAAAATTATGATTTTCGAGCTGCTTGCTTATCCAAGCATGTACGTTTTTGTTGTTCGAACAACATAATAGAAAATTGTTAAGAGCTGTCGCATTGCATTACGATATCGATGTAGAAAAAGGTGACAGAATCAACGGTTTTTATATGGTTGAGGGGAATGGGAAAACAGCGGCAATGAGCACCAACAAGCTGATGACTCATGCTCATATATCTAATGGAAAAATAATCCAATCGTTATAATTTGCAAAACGGACAGGCCTTGATTTAGCTATAAAATGGAAAGTAATTCAGGTATTGCTCGCAGCAAAAATTTGAAAGCATTCGCGTAAACAAACTAACTGATACCGAAAAATGGAGAAACAGAAGAAAATGTATTGAATCGAATGGCTAGTCCGGCATTAGAACAAATGATGGTCATTAATCTTGTCGCTCATAAATGGTGAGCAGCACACGATTTCGGGCATTTTCCGTTCTTTTTTTCTACGCCGTAGACATTGACGTTTCAGATTCACCCAAAATAGAACTTCAAATGAATAAAACATTTACAGTTTTGAAGATGCATGTTGACATGCAAGCATTTTGTTTTTATTTTTCGGTATTAATTTGATGCGTTGAACATGTGGTTTTGGCCATTATTATAAATGGTAACTCCAGTTAATGGTGCGACCAAGATGAAACAAACAGACGCGAGCACAAAGTCATTTAAGATGATCAATGTTTGCTGGAGTTTATGTGATTGCACGCAATAGATCTTATTCAGCGAGAGAGAGAGAGAGAGAGAGAGAGAGAGAGAGAGAGGGTACAATCATATGCATATCGAACAGAGGCAATCATTAATCGTGCCTTATACAATATTCATTCACTGAATGACAAACGATCTCCATGTACATAATGAATTATAATTTAAAATTATTTTTGAAATACGCTCTTTTTCCTTCGAATTAAAACACCATACAATTTTCCACTACTTTACGTGAATAATGCGAGGTTGAGCTTATCTTGAGACTTTATATCGCGCATTTCCTTATTTTGTATCGCTAAAATATATGATATACTTTGTCATAAAGAGTCGCCAAATATGACCGACATTATAATTTATTCAAATTTATCGCTCGACTGTCGAGAGAAAGTGTCTGTTTGCACGCGCGAGATATCGAGATGGAAATAAATAGAAGAGACTTGACGCCCATAAAACTTTGAGAACAAACGTACACATGTAGAAAAATTGATTATGTTGATTTAATGTTGAGTTTGAACTAACAGAAATGTAAGTCAATGAAATGTCATCGTGAAAACGCGAATGTACTCTGCCGCAAAAGAGATATTCATTCGCTGCATTTAAAAATAGAATATCCACGTTTGGAGTAAATAGGCTTGCTGCTGATGCGAAGCTAACGTGGAAAACGTTTCCCTTGCACAAACTCTATGAGTTAATACGATGCTATTGCGATATCAAGCCGCGATATCGTTTGTTTATTTGGTTTTGTTGAGACTCGATTCCACTGGGGGGACTTCGTCAAATGAATGTGGCTCAATTGGATAAATAAAAGCAGTGCATCACAGAGAAACAACCGATAGCGTGCGCATTGCGTTCGTAAAAACCATAAATATTGATTGTAATTCTATATGTGGGCATGTGGATCAAGTCACTTTGCAATTCGTTTAGCTTTTATTCTTTTGTTTTGGCCATCTCTCCGCATGTCACACCATTCGCATTATCTCTATTGCATGTCTTACTGAAACCTTATCTGCACTTTTCTGCGTCAATAAATTAGATGGAATGTACGATTCAGAGTCGATGTGAAATGTGTGCGAGTGCAGAAAATATGAAGAAAAACGTGCGATCGATCCGACATGTGTGAATGACTTTATGTTCACCGATAAAATTCCGTTTTGATGATAGCGAGGACCAACGCGCGCAATTTCACTATACCCAACCAAATGAAAAGTAAAACTTCGATAAATTACATATTCGCTGAATGTACTTTTGGCTAATATTTCAATCGACACTCACAGCAATGCGGGACGCATTTGAATAAAATATTTGATACATTGTTTGCGACGATAATGGCACACATCTCAGTGCACACAAATTATAAAGTATATTTCCCAATTCAGTGTGAGAGCAGAAGAGTTTTTTGTGTCAAATGGCATTGATTTAATTTATGGTAATGCATGTAAATATGAATTTATGGTGTCATTATGCCAGTTATAAGTATCCATAAAGATGAATATAGGTGATAAATCGATTAATTAATATTTTCACATAACGACAATAGCTTGAAATCATTATTTTTGCGCATCGAAAAAGATTTATATTAATTTCAACGAAGCTATGCCAAGCTCTTAGCGAACAAATGACCGAAAGAAGAGAGAAAGATTAACACCATAATTATATGAAAAAATATTTGTCGCAACACTATGGTTCTGTATAAGTTGAATGAAACTAGAATGAAAAGCAGCATCATTTAGTCGAAGCACGACGTGACACAGAGAATTGTGTAAGCGTGTCAATTCTCAGCTTCTGGGCATTTCTCCTCGGTAAACGTCTCTTTCGTAGCATTCGCATTTGATATGGTGGACATTGTTTGCTGTGTTCAGTATTCAGTGTAATAAAATGTTATTTGAAACGACACACAAGACGACCGTTGGCGAAAAATACTGAGGAAACATAATTTTATCGCATTCACCGTTTCCATTTCTCTGGTTAGTCCTCTGTCATTTCAAATGATTATTTACAAAATGACAAAACGTTTATTCTTGCGTATTTCTTTTCATAGCACAGCTATTCTTGGCTTGAGCTTGCTGCGGGTTTCTTCTTTCACATCAGCCGCATCGGTGTGCTCATTATCATTAGTCCAAATTAAATATGGCACTAATTACTGGCTTCAATAGACAGAAAACAACGCCGAACAATTTCAGAATAGCTTCATTTCTCTTGAAATACCACTTTTCATTCAATGGCTAGAAACAGACGGGTATTTCTTGCATTTTTATCCAACGCTGACTCACCATTTGGCCGCAAATCGTTCCCTTTTTATTCCCGGCTACAAAGCACTGGCAGTCGTGGTTCGTTTGCGAATTCAACTGTAGCCATTGAATGACCGCCGAATGAACACATATGTACACCTATTAGGCGAAGTGAAAAAAATCAACTAAATGTATACTTCCGTGCCGTGCCTTTAGTTGCATTTATTTTTAGTTTGCGCTCGAATAAAGAATAAGAAAAATAAATAGCAATTAGCAGGAATGCCGCCCTTTCGTCAGGCGCACGTAAAACGTCTCCTAGTTTTTGCTTATCGATTTTGCCGTGCCGTTCACTTTGCCGCTGAACTATTTTAAAAGTGAATTGAATGAGTCACACCTTCGTCGATTGCACAAACACGAATTTGGGTCACGTAGAATTTATACGTGAGGCGAGAAGCCAAGACGCAAGGATACAGACAACCACTTAGAACACATAAATAACGAAATATGCTTCTAATAATGAAATGTACTTTATGCAGTATGATTCAGGGCATTTTAACGTCGTAGAAATTCCGATATGAATATTACATTTCGATTTCGATTAAAATTTGAATTCCACTTCAATCGAAAAAACATGCAACTTTAATGGCCTTTCACCAGCTGAAGTTCTCTTCAAACCGGCAATGTACTTGCTCATGACTCCGCTTTCGAGTCATTCGAGTTCAATTTAAACCTTTTTTATGGAAAAATTTGCCTATTTCTCGAAAAAAAACTCAAATGAAGAACTTAGTCAATTACTAAGTTAATCGCTTTCTATTGCCTTTTAATTTGCGAATTTTCAAAAAAACAGCTCATGAAATAGTGATTAGTTTGATTAACATCCGGATTAATGTATGTATATAGAATCCACGGCTTACTTCACATTGAAAATCCATTCATCAATTTTTGGCATCTAACAACCGTGATTTGAGAAATCGAATTAAAAATACTTCATAGCAAATCATAAACAAATAGAATACGCACATCGGCCGTTCATTGAAATTGATGGAATGAAGCTTAGCAAATTAGTTTGACGTACATCGAGTTGAGGAAACTCGCCAAATAAGCGTAAGAAATGAGCATTGATCGATTACAAACTTTTTTTTTGTGTCGCCACATTTCATTAACTTTCGCGGAGCCTCCATATAAGCACGGCCCATTGTAGTCGCCAACTCTCAGAAGTGAGCGCGCGCGAGTCATTGCCGCGGTAACACTATATGGTCATTCAATAATAATAAAAAAAATATGGAGAAGAGCGGAAAAAAATATAAAATCATAAAAGAAAATAAATTTATACGCTATGGCATATCGCTTTTGAAGATAGGAATTTGTTTGACTTAATACGTTTGATCAAACGAGTTTAGTTCATCGACCGCGGGGCTCGTGTTCCATCTGATTTTCTATTCAGGGCAAAAAAGCTAAACAGCACACACACACACAGCTAAATGAGTTTTCAAACTCTTTCATGTCATTTTCGGCATTCTTTTGTCAGATGATTGATAAGCTTTCATTGAAAACAGCACTATTATAAACGGAGTGTGAAATAGATTTATCTGAATCATAATCGTGCGCGCTGTACGCCGTTTTGCCACCAATATTCCGCAACAAGCAAATGATTTATATCTTGAATAAATTTAAGCATTTTATCTAGCGAAAAGAATTCCCAGCGAGATGAGAAAAAGTGACATCTTTTTGTTTGAATTAAATTGTGTATGTTCGAAAAGTGCCTTTGTCATTTTGTTCGTTGCGTGCAAAATGAATATTCAAAATTACTAAATTTATGTCGCTCATCTATTAGCACCTGTTTGAAAAATGTTGACAATTTCACGGTTTAAGCCGCGATTTTCTATCTTAAAATGTCGAAATAATAGAACATCATTTTGATAAATTGTTCAATTTTGTCTCTCTTTCTCTCGTTTCAGGTAAGCGTCAACATTCATACAAACTGATTTTAATAATGTTGCTGGAACAGTTGTTCGTAAGTACACATGGGTTGTTCGACGTGGCTTCATTCAGAAAAATCAGACTGGCATCAACTTGTGGGGAAAACCACTTCAAATATACTTTTTTTCTTAATGGATTTTCTACCGCAAATTTCTCGCTTGTCTGCTTCTTTTGCAATTGCAATTGAATTGAGAACTTCGTACTGCCGAAATGCTGAATTCTCGTTCTTATTCCAACTTATATAAATACGCGATTGTTCTTTTTCGTCCGACTGGAATTCGTTGATTTGGTATAAAAAATAGATTAAAATCATAGCCCGTGAAAATTCAGCGAGCCAGATCCACTTGAGCGATTTTGATTTACTACACGTTGGATTCAGGCCGGGTTCCGTTTTCATTCTCAATTAACAACATTCAGTCAAAGTAATTTGAAAAAAAGCAGCAACTTTCAAAGGCCATAATTTTCGTTCTTCAACCAAAAATAGCACAAAATACACGGACAATATTCCCTTCAAGTAAATATTTTTGAAAATTTATTTATTATGCGATGATTAGCACATTTCAACGGGGAAGAATTTTTCATTGGATGGATGATTAACATACAAATGCTAAATACATCATAAAAACTAGCTTTTACTCGCACACCAATTAATTATTATTCCGCAAAATGTCGATCCGGTCATTCTGGTGGTTTTGTTGTTTGGCACACCAAGTGAACGAACCACGCGTCTTCCAACCAGAAATGGTGGTTCGAAAGTAATAATGATCAACATTGGCTTAACATGTGCGTAATTATGGTAATTTGTTATTTTAACCGAAGAAAAAGACCGAATCATAATCTCTGAATTGGGCGAAT
Source organism: Obolodiplosis robiniae (assembly GCA_028476595.1). Lineage (NCBI taxonomy): Eukaryota > Metazoa > Arthropoda > Insecta > Diptera > Cecidomyiidae > Obolodiplosis > Obolodiplosis robiniae. The sequence goes on from CM052014.1 coordinate 17,622,556, forward strand.
GCTTTCTTTTTCTCGTGCATTTTTTGGGTGCCATATCGCAACAAAATCTAATAATGGTGAAATGTGGGGATTAATCACGTCGCCATGACTGACTCGAAATCCAAAAATGGCAAAAAATGAAATTAAAGACCAAATAAAAATATTAATAGATTGCCAATAAAGCGATTATATTTATATTTACGTATTGATGTTTCAATTTGTGTGCATGAGAAGCGTGCTGTGGTGCGCGGTGCAATGCGGCTTACGCATGTGAAATAATTGTTATTTCAATTATTATATATTGGAATTTGCGTGAAATATTCTTCGCATTCGTACAACGCAACTTGTCACTGCTCCTTTCCTCGTTCACCTTATTTCCATGTTAATCTCTCTGATTCATAAACAAATTTTAATGCTGAGAAATGACTTAAGCTTCAGTTTCAGTACTTTCTTTTCCGTTGCGTGGTTCCCGAACATGAAAACAATGCTCAACGAGTGAAATCACATCTCAAAAAGAAGCAAACAAAAGTGCCTCGACAGCATCGTGGCAAATTTGAACCCATTCTATCGAAAACATTAGAATTTGTAGAAGAATGTTTCCAGTCAGAAATAGCCTGAATGCTAAGGACATTCGATCTGCATTGTGTCGTTCAATGCCCAACTTTGCACACTTCATCTTATGAATGATGAGACAATTCTGATTTCCAGCACTTGAGATGAATTCCACGTATTCAAACAATGATCTTTATTTGCATCGCTAAGCACAGCACCATAGAACTCTCGCACATTAACAAGGACGGCGCTCTAGCTTTTGTTGCCAACTCGATACAGAAAACACACAAGTTTTTATTGTCAGCTTATTTGACAATATGAAATGTGAGTTTAAACGATTTTAGTATTTGTTGGTACTTTCTATTTCTGACATTCATGCACGAAAAGCATCTGTGCGAGCGTGTGAGCGAGTCAATGCGATTCAAAACAGATCCACCACGTGCCGGAGTGCCAAAGTGATTACAGAATCATTATTTATATACATTTTTTGGTATCTTGTCATTGAAGACTTTGATATGGAGGCAAAACTGTGTTTTCACTCATTAATAATGTTTTTCCTATATCGAATTTGACACACATGGCCCAACTTCTATCGTTAATATTGTATTTGAACTTGGTGTCAAATGACATGAGTTCGTTTATATGCCATACGCTTGCTTTATGCCATTCATACATTAAAGTGAAGCTTAATTGCGTTTAAACGCACATATTCTTACATTTTTGCCACCGAAAAAGATTAGCAACTTTTTCATGAATTGATAAAAATGTATGCTTTCTGCCTCGGCAGCAAATAGACAAACGAAAAAAGAGCACAAATCACTAAGAAGTGGCGAAAATATGGCAAAGTTTTGGAAAAAATGCGAATTCACTTTATTTAGATGAATATTTACCGAAGAGCTCATAAAACGTGCAAAATTTTCTACAATTCCAGAAATAGCCATACATATTTTTCTTGTTTATTGCCACTTTTCTGCCATAAAAAATGTTGGTGTCTGTGAATTTAAAAACATTTTTATTGACTGCGTGTACCGTTGTGTCACCGCTCTTCTTCGCTCTCACCATGCGATCATCGTTTGTTACAGAATTTCAGAGCCAATGTTTCTTTCCTGTGTTTTAACCTTCGGGTCAGAGATAATCCGGCGAAAGGCGTGAATTCTGGGGAAAAATAGCTTAATTTTCTTTCACTGGCATTGACGTAACCAAAAATTCTTTTTCGGTGTCAGTTCAATATTTTTAAAAAGGTGCACAATTTTAATCCCAGGAAGCCCATTCAAAATTGTTTATCAATACATTTTGCCATATCACAAAGTTTGATACTAAATTTAAGGCCGAATGATAAATCAATTCACATTTAGTGCTCTCGATTCTCGACCATTTCTCTTTTCCACAAGCCGAACATTATCAAATGGCATCATGGAAATTCTATTTTTGCCGTGTTGATGCGATGTGTTATCTCGAAGGTGAGTCAAATAATTATATACCGATATGTTCACGAATTTTCCCATTTCGCATCTCTGGTGCCCTTTCACTTTTTCACATGCACAACACAAAAATGCTATTCAATTGATTCTCTGGCAAGGGAATCTTTCTTTTCCACATAAAAAAACGGAAGTATATTTTCTGGCATCGTAAAATAAGAAGTTTGTTCTTTCTTCATGCATCACACGACGATGAAATCAGGTCGGTTTTGAATTAGAGTTTCCAACTTGATATATAACTTGAGAAGTATTTCTCAGACAACATTTTGCACACATTGGCCAAAATGTAAGCCTTTCATTTTTATAAGAAATACGTTCGAATGGGTGCAAAAACCGAATCAATTCACAAAATTGGCTGGAACATAACACTTTCGTTGGAACACACGCTTGATGCTTTATCGTTATTCTTTTTCTCATGAATCTTTATTTTTCTTTTTTGTGTTATTTTTAAACGATTTGTTTCTCTTTCTCGTTTCACTTCATACATCGAATTCAGAACATCGGCCTAGACACATATGAATGCACGTTCTACGATATTTGTTGTTTGCTCCGGTTTGTCTATCGACTGAATAGCAGGAAATCTGACTTTTACAAAAGAGAAATTGGATTTCTGAAGAAAGTGTCATTTCTTTGTTCTTTCTTTGAAAAAAAGACAATTTATCTTTTTTGTTTGAATAAATCCAATTGAATCCAGAGTGGATGGATCAGTTTTGATTGGATGCGAAGCAAAGTCTAGGATTTCATTAAAATTCATAAATAATTCTTTTGACATCGAAACAAACAAACATGATCGTATATCGACTAGCTATGGCATCGAATTGGATTCCCTATGCAAAAAGATCAAAATGTGATTTGCCCTTTTGATGATGAAATCACGATACATATTTTCTTTCTTATTTCAAAATACAGACTAAATATGAATTCCGTTGTGATATTATCGCTCAATCTCTCTCAAGCGGTTGTGAAAAAGAGTAAATTCGTGAAGCGAGAGCGACCAGGAGCGAGGTAGCGATATAGAATTTATCAACTTAGCAGTGGTGAGGGGCCACGACGGGCCGCGACGCTGACGTTAACGGCCCAGTTTACACAATCTTTGTTTGAATTAATAAACTATTCGCGCGCGCTACGGAAATTCTATTGTGAAAATCGAAGGCGCGTGATGCTTCGCTAAGATTACGATAAATTAAAAGTCGCTCTCTCCGTCTCACTCGTGCTACACGACGTATAATGCAAATCATCATTGCATTTTGTTTTGAAGTTTTCGAAAGTGGACACTGTGTTAGTCACAAAATGTTGATGCTCATAAAGTGGCACACGCACACGTTCACTACAAATCATTAAAACATGCCATTTCTATGCATAATTTATCACAACAATCAGAATTTCTAATGGATTCAAGTGGTTCTTTTCTTCGCCGCCAGCAAAAGCCGTATGTGAAACTAGAGCATGTGGTTCTCAAATGACAGCAAACTAAATACATGTATATTGAATTTTCAAGCGGTAGCAATTTTTCATTTCGCCCGATATTATTGTTACGACACCAAAAAAAAATCGATATGGCAAAATAAACGATGACAATGGTTTGCTTTCCTTTTGTTTTCCGGCAGCTGTATAGTTTCAATTTATCGATAATGCAACCGGCAAACAGCCGACGTAAAACGAAAATCCAATTTCCAATATTTGGCGAATGGCAAATTTGAAATCGAATAAGTAGACAAAAACATAAATCGTCGGAAGCGAATGGGGAAATCGTGTAGAGTGAAATCAATCTGCCCTTGCCGAACATACAAGGCGACGATAGCGACGAATGCAATCGTCGAACCATCGCAATTCGCACACACATAAAAATCAATAGACGAAAAGAAGACACCGAAAATTCGCCAAACTCAAACAAAATTGACGAAAAAAAAGAAGATTGACAAAATCATTTCGTGAAAGAACCGAAATGTTCTATTCGGGGCACTCATTTTAAGTTGTTCATGATGTTGTTGTTCACCAATAAAACTTGCAGTTATGGATTATGAAATGAGAAAGTTTTTATTTGTGTTTTCGTTTCCGACGAAATGGTGCAGCTGGAACTTGGAGAAAATGGCATTTTATCTAACAAAAAATTCCTCCAAAAATTGAATTATACACCGTACCGTCGTTTTCGGCATTTTGCCGAAACAAGTTTTAGTTTCTAATTATTGGCATCGTAGCGAACATCTAATTATTTGATAATTCATAAGTCGGATTGTTCACGTAATGAATAATCGAGCGAAGACATTGTTCATCGCTGCACGAAACACGGGTGAAAGATGGCAAAATCCATTGTTCATCATCCATGTTTTTACCATAAGCAAAATAGTTTTGTCGAGTGATTCTTGTTGTACGAGATATAAGAAGATAATCCGCACAGCGAACGCAAATGCCTGATGAAATCCACATGAAAATCATGTGTTTTTATGTACAAAATAATTAGCAAGAGATCATAATCCACAAACCGCTCGCAATGAAAATGAAATTACTGGGCGGTTGCATAACGAATTTCCAATGAAATTTAAAAAAAAAAAAGTTCCCATCATTGAAGTGCATTTCAGAGTGCGGCATTTTGGGCAATATGTCGATCTGTTATTAAGATAATAATGTTTTTCTCTACTTTACTTTGTATAATTAAAATCCACTCTCATCATCAGGAATCTTGTAAATCGAAAGCGTTCAAATTAAATCAGCAAACAAGTGTCATTTCACCAACGGCTCATTATTACTGGTATTTTCGTGCGTGAAAACCATATTAGAGAAATAATTTCGCATCGTTAGACTTTCAAAACTAACGAGAGTATGCGATTGTTTACCTTTTTTCTCACACATTCTCGGGCGCTTTGAAAAATTCCGTTTTGCGGAACAAACGCCACATAGTTCGTTGTCAGTATAACAAACAACTTACGCACACATACAAATTGAGGAAGAAAATGCGCTGAATGTGCCGTGTGACGATAAACTTGTTCTCTTTCTAATTCGGTTTTATTGTGTTTGCCTTTTGTACGCAATAATTTGATTCTTTGCTTTTCATTTTTAAGCAAAGCACATTCAAAAATACTGTGTGTGTGCGCGTTTGAAAGTTCGTTGATCACACAATTCTTCAAAATTATCAACAATTTATTATGCCTGTTCTTTTCTTGTCCGGGCAATTCAATACGCGCAAAAGACACAAAACAAACAGACCAAAGCGTTGACACATTGTGTGACTTTTGTTTTTGAAAAAATAATGTCAAAGTTTAAGAAAAATGAGATGCTTTTTTAATGTCAATGGAAATAGCCCTCCAAAAGAATGACGTCAAATTGAATGCTATGAAAATATACACCGAGAGCCATATTAAAACTGATTTTCCCTCTTTTCAATTTTTTCCGGAGCTGCATTTACAAGCATACAAAAAAGGCCAGAATGAACGTGTATTCTTTTGTATGCAAGCCGAGAGAAAAACAGGCACTCCATATATTTTACATCCATTCTTTTCACAAATTCATTATTGATTGTTGTTTGCTCACTTCGAAATTTAAAATATTCGACTGTGGCCGCCGTTGAAAGACTCGTGTGTGGGCCCTGGCATTCCAAAGTGATTTTTGAATTTATTCAAAATTCATAGACATTTTGCGTCAATAACAGCACACCTTAATAGCGAAGGCTATTGCCTATTTGAAATGCCACATTTTGTTCATTATGAATATTTATATGGATGTGTTCTAATTTCCCAAATGGATTAATATGCGGTGCACCTCATGGCGATATAGAAATATTTTATGCAAATAAAATGCATTGACCGATTTGCCTCGAACGATTTAACATGTAAATTAGGATTAAAGTGGATAATGCCAGCGGAAGCCGCGCCGCTGCGGATTATTTTCGATCATTTAACGTAATGAACACTTTGTCACTCTCTTAAGAGATGGAGAGAAATGATATGTGTCAGCGCCTGTTTAAGTTTTAATTAAATTAAACGGTATGTTGTGACTTTGCACTCTCTTCTTCTTGTCTTTCTTCTTCAAATCTTTGTCTTATCAGGCGACAAACACTCTCTATATGCAAATGCTACTTCAAGTTGGATATTATTCAATTGAAGAACTTGTTCACAGTAACTGACACTTTATGGGTCATCGTATGGGTCGTTATGACCGCACACGATTATCGGTCATTAGGTATGTTAATATGCCATTTACGGTTAAAACATATAAATTGCACATGATATTGTATAACAACATTCTAACTTGAATGCTACTTTTCCTTCAGGCTCGTTCTTAAAACTGGTTTATTCCGTTTAAGCGTGTGAGGATAGGAACGCGCTTCGACCACAACTATATAGTGCATTGTGTTTATGAGGTGAAGAGCAAATCGATTCATTGCTCGCAGACTTGCATAATCAATTCCGTTTAAAAATAGCCGATCAATTTAAAGTTCTTCTAGCCATTCAAGCTTATGATTGATATCGTTCCTCTGGACGCTATGATTAGCAATTATTCGATTATTCGTCGTTCCAGCGCAAATAGTGTGTTTGAAGCTATTGAACGGCGTTAATTTCTTCTGCATTTATGTTAGACCAAAGTATAAGTAGTATTTAAGTAAAGTAGTTAATACAATGAACGGTCTGCTGAACGGTTTATTCGCCTCATTTGATTATTGCATTCAGCACACTTTTTCTACGGCACGTCGAATGAATCGATGTGGTTTTTTTTTTCGAAGTACGAGCCATAACCGATTTCATTGTCACGGTCACATTCAATTTGATTCACCGAACGACTCATCATTATCTTCGCACGAAGTGGCCATACACAAAAACATATTTTTTTGTTAAAAGTTCTCAATTACTGAAATGAGGTTGCAATTTTTCTCACTCATTTGCTATTACTTGCCGAAATAAAAACTGACATGAGATTCTTGCGATTGAAAAAGAAGCGCCAGTAGAATCTGCCAATCAAATGAATGTCGACTTAATGAATTGCTTAAAGGCATGAATTATTTCGAGAATCCAGATGAATCATGAAAATCGTCTATTGTTTGGCAGTGTAAAAAAAATGTACGTTTTATTTTTTATAATGATGTGCTACAAAAGGGAATGAACGAAAAAGGCAAGGTGCTGAACAAAAATTTAGAATGGATAAATTTCTGAAGAAAGAACAACGTGATCATATCGCAGCACCCAAGCGAGTTTAATGAACGCACAATATAATAGTGATATTAATCATTTCACCTGCCCCGAAACATCAGAATGTCTCGAAAATAGTCAGCTGTACACATACAGAACCGTTGCTGGTGTCGAGTTTAAATTTTGGATGGCACAAAAATGCACATTTTATACGTTCGAAAATTATTTTTTCTCATTCCAATGACTTTTAGATGTACAAACACATGGAGTTTCGATGGATGAAGAAGTTTAACTTCACAGTTTTTCCAGCATAGTCAAGCATTTTTCGGAACACAAAACCATATGCAATGTGTGACTATAAATAGAACAGGATGCGTGCATGGGAATATGTGTGTAGGACCTTTTATTTACACATTTTTCTCACGGCTGTCATTTTAATGTAAATTTGTTCGAGAAACGTTGCTATTTTGCTCTTAAACATGCACACATTTACGGACCATTCGTCTTCCTTCTTCACTCATCCATCCTTTCATCGCTCGTTGTTTTGTCGCTCTCTGCGCTGCTCATTTTTATGTCATTCTGGTTTGAGCATATGCATCGTCGCCCTTGAGCTGATGGCAAAGAAGTGCAATGCAGGATATAAAGTTACACAAATGCTTACATCATAAATTTACAAAATGAACAAAGATCCCATGAAATTATGCCAATAAAGACGCCCCCGAAAAAAAGGGCTTGTACTTTACACTATATCATTAAATATCAAAACGATGGATTCTAGTTTCAATTGCAGAAAAAATGCTCCACAACATTTCGAATTCAAGACAATGAACGAAAACTTGAGCAAGCAAAAAAGGGAAGAAAGCATGCAAACGGCTGGCATAACAAAACGAAACCAAACGAATGTGCAATGATGGCTTGTATGGAACAATAAATATGAAATGAACTCGAAATTACAATTTGTATGTGTAATTGGTTGCGAACTTTCTTCTTCTTTATCTCGATATTTTATGCCGTTGAGCTGCTTTTATTATAATTTTTCTAAAATGAAACCCCTTTGTTTAAAAAGGCAACATCGTAAAGAGTTTTGTGAACTGTTCGCAAAGTAGATGATATGATAAAAGTGTATGACAACCGCAGTCGAATCGGAATCAAGAGAGGGAATTTGAGTGGAAGAGAAAGAAACCAAGAGCTGCAAAATTGCAACAAAACACGGAATTCTATGGCTATGCCACTGACAATATGAAATCTATTATTTTGTCGCTCTTTATCAGACACATAATATAAGGAATACAAAACGTATGCGAAAAAGACAAATGATTATGTAAACCAATCGCACTGAAAGTGCACTGATTCAATTTGAACATTTTCCATCATTAAAAAATGTCCATTTCATTCATTTGCATCCATTTGCTGTTTGTTGTGCTCAAATGAATTTCCATCGTGTTGCACATAGACAAAGTTTTCAATTTGAATTTGGCATTTGTCTGTTTTTTGTATCTTTCGCGTCGTTAATGACATTTATGAATTTAATAAATTATCACCGAATGCCTTTGGCTATTGCAATTCCATGAAATTATTCAATTGTTTCAAACCACTGCGTGCATTTATTTATGCTGTCAAAGTACAGCGGAATTTTCATTGCAATAGTTCTTTTTTATTTACATGGTCGTTGTTTGTGTTTTTTCCTAAATGTATTCTTAGTTCCGATCGATAAATGCACGAATAGAAAATTCAATAAAATTGCAAATTATTCTCGACACTACTTGATCCGGGACTATGTTGACGACTTGCCTTCTTCCATGCCATAGAAATTCTTTTGCATAGACAGTTCGTTTTCACTGCACAATGGCAACCGCATCACAGCACCCTAACATATTTTTATGTCGCTTCATCGAAGCGTGAACACAAATAATAAAAAAATACTCGCACTCTTTAGACTCTATCGCGTAATTGTGCATATTCAATTGTGTTGGCTGGCTATATTCTTATTACCTTGAAATCACAATATTGCAATTCATTTTGAGAACAAACTGGAGGGATTGAGAAAAAAAAATATTCTTCCGATTCTGGGCGCTGTTGCGTGTGCACGAAAACTTTAAAATATTATATTCTTCCGTTTCTCCCTCTTTTTGGTTTTTTTCCAATTAAATTGTTTGCAGTGAGTGAATTCACTTCATATCCACCATAAAATCTCGGCCCATAGATATTATCCGTTCCTCTTGAATGTATTACGTATATATTATTCGGCTTTTGATGAATAATTTTTACACTTTTGAATCACAAATTACCAGCAACCAATGTGTGTATGTTTGGAATTTCATGGGCAGTATCATATTTTATTACACAATACTATCTTTTAAAAGCCATTAGAATCTCCGGTGAATGCGAAAGAGATTCTGTTTGAAAATGGAATTTTACTCAACGGTAGCGAACAGCAGTGGTTTGCTGACTGTAGTTCGAAGTTGATATTTGGCTCATTATTATCTGAATGAGCGATATTATCGTACAGAATGAAACGTTACATTTTGAGCAGAGGACCATCACAACACATTCTCTTGTTTGCAACATTTCCCATACAAAATTAGAATATGTGATGATTATCACAAAAAACAGAACAAGTTACGTTGTGAACAATTATTCAAACATTTCCCGAAACTCAACTCAAACGAAGCCGTGATTTCATGCTCTTTGGCAATTGTATGGAAATTCGCGTCGTCGCACCGATCGACCGACCGACAAACCGAGTATGTGTTTATATTCATAATTACTAAAATGCAAATGGAAATGAGTGCGGCAAGAAGAGAATCCAGCATAAATTCCGATTTTGTGCTGTGTCTTGAGTAAAAGTTTTATGATTGTTTTATGTTTGATAGATTACTATATGCAAATGAAAATGCTTGTGCAAGTGATGTGAATCTGGTGGGAAATTACAATTTGATATTTGAAAAAAAGAACATACCCGCATATTCATCATGTTAGACCCACACTGAACATTCTGTAAAGTGCGCGCGCGATATAAAACAATGGCGCAGACAGCTGGCTATTCGATTCACATTGTGCTGTCTCATTTTAGTCGATTCTTTCTGTTCTCGACTTCGTTATGTACTCATTTCTATCGAATTCTTTTTTACTGTCATCCATAAACAATTCATGCAATATTTCGCAGACAGAATGAAAAAGTCTTTATTAGCCGCTCGGCTCCAGATTTTCTAGAGGACGAATAATTGAAAATGCGCCGAATTGGATTTCTATGCATGAAAATTTATTATCAAATATCACGAACATCATGTGCTATGTGCCATTATAACTTATGCGCTTGTACGCGCTTATGCCAATAATATGCTCTGACCTCTGATAGAACATAGACCGATTGCAATTTACTATGCAGAATGAACACAATGACCAAATATTTCAATTTTTGTCACAGTTCTACTTTCTCAAGAAGTACAATGACGTTTTTTCTCACTTTCAAAGTATAGAAAAAAAAATTATGTCACAAGCACGCGTGGAAAGTAAATTTAATGTTGCGTATTTTGATAAATGCTAGTGTTGACTACGTCACTACTATCAAATATTGAATGAAAGTTCGTGGTTGAGCACAATTTTCTCTCTTGCTTTCCCTTTTCTCTTTTTCTCTCTCCACGTCGCAAATATGCTCCACTGAATTTATGAGGAATAATCACATTGGCTTGCCATTGGCTTTGAAAGGACACACCAATAATGTCATTGCAACGCAAATACACTGAATAAGCGCACTCACTGAATGAGCATAATGATAAGCCGGCTCACCATATAATGACGCAAAAAATGTGTTCTGATTATGATGAATGTGGCTTTATCACTTTCATGCGTGAGAATGAAAGTATGAAAGTGCCACCTTGACATAGACAACGAAGGCACTCAATCAAAGCCGAGCTGTATGAAGGTTACAGAAAACTCTGAATAAAATGAGTTTCATTAGAACATTAAAATCGTCGCGTTTTTTCATGAGCTACGCAAATATTCGAAGGTCAAATTTGAAATTGGTCTCAAATTTTCCATTTTTTCCACTCACACTAAAACAGAACAGCGAATAAGATAGCTTGTGTGATGAACGCGCGCGTGTGTGCACGAGTGCTTCGGCGAGGCTGAGAGTTGAATTCACAATTTGGTTTTGTGATTTGATAACCAACTCTCATGCAATCCAAAAATTGTCACGGAATGAGCAAAAAAACGTGAATATATAAGCAAATCGATATCAACGAAAACCTTGCGACGACTTTTCCACATTTTAATTTGCATAATAAATCAACCCTTCCTAACCGTTTTTTGTATTCGTTATTCAAGGTTGAATTCTTGAGCTTGATTTTCATTTTGATACACATTTTTCCACTCGAAAATTCGTTTCTCCATCTGATCGATTAAAAATTCACGCAAACATTTCTATTTTTCGTTTGATTTCAGGGATCACGTGAAGAACGTGTACCAAATCCACATGGTGGCATTGAATCGAACAGTTTACCGTCAAACGGACAATTTGCATCACATAAACAATTGAAACATTCGATATCTCAATCTGGTTCGACGCCGGCTTCGCCACAATTGCATCATCATCAGCTGTCAAATGGCCACCATCAATACCATTCACAGTCATCGGTTAGTTCACAGTCATCATCGATAATATCCACAATACCGGCATCACAGCGGCTACTTGAAGAGACACTATCGAAACCGGGCCCATATTCAATGATTGTGCTACCGAATAACGGTGGCTATTGGGTCGATGGGACCGACCATGAATGCGCATTCGATGCGCTCGGTAATCCAGTTTTGCCGCACAATGCTTGGCGCACCAAATTCGAAACCGATGATACAGCAAAATGCTATCGCCGATTCTACATAAATCGAGAGCACTCGACTCTGGTGGGTCACGACGATCAACTTGGACCAGTTCTACTGTCGATTAAAGCTGAAAATGTCGCCAATCAAGAACATATCAGAATTTTGTTGCGACTCAAAACAGGAACTATGCATGAAATCATTCCTGTTTCGTGTTTGGGCAACAATCCGTCGCCCATTCGCATGGCACGTTTGCTAAACGAACAAATTAATGTGGATAATTTTATGCCAGTTATGTGTCCGAAAGCATCTGGAATGATTGCCGCCTACGATGAACATGTTTTGGTGTCTAACTTTAAGTTTGGCGTGCTCTATCAACGGCATGGACAAACCACCGAAGAGGAATTGTTTGGAAATACCAATTCATCGCCGGCATTTGATGAATTTTTGGATATGCTGGGACAACGAATTCGTTTAAAGGATCACAAAGGCTATCGCGGCGGATTGGACATTCAGAATGGGCACACCGGCAATGAAGCCATTTATGAGGTGTTCAAGGAACGTGAAATTATGTTCCATGTATCGACTATGCTCCCGTTCACCGAAGGTGATCCGCAACAATTGCAACGCAAAAGACACATTGGCAACGACATTGTTGCGATTGTGTTCCAGGAATCAAATACTCCGTTTTCGCCAGACATGATTGCCAGCCATTTTTTGCATGCTTTCATCGTCATTCAGCCATTGGAACCGAACACACCGAATACACGATACAAGATTTCCGTGACCGCACGAGATGACGTCCCATTCTTCGGTCCCACACTACCAAATCCGGCTGTGTTCCGCAGAGGAGCGGAACTCAAAGAATTTATACTAACAAAATTGATCAACGCGGAAAATGCATGCTACAAAGCAGAAAAATTTGCTCGACTTGAATTGAGAACACGAACATCACTTTTGCAGAATTTGGTGGAGGAATTGAAGGAGAAGACGCGTGATTTCTTGGGAGCCGATTTGAGTTCGGGTGGTGCTACATCACCAGCACCAGACACACCAAAATCAGACAGCAGCAATGCTGGATCACGATTTATTGATACAGTTAAAAAGGCTTTAATTTCGCGAGTACGATCACAAAGTGTCGATGCCAATGTAGCCAGTGAGGCGAATCGCATCAATTTTAATACCAAAAAGTCATCGAAAGAGGCAACCATTATGGAAAACATTCAGGTAAATATTCTTTTAGTGTTGTTTAAACTCGCCGTTTTCCGGAGATTAAGTTAAAATTTAGTTCAAACTTAACGCATATTAATTGATGATATTCATGCGTGTTTAGATCGCTCGCTCGAACTCAAACAAAAGCGATTCGAAGAAATCCACCAATGATTCGTCATCGTCGTCACCAGACATCACATCTCGTGGTCCATTATGTGCAAATAACAACAACAATAACAGCCACAGCCAATCGAGTCATCACAATTCGAACAACATCAACAATAATTTGAACAACAATGGCAATGGCCCACTGACTGCAACCATGTCTGAGACAAGTGACGATTCGAGCTTGAACAGTGTAGAGCTTGATCCAATGGGTAAGCGCATAGTTTTCATTTGTGTGCCTCTGTACATATGTGTTTAGAATAATGCATGCATGTTCGATGTTGTGGAAATTGCTAAATGTTTTGTTTAGTTTTCCTCAAAAATGCGTGCAAAATGTCTAATAAAATTTGCATTGTGACTTATTCTCAAAGTATTCACTCATTTAGATGGTGGAGCGACATACGTTGACAGCGACACTGGTTTAGAATCAATGAGCTCGGCTGAAGCAACAACGAAAGCATGCTCGATGTGCTTGGATGGAGTAGTTGCGTCGAATAATATGATGGTGCCGCCGGAAGCGAATATGCAAATCGAAGGCTTAAAACAGGAAGTGACTCGGTTGAAATGTGATAAGTTGGATCTTTTGCGACAGAATGTGGTTAGTATTTTATGAAATGGAATGGATAATGTTCTTACTGCAATCCTTCTACTTTGGAAGGAAAAATAAATCTTTTTTTTAATTTATATGATTCAAATTTGTTGCATTTGTTCGATTCCAGACATGCCAAAGAGACATTAAGCGATTACGTGAGCGCGAACTCTCGCTACAAGGGGATTTGGCAGCAGCTGGCAAAGAAATTCTCCGATTACGCGATTTATTGAAAGAATACATACCTGGCACAACAACGCCGCCACATTCAATTTCCCCAATGTAAATAAGTTGATAAGTCAAAAATAGAAGGGAAAGAAAAATCATCAACGGGAAAATGCAGGAACTGAGCTTCACACTGATGCATGTCGCAAATGTACGCGAAAGAAAAACTCAACAAGAAGAAATCAAATCACACAGCGAAAACCAACATTTTGTCATAGAAAATAATCCGTATTAGAATTAGCATTATGACACAAATCAACCTCACTTAAAAGCACAGTAACATATACAACTACATATAATTCCAAAGAGCATTCACACTTTGCTCTCCATTTTATTCTTCATTTGTTGATTTCATGCTATGCAGCTGAAATACATAGTGGAAATAGTTCACGACATTTGCACCAGATTCAGACGTCTGCCGTTTTTCGCATGACCATAAAAAAGAGTTGAACATGCACGAAACGTCTAGACAAGCTCTAATCGTCATCATATTTTATCCAATAATTGTATAAATATTTGTAATATCGTGATTTGCAACAAAAACAACAACTATAGCAACAAAAAGAAGCAGTAACATCGCAGTTGAAGCTAAAATGCAGCAGTGCAACAAAACCAGACAGTGCAATCAAAATCAATTTAATATTTTAATGTGTAAAAGAGAGGAATGAAGTTATTTACATTTATGGTTTTTAAACAACACACAGATGTCAGATTTCTGATTAAATGACTATAGAATAGGTAATTGATCGGATGAACATTTGCAAAAGTATAAGAATTCATTTGATTGCTTTGTAGGGGCATTTTTTGATGAAATTTTAATTTACATTTGCGAACAGAACAAACATCAGCACATCTAAGAACATATGCAAATTAATTTAACCTTAAGACAATTTTAAGAGCATCCACAAAATTATTATTAACAACCTTGTCCGAAATAAGCAGTCAGGCGTTTAACATCTTTTAGCTGTCGGATTTCGGATGGATTTTTTGATAGCATCTCAAACCGAAATGCTCGTGCATTTTGCTAAAATTAGCAATCAAAGCACGACCCGCATTTTGGTATCGAGATTCGATTACCGAATTTGATCAAACACTTTTCAAAATCTAAAATTCTAAAAATTCAATTTCAAATGTTATCTGATATGATGTTAGTTATTAAATTAATGGAAAACATACAGAATAATCACACAGCAAATTATCAAAATAATTTGTCTGAAAAATTAGCATTTAGAATATTTGTGCTGAAGATTATAGTTTAATGTGGAATGGCCAACAGAAAGAATGTTCGATGAATTATCATAGACTTTTGGATGTTTTTTTAGATGAACCGAATGGGGCAGGTGGGAAAGGGGTTCTCCACACACGAGCGACAGATTTATTGAGAAGAAACATGACAAACGAAAAATTAATTACAAAATTTAACAAACTAGCATTGATGTTAAACAATACAAAACAAAACTTAACACATACAAAATTATCTGTCAAAATAGTGTACGTTAAACACCGTCAAATTAATTAAACATATTAATTCATACAAAGGATGCATGCAAGTATCTTACTGGAACATTTTTCGTGTAAACTCAATAGCGTGTTTTTCAGGAGCTTCACGTATATACATTTGACAGATGTTTTTGTATGTAAACAAACACAAAAAACCAAAATAATTATGAAAATGTTTTTAAATTGAATGTTATCAAATGACAAAAACTTATTATTAAACGCAACCATATTAACTGTTTATGAATGTCATTTTATGTAATATGCAAATTTAAAAAAGAAAAACCACAACAACAACAAATTTATCAATATTCGAACAAATAAAGCCAAAACAACTATGTAATTAATGAAATATGATGTTAAACGGCCAGAAAATCCAACTACTGAAGACCAATATATCAAATACAATATTCAAAAGAGTCCATTTTTACCATCGAGTGTCTGCTGCACACTCATACACATCGAGTTCATTTTTGCGGGCAAATTTTGAAAAAAAACCAAAGATTTAAACAGCTTTCAGGGAATCATCACCAATCCCTGATTGAACGTAATTTGAATTACAATAAGTTCATCCTTATTCCACAGATTTTTTTAAACATTTTTAAGAAAATCAGCTTTATTTTACTTATTTTTGCCAATGAATAAGGCGATGAAAAATAAAATGCAAAATTGAATTAGATAAGAATCAATTCTATCGAACACGTTATCAAATGATAATATATTTATGTTAATGCTATCAATTGATTATTGATCGTTTTTTCTCTTTGAATCATTTTATTTATGGATAAAAACCATTTACTAGCTCTTAATCTTCCTTTTCTCACTTTCAATTAAGATTTATTTTAAGTCAATCACATTAACACACATTCACACACACTTTTCTTTTCATTTTTTTATGTTTCATTTTTCCGCCTCGATAAGATCAAAGATTTTTACGTACAATTCTAATATATTTAAATAAAAAGAAAAGAAATTATCTTTATGCAAAGAATAATATTGATAACAATTAACTTCTAATTTTAAACAAATACACAAACGAAATTCTATTAGATTTATTCATAGCATAGAAAACATCCATATTGAAAGAATACGTAGTATTGGTATTTACTGTCAAATAAACTCACAAAATATATCTATAACAAAATCAAATCAGTGTTTTTATTTATTTTAACACATCACTCAATAAGTCTTTGATCTGACACATAGATGGCCCCACTAGTACCGAATTGCCCACATCAGCTGACAGCTAAAACCTTAAGATGACGTTTGTCAAAATTTGAGCCAAATCGACCGATTAGTTTGCGAGTTACAGTCATTTGGGTGAAGCTACTTTTGTCATTTAAAAAAAAATGGATTCAAAGCAATTTCGTGTGTTGATTTATCATTGCTATTTGATGGGAAAAAATACCGCCACAGCCAAAACTTGGCTTGATAAGTGTTATCCGGACTCTGCACCGTCGAAAGGAAGCGTGGTATATTGGTTTAATGAATTCAAATGCGGTCGTACAAGCACCGATGACGCTGCACGCTCTGGACGCCCAAATGAGGCTGTCACCGACGAAAACATAATACGAAAACATCAAAAAAGTCCACAAAATCGTCTTTTCCAATCGCAAAGTGAAAATGCAGGAGATAGCTGACACTTTAAAGTTGTCGGTTGGAAGTGTTTGCACCATTTTGCATGAGCATTTGGGCTTCAAGAAGCTTCATTCGAAGTGGGTACCGCGATTGCTCTCACCGGACCAAAAACAACATCGTATCGATGATTCAAAGTCGTGGAAAACGATGGAAAAAATACACGATTTACACTTCGAATTGCTTCCGCACCCACCATATTCGCCAGATCTGGCCCCCAGCGACTACTGGCTCTTTTCAGATCTCAAAAAGATGCTCCAGGGCAAGAGATTTCGCTCTGATGAGGAGGTGATCGCCGAAACTGAGGCCTATTTTGAGGGACTTCCGAAATCGTTCTATAAAAGAGGCATCGAAAAGTTGGAGGATCGTTGGAATCAATGTATAACCCTCGAAGGAAACTATGTTGATGAATAAAGTGGAATTTTGCCAAAAAAATGTTTTTTTGTATGTCAGATCAAAGACTTATTGAGTGATGTGTTACACATGTGAAATCTTTGTGTATTTTTTTAGTACAATTATTATTCAAACAGACTGTACTGTATTAGCACTACGGAGTAATTTTTCTAACAGTTCATCGATTCTTTCGATTGGAATCGAACACTTGATATCAACGACGATGTTTTCATCCGTGTACGATGTGTGTAATGTATATTATTATTTTTTTTCATCATTGTTTATGCTTCAGCCGCTGCAGTTTGACCATGAATCGATTCATACCAGTGCACACCATGTAATGTAGTACTCTCGATAACACTCTTTCGACATCGGAGTTTTCGTCTTCAGCGATTGGATGATAATTCAATTTGTTGATATTGTTTTATTTATGCTCTGAATTAGTACTAAACTTCAATTTAAACCATTCCATTTCGCGTGTGGCAAATCATTTAAATCAGTCAGGCGGAAAGATATCCTCCGAAAAGCTAAGTACAGAAACGAAACTATTCACACGTTTGTACCAAAGAGATTCAAAACAAATTTTCGCAACAAAGTGAATCAAGAATACTCGATTCTTGATGTACTTTGTAACTAAAATTTGTTGTGAATGATTTTATTATATAATATTATAAGTAATCGCTGGTGTGATCGTTGAGACGATAGTGAATCACATGTCGAAGACGCTTGGTCAAAGATCATTTTCCTATGTATGGTATTAGTCGCAGCATCAGAAAGCAATCAAATCAATTCGCTTCCTACCATTTTGATTGTTATTCAGAATCAGACACTTGAACGAGAATAACTATATTTCAATAATTCGTTTATTATGATTTGCGTTGATAAAATTGTTGTTATTTAATTTTCTAGATTGCAGTTAAGATGAGCGACGAGAGTACAAAAGTGGTGTCAATCCAAATGATGGTCCAAATTCAGAGATGCACATTTTCTCAAAAGATCAAGCCAGTTCAAATACAAATGCCAATCAACACGATAAAGAAGTTCCCTTTGAAAATCAAATTATATCCGTGGATAACAACAAGCAAATTGTGATGAAATATGAGCCACCAGCAAATACAAAATGTAGACAATCTGAACCAAGCTCCGGCTCGAATATAATGAACACCGAGGAAGGAAGCATATATGCGGTCGAAATGAATGTTGCAAGTACATCAACCAATGTCATTCCAAATGATCAACCACAAGCGGAAATATTCAAATTGAAAATGGATCACTTCGAAGAGCTATTCGATTGGTTGTCAATTGAAGATTTAGTAGCACTTGCACAAACGCAAGCGGACCGTGCTTGTATGGGATTGGAGAGATATTCAAGAGTATGCCAATTGACCGCGCCATCTTATTTTACATCGGTGAACTCAATTTAGATCCATTGTAATACGAACAAAATTTGTATTGACACAAATAATAAAAACAAATGGGTCATTGAATCGATTGAAATATCACATCAATACTATTGCCCAATAGATGGCGCTGGAGAATAGATATGATTAAAATGTCTCAAATAGCACGGTCCCCTTGCACAAACGTTTAAACGAATGAAACGAATCTTCGGTTATTGTTTTAAGACGAATTACACGGCAATCACTCTATTATACTTGAGTAGTGGCATTCATTTTGAATTATCAAATCCAATTAAATTAAATGGATTAAGTGCAAATTTGAAAAAAACTTAAATTCGATTATTTGGAACTTTATGAATATAATAACTCGACGAGACAGATCGAAACGATAAACGAATGTGTTCCTTATATGAAAGCAGATCAATTCAGATCACTCAATGAACTCCAATTAAAATGTGTTAGGTTTACCGATATGGGAATATCATTTGCTACCTTGAGAGAGAGAGAGAGAGAGAGAGAGAGAGAGAGAAAGAGATAGAGTCGTACAATGTGTCGTACGCCGTACATCATTCACTCACTCGCTCGCTCAAACATTCAATCGTTTACTCCATAGTACACTACGCCTCTCTCTCTCTCTCTCTCGCCACTCAATTGATTACTCGAACATTCAAACATTCACTCACTAGATCACTCGAATATAGGGTAAGATCGCAAAATACAATTTCCTATCTTTTTACTTATCTATCTAATTATGTTTATCAAGAAGAGGCATAGAAAAAATCAATGGCATGCACAGACATGATTTTTACATATGAATTTTGTTTCATTTATGAGAATAGGTTGTTTATTTGACGCTCGATCACACAGTTGCATTATTTATTTCACAATTAAATTATTTATTTCGCATTTCCGTTTGGTGTATATTTACCATATGACAATAAGTTAGGTGGACAACATTTGTTTGCTACCGCGTCATCCCTCTCTTCGTTTCAGTAGTCTACCATATTCGTTTCAATTAGAGAAGGTAAAAATGTAGCACGTTTGTGTGCAAAATGGGAAGAGAGAGAATGAAAAAATAAACATGGAAAAGTATTGATCTGAAAGTAAGCGATCTGAAAAACAGTTTAATTGAAAAGAAAATGCGAAAAGGTGACATTTGACAGACTTTAGCAATGTATTTCAAGCGGCTCGATATACTATATTTTTTAACATAGGAGGAGGGAGATTCACTACTACGATATGCGATCACACAACAACCAACTTGAACATACGTAAGGCGGTATTTTTGTGTATTAAAAGTAAATTTAAGCTTCCCAAGTGAAAATAAATAGGAATCGTTGCATAAAATCAATGTAACTTCTTCATGATTCGATTTCCTTACAAAAGAGTTAGACAAATAAGAAATAAACTTCGGTCTATTTTACACCACAAGAAGTGGCTTTTTCCAGTTGCAGAAATAAGTCGCCCCAATTTAGGCAATTAAAGACTTCAATGAGATTATTTTTCCCAACTTGTTTTTTATAGAGGCATTGAAATGAATGAATTGATTATTTCACGCGAATTTCTGTTGCAAAAAACTGTATTTCAACACAAGCCGGTTGTTTGCCACGAGTTTCATTTTTGAACATGAGACATTATAAAAAAAACTTAAGATGGAATGGGAATATTGCAAATGCAAAACGTGAGACTTTTTTTCTACGCAGGACTTCAAATTAAACTTGGCACGTATTATCAAATTAAGTACCAAAAACAGGAGATAATATACCTCGATGCAAATTGTTTTTTATTTTAAGTGTGTTTTACATTAAAAAAAATGTGTTATTAATTAAGCGAAGATTATAGAGATTCACTTTAAAAGTGAAAAATTAGTCAAATAACAAATGATATAAAAAAATAACCAGATAGAATACACGAGGAATTGTCTTCTTCGTCCGCTAAATATATACTGATAGAATATTATCACGCTTTTTACTCATTTGCATATAATCAACCGATTGATTTGAAAATATTCAGGAAGATACGTTCAAGTCTCAACCATTTGTCCTGTCATTTGTTATTGGGCTTATTAGGAAAATTGCTGAAAAAATTGCGAAATGAATTTTATTGTATGATGAATAGATTCAATCTTCTGTGTAGTATCTAAAATTATATTGGTTCGAGAATCAAATTGTGTGTTGAAATTATGATTACATATGTTTGTCAATATGAAATTTTAACCATTCAATTCTTTTTTCTATTGATTAATTGTCAACATTTGAATATTAGAATTTACAATAAAAATAAAAGAATACTTTTCGTTTACGAATGAGCTTTTTTATGATTGAATTAATTTGCGTATAATTCTATGGCACCAACCTTGCGTTGTCATCAATGTTAGTACTTCGATCCAATTTGGTTGGGCATTGAAAGTTAATTTGAATAAACCGTGTCCTACATTTGAAATTAATATTGAGATGATGAAACAATTCTTGTAAAGAACAACAAGTCAATCATTCCAATCAAGCGAAATACGTTAGCGTCACAGTTTATCACATTGAACAGTGAAAAAATGTAAACAAATGTTCCCTCTGCAACGCTAATAAGTCACCCCCCCATTTTTTGCTTCGATTATTCGGAACGTTAATCGGTGGTTATCTTGTTTTTTTCGGCAATTTCGAATCACCAATTACGATTGCACAAACACGTAAAGAAAAAATCACTATAAGTGTCAAATTGATAAAATAAATTTTCACAATTAATTGCAACAAATTATTGAAATCCGAAAAATCAAGTGCAGATTAGATGAAAGTCGTTCATTTCTCATTGGTTGAAATAAAATTAACTAGTTGTTTCTTAGATTTAATGTAATTCACTCTACATTATTAAAATTCATGCGCATATCTCGTGCATGACTTATGAATAGAATTTTTGCAAAATGATTTAAACAAGAATCAAAGGTTGAATTGGTTTTTCGTAAACACATACCATCAGCAACATTTGAAATGGCTGATTACAGGTTTTGCTTAAATGGATCTATTTCACTGAATATATTCAACGCGAATATGCTCACAATGTTTTTTAACTGGCACATGTCAAAAATATCATACTTTGAAAAATCGTTTGCACGTTTGATAAAACAATCAAACAATTTAAATCGATTTATTCTTCCTAATTAATCATATTCATTTAATCGGGCTTAGAATCATTTCAACTTCTGAAAAATATGCCTAAAATTGAATGAAAATTGTCGAAATATTTTCAAATGTTCGTGAATCCCGTGAATCCCGTGAATCCAAATATTGAATAAACAAAAATTGGGTATATTAAAATGATTCAGTGAATTTCGAGCAAATTTTTGACATTGAGAACATCTTTGATGAAATTGTAATCAGCCATTTTAAGAGGCCTAGGACATCAGTTGATTCAATCCAAATTCAACTGTTCACCTTCAAATGAAGGAAAGCACCTTTATTTATCGCATTCCCTTTGAGTAAATGTTTGTTTTTCGATCATATTTTGTCTAGTATTCGGATCATCTTTATTTTTTTCATTATCATCATTAAGAAATCACAAAATTATTTAAATAAATTGGTATTATCAGTATATAAAATAAAGACGTTGGTGCTGACGTTTTCGCTCTGAGCCAAAACCGATAAGACTAATTGAATTTTACTATAAATACGGTTCGAGCCAGTTTAAATTCTCAATTCATTAGGATACAGTGCAATTGAGTGCTTCCAGCTAATTAATAATAACCGTTAAACGTGTTTTGTTTGAAAAATACAAATTAAAGGCAGTAAAATGAGAGCCGACTTTATGTTCAAGGGATTGATGGTGCCAGGTTGGTAAAGAGTTGAACTTACACTGAAACAAAACCACACCTATTTTGGATTGAAATTCATTCAATTCTTTCTATTTCTTTTTCTATTCCATCCCGCTTATTCCAGTATTCACCCCATTCAAAGAAGACAAGTAAGTTTTAACTTCGAGATTTTTATTTATAAATTGTAAATGGCAAAGTTGCTCACGCACCCGATTTTATCTAGTGAACGCTCCGTCAACTATGACATGATCGACAAATACTGTAATCACTTGAAAACAATGGGAATGACCGGTGTGATGGTTAATGGTTTTACTGGCGAAGGTATGACTATGACCATAGATGAGCGAATGAAGTTGACTGAAAAATGGCACGAATGTACCCGTATGTACGGCATGAAAATGCTCGTAAACATCGGCGGAATGAACCTTCCAGACATCTATGCTTTAGCTGAGCATGCTGAGAGATTGAAGGTTGATGCTGTCATGCTGATGCCAGATTTATTCTATCGTCCACGCTGCGAAGAGGACATGATGATGTATATGAAAGACATCATGATGAGATGCCCTACTCGACCAATGCTCTATTATCACATCCCGATTTTGACTGGCTTTCACAGTAAGTTTGATTCATATTCCCATAAAAACGTTTACTAAGTTATTAGATTTAATTCATTTTATTTCCAACGAATAAAGTGGATATGCACCGTTGGTTAATGATGATGGAGAAGGAGTGTCAAATGTTCGATGGCATCTATTGGTCAGACGATTCCATGGAGCAAGTGTTAATGTTGAAGCAATTCTATCCAAAATACAACTATATTATGGCTGCTATGACCAATATGGTGGGCTATATGGCTGAGGGAATGGACGCCATATCAACGATGACCATGAACCTCTATCCAGAAATGTTCAAGCAAATGTGGGACTACATGATGGACATGCGAATGCACGAAGCCATCCAAGTTCGCGACAAAATGATGAAATTCTACTGGGATATGATGACAATGAACAAGGATATGGCTACGATGCGCATTAT
Organism: Obolodiplosis robiniae; assembly: GCA_028476595.1. Classification (NCBI taxonomy): domain Eukaryota; kingdom Metazoa; phylum Arthropoda; class Insecta; order Diptera; family Cecidomyiidae; genus Obolodiplosis; species Obolodiplosis robiniae. The sequence continues at coordinate 17,646,456 of CM052014.1, forward strand.
GAAAATGTATTGGGATAAAATGCATCTGAATATGAAAATGGGACCGATACGAATGCCAAAAATGAGTTTTATGTTTGTGGGACTTCGCAATTGAAAAACGAAACTTTCTTTGAAGAAGCAAGGTCGACATATTAACTAATATTGCCCGTAGAAATTTTAATGGAAAACCACAACATTCAAATAAATACATATATTTGTATAACAAAATCTCTTTTTTGTATATTGAATTATGGAGTCATGTTAGATTTGCTTATTGTATATTATTTTTCCCATCCCGTTTTCTATCTGTCCATTATTGTTCGAGTTGAATTGCGTTGGTTTCAAGGACATACAATCAATTTCTTCAAACAACCGCGGCAATGTATTTAAATCACAGTTTGAATTCTCTTGTCCGAATTCGTCTCCGACCATTTTGAAATTCACATCAACCCTCGGTAGATTGGATGCGCTCATATTGGTATGTTCGATCGTTTCGGTATTTACATCGCTTGCACTCAAAAATGAGAAATCGTCTCGCATTGAAGCTTCCAGAGCTGCTGTTGATAGCTCTAGCAAACGATTTTCACATTCGTACATATGGAATCGATGCGTGGAACTTTTTTCCTGAATTTCATTGAAGTCCATCGCATAATCGTCAATGGTTTGATTCATATGAGGCGGTTGGAAGTGATTTTCATGCGATTCAATCATTATGCTGTACTCATTTGGATTGTGTTTGTACGTTTCTATCTCTTTGCTATGCTCTTTTCGCTTATGCTGAAGTAAGCGGCTGCGAGAAGCGTATTGTTTGTAGCACCACAAACATTGATGAGCATGTGTCGTTATGCTGCCAATGTTTGCTGAGAAGGATGTATTCGGTTCTCGTGGATTTTCTATATCATCGATTTTGCCCCGCGTTGATTGGGGTAACTCTTGTCCTGGATGACATTTCAATATGTGCAACTTTCGCTTCGTACTGCTTTTATATACTTTCTCACAATATTGACAATAGAAGCAACGCTCAGTCTTCAGAATCGGCAAATTCAGTTCGTGAATCGAATCGATGCGAATGTCTGGATGACGTTTAGCCATGTGATTTACCAACATTCCTGGAATGTTTTAAAAGATAAAGAATGTCTTTCCGAGTTATACCAATGTAAAATATGTGTCCCTTACCTCGACGTTTAAACCCAAGCATGCAGTACTGACATTTGTAAATAAAACGTTGGTAATCTGTTGGTGGCACTTTTGGCTGAAATTTTGGCTTTCTCGATGCAACCTCACACTGCGAAACCGCTTCTACTTCTTTTAGATCCTCATGTTTTGAGTCTGAATAAGATGAACAGTCTTTTTCGAAGTCATTTCCATAAGATGGAACGAAAACCTCACCATTTAGCCGCACAACAGCGTCAACATTTGAATGTTTAACTTGTATTTCAATGGATTCTGAATGTTCGCCCTCAATTTTGGGAAAAGTTTTTTCATGTTTTTTCATTGGGCTGACCCTGGCATGAACCCGCAGAATATGCTCACGAAGTTTGTCTGCAAGTTGGAAATGACGGTTTAATCAAATGACAAAATCTTGTGTAATTGTAGTACAACTTCGAGTTTAAAAAAGTGTGAATGCCCACCCTTTCGTTTAAATTGTTTATCACAGTGGTCACAGATGAATTCCTTAACGTCGGTGTGACTGCAATGCAAAAAAATATTTCAATCGTTTTGATAAATTGATTGAAGCAATTTTTTTTGGAAAATATAAAATTCCTACCTTAACGAATGCTCCTTTAGTTTATACTTCGATTTGAACTCCTTACCACAATTGAATTCGTGGCACACAAAACGAACGGACGAATGATTTAAACGAATGTGCTTGCGAATCGATAAATATTTTGGAAACTGTGCCGAACAATGTGGACAAGGGTAGGATCCATTAACCATATGAGTTTTGACGTGTTCCTTGAATGCCAACGTATTTTGATATCGCTCCAAACAGAACGGACACTTGCAAATTCCGCTAACCGGACTATGTGATTTGATATGCATGCTCAATGCTGATGGGGTCTGTAGGCGTTTCAAACAAATATGACACTGAACGGTCATCACTTCTTCGCTGGCGCAATAGGACAATCGATGTTTCTGCAGCTGTTCAGCTGTAGTAAAAGGTCGCTGACACGTTTGACATACGAACCACTGTTTTGGCTCTGAATTCTCAGTCTCACTGTCTTTAGATGCGTCCATCTTCATTACGGAATCTTCAATAGTCAATCGCTTATGTTGAGCATCCACTTTCACCCTTTTATGCTCAATATTCACAGAATGAACGATATTCGTGTGCTTTTTGTAGCTCAGAAATTTTGAAAAGACTTTACTGCAGTAGCAGCACGCATAGCGCACTATGGGTCCAGAGGTACGAGATGTTTTCGATAGAGCTAGCTTCCGCATTCGAATTGCACCGGTGTTCAAGCGATCCTTGCTCTTGCTCGGCGAAATCACCTCACCATTGCTTTTCGTTGGAGTTGTTCGAGGCGTGGGCAATTTGATGTCTTCAACTTTATGCTCATTTGAATGATTTTGCAATAATTCATCGCTTTCAAATCGCTGATCACATTTTCTACATAGATAAACAGTTTCCGTTTCAATTTTTTCGGGAAGAAGTTCAATTAAGCTATATTTTTCGGCATATTTCTTGCTATATCCGACACGCAACTCTTGTTTCGGAACGATATATTTGCAACATTTGAAAAATAAATGCGAGTTAATTTCACATAACAAGAGATTTTGATCCTCAAATTTCGTTGCCAATCTTACGAATCGCATCCAATTCGATGTATCTGAAGAAAGTGGCATGACAAATATATTTTCGTTTAGTGTGAATTGAATAATTATTTTTCGATAATTTTTTTCAGAAATTGCACAGTTACATACTTTCATTCGACACATCCAAAATGGTATTCTGGCCCAGAAATAGTAATGGAAAATCTGAATTGCAGTCCCTGTACTCTTTGACTTCTTGTTTGTTTATTGTTTTTGTGTCGCCAACGATTGGACCGAATTTTATTTCCAATGGAATGTCACGCCTCGATAGCACAACTTGCTCTGAAAAGAAAGAATTCCACAATTTTTTCGTGTAAATATTTACTTGATAAAAAATATATGCAAAAAATGTGAACAGGAGATATAATTGTATAAATCACGCGTTATGGCCATAAATATTTTTTGAGAATGAAAATAAAAGACCAAAAATAACAAATTCTGAGAATTCATAGAAAATAAAGAGTTACGAGCATCGAAAAATGTGTATCTTATTTATAAACGTAGTCGAAGAAATTCTGTTTTTAATTCAAACAGAATTTCACAAGATGTTTCTTCTAAAAAACATTGGCAGTAACATGTTATGTAGATAATATGGAGCGACAAGCTATATACATTTCTATAGATAAACAGTTGTTCGACGTATATATTGTGAGTGTTAAGTATAAGACAACGCATATCCATAGCAACTTTGAATTGTTTATAGCGTGAAACGTATGAAAAGTGTGCAATAATTGTCAAAGATATTTTTTTCCAAAAAAATATGACCAATTATAATAGCTGGTCGAAAAAAGGTTGCCCGAAGAATTATTTGAATGAGTGTACCTTTACATCGGAATATAATCATGAGTATCAGAGGCGTCCATATCCAAGTTGCCAAGATAATTTTGAGCTATCTGCTCCTTGCTCACGCTTTGTTTTGTCCAAAGAGTTGTATGAACGTGGAAATCAGTTGCTTCCCAGGCTATCAAGGATAAATTCAACTTATCGGAATGATTATCGACCCAGCGAGAAACCGCAAAAGTTATTCGAAATGCCAAGCATTATCCGTTCAGTACCGGATCATCAGTACGTGGACATTGATGTGAAACATGGCGGCTTTGAGAAATACATGGACATTTATGCAACGACAAAAACATTGGATCATCGCCCATTTTCACCGCGTGAGATAAAACACGATGCGGTTACAGTTTGGGATTGGCTGAATATACCAAGAACCAGGGGCAGAGCCATTCCTTTGGATGTCCCAAATCCAAGGCGAGATTTGGAAACCGAATCGAAAATAAATCACCCAAAATCGAGCAATTTCGTTCCAAACAGAGGACTAGTGAGCGAATATCGAGAGGAATTTTCGTATGAAAATGTGACCAAACCAAATTTGCATCGATCATAGTTTCGATGATAAGCGCTATGCGTTTAAGTTTTACATTTTATGTTTACCTGTTCTGCTGGGTCCGTTGCAATTAATAGTATCAAAGTATAAATATGATGTAGGTAAAGTTCCCAGAGCTCGACTCGGTACGAATTTATCCACCACTAATACTGCAGATGAAGAAAATGTCATTATTGTATTTACAAAAAATAAAAATAATAAAGATTTGAAAAGCCTACAATCATCATCTCGGCGTTTTGTTGTTTTCCTTCGCTGTCTCATCAGAATATTCTTTTCGCGTTCGCCCTCTTCCTTTTTCTTATCGATCAATTCCATTTCATTAATATCAACGTATTCATCAGTTGGAGAATCACAGTTATTTGGGAAAAATTCATTTGACGCTGTGGCCAGTATCAAATGCTTCGAAACTTCCTTTCCGCAGCCTGTTGGCTTGGTTGCTTCATTGGGATTTGTTAGAGTTGGAGCATTTTCGTCACCCGAAGCCGAATAATAGTCACTCTTACTGGGATTCAAATAGGATCGAAATTGTTCCTCTTGTTCGCGTTCAGCTATATCATTAACAGCTGCCACTAAAACGAAAATAAACATCAATAAGTCTATAAAAGCTCAACCATTTCGAAAGTGTAATTCCAAAACCAAATTTCATAGTGTGAAAATATAAAACAAAACATACAAAGTGCTGACAGTGTGCTTTCAAGCAAATTCTTATGCTGGTCCTTATTCGTGTCCATATCATGTGGCTGATAATTTGATTTATCTTCCAGCATATTCGAATTCGACGCATTATACTGATGTTGATCAATGTGTTCCGATTGAGTCACGTCATTTCCATTATTCATAGCATTATTCATTGCATCATTCATGAGTCTCGAATTTTTGTAGCTATTAAAGATAAATTCAACGGCCTGCATCTCGAGATTCTCATCGATGATATCATTCGCATTGATTTCATTTGAATTGGAATTTTCCACAAAATTGAAATTTGAACCGGAATTTTCAGTGGGCAATGGAAATGATGTGGCCTGTAGTATTTCGTCATTGTGTTGAAAAGGATTTTGAATCAAATCGAGATCATGTTCGGCATCAGCAAGGTTGGGAGCCGTGATTATGGGCAACAAATCACCGGGTGTGCCCATGAATGATTGATTATTATTGAATAGAGCATTTGGTATATGTCGATAGATGTGACCATTTTGATCTTGCATCAGAACTTCCGTATCATTGGCGTTTGGTGGTTGAGCGCCAATCTGATGCTGATCGACTAAATGCGGATTGGGCACATCGTGAATCGAATCGTGTATACTACTTGCAATCGAATTATTATCGTTGCTTTGTGATACAGCCGCAATTATGTGAGTGGGTTGTTCGATATAGGCATTAGATGTGACATTGTTCAAAATTGCTGCTGGGCTCTCAATATCACTTGTTCGAATGTAGGCATTTACAAATTGTTGCTCGGAAGACACAATATATTTATACGGAGCTGAATGGTTGATCTCAACTCCTGCTTCTCCGTGGCCATCTTTCACTAAGTCAATGCTGTTTGCAACTTCAACTTGGCCCAATTGATTTACATCGCTGGTTGTCACCGGTACGAATATAACATTGCTATATGTGATATTTTGTTCTTCCGTTGAAGAAACCAAAGAAATGTCTGGATTTGGTTCGGCGATACCATTGTAGCTCGAAGTGATTGTATGAAAAGGTGATATGATTGTGGTTTGTTGTGTGCTTGAATTGGTAGCTGTTGACGGACTGTATGGAATAGCAGAACTTAATGTTGGGTCGTAAGAGTCGATTCTGTTCGTATATACATATTCCCCCGGGATTATATTCAACGGTATATCATCTGCAAAAAAGTATATTTGATTTACAATCAGGGACGATTGAAGACCTATTTTTCCATCTCACAAACCTGAATTATGCTTAACATTTCGACTTTGGATATCCATTTGTATAATAAAAGAATCTTTTATGTATCCATTTACACGAAAGACTTTCACATATTTAATTGAAACATTTTCGACTTTTTCGTTCGAAATTGTCTATAAATAGCAAAAAGCCTTCATTCCTGGTTAAAACGAATTGAACATGACAAAAAATAATGATACTTCAATAAAATTGTAAACAATGACGTTTCGAGCTGTTAGATGCAAATGTCAGTGCTGAAGTAGCTGTCAAAGCGCGGTCTACACAACGTTTTTGGAGAGTTTGCGGGAAAAATGTAATGCGATGCGCTTGCCGCATCTCGCACAGAACATGCGGTCGATTGTGCGTGTTTTTCAAACCATTTGAAACCTAATATCACAGCAAACATACGCAGCTGTAATGCTCAGATGTAATCAACTACTAAGCAATAGACAATCATGCGTTCAAAATGTAACGTATATCAGATGCGGACCGCAACAACGCGGAATTCTTCATTCATGCTTGTGTATACAAGAAAATGCATGCGACAAACGATTGTGCAGTGCGTGTGATACTAACGAAAGCGATGAAATGACTTTCAGTATTGTTGAGCGCTCGAATACGGTCGGTCGCAGTTTGACACTTTCCTCTTGCATTTGAAACAAACAAATAAAAAGGACCGAACAATTAAAAAATACAAACAAACGCAATCACTAATACAAATGAACAAAGCCCAGACAACCCAGACCAACTAAAACTTCTAACTGCAGGCAGAAAAAGAATAAAAGAAGCAACAAACAAATGTGTAAATGGATTTTAGTAAATTATGTTCGGCATTCACACTCGTTGTTGGTACTATTAGGATAAACAAGTGCGTCAGGGAGTGTCGTGAATGGAGAATAAAACGCATATAAAAGTGTTGAAAGTTATTCCCTTATTGAAAGCGAAATTTATATAAAAATTCATAAAAAAAATTGTGCACCAATATGTGCACGAAACGAAATGAAAAGTGAAAATCGATTTTTCAATTGGTCGCATTCAATTGAAGTGAATCGATTTTGCATTGTAAAAACACAAACATCAGACAAAAAGAAAGCAACAAACCAAAGGAACTTTGCCGTGAAGACGAAAACGACTTGTTAATCCAATTAATCCTTGTCGGTTAACGATTTTGTTGGATATTTTTTTTTTTTTTGGTTGGCGAATGATTAAAGTTCAACTATCGTGTATACCACTTGAATCCGGTGTGTGTACATGGGCACCAAGGCGACTAGAACGATTGAATGAATGTTTTTACTTTGCATCGCTGTGTTTTTTATTATTTTTTTAGTTTTGTTTATTAGCGATATGGCCGAACGTAAATTTACCCGTGGTTTAAATAAGCCTGGGATGGCGGCCCAGTTACGTGAATCCGTTTCGCAAGTCGTACGCGAAAATGCAGTGCTTGTAAGTGTTATTTTTGTAAATTTTGTACGATTTTGTGTTTGTTTTTACAAAAAATCTGAATGCTGTTTAATTTTTCTGTCACATTTTATTCATGGGCCGATTGAACGGGCTGTTGAAATAGATTGTGTGTGGTGCCTTAAGTCTGTTATTCAAGTTGTCAATTTTTTTTGTTATATCACTTCAACGAATGAATGTGGGGCGGCGATTGTATGAGTGATTTTTCCTCGATGTGTATAGAGTCTGTGCAGTGATTCGTCGCCCCAACATATTGCGCTGCATCAAAACATGGTTTTTGTTTTGCTTTGTTTAGATATCATATAAATTTTGATGAATTTTATAAGATCGATTTTCAAAATGGCTCACATTGAAATAAATGTCAAAGATTTCTCCACACCAAAAGCAGTGCACTGACCTTTGATATGTTTGTATGGAAACGTGCGAAATGGCTAGAGAGCAACACCGCATGGCACATTCAATGTGCTCGAGCACCCACAAACGATGACTCATTTTGCGCGTGTAAAAATCGATTACTATCATTTCGCAACCGATTGAATTATTGAACAGATTCTTCTTCAACATCTACGCATAATTCAAAGAGAGCCGACATTTCTAGAAGTGCGCACTCATTGTTGTCATAACTCATACGTCTCCTTGACTATTTTCAAATGGGAAAATATTGGCAATTTCAGTTTATTATTTTGGACATAAATTCAAGCATCATTTCAATTTAACGGGCGGTTTAGCATGTGTAGTCTATATGTGTTTATATTTATATGAAGTAAATAGCATCTGTTTCGGTTAAAATACGATAAAATATGAATGCGTGAACACATCGCAACCGCACGAATTTATTTTTATTTTTATCTTGTCGTTCGCGTATGAGCTCGCGACTCAGAGACGTTTTTTCGCACTGAAATTTGTTCTGAACGTCTAAAAATTCATATTCAAATTCGCTCTGCATAAATTATTTCTGAAAATGATGAGGACGAGTGCCAAAATCGAAATTGGGTCGATGAGGTAATCATGAAATTTATGAAAATTGTAATGTATACTGTCCAAAGTTGGCGAAAGGAATCATTTTACGTAAACAATATCAAGCCACGTGAGTGCGTCAGAAATTAAATTAATAACATAGATAATGTTTAAATAAAACACTTCGATTGGTAATTGATAAATTTTCACGTGCTGATTTGATTGCGATTTATTTTAAGAATGACGTAGCATAGGAAAGTCTGTTTACGTTATGAAATAATATTTAACGTTTCCGTCGATTAGATTAGTGGTGCTGATATACACAAGCAATAAATACATCGGGCGTACGAAAGCAAAGATAAATGGATTAAAAACCAAAATTACGTTGAAAGTTTGCATGTGAAATGAGCTGGCCCACCCAAACAAATCACGTATCAAAATTATTGTTAAAAAATGATAGCACTTTCTGTTCATTGTTGTTTAAGTCACGTTTATCAGCGCCATTTATTGATAGATAGCAATCAGTTAATATCTATTCCCATCCATTAACACCGTTACTTTATACTACACAAAGTATTTTGTTACGTTAATAAACACTTCCGTGGCACAAGCACCACGGCTCTAATATTAAACAAAAACATGACGGACTCGGCAATACAATTTATTTTTTGTATTTTTTTTATACACTTGAGGCCTCTATTAAAAGAAACAGTCCGTCAAGAGATTGTTTCCTTTGGATTCACTTCGGAAATATTATCTTCTTTATTTCAATGGCTCATTCAACAACAACAGCAAAGTACATATTATTAATGTTTTCTATGCAATCAATAATGAAGACATTTTGTGGACTTTCGCGAATTTACCAAACGCCATTCAATCAACCATCAGCCAGTTAATTAAAAAATACTTGCAAAACGCCAATTAAAATTTGCCATTTTTGAATTGAGAAAAATTTCTCTCTGTGTGGAATTCGTAGTGAATTGCACATGCCAATGAATCGTTCCGATTTTGTGCCATAATTCACAAGCTGTTCTCTTTTTTTCCTACATTGATTCTCACTCGAAAAATTTCTTTTCGTTTCACAGAGAATGGCAGAAAAGTGTCTTCTTTTCTGCATTTTACACCGAAACCGAAGTCAAGTTTATGCCTTTACCTTGACACTGTGAACAACACGCATCGGCTGCAGCGGCAGTGGCAGTGAGCGTCGCACAGTGAATGCAATTAAATGCACAAGCGAAAGCTATCTCGCAATATAATTATGTGCGAACATTTCTTAAGTGCAAATTTGGTGTTTTGAGCCATTCAAAAAATGACACACGAAGCAAATGCAACAGTGTGCACGAACAGAGCATGCATGCAATGCAGATTCTCGTCTGCATTCTGCGGCGAACAGAAAAATTGCAATGCCAGAAGATTGCACATGTGATTCGTGAGTCGCATTTTTCTATGGAAAAACAAATCTGCACTATGACACATCACTGAAATGACGCTGGTAAAAAGTAAAAAGTGGAGACAATGAGAAAAGGGCATGATATTTGAAAAAAAATCTGACAACTCGTCAATGCGCGCGCAAATGGGAAAAACAATGGGTGTATTTTAGAATTCTATTCGATAGAATTACTCGTGTTCACATCATTAAACGTGCTACTCGCATATGCACGTCTCATCGACAGTTGCCTGGGAGCAATGGAACACATTTAAAGACTGAATATCGCTTCGAAAGAAAAGTCAAATGTTTTTGTTATAATTCTTGTGTGTCAATTTGATAGAGACCGGCATCACAAACTCGAGTGTATCATTTAAATTCAGCGCATTGGGCTCACTGCTCCATGACTGCCTAGCAGATGGATGGCTTACAGTTGGAGCACAATGTGAGAAAAAACAATGAATCGTTTTTTGTTTGTGTGTGTGCGTGCTGTTTTTAATTTGTTCCACTTTGAAACTCAGTAGAAAAGAACATGTTATTTTGTATAGTTGTTTCCCATCAGAAACCTTTTGATGAATCGTTCACGGTCATTGTCTAATCATCTCTCAGTACCGCGAATTTTTTCGCAAGAAATATTTGCGCAAAATAAACTAGATTGGTTCGGTGTGTTGCGTTGGTAAATAGAAGCTGGCAAATTCAACGAAATCACATTCAAACAAACATTGCGCGAAATCAAGAAATTTATGCAATTTATTATGGTCTTCAACGAGCGGGTAAAAAACTGAGGATTATCATCGCAAATTATAATGAATTGTTGGCTTCATTTCCACCGGCCACTCCGCGTACATGGCAAATTACCATTTTATGGATGTCCGTAGAGAAATCTATTACTGTGCACAACTTTCGCGATATTGCCATTTTTGTTCCGACCACTCGATTTGTCATGGTCAGGTATTTATCTACTGTGGCTCCAAGCCAGATAAATTAAATGGACTAATACAAAATCTGCTACGCAAATTGATTAATTGCGTGATCACAACTATTTTCATTGAAGACACTTATTACCATAAGACATATGCTATATACGATATACCGCATATCATAATCAAACTAACTGGTTCATGAGACAAACTGGAATGTGCACCGATAAAAAGTAGATCGTATCTATTTACGCAAATATGTTAGCTCTCTAAGCTAAGGTTTCTAGACTAATTCATTGTTCACTTTTCGCTTTTAACTTTTTTCCTTCTCTTTTTCCTTTCCTTCCTTCCTTCCGAACAACCATAATAGTCCAGTCTTCCATTTAATAAAGATAATCGGCTTTAACGGTATGGTGCGGCACGACAGTTCTGTTCTGGTGATTGAAATCTGTCACCAACCATTTAAATCTATTTTGAGAAAATGTATCAGACTTTACCGGGTTGACACTCATATTTTAATTTGAGTTGCTTTCGGAAGAGAAAACATGACACGAAGCGCAAGGTTATGAGAAGCCGGATGAGAAACCAAGCGTACCTCCAAACAATAATTTAATTAGCCTTTTTGCATATGGACACACTTTACTGCAAGACGACTGTTTCATAAAATTGAAAATCTGATAAAGAGCAAACAAGTTTCATGCACAACATATTCAGGAGTGGTCTTCGGTTCATTAAACTTCGTCATGAACCGTGCGGCCAGAAGTGCATGAATATTAAAAATTATCATATTTCTTGAAATCATTTGCTTTTTTACTAACTCACATCTAAATATAATATCTTCTCTTTTCTTTGCCTAAATCACTTATTCGTCCGCATTTACCTGAATCACTCTTTTTTCTTTCATTTAAACTTCGCATTTTAGCAGTAATGGCTAGAAAATTCAATCATTTTCGCTCCAAATTTCAAAAGAGTTTGGTATTGTGGTTGATGACAACGGAAGTTTTCGTCATAGAGAAAACACATCAACTCGCCAGTTCATAAATAAATGCCCTAGAAATTCCTGTGCTCTCTTCCGCTTTCTCAACCAAACAGAAAGATTTACAATGATTGAACAAATGATTTTCGTCAATTTAAAGGCGCATTTGGAAAATTACATCGACAAGCGGCTGGTTCAATTCAGAGCATGAAATCATGTCCCAAACCCACGTTCATCTACCGTTGTAAGTTGTAAATATTTGGGTTTCTGTTTCACTCAATCTATTTTGATCAAAAATAAGACCGTTCTTTTAAATGGAGTGTTAAATTTTAATTAGCAGCCGAGGCATTTTCACAGACTTTTGAACGAGGCAGCAACTATACGTCGACTGAAATGATGTGTAAAAATGAACAGGGCCACGAAATCACAAAAAGCACCAAACAAAATTACAAAGGCACCAACAAATTCTTTTTTCGAATTTCATGTGAATTTACAATGAAATCGAAAGCAAACGATAGAGATTCAACATCAGAACATCACAAATCTACGGAAAATCTCTCATATTGTTCTTCGCCGCACGTAGAATTCATTGTTGATGTGATCGGACGTGATTGAGATCGTATTCTCAGTATGATGCAAGCGAAGCTGTACAAGTGGCTGCGACACACATTCGCCTGCTTGATCGTTCGAACAAAGACCGTCCAAACAACGCTCACTGACTGCACTTTTTCAAACATGTCATGTGCTGTACATATCATTCGGTCGCCCAATGCCGACAATATGGGATTAAATGATAGTGTCACAATATAATTCTTAATAAATTTGCTGCGATACAGATGAATATCAATATATAGACGTTATTCATTATTTCATACACGTTTCACACATCCTACTGTTTATGTCGTTAATATTCAACTATTCCGAACTAACACAGACATCGAACGAATTTTTGTTGATTTACTGCAGTTGTTTTCTACCTTCTAAATCTTGAAATCCATACAAGTCGAAAAAAATATATGAAACCCATTTTTATGGACGGCCATAATAATATTTTAAGCATCAAAATCAAATTCTAGTCGTGCATCGATGACACATATCGTGACTAAGTTTTGACTTATCGACGACACAATATCAACGAAATGCTTCTCACATATTTAATAATCGCCTGAAAGCGGAAAATAGAAAAATTCCGCATCTAAATTTAAACAATCAGCATTTAGATATCATGTTTTGTATTCGTATGTGTTGCTGCACTTGTGCGAAATTCCATTTCACATCTGTTTCAATGTGTATGATTTTTTCCGGATGGCTCAAACCTTGATACTGATGCTGATGCGATTCATTAAGTGCCGATTACAAATAAGCATTGGAATTTTAATCGCTATGAAGACTTTGAGATGCGCCGTCGCCTTCAATGCAGTTCAAGTTAGATATGCTTCATTGAGCGCGCCCCTTGCATTACATCAAATTAAACACAAACAATCATTCGAGTTGATCCCGGCTTCACTTAGTGCGCACATTGTCTGGAATTTATGTCCGCATCGTAAATTAATTAACGCTTAATTAAAAATTTAATAAATGGATTTTTCTACTCAAGGAATTGTTTTTATTCCATTTGCTTCAAGCTTCTGACCACTTGAAAGGCACAAAATTTGATTCTTTTGTTTGAATTCAGAAGTAAATACTAATAATAATTAAAACCGAACCATTATTTATTCAAAATTCAAGCGCTAACTCACATTAAATTTGGTTCAGTAAACAATTTCCATCAGGCCATTGAGAATTTGCGTCGAATGCTCCAGTTCGAGTTCTATAAATTGAGTTTTTTCTTTAAATCGAGTAAAATCTGATTTCCCGTTTCATTCAATATTGTTGTTTGGAAACTGAGAATAAATCATGCCGTTTAAAAATGAGAGCACTTTTACTCTCAAACTCAACATTTTACTTTTGAAATCATAAGCGTGCAAATTTGAGGCTATTTCATGAAACGTAATGCATCAACCAGTAAATTGCGGGTATCACAGCAGAACGATTTCGTCGGCTATAATTCTGTTCTTTACTTCCGATAAAGCGTACGACGTTCTCGGACTTGTGAATACGAAAGTCACCAAAAGGAAGGAAATTATTAAATTTTAGTTTGTTTGCATGCGAATTGTTTGCAAATAACCTGTAAAATGCTGAATCATTGCCGTTTCACGTATTGAGAGTATTGTTTGTCTGGGGAAGAGGCGATGGCTTCAGTAAATAGCCATTTATAATTGTTTTTTTGCAAAGTTTCATTTGTATCATTTCACTTTTGCCTTATTTTTTATCAAAGCGGACGAACAAATGATAAAGTTGACGACATGAAAATAATAGAATTCAAAAATGCAATGAAGGAAATTGTACATTGTCATTGTTGTTTTTTTCGATTTTTAGTTTTCATTGTCGCAAAATAATCATGACAGGTTGCATATTTGCAAAAAACTCAATAAAAGTCGATTTGAAATGGTAATTGTGAAATGTTTTCATTTTTTTTAATTCAATCCGTTTGTATCGATTGGCAATTTTTCGTTATCGTTTCACAGTTCAACAGTCTCTGGTATAACGTTTAGTTTTTCGAACTCTGCCACACTCCATTTGAAGGCTTAACAGCCTCGATTGATCTCGCACACAATTTACATGATTCATTTAATCATTTATTAATAAAAAGTGATTGCATATCGTAAGCATGCCAATAAACAATCGTAGGTCTTTTATCGAGAATGTCAATGCTTCGGGATTATTTTCTGTTCATCTGTGTCTATCTTGGCCGTTTCAAATTGAAAGTCAACTTTCCTGTGCGCATTTCAAAGCGCGTTTTCTGCAACAAATTCCTATATATGCGCTTCAACTTTCATTTGCACTGTTCTGCGAGATAACGATGGTGTTGTAAATAAGCCAATTTATCTATTGAGGCTTGACGGAAGATGCCTGAGGCGAAATGATAGAAGAAACGTGTTCGTGCTGAAAGGAGAAAGAAATCGATAGGTTGATTCCATATGAATGATGCTAGACGGCTATAAAGAATGCAATTCACAATGATAAAAACTTGAAAAAAAGAGGGGACAATGAATGACACTCGTGCGCTCACCTCATCATGAGAGCGCTGCCACAGAAACCAAGTAACACATTCACATGAATTAAGATGTTTGTACGAAACATTAGTGTTGCGCTCGGTTATGATTATGGCTATGTGCGGCTCTCATCAAGTATGTTTTTTTCTGCCACACTGTCGTTCATTTCCATGAGCAGAGCACAAAATTGAAGCGTTTTAATATAAATCGTGTTCTTTTTGGCACTGATTCGATTCTCACTGTAATTATGCGCGATCATCGTAGACAAACATCGACGAGAGATATTCCAATAACCTGGTAGTCTACTTTTACATAAGACGTTTATCGCCGATACAATTCACAGAGACATTTATGCACAAAATCAATTCTAAAAACGATTTGAAGAACGAGCAATTTTTGTTGATTGATTTATTCTGTGTCTAATTTGATGAATTACCACTTTGATTGCTTTTATGCCACCGCATTTACACTCATTTAACCGTGAACAAATGAACGAAAAAACCATAAAAATCAATAGTTTTTATTGCAAAATGCCGCACCAAATACGATTTAATAAAAAGGTTTATTTTACTTTCGAAAGAGAAAATGAAAAATAATGAAATCGACTGTTGTTTTCACTCTATTTCAGAACAAGCCGCTAGCCGTTCAGCCAATTGATTTTGAAAGTTTTGTTGCTAAGAACAAAACGCTCATCCAAAATGATCCGCAACGAGAGCTTCTCATCTATCCAACCGACGATGTCTCGGTGAGTCTCTAAATCAATTTCCATATGATAATTCTGTATCAAATTGTTTTCTGCATTTCTTTCAATCAAAACCAGCAAGTTGTCTTGCCAAGAAAATTCCGTACAACTTCCAATTATATACCGACCCTGCCGAGCCT
Organism: Obolodiplosis robiniae; assembly: GCA_028476595.1. Taxonomy (NCBI): domain Eukaryota; kingdom Metazoa; phylum Arthropoda; class Insecta; order Diptera; family Cecidomyiidae; genus Obolodiplosis; species Obolodiplosis robiniae. Next base: position 17,662,264 of record CM052014.1, read on the forward strand.
CAAAAGAGAAATCAGTAGCATCAGTAGTATCAGTAGCAAGCTCTCGAATGGATCGTTAAAGTCAAACGGTTCACCGTCGTCGAACTCTTTGTCCGATGAAGCGAATAGTGAGAATGGTACAACCAATGGCCATCATACGACATCGCCGCAAACATCACACGGACTTTTACTCACAAGACAAGCCTTACACACCTATCAATCGAATAACCATTTGGTGCACTACAAATACAGTGCATACAGCGGATCTTTCCATGAATTACCAAAGTAAGTTGATGCCACATATTTCACATGTTACAATTTCCAATCATTGAAATTGCTGTTCTTTCTTGGGCAGAAATTCGCCAGTTGAAAATGACAAAGAAGAAGTGTATGAAACTGACGCCGACCCAGATCGGATAGATGAGGAAATGACGAAATCACAAGCTGATTCGATAACAAAACAGGGATTTTTGTATAAAGGAGCAGACACCGCTTCAGATCGAATGTTTGCTCACATTGGATCGAAATCATTCAAGCGAAGGTATTGCTATTTGCGACAAGAAGTCGACGGCACATACATTTTAGAGTTGCACAAAGATGAAAAGCAGTGTGAAGCCAAAGCAACCATTGTTATGGATTTTTGCACTGAGGTTGTACAGGTATGTTGAATTCATTTCGAATACAATCTTCGGAAATCCTAATTCAAACAAACAATCTTCTAGAATCCAAAACGAGGACGATTCTGTTTTGAACTTCGAATGACGGCTGGACACAAGTCGTTCACATTGGCGGCCGACAATGAAGAAGATCTGCAAGATTGGCTATTGAAACTACAGTCAGTGCTGAATCAAAATAAAATTCAAGAGGACACCCGATCGGCATCCCTAGAGCGGGAAAAGAGTAAGCAATTACATTTTGAAAATATGCTTAATCCATTTCTAATTCTGCTCTTTTTCTGTCAAAAAAAAAAAAAAAAAATAGCGCCAAATCCAAACTCAAATCAAAATCAAAATCCGAATGTGTTTGGAACATTGAAGGGATTGGATCAAAGTATGAACCCGCAACTCATGAAGTACGGACGAGAAACAGATATTTCGATCGCACAGGCGAGGCGAGAGCACCGACGCAAGCTATTCAATTATTATACACAATTACTACGACCGATTAGCCATAGCGAAATTATTGATCCATACCGTGAACAGTTTGGTCAGAGAATTCTGATTAAATGTGATAGTTTGAAGTTCCGCTTGCAAACGCCTCTTGAAAATTGCGAGAAAGAAACATTCGTGCAGGCAGAACCTTATTTCACCAGTTTGGCGTTATACGATGCTAGGAATGGACGTAAATTAACCGAGAACTTTTACTTCGACTTGAATTCGGATTATGTGAAAGATATGATGGTACCGAACACTGCATCAATGACAAACGGCCAGGCCGCTCCTAACGGTGTCAATGGAACGGATGAAAAAGCCGCGATATTGCAATACCAAGCATTGCCAAAGGAATTCGACGCGCTGCCATCTGATTGGCTGACGAGGCCGAAGCAGGCTATTATTAGTGTCACTGCACCGCATCCAGACGTCTTTTTGGTCGTTAAAATCGATAAAATACTTCAAGGTGGTATAAACAATACAACGGAGCCGTATGTGAAAGCAGGAAAAGATCCAAAGATGGGATTAAAATTGAATAAAAATGTGCGTGTATACAGTCAGAAAATTGGACACTATCGAATGCCATTCGCTTGGGCGGCTCGGCCTCTATTTCGTCTCTACAGCAGTGATTTAGACGCAGCCATTGAATTTCCAGCTATTTACCGCCAAGATGCTAATAAATTGAAAGATGAAGATATTCTGAAATTACTAACCGAATACCGAAAACCCGACAAGTTCAGCAGATTGACTGTGATACCCGGCTTCTTGAAGATCATGGCCGAGCTCATTAGCGAGTTACCAAATAGTAAGTGTAACCCAAATCAAAAAGAAAAGAGTTTTTTTTTTATCACACTTTACTAATTCATCGTTTCTTCTTTCTAAACAGATTCATTGACAACAACTTTAATGCCGCTGAAACCGTTCCCAATGCCACCGATTGCCGAGCCGTCATACGAAATTGCCGAGTTTTCTGCTAATTTAGATCGTGACATGTATCCGTATACAACATTTGTGAATCATCTGTTCATCTATCCGCAATCACTGAGCTTCGATAGTCAGAAGCTATTCTCGCGTGCTCGAAATGTCGCGCTAACCATCGAAGTGAGAGATAGTGATGCAGAAGACGCAAAATCAATACCGGTATTTTTATCATAATTGATATTATCTTTTTATATCACCCGCATGACACTAACAAAATTAAATTTTTCAGTGCATCTACGGTAGAGCGGGTCAGTCAATGCTGCTCGATAGAATATCTTGTCCGGTGCTGCATCACAACACAAATCCAACGTGGTGTGAAGAGATCAAGATCCGACTACCGCTCAACATAACGGCACATCATCATCTCTTGTTTTCGTTTGTGCACGTTTCGTGCGACATGTCGAAACGTCGCGATGCAAACACATCATACGAAAGTCCGGTCGGTTACTCGTGGATGCCGTTGCTATCGAAAGGAAAAATCAATGTTGAAGAACAAGTATTATCCGTTGCGGCGGCACTTCCTTCCGGTTACTTAGCGATTCAACCGCTTGGACTTGGCAAAGGCGTAAGACAATGTTTCTCTTATTTTAAATTGACATTCAATTTTCTAATTTTCTAACTTGTAAATGCATGATTTTACCTCACTAATTACATACCAAACTAACCGATGATTTTTCTCTTAATTCATGAAATTCTTCTTTCATGCTGCATACATTAAATTTTCCCAGCAGAATGCCGGGCCGGATATTCAATGGATCGACAATCAACGTCAAATTTTTGCGATTGCCTTCCGCCTTGAGTCGACTGTGCTGACCACTGATCAACATTTGCACAATTTGTTTGTTCATTCGGAGCGTTTGCTGCAACACGGCAAATTAACGGCCCAACCAGCTGAATCGGAAACGTGCAAGATTCTTAAAGCGGCACATGCCATTCAAGTGAAATCTGTGATTACATTTTTGCCGACGATTCTGAATCAGCTGTTCACATTGCTTGTGCATACAAACAGCGAGGAGATTGCATTGAATGTCATTCGGCTGCTGATCAATTTGATTCATACGGTCGCTGATGAGGCGGGACGAAAGGAGTTACTCAATTCATATGTGAAATTTGTATTCCAAACGACCAACTTCCTGCCGAAAATGAATGGAAATACCGTTCATAGTGAATTGTGCCGTCATTTGCCAACTATTCTAAATCCAAACAACACTGATTTCTTGGTGGTCAACAAATTCATGAAATATTCGAGCATTTTCTTTGATATCATTGTAAAGAGTATGGCACAGCATTTGCTGCACAGCGGCCGTATTCGAATGCATCGAAACGAACGATTCGCCGACAATTTTGAGACCAAAGTTGAAAGTCTTTTTGAAGTTCTCGTGCCATATCTATTTTCGCGACACAAAGACCTGCCGAATGAAACACAAACCATGAACAAGAACCTGTCAGTATTCATAAAACGCTGCCTGACTTTTATGGACCGAGGTTTTGTCTTTAAATTGATTCGAATGTACTTGGATCGCTTCTCGTCATCCGATCCGCGTGTTCTCTATGAATATAAGTTTGCATTTTTACACGAGATTTGTTCGCACGAACACTATGTACCGTTGAATCTACCAATTATAGTGTCGCCAAATTCGCGCCAGCCAAATATAATCCAGCATTTCACATTATCGGAGGAGTTTTGTCGACAACACTTTTTGGCCGGCATTTTATTGCAAGAGGTTAAAAGTGCATTGAATGAAGTTGGCAATATTCGGAAAATGGCATTGACCACACTGAAAGATTTGATGGCGAAGCACGATCTCGACGATCGATATCAAGGCAAAGGACAAGCAGCGCGGTTGGCTATGCTCTACATCCCATGGTTGGGTATTGTAATGGAAAATCGATCGAGAATTTGTGATGGAAATGAATACAGGCCAGTCGATTCCATGTCGATTTGCACGAGTCGATATTCCACCGGTGGCAGCTATGTGTTCGGACGTGATTCATTGGCCAGTTCGAATAGCATTCTGTCGACAAACAGCACACCAAAGCTTCGTTCGCGGCTAAATCAAACAAGTCCCTGCCGTACGTCAGTTTTTCTGAAAGATACCAATTATTTGGCCGCGATTGCTGGACAACAGCAAATTCTTGGCAACGGTCATTCGATGAATTCACTAGACTCAGAATGCTCAGCACTTTCGAATGATACAACGTTGCCGCGTAGTTTAGACACCCAATCAGATATAACACTTCGACCGGGACACACGCGCTCGATTAGCATGGCTCAGCCGATGATTTTGCCGCGTCTCGATAAATTTGGCGAAAGCGAAACGAAAGATATGCTGATTTGCTTTTTGTTCGTTGTGAAGCACTTGAGTCAAGATCACATGATTTTGTGGTGGCAAAATTGTACGGAAAGCGAAACCATTGCATTTTTCGGGATTTTGGATTACTGTTTGATCAATTTCCGTTATTTGGGCAGGAAAAATATCGTTATGAATGCTGCATTGATGAATACAAAAATGAAGAGCAGCCGTTCACACACTCTGCCAGCTCGGGTGTCGCCACAAAATGGCGAATATCCGCATGAAGGCAGCGGTTGTGGCAGCGGAACCCTGAATCACAGTCAAACACGTGAAAATTTGGTTGAAGAAGCGACACGTTCCCAACTAGCCTCACTCGAATCCGCACTGGCCGCTGAAGTTGGTCTGATCATTTTAGATTGCATGGGCCTGTACACGCTACAATTTCGTGATAAAATGCTTGATGGGCTGGTACTGCCAAAATTGGCACAAGTCTATCTTCGATTTTTGCAGCTTGGACAATCGGAGAATTTGTCAAAACATGTATTTGCTGCGCTACGAGCATTCATAAATAATTTTTCAACGGCGCTGTTTCGAGGTAATGCGGCTTTGTGTGGGCAAATCGTGTACGAGCTGCTAAAATCTTGCGATAGCCGTTTAACGTCAATCCGACAGGATGCATGCGCTGTTCTTTATCTCCTAATGCGAAGTAACTTTGAATTTAGCGGACGCAAGGGGCTAACGCGAGTTCATTTGCAAGTCATTATTTCGGTTTCACAAATGATTGGCAACGTTATCGGTTTAAACAACGCTCGATTCCAAGAATCCCTCTCTCTTATCAATAGTTATGCGACAAGCGATAAAGCAATGAAAGGAACTGGTTTCCCAATTGAAGTCAAGGACTTAACTAAACGTGTGCGAACTGTTCTAATGGCAACAGCTCAAATGCAAGCCCATCATCACTCCGATCCGGAACGGTTGCTGGAATTACAACAATCGTTAGCCAATTCATATTCTACGCCCGAACTGCGACACACTTGGCTAATAACAATGGCTCGCAATCATGAACAAAATGGCGATTTGTCTGAAGCCGCCTGCTGTAATCTCCACATTGCCGCTCTCATCGCTGAATATTTGAAATTGAAAGGCAGCGGCTTCGTTAATTGGGGAGCTGAGGCATTTGCTAAAATATCACGGAATATCCCAATCGATGAAAAAGGTCTGAAACTCGATAGTGGAACGCCCGATTCACAATACACCGAGCAAATGCTGCTAGAACAATTGAAAGACTGTGCCGAATATCTGGATCGTGCCGAACGATATGAATGTTTGGGCGAATTATATCGATTAATTATTCCAATTTTGGAAAATCGACGAGATTACACATCACTTACACAATGCTATGAGCATCTCGCACAAAGCTACAGCAAAATCAATGAAGTCAATCGATCTGGAAAACGCATGCTTGGACGATTCTATCGAGTCGTATTCTTCGGACAGGTAACGCATTTTTATGAACGAATTAATTGACGCATTGGATAATTATTATGTTTTATGGATTGCAGATTTATTTTGAAGAAGACAGCGGTGTCGAGTACATTTACAAGGAACCAAAGCTAACTTCGCTGAGCGAAATTTCAGAACGCCTGTACAAACAGTATAGAGATAAATTGGGAGCGGACAATGTGAAGATGATTCAAGATTCATCGCCGGTAAGTGTTACATGTCGAAATGTGTGTCACTAATGTGTGGACCAGTTATGCGGAGAATAATCTACATATGACGTGTAGCAGAACAAGATCTGTTATCTGTCATCGGTTGTTCTATGTGTTTGTGTTCTCAGTAGTGTATGGCCTCCGTGGCGCAATTGGTTAGCGCGTTCGGCTGTTAACCGAAAGGTTGGTGGTTCAAGCCCACCCGGGGGCGTCTACTTTTTTATCCCTTTCCTTTATCCTATGAATCCTTTTTCGGTCAATTTAAATGATTCTGATTATTTTTTTTTGTTTTTTTTTTTTTAATTTTTTTCTCTTGCATTTTCTAGGTAAATGTCGCCGAGCTAGATCCAAAAATAGCGTATATTCAAGTGACGCATTCTAAGCCATACTTTTGCAAAGACGAATTAGAAACCAGACAGAATTTCTTTGAGCAAAATCATGACGTCGATACATTCCAGTTTGAAACACCATTCACCAAGAGTGGTGCGGCTCATGGAAGCGTTGAAGACCAATGGAAACGACGAACAATTCTAACAAGTAATGTTCACACTTCGAATTACGTTAAAACATCAACTTACTTTATTGTTGCTTTTGTTGTTTTTTGTAGCTATATACTCGTTTCCGTACGTGTTGAAACGGATTCCAGTCAAACACAAGCAAGCAATCGAGCTGAATCCAATTGAAGTGGCCATCGATGAAATGCAAAATCGTGTCTGTGAATTGGAAGAAGTCGTCATGCCACCAATCGATGTAAAAAAATTGCAATTGCGCTTGCAAGGAAGTGTTGCTGTGCAGGTGAATGCAGGACCATTGGCATATGCAAATGCATTCCTCCATCCAAAGGAGAACGGAGACAAGTATTCAGAAGATAAGGTCGATGAATTGAAGGATATTTTTAGGTAAGATTCCCCAAAACCAGATTTCTCATACAAATAATTGAATGACATAATAATTTTCTTGCAGAGAATTTGTGTCGATCTGTAACACAGCGTTGCAGGTGAATGGTCGAATGATATCGAATGATCAGCATGAATATCATGCTGCACTGAAGGAAAACTACGAGAAATTGTGCAATGCATTGGCAGATTTGCTCGATGAATCATTTTTGCCACTTGAAGAAGGAAATTCGGTGCATCGAAATAGCTTAGCATTGTTTAGCGCCATTAGTGGAGCTCCTAATAATTCCAGCACAGCATAAACTCATCGATAAATCTAATCTCTCATCAAAATATACTATTAAAATTTATTCACAATCTTATGAAAATCAACCAAATCAGAGAGGCTCGTAGGAAAATGAATCACACAAGATATTTTTACAACCGATGGAAAATGAAATTAAAGAAATTAGAGCAAAATTTGCATTAGTGTGAATTGAATTAGCATTTTAGAATGGATTTTTAGACGCTGCATTTGAATTTCAATTCAATCAAACATACTTAATCAAACGAAATCTTTTTGATTTGACCAAATTCATCAAAATTTCTGAATTTTTTGACCCCCAAAAATTAATTTTCACTTGGATGTTTTTGTATTGATTTGTTGTATTCAATAATTTATTTGGATGTGATAAAATGCTTCAGTGCATTTAGTAGAAACACAATTATTATTGGAATTTAGGCGAATGGTTCGCACAAATTGATTCGAAATGTACTCACTTGGACTCAAATTAATAAAATAGATTAATTCTGCATTGAATTGAACGAATTACTTTTTCACCATGACATGGTAAATCAGGAACTAGTTTTGTAATAGAATTTACATTTGACAACACTCACGCAAACACAAAGATTCAATATTTATAATTTCATTAAGAATGCGCACACTTTGAACGTTATCCTTTGATTTTCCATTGATAAAGTCATTATTTTCTCATCCGTTTCGTGGATATTCCATGAAATCGCTGAAATATTTATTTTTGAGCCATCATAATAATATTCATGTAAATGTTGTTGTATATGTTTTATTCTTTCATTCGATTATAATTTATAAAATGTAATTGACATGATCTATGATAAAATCAAATAATAATAAAAACTGCTAATATCCTCAGAAGATAACATTCTTGTTTTAATTGGATGAACCCAAAATTAAGCATTTTTCAGAGATTCATTTGAGAGATAGAGGGAGAGAAAGAGAGAGAAAACTCAAATAATTAGCTCAAATAACCAAAACAATGGGTGATGGTTCGTGAAACCAAGAGCTATAACGACACAGCAAAGCGGATTTTCATTATTCTATGTATCTGCGCTTCTATCAAATATGGCCTCCGTGGCGCAATTGGTTAGCGCGTTCGGCTGTTAACCGAAAGGTTGGTGGTTCAAGCCCACCCGGGGGCGATTTATTTTTTTACTCTCTCTTTCATTGATATTATAGATTCTTATCGAACTATTTTTCCGACGAGCAAGAGAAACTACATAAATTATTTAAAAAGTATTGAAAAAAAAATGGAGAATAGAAATCCGTATTTTGATTGACGCATTGAAATCAGAACAGGAACACCATTGTGATGAAACATCAACAAAACTACGCAGTAATTTATATGAATCTCTTACTGATTGATTTCATCCATTGTGTGCTTTCAGCGGCTCATTTGAATTAGATGTCATCGAGATAGATAATATTGTTTAATTTAGAGCCCAGTATGAACGAAATTAATCGTGCCAAGCGAATCACTTGTGAATCGCCCGGTCAACATACACAGTCAGGATGGTCGAGCGGTCTAAGACGCCAGACTCAAGATTTGCAATCTTGCTCATGAAAAATGAGTTTTCTGGTCTCCTTCTGGAGGCGTGGGTTCAAATCCCACTTCTGACAATACTTTTTTAATTTTTCATTTTTACTATTTTTCCTAAATATTTGCTTCTTTTATCATTTTTAAATTTTATCAGTATTTTTTTCATATCTTAACTTTTTTGTTGTGTCAATGGTGTTGTGAGCATGAGGAAAGTATGCAGTACACGGATCGTCAATATTATAAAAGTCACTGCTCATGATGATAAACAGTCATGAAAGCAAATAAAATTAAGCAATCTAATGTTTGAAAAATATCTAATTTGATTGATCCAAATGATTCAAATTCGATTGATTTCAAACCGACAAATTTGGGTTGACCCACACCGAATATTCATTCTATGTATTTTATTGTTTAATCATTTCAATTGCATGTGCATAATAAATGTGTAACGTTCTACACATTGACAAAGATGCGAACCGTATCAATTATTTCAAGCTATATAGCGATTTTTGATTGAAAAAATAGATTGAATTACGTGTCCATCGTATTGGAAAAAGTGACTTATCTATTTGTCTCATTGAAAATACTGTGAAATTTAACATATTTTCATGAATAAAATTATATTTATAATTATGGATCCATATTTTTCATGAGGACCAAATTCTCGTTCCACAGGCGAAGACAAAAACAGAACCAGCTCTTGATATAATTTGCGGCACAAAATTTGATATCAATAATTGTGTGTTTTGTATTCGCTTACGGAACGATGATTCACCTCGGCAAGAGGTTTTTTATTTCATATCAATAGCTTTGGTTTTGCGCACTCATACACAAACATTTGTTTCGTTTGTTGTAAACTGCATCCGAAAACAATAAATACCCATGTTCATGCAAGGTGACTATCACCCATTTTTTTGCTGTATCGATTGTTTATAATGGGTTCATTCTGGTTCTTAAGCAGATTTTTTTCAGGAATGAAACCACAAATGACAATCCACTGTCATTTATTTCGAAATTAAAAAGTTTTTCTTTGCATTCGAGATGATGAATTGCTTTTATTTAGGTTGCAAAGTCAAAAAATATGAATTTCATTTGAGCCGCCACATCTTGTGAACTAGATTTTTTTTTTAGATATGACATATACCGCAAAGCTTTATTCGTCTTCAAAAAAACATTTTGGGCAAGTTTTTGAGATACTTGGCCAAATGTGGCTGGCCGAAGGCATTTCTTCTGGTTTATTGCCCATAACGTCATACAAGACATCAGATCAAAAAGTTGCAGAACATACAGTTCTATTTTTTAGAAGCTTTCAGCCGGCAGTAACTTTTGAAAGGATAGTCCGATTTTGATGAGTGAAAGTTCGCCTGAAAAACTGAATTTTGAGCACAATTCCCAAACCTCCATAACTAGGACAAACGAAGGTTAGTTTCCGAACTTCTATCGTACGATACCCCACTTTTATCGATCGGACTGCTGCATCTCCTATCTTGTTGTATTAATAGGCTTGTTCATTTCCCACTGAGGGCGGTTACGTCCGCTGTGATATTTAGAATATTTTGAAAATCTATTCAAACTACTTTTGAAACTAAAATTTCGCGATTTCAAACTGAAATCATAATTTCAATTCAAATTATTATTTATGCTACACTACAGTTCATATATGGGGACTTCATTCCAGAAGAACGAAGCGAAATAGAAAATAGGGGCGTTATATTATTGGCAAACCATTTTTAATCAATTAGCTTCGCTCGAGCTCAAACTTGACTCCATTTAATTTCTATTGCGAAACATCCAGCAGCACATTATTCGAACGGCATGCAAAGATCATGTCTATAAATAAATAAAAAAACTCGTACATTCAATTTGCAAAGCAATTATTCATTTGTCATGTTTAAAAATAATTGAAATTTTAATACAAAAATTTTCTTAATTTCTAAGGACTATTCTAAAATATTTTTTGCCGCACAACAAAAGTACTTCTATTCTATCGAAAGCATAAAACACTAAAATTAATCACAAAACTAGACGATTCATAAGAATTAAACGACATAATATAAATATTTTGATATGGATTAATTGTTATTAGGAAAGTGACTGTGATGTCTTGCGTAATGTGAGAGTGAGTGAGATAAGTAGGAATGAATCAGTACGTATGACTGAGGTTAAAATCAATGATGTGGTGACATTGGAAATAAATAAAACAGACAAAAAGGATGCTATACAAAATAAAAATATCTGATGAATTTGGCAAGATAATTCGCTTCGCATTCCTTAGGGACTCCTGAATTATTTGTATTTTCTTGCATTTTTTATGCTAATTTCCGATCAAATCGGTTATTTTTGGTTCCGTTACTATTATCTGATTTGTAGCAAATGATGGAACGACAATTAGATTTATGGAGTGCAGTTGCTCTTGTTGCGGCTGCTTTATAATTAGCTGCTTCTTTCGTTCTTGTTGCTGCTGTTGATATTTGAGTTGCTGCTGCTGCTGCTGCTGCTGTTGTTGTTGCCTCAATTGCTGCTGATACTGTGGCGTCGATCCAGTCGTCTTGCCGATTTTGTTTTTATCGCCATGCACATTGCGGATGTGTCTTCTAAGTGCGTTGTCGTGAGCTAGTTGCTTGTTACAAATTTGACAATGTCTTATCATTTCACCGGTATGGATCTTCTTATGTATGCCAAGTCGGAACTTGCTCACCGTTGCCACGCCACATATGTCACACACAAATGCGTAATTGGTTTCATGAACGCGCAAATGCAAATTCAAGCGATATTCTGAGTCAAATGTTTCAGTGCAATCTGAATAGGTGCAAGCAATGGCCCGCACAGCAGCGTGTTTCTTTTCAACATGATCTCGTAGCTCACGTGGTGTGACAAATCGATGGCCGCACTTCTGACACACGTGATTCTTAATGCCCAAATGATATCTGAAGTGAATGCGCAAGCTATTTTTCGTTGCTAATTCCTTGCCACACAGATCGCAAATGAATTTGATTTCTCGTGTGTGTGAATTCGTATGAATGTTGTATGTTTGCCTATGATTGAATTTCTTGGTACAATAGCTACACTGGAACTTGAATGTTTGTTTAGCTGCAATTTTAAAAACAATCATAATTGATAATAATTGATGTGCTGAGGGAATGTGTTGAAAATCAATTCACCTTTGTCTTGATGACTGCGGATATGTTTTTTATACTCATGCAAATGTGTAAATGTCAAACCACATTGTTCACACAATCCAGTAAAACTTTCTTCCACTTTGTCCTTTTTGCATTTCTTCTCGAGACTCTTGAGACTAGCTGAAATATCTTCTTGTAGCAACTTATCAACATATTTGTCAACATCGCCGACATGACTAGTTTTCTTCTTCTTTCTTTTTGCAACAGTCTTTCGTTCGTTAGTTTTTACATTAATTTTTTCGTTATTTTTTTCATTACAATTATTAATCTTTTTATTAATTGGTTCGGTTGGTTTTCCGATTGGAATCGACATTTTTGTCATCAACATTGGCGATGTGGCTTTCAGTGCGAATGAGTTCGGATCCCGTCGAATCTCGTCTGCTTCGCCGCCGGATATAATCGGAAATATATCTGACTCCAAAATAGGCAGGAACTTATCATCGATATGATTTGAAAGCATAATATCGTCAATATCAAATAAAAAATCATTGTGCATGTTCGTTGTATGTTTGTCCGGTGCCACGTTTTTCGTATGTTTTTGGAATTCAATAAGAACATTGTCGGCTTCTATACACTGGTTGCGAAACATCGAAATGTCACGGATTTTCTTGATGCATTCTGAGCAGATTCGCTGAGGTTGAGGCTGTGCTTTACTCAACTAAGAACACAAAAATTTCATTGAATTGAGCTGTTGCATGAAAAATGAGTCGAAATAATTTTACCTCTTTATTGAGTATTTGCTCAATCATGTGCTGAGCTGAACAATTTTCACGTTGCGACCAAGGCAAAATCGAATGAATCGATATGTATTCATCGTCTGTTTTATACAAACACGTACGGCATAATTCATTAATAGCACCGGTGTCTCTCTTAAAAGATTCTAAAAGTGATACTGAAAGCTTTTGATGTGTCATCGTTTGGTCGATATAATTGATTATTATGAAATATTATAAAAACTTCTAAATTAATAAAAATTGTGTAAATAAATATTGATTGTAAACATGACATTTGACACTTACGCTTCCCACTGGAAAATGGAAAATGTTAACGAAATGTGGCGATAGATGACGCCGTCTAACTCCTAGCACCAATTTCAAATATATTGAATGTTTCAAGCCGAAATTTCATGTAAATATTTCCCACTTATTTTTCAACATATTTTTCAACAGATGAATGAATAACCCGACAAATGCGATAATTTGCAATGCGGACGGTTAAAGATATAGTCTGATTTGATGATGTATTCGTCACAGAAGCATATTCTAGAAGAGTGTTCAAATTCTGTAAATCGTTGATTTATTTAATTTGTCATATGTTTGAATACAATTTTATGCTGCTATTGAGTGAGTAGTAGGAAAGGGCGGGTTCGATTGCAATCGTTGCGTCATCCCTGCGGACGCGTGCCTCAGCCTGAGAGCGAAGCGCATAAACCTACATATTCCCTTCTTCGCTTGATTGTATACTACACCTCTCTCTCTCTCTCTCTCTCTCTCTCTCTCTCATGCGATATGTTTTGATAATAACTCTTTTTTATCTAAGAAAAAAAGAAAAATACAAATAACATGAATCAAAAACAAACTCGAGTTTTCATTAATTTTTATTTCAAAGGAAGATTTTATATTGTTATTAAAATTATCGTTGTTCTCCTGTAGCATTCGGTCGCGTTCATTCCGTACTCGATCCAACTAATGTCGAAGCTAAAAAATAACAAATAAACATTATTAATGATTATTATTCCTGTTCAATTCCACTTTTGTTCGTCACTTTTTGTGTGGTTTCAAATTTGGTCAATGCCTAATGCAGGAAATAATAAAGCGGAAAAAAATCAATACGGTTAATTCATGTAAAAATATTTCCGATAGGACTGGTTCTTCTTTATCAGCTGAAAAAAATACACTTTTCTCATTCTTCTTCTCATTCTCCTTCTCATTCTCATTCTCCTTCTCTGTTTCTTTCTATTTTTCACTCATTCTCTGACTCACTATATTTGCATAAAAATCGCAAAAAATCTTCATACCCAAAATCATGTACAAATAGTACATGCGAACAACGTCCAAAAACTGGATTGAATTGAAAATGTCATTGTCAGCTGTTCGCAAAATGTTCATTATAATTGTGCGCACACATGCAAAAAGAAATATGTGACTGCTTTCGTGTATCACTTTCATGGTGTATTTGTTACGCGTGATTTACACGTAAATGAAAGAAAATAGAAAGAGTGTGTGCGTGTGTGAATACACACAACCGAATTGCAATTCAAACTTCACATGATATTTTCCCGCAATGTAAATCCTAAAATCAAAAAAAAAAAACAAATAATTATTCACAAAACTTTCCAATTAGAATAGTCCATTACCGATGAAGAAAAAAATATATTTTTTTGTGTTCACTTGCCTTCGTTCAATCCATTCGCAATGCACTATGTGTGTCTACAAACATTTTCTTTCAACTCTCTCTCTCACTCTTTAGCTGTTGGTCTATGCCACAAAATCAATGTAATAAAATGTGAACAAACCTATACCACTCTATGCGTTTATTCTTTCTCTTAATTTGTTAATCCGAAGCAATGAACCAAAATGAAATGAAACTCCATTTAAAATCAAACGCAAAACATTGAATGGAAATTGAAAAATGAAAAATTAAATGCAACCGAGTGAAAGAATTATTACTTTTTTTCGATTTTGCTTAAATATTTAATAATTAAATTTGATGTCGCTACAAAAAAAAATTCACTCTAATGACATCATGGCAAGCAGCAGCAAAAAAAAAACTAATAGGTGTTTCGGAAAGTTCGGTCCGTTTTCAATAGATGGATCCAGTAGCTATATAGTTATTAAAATGATGGCGGAATGTTGTTGTATAAAGAAGGTTAGACATCTGTCAACAATAATCAGTCAAGAGAAGTTTACATTTCGTACAGTAACAAACTTGGTTTTTCTAACAAAAATGGCAAAATACAAACCAAATAAACAGCATTTGCGCGAAGTTTTATTATTCTATTTTAATGGTGGTAAAAGTGCAGCGGAAGCACATAGAAATATTGTGGAAGTTTATGGTGAAATAGCTCCAACCGATAAGTCATGTAGAGAATGGTATCGGCGCTTCAAACAAGGTGATTCTGATGTTGAAGACAGAGAACGATCGGGACGGCCAAAAAAGCACAAAAAAGTTTGAAGATGCAGAATTGCAAGCATTATTGGATGAAGACTCAACTCAAACATTGAAACAATTGGCAGAAACATTGGAAGTTTCCCAATCCACCGTTTCTGAACATTTACATGCATTGGGAAAGATCCAAAAAGAAGGAAAATGGGTGCCTTATCAATTGAAAGAAAGAGACATCGAAAGACGAAAAACCATCTGCGAAATTTTGCTTGATCGGTTCAAATTAAAGTCTTTTTTGCATCGAATTGTTACTGGCGATGAAAAATGGATCTATTTCGACAATCCCAAGCGCAAAAAATCATGGGTAGACCCAGGCCAACCATCAACATCACAACCAGTACGCAATATTCTTGGGAAGAAGACTTTGCTGTGCATTTGGTGGGATCAGAGAGGACCTGTGTATTATGAGTTGCTAAAACCTGGTGAAACGATTACTGCTGATCGCTACCGACAACAATTAATCAAATTGAACCAAGCATTGAAGCGAAAACGACCAGAATGGGGTGATCGAACACACAAAGTGATTTTGCTTCATGACAATGCTCGGCCTCATATTACACAACCGGTGAAAAACTATTTGGAAAACATCAAATGGGACGTACTACCCCATGCGCCATATTCACCAGACCTTGCTCCATCAGACTTTCCGAACAACACTTCACTTCGTACGAAGCAGTGAAAAATTGGCTTGATGGATGGTTAGCCTCAAAAGATGAGAAGTGGTACTGGGACGGAATCCATGAATTGCCAAAAAAATGGGAAAAAGTCCTAGCTAACGATGGCAAATACTTTGATTATTGAATTCATTCATTTTGTTATTTAAATAAATGCGTAAAAAACACACAAAAACGGACCGAACTTTCCGAAACACCTATTACACAACCAACCAATGGTTATTTTGCCACCGTTACAAAGTGAATTTTGATGGTGTGCATGAGATTTCGATTGTGTGCGTGTATTTTGGCGTTTATTCATCGGTCGTTCGAAATTCGAAATGTCGATGTGAATTCCACTCAGTAAGATTTTTCGCCAATTATGCTGTACAGTTTTGAAATAAAATAACCATTCAATTTGAGACGTGCATTGTGTTTTTCAACAAATTGATTTTTATAGGAAGCGAGCCAGATAAATTTATAAATAATTTAAATTTTATTGATTTTATACAATGGGTTGGTTGTACGATGTTTGAGTTGCCCGATGATCATTGACAATGTGTCAAAGAAATGTCATCTATAGCATCAAACTAATGAAAATTTATCAACACATTAAATTATATTGAAAAACAAATTGTTTACATATTTTTTATACATTTTTCTTCGCAAATATGGCACCAAAACCACGAAAAAATAGTTCAAAAAATACACTTGCTCCTTTAACAATAATGGCTTATGGTCTAACAATTCCAAAAATTGAGCCAATACAAAAACGTGAAGATACTTCGCTGATCCGTTATTCGACTCCATTGGGTATGTGTATTTTATCATTTGTTGCTGACACAAAAGTAATTTGGAAAAAATTTATTTCAAGATCAATCCCACATTCAAACAAGAAAATGCAATGGCATTTACAACGGCTGCACTAAATAACATGCAACTGCATGAGGGAATCAATCCGAACTCAAAGCTGGTAAAAATTTGTAATAGATATTGTATATTGTATGTATAACTGATTAAACATTTCATATGATTTCATTCATTTCATTTTGACAGTTTTCAATGGATTTATTACAATACAAGAAATTTCATCTCATTAAATTGCTTCATGAGATTCCTGGCCAAATTAATTATTTTCTCCAAACAAATGGAAGAAGTGTAAATAATGTTGCTACATTTGCAATAACATCTTCTTTAAGTAAGCTGCAACGTATTTTCAGTACAAACTCTTGTATCCACTTCAAAATTCATTTAATTAATATTCTGGAAGAAATTGAAAATGATTTGTGCTATGGTGCTAGACAAACCACATTTGATGCACACAAATTAAACAATTATGCTGAAATCACTGCAAAACTTTCTGATGTGCTCAAATCAACTGACATACTACAGTAATATTTATCAAGAACCTGTTACATATGTTCAAAGTGATACTATCAATGATTTAGAATGTCATTTCAATAATAAGTGCATTTACGCCAGAATAAACCGACCATTTGTACAGTTTTGAAATAAAATAACCATTTAATTAGAGATGTGCATTGTGTTTTTTCAACACAAATATTTTTATAGGTAAAAAACTTTGTTATCTGATGATGAGTTTATTGAAGCATGCAAAGAGTACATTACTCTTTTGGATCCTGTTTCTCATCTGGTAAATAGGAGCCAATCTTTCGAATGTTCTGGTGCTGATGCTGTTGATTTGTAGATTAATTGGTCCAAAAATGACATATACAACGAGCAGTTTAAAGAATTTGTTGATAATACAGGGTGGCCCAGAATAACTGTCGTATTTATATATGCTTGAAAAACGTATCATTTTTTCTAAAATTGCACAAAAACTTTATTGGAAGTTAGATTAGGGTGCAAAATTTTTATTTCAAGTATTGGTTTTAATTCTTCGTCAATTTTTGCGGACCACCAGACGCAAACGTTGTGAAAACGTTGCGCGCCGGCGTAGCAGCTCTTTGCATTTTCGCTTTCTGTCTTGCTTATTTTTGATTGTCAAACAGTGTTTTCGGGTTTTCTTGAAAGGTTTCAATCCCCAATCTTTTTTCAACACTCGTTGCATTGAAGACCGACTGTTGTTGTGCTTATGAGCTGAGATTCTAGCGCTACATTTGTTATTTTCGGCAAATTTTGACTCACACAATTTTTGACCAGATTTTTTGTTTGTACAGATTTTTTTTACCCGGTTTTCGCTTCACATCGACTGTTTCACGTTCCTTGTATCGTTTTATGGTACGTTCAATAAATCTCGAATTGAATTCCAGCTTCTTTTTGAATCTAATTGGTCCATGTAATAATGTTCACTTCTGAAACAAATAACACCATTCCCACGCAAAATCTTCAAATGGTCTCTCTCCCTCTCAATACACTGAGAAAAAGTTTGCAGGTATTTGAGATAAAAGAGCTGTGCTAATATTTATTTCACGGAAAGAATCTTTATTTTCACGGGTTTTGTGGTGTTTTTCAATATAATATAAAAGGTCTACCGGTTGAAAATGTCGTTTTTTCACGGATACCCTTTCTGAAAAATTCGACCGGTTTGGCCGCGATCCACGAATCGATCCATTTTTTGACTTCATCGTAATTACGGAAGTGCTGGTCAGCCAGGCCATGTTGTATCGATCGGAAGAGATAGTAATCGGATGACGCAAGGTCTGGACTATACGGCGGGTGGGGTAGGACATCCCATTTGAGCGTTTCAATTCTGCGCGGCCGTCGGTGATGATGCATGGTCGGGGTATCCATACGTTGCCCGACGTTTTGGATTATCGTAATGGACCCACTTTTCATCGCCAGTAATAATTCGATGCAAAAAACTTTTTCTTTTGTGCCGTTGAAGCAGTTGTTCGCACGTGAAAACTCGTCGTTCGACGTCTCTTAGCTTCAATTCATACGGCACCAGATGTTCATTATGCCTACCTTTCGTATCATTACCATTGCTTTCAAACGATCGGAAATGGGTTGCTGGGCGACGCCAAGTGATTTTGCAAGTTCTTCTTGCGTTTGTGACGGATCTTGATCGATCAATGCCTCCAATTCATGGTCTTCAAACTTTTTCACCTGGCCGGGGCGTTCCTTGTCCTCGGTGTCGAAATCACCATCTTTGAACCGCCTAAACCACCGCTGACACATTCTAACGTGTATAGTATAGCCCGGGTAAGCTTCGGTGAGCAAATGATGCGATTGGTTGCTTATTTCTTTAAATGGAAGAAGCATATTAAAACTTTCCGCAAATGTTGTTTTGATGGCACGAATGTAGACATTTTACGGCTTCACAAAAAAAAAAAAATTCACTAATGACCAATAACCTAGACTGAAATTATTAGACAATGACATGAAATTTCTGATGTGACAGCTGTCATAGCCAAAATTCGCCTCAGAGTAATACATATGAAGTTGTCTGCAATAACGACATTTTCAACCGGTAGACCTATTACAATAATATTTCAAAGTGAACATAAGCAATGGCTTATACTGACGATGGGAATATATCATTTGCTTTTTCTTTCTATAACACTCTTATAATAAGAGAATTGGTCCCTGCAAATTTAGTTTATTGTGTTGTTTGTTATTATTACTGCCCGCTATATTGTTTCGAAGTTACCTTAGGTATGAAGCTATTGATTCAATTCATCAATGAAGTCATCGAAATATGAAGGCAAAGTCTTTGAAAACATGTAACAAGGTTTGTCGACGAATAAAACTCAATATGGAACGAAGAAGATGCAAAGAAAACATCAGATTGTCTTTCATATATTATTTGATTGTTAATAGAAAACTTATATTGGAAACAATACCAATACAACCAGCCTGCGTCGCAGGCGATTAAATTCATCGCTTATTCTACTCTACGACATTACAAATGGCTTAGCAAATTGCCCAACAGTTCGTGAAAATGTCTCTTTTAATCATGAGCGTACCCTGAGACATACAGATCTTATAAAAGTCACCGACAAAACCATGAAATTGGCTTTGGAGGCACCAATTGTTCAAATGTGTAAAATGGCAAACATGATACCTGACACTTTCACTTCTGCGTCAACGAGATCGGAGTTCATATCATTCATCCGAAATACAGCGGACGATAAATTTGGATTGTTTGGTACCCCCTACTAAGCCTGGGTACATAAGCAACTTTCTATCCAGGTATACTTATTTTTGTATATGTTCTCGACTGGGAACAAATTGATACTACACCACTGATTCGAGATCTCTATTACATATTGCATGATGACTTGGGTGAAAATTATCGAGACCCGACCTGGAAATGAATAAATCTGACGGACACCAAAAAGATTGACGAGCGCTCAATATTTATTTGAGCTGTGATATCTTATATACAAATCATGACTTTATTACACTGTATATTCTTTGTGTTTAATCACACCGCTAACTAAATGATGTATAAAATGTTGTGATACACATTATTTTCTACACTTCTATGGTGTATAAGTAGCTATTGAAAAGATGGGTTTTTTAACGAGGTCCTTGGGACACTCTTTTTTGCCCCAAAACTGTACAAATTCAGCCAGTTCTTGGCGGTGTTAATAATAAATAAATAAATAAATAAATAAATAGACAATCTCTATGTTGTTCGCATCCCGACTGAAATAAATCCTGAGATATGAAGCTGTTACTAGATTTACGATTTCTTAACTTTTTAACGATTGTGAGAGCAAGAGAAAGCCACACTGTACCCATTATTTGTTCCTGAACTGTTGTCGAATTGCTATAGCCGGATTATTTTGGAATATTTATTTTTTTAGTAGCTTATATATAGTATGTGTATGTCCTATAAGAATCGATAGTGAAGTGATGAGTGTATTTTGATAAAACGTCTGAATCATATCAACGAGTTTGAAATACCCACATCACTTTTAAAACGCGTTTATTTGAGTTTCATCGTCAATTGTCGTTGGATCTATTAAATTACTTGAAGTTGAGTCGTTACCGTAGTGTGATTTGAATATCTGCACATATATCGAAAAGGAGTCAGGATAACAAAAACTCTCCAGAATGTCAAATATCGAATCAACAGCTGCATCTTCGAACAAAACGAATGGCTGTTCCATGCCGTGCACCTATTTACAAACAGTTCCTGGAATATTAAAAGCGCTTTGTTTAGTGAGTTTTAGTTAGAATGAAATGTAATCGGAATAGCTAAAATTTCTTCATCTTTCAGATTTTTCAATCAATCAGCTTCATTATAGTGATCTCCAATGATCAAAGGGATAATACATATGCTAAGCTATTATGCATCATAGACCTAATCGCCTTTGTGTTCAGTGGAGTATTCCTACTTCTGCGTTCCTACTTCATTCATTGGACGCAAATAGAAATGTTTTCCTCGGTGATTGCGGCACTATTTCATATGATGATATCGTCATTTCTAATCACATTAAATGAAATTGCCTTAAAAATTGCAGCCGTTAGTACATGAAAATCTTATTTTAACAAGTTGATATACAAATGAATTCTCTTCATAAATTATTTTTAGGGACTCGGATACTGTACGGTGAGAATTCACATCTTTGACGCTTTTTGGAGTTATCAGTCATCAGCGTACCGCTTAAAAAAATAATATTTTCCCCTGTGGACAGCTCACGCTCATTTCTTCTATTTAATATTTTCTATATGCTTTCCGTATGCTGTGTATAATGCATTGAAGATCGTAGAGAGGGTTATATGGAAATATAAGCACAGCCGCGCGAAGGAAAGAGAGATATCTTCCTTCTGTTTCACAATCACCGTATGCTCCGCAATGCATTATAAAAACAGAGCGTACGGAAAGCATACAGTGAGCATAAAATATAAGAAATAAAGGTAAAGTGGCCATATTTGGACCTACAACTTTTTATGCACCAAATTCGGACCCAAGCCTTTATTTATATGTGCAATAAGGCTGATTTTAGCAGTTAGATCGTAATTAGAGACTAGGTCCAAATTAGGCCACTTTACCAGTAACTGTTCACACGCGTTGTGAAAGAAAAATATCAGTCGTCATTTTTCTGGAGAATCTAATCAACAATACTTCACAAACCAAATCCATCCAAAAAAAAATTACGTATCCCTCTTCTTCTCGACCCATTAGCTTCGGCGATTGAAAACCGTTCCAAATGAAAACAAATAAATTAAATGGCATATCCATTTGAATACAAATTTAATTTATAATGACTTTGGAGAGTTTTATTGTATACTTTGTGTCACATAAGTATTTAGTAAATTGTTCAACCAAAAACAGTTATGATTGAAATCAGGGGAGCGAAAGAATCATACAGACGCGGTAGGGCGCGTCATAGAATACGCAATTTCTCATAGCGTAGTAAGGGCGCGTAGTTTCATCGCTTCGCTTCACTGGATTGAAATACAAAATACTGTCTGTAATATGTGTAGAAATATATTTTTAATTTCAAAGATATGCTTTTTACATTTTTTCATTTATTATTTTTAAAACCCGTTCAAAAATATTAGAATATCTCTACTTTTGTTATATTCATTTAGTAATATTTAACAAAAACACGTTCAACATATATGGAAACATTTGTTGTAAAATGCTGTCCTTGGGGCCCTTTCCACTTCCACTTCCCCCTTTTCCTTTCCCTTCCCCTTCTGCATTCTTAACTAATTTTATGATATTTTATTCAAATTTCATTGAACATTTAACAAACAATAAATATTTGAAAGTATTTTCAATGTAATGGAATTTTATACAATTTGTGACATTAACAAAAAGCATTTCAAGAGATTACTAACCAATAACTATAGCCGTCTTACAAGTGGCAAGATATAATTATATAGTCCAATATTATTAGCAAAAAGGATAATAAGATTCCAATATTTTTACTGAAAATTCCTAAATGTAGTTTTACCAATACAAATTTACATCCAACGATATGTCTAGCTGTGACAACGATGAATCTACTGACTTCATGATACTTCAACGTTGCTTTAAAGTTAAAGCGAGTATAAATTTATATTGGGTAAACCGGATTAAAGAGTGCACATCTGTGTAGCAGAATGAATTTTGGTGTGCAGATTTATATTTTCTGTGTAGTAAAAATGACCTTCGAAACGGATGAGGAACTCACATCAATCGCACACGCAAACATTATACAAACGATACTGTCAAAACGTCTTTACGATTATCATTGATTGTCACAATCTATGCAACATAACACAGAGAGTGGTGTGATTCAAAATAAATATTCACGAAATTGCAGATGACGCTCCCACGCTGCGGATCAACAATTGTTTACTTCTCCGTGACATGGCCGGATGGGAAGAAATACATTTGATTATATTGTGCTTTATGGAACAGAATAGTCATAATTGCGATCTCTAATAACAACAAATAAATTTACTATTAAAAAATTTGCACACCAAGAAAATCTAATACTTTAAATTTCGAGCTGCATGAAAGATTTAAATCCATCTATCAATCGATTTTAAGCTAGATTTTAAGCGTTTCGCAATATATATGTTGCATAGATTTGAAATACTTATAGCCGGGTCAATTTGGAATGTTTATTGCTTAAGAGTTTTGAATAAAATGCGATTTTATTTCTTATTCAAGAAAAATCTGTGTTATTCAGTGAATAAGATTGAATAAGAAATAATTATTCTTGCACAATATATTATAATAAGTAATAAGTTATTTTATTATTTGATCTTATTTATCCCGGCTATAGAAATACTATGCGTTCGAACCAAATAGTACAGTTTGACGATTTCAAAAGAAACCAGTGTTTTGTGCAGTGTTTTGTGCAAGTTGAAACGTAAATGCAAAGCAAATGTGAAGCGAACTTGAACCTTATTACAATTTTTAATGATGTTCATTTTTGTAAACAGTCTCCGTCATTTTCACATAAAGTCTTAATTTGAGGATTAAAATTAATATTCGAATGCAGGAATTCGAATGAGAAGTTCGTTTTTTTATGTCTTCAATAGCCCTCTTCCATTCTACTACCACCTACCTTATTGTCAATATTGAGCTTTCGGATTAGATTTAATTCAAAATTTGTTCGGCAATGAATTTTCACACATGTGGAGTTAAACAACCCAAAAGCTGAATGCGATGAATGGCATGATAAGTCCCGTTAAAATACTCGATATTAAATTAACACTATGATTATCAAGCAATCGAGTGCCACTGATATATTTGATATTTGGGCCAGGACGTTCGACAACTCGTCCGTTTGGATCCAATCCAGAGTATTGCAGCGTGGCTCCGAGTAGTGAATCAATTATAGATCCGAGCAGACCAGCGATTGCACCAAAAAGAATGAGAGGCCATTGCGGTGGACTTACTTGTAATATATTTCGATCAACAGCATAGAATACTACGATAAAGTACGTAAGTCCAATTACCAAACCACCGAGTGCGCTGAGAATATAATAGAAATGTAATTTATTGCCATTAATACTTGTTATGCGAGTAGCAAACAGGTTTAGCATAAACTGTTTCCATATGCTAAATGTTACATTACCTTACAAGTAAGCCGACGAGTGTAACACCACCGTTAGTACCGCGTGGGACGCGTTTTCGTGTTGTTATCAAAAATGGATCCGATTCGCCCATAACTGAGCCAATTTCGCTGGCCCACGTGTCGCCATTGCAGCATGAAAATGCAGACATCACCTTGAACATAAATGAAAAAATTTGTAGAAAAACTTTTTGTATTTGGGAATGAAGTCAATTCTTACAGCAATGCCGAGCCAACTTGATCTGTACTGATTCGCAAAATCTATTGGACGCTCACTGCTGCCGCAGTCTAAAAGATACAAGAGCGCTAACTGTGTTGCCATTCCACCATTGCACAATACTTGAATCCAATTGCGTTTTCCTTCACCTATCAGCACACATTATTTATCAAAATAAATACATATTTCCCCGCCTAAAAATTGAAACATGGTTTAAATTCTAAATCTGTTCACCTCCTTTGAAATCCACTTCAATTTTCCGTTTTAAATGGCTGCGAAATTTCGTTACACGCGATGAAGAGAAGAAAAATGTTGCCAGACATGCCAAAAAAGCGTGGTTAGCCAATGATAAAATAATTGCAATGATCAGCCCCAAAGCAGCTCCATTGTAGTTTACAGCCTTTCTCTTTAATCCATAGCACATCAGTAGAATTGGCACCAATGTTGAAAAAAGCCACCTAATAGGTGGTATAACTACATGTTCTGCCGAAATATATATTTAAATTTCACAAATAATGCATGCAACAACAGTTTTCATGATTTTTTTTTATCTGACGCAGCTAAATTGACTTACCGTCACTGTCCAGAGAACTTTTTGTCATGAACGTTAATGCCAAATTACCAATCCACAGAAATATTGATAATGGAATTGATAAACCGCACAATAAAACTGGCAAAATTTTATAAAATATTGATTTTGATTCCAACGATTCTTTTCGGTCCGTCATTTTTACGGAACTTCCCAACTCTTTTCAACCTATTTTTTCAGTTAATAGATTTAATTTATACAAATCAAAAATGAGCACACCGTAAATTTGCTTCGTGTGCAAACGATGTCACATAAGAAGCTCGTATTTATGTTTTGCTTTGTGATCGTCGGTTATTTGACGTTTTAAGCAAGTGCCATGTTTGTTTACAAAGCGAGAAACGTCAGACTGTCTGCTGTCCCAATGAATACCTTTTATGTATTGTTTTGTGCTGACAAAATACGTTAGAACGTATAGTTTTGATGAACTTGACTGAGTGGTGGCGAATGAATTTTCTTATTAATATATTTTTCCATAATACAAATAATATATAATGCATTTTCTTATTTTTGATTTCTTAATTTGAAGAATACGTATATAATTGTAAAAACACGAGAAAATAAAAAAAAACTTGATCAAAAGCACAGCAATTGAAAAAAACCAATGCAAAGAATTTGAAATTAATGAATAGTCAGTACTCAGCTCATTCAACCGTGCTTATAAAATGTGAATGTGACTTGCAATGAATATTTTTCCTTTTCGCTTCCTTTGCGCTGCAATTGAAGTTGTTGTTGGATTTGAACTAAGTTATGTCATTGTCATTCGAAGCATTAGATAAGACCATGTCAAGTGGTGAGCGATTGAACGTTAAAACAAAATGTTGAAGTAAAATCATGACTCATTCTCTGCTATATTCGCAGGTGTTTATCATGACAAATATCAATAGTAGGCAATTTAAATTCCAAACACGGATAGTTTTGTGCGAAACCATGTTAAGAATGACTAATAAATGAAGAACATGTAAAATTACAAGTAAAAACAAGAGAGTTTAGAAAGTATCATGTCGGAAACAATACATATCATGTTGTACAAATAAAAACGTATCTCAAATTATATACAAATTGAATTTCTCAATTTGAATTCCAACAAAAACATAAGATTGCGGCCTATTTTTTTGATTTAATTAAAGAATCAGACGCTCTATTTTGGAAATCGTGTTTATTCAATGTTCTCAAACTTATATAAAATATTGTCTATGTTATTATATATGGCTGTGAACAGTTTTTATAAGTTCGCACATTCAAAAATAACTGAGCGCTTTAGCTTCCTTCACCATCGCTTTCAGACCATCAAGCAATTCAAGAGAATTTGGAATGATTTGATCAGCTGGCAAAATGAATCCATGTTTACCTAGATTTTTAATGCAGAAATTGCAATTTTGTAAATATAATTAATTGGATTTTTATTCAAAAATGTGTACCTTTGTCACGCAGCTCAAATGTGTACGTGAGTGAGACATTTCTAGTTCCGTAAACCCAATCAATAGAACTACCTGAGGCCAAATCTTCCGCAAAATATGTTCAATGTAAATTTCAAAATGAAACACAATTGGAATGTGAAGACTAGAAACTTACAAATCGCTTCTGCAATGCTACCAACAGCATAGTCTGTTCCATATCGAGATCGGATTGCGCTTTTAGCTTTTAAACCAATTCTGTTCTGAAAAATGCAGTGAAATCATGTTTAGCTGTGCACATTTTTGGTGAACAAAATGAAACATAAAGCCATTTATTGTTCGAAAGAAATCTTACCATATCATCGTGGTTTGGCGCATGATCATAAGTATAACCCTAAAATAGCATAGAATCATTAGGTTCAGCGAAGATGGTGCCAATAAATCAAATGAATGCATAAACCACTCACATAGGGAAAGAGGATCAGTTGACTATACGCATGAAATGAAATGTATAATTTCAGATTATCGATGGTCTTTATGAATTCGCTAAGTGAATAAATTTCCGGCTCTGAGTTAGGAGATGGACCCGCATACACTTCCGAGCATGGGTTTTTTGACGAACCAACCTCTGAAATCGAAATTGATTCACTTAAAAAAGGAGTTGAATCAATCGGTAATTTGTTATTTATTACTGGCGTGGTTAAAGTTGAAATTTCGATTGGGATCAGCTCCTACACAAAAATATGTAAAAGAGGAATGTGGTTGCCGGGTTTTTCTCCACAATCGATTCTGAAAATAAATGATATTGCTCAAAAATCTATTCTGAAGTTGAAAATGTGCCAGGAGTCAACTGACATTCGAATGGGTATATGAGTAGCCGTCAACATTAACCACCGGAACAAACACCCAGTTATAATTGTTTGCTAATTCCTGAACGCCCGCATCATTAGATGTTAACAATTCATTCAAAATATACGTAGCAGTTGCAACAGATATCCACTCTCTCGCATGAATAGTTGACTCAATGAAAATCGTTGGATTTCCCTGGAAATGATTCAAATGCAATTCAATCAAAAAGTTGTAAAAATGAAATGAAATTTCGCGATGGTTCACCTTTTTATGTGACAATTTAATGGCACGAATTGTTCGATTTTCGTACGATTTTCCATAATTATAGTTTGTGAGTATATTCGGATATTGGTGCAAGATTTGATCGAGCCAATTATAAATATCAGGTAAATCGTAGTATTTTTCCCATCCAAATGTTCCGCGAGATGCAAATTTTGGTTGTTCTTCATCGATTAATCTACACCGGAAAATGTAAATTAATCAACAACAATAAGATAGAAATGAAAGAGTGAGAATGAAAATGAGACTTGACATCTTACCTCTTGCTCTTAAAAACAGAAAATTGCATAAGAAGGAGCAAAAAGCTAAATATGAAGTCTCGATTTCATTCTCAGTAAATCAAATGTGCTCAAACTGACTTTTGCAAATTATCAATTTTGATTGAATTTTCGATTTCAAATCGGTCGAAAAATTCGGTGATGTCAGCGAATTTGTGTGGCGGAACCATCATTTCAGCTGTACGTTGAATTGAAATCGGCGCTTCGAGGAATGTAATGCCACCCATTGGATTTTCTAGGTTTTGCAACACTTCCAACTGCTTGTCATCTCTTATTTTAACAGAATAAACTCGATAATTATCGAATCGCGCCTTTTCACCAAAAACCAACAAAAAAGAGCCAAAAAATGCAGCTAAAATTCGCATTTTCTCAAACTAAATAACTATAAGGCGCACGAAAGTGAAATGCAATTCAAGACGCTCTCACCGCTTGTCTAATTCTAACAATTGAACGCAAAAGCCTTTTATATGATCGGCTTTCTTCGATAAATATCGGGTGGGACGGAAATTTGAAGAGAATGGATAAACATTGCCATTTATGTAGATATTGCGCTGGAATGTTGAACTCGTCTACTATTTGTCGCGTGTAAGAGTACTGTCCAAACAATTTATCTAAAAAGGGGAAGGTAGGTGAAGAACATAAATTCCAAAGTGTAATTCGACTTCTTAATTTCTATGTATTTATTCAAAAAGAACAAATAAGTCGAAAAAAGGTGAGTATTAAAGAAAATCCCGTTTTGTGTATGATATTTTCTATCAGCTTTTTAAGGCCGGCAAAAGGAAACCATAACGACCTATAAGATATAAAAACATGACTTATTTAGAATTTACTCAATTTGAAAAAGAACCATGACTTCAAGAAAAAAAAGACCGTTACCATTGCAATCGTCGCGACATCCAAATGTGAACATGAGTGAAACGTTCTGAGCTGCATAAAACCAATTGATACTCAAGCCTGAAGCAGAATTTGTTGAAGAGACATTTAGAATAGCAGTTTCAGATTCGTGTCACATACGAATTGAAACAGAAAAACTTACAAATTGCTTCGGCAATGCTTCCAACGGTATATTTCGTTCCATAATGCTTCTAATTGATTCTTTAATTTTCAATCCGATGTGTGTTTGAAATCGAATCAAGACGTTTTTTCAGTTTACTAATTCGCATTGTTATTTTATTAGTTCATTTCATTTAACTTTGTGACGTAACAAATCGTCAAAGAGTGTTGCATGCATTTTTGAATGACCTTGAATAATTCTATAAAAATTAAATTATATTTAATGTAAAAATCACAATATAAAGTAAATATTTTTTGCCAAACAAGCAAGCCAACATAGAGACTGATTTATTTTCAACGGAAATCGCATATTTATTCAAAAATTATATAATTGCAATTTAAAAAGATTTTAATTCGTATAATAGTACACCTCTCAAATCAAACACAATTTGTAGAATATCCGGGCTGTCAAAATGTTGTTAGTATTTATGAACTCTTATTAGTTTATTTGAACATACAATTAAAATATCAGACGAAAATTGGTATTTTCTTCGCATTTCTTGTGAAAATCAGCGAATTCAGTAAAAGACACCTTAAAGCGAACTTGAATCTGAAATTTGCCCACTGCGGAAACGAAATAAACCAATATGATCATTGAAATTTGTATAGCACTTTACGAGCTTCAAAAGAATGATTGAATTTTGGAATGATTTCGTCACCTTTATATGATAAGAGCTCGACACTTTGATCTGTGGAGAGAATACAGGTCAGTTGACTAAGATTTGGTCTCAATGTGTGTTAAATTAGTTAAAATTAAATCATATCGAATTAAATGACAACAAATAAATCGTTTATAAATATTGAACATTTTTCGTCCGTCATTTTGATAGGTGGTTCAATTAAACTCATCAGAAGTGATTTTAACGAATCGGATAATTGGACTTTTGAGTCTTTGATCTGTCGTTTGAAAAATATGTTCGTTAGCTTTGTATTTCATTTGCAAACGAACACTAGCCATAAAATACCCTCTTCATTGAAGTTATTGATATACAAGTAGAATAAAATGGATTGAAAGATGTAGTTGAAGAGAATAAAAGAGAAGTTGAGATAATAATTTTGGAGTTCTTTTGGAAAATACACTTTTTCACGTATTTTCTTCATCTTAAATCAACTGCCACAATATTGATTGAAATACAGTGTATTTAAGATGATATATCTTTGTTTTGTTTCGTTCAATCAAACAAATTTGAATTGATATTATCTGAAATTCCCAACAACAACCAATATAATAGACGACGAAGTTCAACATATTGAAGAAAATGCACAGGTGCATAGTGCAATGAACGAGTGCACATTGAAAAATTAAATTAACTTGTTGACATATAACGAAAATTCATCTGACTGGTGCGTTACTGCGTGTCCTTATTTATTCTTAACGCACCGGTAAATCTACGCACAGAGCGTTTGGAACTTGACAGTCACCTGTTTGCTGCTAATAGCTGTAATGTTTATCAGCGATTTCTTCATCAGTAGGTGATGTACGACCATGGAAAGTGGTTGAATTTTCTCGCTTTTTCGAATGTCACAGCATATTCAAATATTTTAGATTTTGCTGCATTATGGGGACTAAATTCGCAAAACCTCATGCCAACGAGTTACTGACCATTTTCTGGAACATGTTCTTTATAGTCGTATCTATCGTTTTGATTTTCTGTATTTGTGGAATGGTTCGTATTATTAACGAGTTGCTGGATGAAAAAAATGGCTTTAATTGAATACATCCTATATTTAATAGCGACGGCCATCCTCATCATTTACACTGGATTCGGTAGGGTCTTTTGAAAGGCAAGCCATGGAAATAATGTCTGAGAGATTGGAACAAATTCAGACTTCAGAAACGGGTGTTACACCTTCAGTATTCATAATGCCTGTTTCAAACTTATCACAACCAAGTTTGCACACTTCGAGGTCTGAAACTCCCCCACCGAGCTACTCGTCATTATTTAAGGATTGATTTCAGCTATAGCTGAAAAGCATACTGAATAATTTTTATTACATTGCCAAATAAGTGTGTATTATTGATTAATTGAATCAGTATAAGAGTGAGATTGAGACTTCACATCTCACCTCTCGCTCTCGCCAACAGAAAATTTCATAAGAAAGAGCAAGAGGCTAAATATGAAGTCCCGCTTTCATTCTAACCGATTCAATTATGGTGAAGAAAAAAACATATCTGTGGTTCAATCATAGAAGTTCAAAAATTCATTGTAAAATAACTACTTCAAACGATAATGCCATCAGGCAATATGTTTGTGCCCACAACTGTATTTTTCAAAATGCGGAGGAAATCTTATACCATAAACAGAATACATTTTCATGCACAGAATGTTCGTATGTTTTTAAACTCTACACTGCGGGTCAGAATAAAACGAGCTACTCATTTTTTTCATTATACAGAAAAAAATTAGTTGCTTTAAAAAAATGTGTTTTTATGTTATTCAGAGAGGTGTATTGATCTTTAGTGACTTACATTAAAGTGACAAGCGCTTATAAAAATTATTGCATTGACGTCGATGCTGAGGCTGCTCTGAGGGCGAAAGGAATGTTAAAATCTTCGTCATCCTTATGTACCCCAGTCTCGGATCATGAAGTGTGAGCAGATTGTTCGTTTTTGGTTGTAGCAGTTGCAGCAACGATTACTCTTCCAGTTGCTATGACTGCCATATTTCCAAGCTTGATATCACAAGTCCTTTTGTTATCGCTATTCATCGATTTCTTTCATACTGTGTGTTGGATGTGTTATCAAGTGGTTTACACATTGGGAAGTGTTATTCAGAATATCATCAAAATTATTGTTCTCGTTAATAAATATTTCTATAAGGTCAATTGATGCAAATATTTTTTCTAGCTCGTCTAACGGAAAAAGTATATGAATATGATACATGCGTTATCCTTAATATACATCTTAACGCATTCTCAGAATCACGCAAAGATAATGCCTGAATAGTAATTTACACATATTTCAAATCTTGAAGCATTGACGTATATTATTTGACAGCTATTTACTCAAAGTAAAACATTTTAGCTTAGCTCTTGTGTCAGTAGTTGATATATGACTTTAGTCCTAGTGTCCGTATGTCTATATTTTTTCCTCGAAGTGCTTAAATATTTATCATATAGTTAAACTATGACGTGAAGTTTTTTGCTTTCTGTTTTTTTTTTAAATAATATAATTGCATATTGCATAAACATAAATTTATGGATTACACTAAATAATTCTTGGCTGAGGTTACGATTGAAATTGTTGTTGAATTACCATGGGCTTTTCTTAAAGCCTTTCATTTTTTTTTATAGGGAACTTATTCTCAGGACATTTCTTTTTGGAAAATCAGATTTTATAGAAGTAATTGAATGTACTGAAAAACATGGAGGTGTCCAAAGGTGAATATTCTGGACGATCGGTCAATAAACACCACGGCAGTAAGGACCCTATTGATGTTATAGCCTTTCTAATATTTTGTGCTTTTCTCTTGGTGTGCCTTCTTTGTGATAAGGTTTGTATTATTTGTGTCTAATCGATTGAGGTTGGTTTTGTGACAGCTATTTTTTTTATTTCTCAATATTTCAAAGCGAAAAAAGCAGATAGCTAGTCCAACTCCGCAAAATTTCGAAGATCCTGTAGAAAGACAGCATCGGAATCAAACGGGTAACACAATGCGAGATTCACGCACTATCATGACCACAAATTCAACCCCATTGATGCCTCTAACAAATTCACCAGCACCAAGTTACACATCATTTGCATCCTCAAATCCTGCACTAAATTC
This sequence comes from Obolodiplosis robiniae, assembly GCA_028476595.1. Taxonomy (NCBI): domain Eukaryota; kingdom Metazoa; phylum Arthropoda; class Insecta; order Diptera; family Cecidomyiidae; genus Obolodiplosis; species Obolodiplosis robiniae. The sequence continues at coordinate 17,695,030 of CM052014.1, forward strand.
ATCCGATGTCACAGTGCAAATGTCTGCGTCACAACCAAATCGCCTTACTAGACATGAAACTCCCCCACCAAGCTATTCATCGCTTTTTAACGACTAAACCAAGCTTCACTTGTTGCTATTTCACAGCTTCACAAATAGGCAGTGCCTGAGAAAAAATAAATATTTGCACACACATATTTGGCAAATTGTCGTTGAACCATTTTTTAACGTTAGTTTTGCTGATAGTTTTCTATGTATTAATTATAATTGCTTCGTTTTTCGATGTATGTAATCTATGAACAAATCTTGAGTACAATAGCATTCTGACAATAATTATAAGTACTTGAGAAATGCTTGTAATGTTTGGATATTTTACCTGTGTAAAAAGCAAATTATTTAATAAATTGTACAAATAATATATACGTACAAAAATGAAAAATCTGCATTTTAAATAATCTTTCGAATCGAATTGCCTGCGAATTGAAGCATCCCATCGCATCCTTATCACACAACGAGAAGAAGGATGCCTGATGCGTTATCCTATTCTACAACACGCAACGCGCCGGCAAATCTATGCGATACAAGTTTCGTATCTCTGTCGCTACGTTTTACATCATTTGACATTCGCATGCTAATACTCCTGCGTGGATGCAATGTTTATCCTGGATTCATCTGTCATTTAATAATGCTTGACCTTGAGAAGATTTTACACATGTGGATTCGAACTTTTTCTCCTTCACATTCAACCGATTTGTGAGAAAATGCCTTTCATCGTCTTCTTCCTCCAATCAAGTTTCATTTTTTGAAATTGCCATTGCATCATTTTTCCATGATAAAGGGATTAACATTTCACCCAGTATTGACATTTCGTCGTCTTTGCTGATATTTGATTTGATGAAACACAAATAAAATAATTGTACCATTTGGAGTTTGTGACTAGTGGCAAAGATTATTTGACAGTTGTTTGCATAATAGTAATGATGGCATTTTTTATCAGCAGTTGATGGTCGACTTCTTAAGAGCGAACACGTGAGCATTCGCTCTTGTAAAAGATTTTTAATATTTTTTTTAAGCTCAAAGCAATCCAAAGCAAGCAGAAATTACGGGTAATGAAATAAAAATAAATTAAAATTTCAGATAAATTGGTCCAGGATTTCTATATCCGTGATTGGGCGCGAAAATTCACCTCCGCAATATCTGAACATCAACGAAAGCTACAAGTTGTGTGATTAAAATTGAAATCGGAATTGGAAAAAAAAGTAAATATTTAATATCTATTTTGATCATATTCCGATGAAAATATGAACATTAACGGAACGTTTCTTTAAAAAAATTCAGTGAATTGCTAAGCAGTTAAGTGAGAATTCTAATAGGAAGTGTATGAGAATAGAAGCTGTGTAAAGGTGATATATTTTGTTTCAAACCCGAAAACATTGACTATGGTCCGACAAAATAAACGCAATTTTATTGAATACATTTTCAGTGAAATCCGCCATTTGAACGCCCGCTAACGAAACAAACCCAACTAAATATGGACCGATTAGGCCTTTGCCATTTGGTAGATTGTTCCAGAATTCGCGATCGACCTAATTTCGATGATTCGCCTGTACGACCATTAACAACCAATTACCCTCATTTTGGATTCGTTTCGATTTTGTTGTGTTTCATTGCTTTTGTATTTGTTGGTTTCTGCTGTTGTGGAACGGTTGGTACAATTTTTGGAGTTCTAGCAAAACTTAATTGCTCTACTGAGCTTCATTTTCCCCCGTACTTCCCATCTAAATGCTTTATTATAAATATGTTTAGATTGGGGCAATAAGTGAGTTTATACCGCGACGAACGAAACGACAAACGCAGCCATCAAATTCAGCGAGACTCGATTATGCACAGTGGCTGGAGAATCAATGGAGGAGCCAAGCACAAGACCCGACGGCTATACATTTGCCCACACGAACGCATATTGCTGACATTAGTCTCACACTCCCCGCACCATTATTGTCAGAATCGAACACAGTCACGTCAAATCATATTCCAACATCATCAACTCCTCCAACGACTTTCATTTCTGCATCAGACTCAACTCAATTAAATCAAATCTCTGTTATATCCACATCCTCAATATCGATGCCCACAACAATACCCCCGCAATCAAATTGCACTTCCTCTAAATGCGATACACCACCGCCCAGCTACACATCATTATTCGTGGAATTACCTGAATGAACGATTTCAATTGAAATCCACCATTTTACCTGAAAAATTTACCTTTATAATGTCTCTGTATCACTTACATTTAGATGGTCTAGTTAAAATTAGATTTTGAAAATCCGTTTAGAAATGTTTTGCTCAATATTGAGAAAGTAGTTTATTGTTTGACCATTTGAAATAATGAGCAATAAATAATATTTAATAAATTGGATCTTTCTTAGTATGAAAATAGCAAGTGTATTTGTTTTAATCAAATTTTGAAATTCCGTCTAATGCTTAATACACGTTGTCGAAAAGCGCCATCTATTGAACGTTAAAATTGATGTTTTGTCGATCAAAAGGAAAGTTCATTATTCTTTATAATCGTCATTTTATTGTAATTGTCATGAAATTTCAGCAATCTAGTCAATTTTAAATAGCAAATACTGCAATAGTTCTATCCAAATTCGACGATAGTCATATTAAATCTTTATTTCAAACAACAAACAACTCAAAAACATTCAATCCAATTCGATTCAATTCAGTACACTGAAAATGTAAGACTGTATTTCATGTTGAAATCAATCCAGCAGCGAAAAGTGAGAGAAAGAGAGTTTGTGCACGAGACAGTGAATAGCTCTCAATAGGAAAATATTGAAACGTCAAACTGAAAAGGCTTCAGTTTGGGTTGAGTTTCGTATTGCTTGTGTTGTGTTCGATTGTTGCTTATGAAAAAAATGTAGAGATTTTTAAATAATATGGTAATGTTAAATCCTTTTGTTTTTGGATTTTGTAATATGCATTTAAAAGATTTTTTTTTGCTCAATATAAGTGCGTTGAAAGAATTCGAGTGAATTTTGTTGGCCAGTTTTTGTTACTGATGTGGGTTCAGTAGATTGATCTTTTGATCTTTAGCTACATTAAAACAAAAATATGCTCGTTCAATATGATCCATAAAATCAATTCGTTAGGCTTTAGTAGAATTTCATTCGAGTTGTGGCATCAGGAATGGGAAAAAATGCCGTGCATTGTGAAAGAAACAACATTAAGAAATACGGCGACAGCAATAAACAATGTAATTATAGGCAAATAACAAACTATATAATACAGTCAAATACAAACGCATAACTGAGGCGAAACAGTGAGAAGAGATAGGTACCGAGAGTCGAATACGAAAACGTTTGTTGTGTGAGGTGCAGCGGTAAACAATGAAGCAAGTTGCATTTTTGTGGATTGTGTGATTTCATTCCAATACATTCATATGCACCGACCGACTACCGACTGACACGGCCATTCGATATCACAGTTACGCATCGAAAATGCACTCGTTCAGCGCACACAAAAGGAACAGACAGTGAATGAACATTAGTGAATTGACCACATACACACATATTCGTTCATTTCGAAGGAAATAAATATGAAGAGCAACCGATAAAAAAAGCGTTCTTCTGAATTCTAAAGGTTAAACGTGAAAATTGAAGCGGAATGTAATAGTTGAGATAGAACTGCACTCGTCGAACAAATCGTGGCCAGTGAAATGCTCATCAGTTGAAACGAGAGCGAAAGAGTCACAATGCAGATAAAAAACTAGTGTGCATCGGTAAATTATTCTTCCTTTATTCGCTCTCGTGTGAGTGCTTTGAGTGTGCGACAGGTGTTTTTTTCGGTCTGCTCATATATTCCCCGATTGAGTCGCTGCCGTTTTCACCGTTGTCGTTGTTACTGTTATTGTTGTTGTTGTTGCTATATTCGATTCGTGTATGCTCTTCTATTTTGGTATTCGGAGCGCTCAGATTGGCTTCACTGCTCATTTGTGTGTTTGTTGAATTCGGCTGACGTTCATGTTCATTTAGTATTGTTTGTCTAACCGAGAATGGCTGGTGCGTTTTGTTCAAAAATCGGTGGATAGTGCGTGTATGCCTGCAACTAAAATTTTGTTCTTTGTCTGTCGTTTTTCGTCTATACTTTTGTGTGTGTTCTGAGTGAGTGCATTGTTGCTTTTATGTAAATCATTCTGTTTTCGCGTTAAAATTCAAATAGAAATCGAGAATTTCCTGTTTTCTTTTTAAATTATTTGACTCATCTGAGACAAGATAATTCCAGTGTGTATTTTGAAATTGTAAATATAGTAAATGTGACTGTTAAACGTGATCATCTTAAACATAATGACCTCAAATGATCCGTATACACCTACGAAAAGAATCGGTACAATTTTCAGCGCCATCATCATTGTCGTCATATATCTGCGTGCACGAACGATGACATAAAAATGAATTGACAAAAGTGACTTAAAAATAAAACACAAAAAAAAACATTATTTTGCGGTAATTTACACGAACAGAGTTTCAAGCACATGTGAATGTCTTAACGCTTGATTGATTCGTAAAAAAAATCAGTTTTCCTTTGCAAAGCGGTAAAAAATGAACAATAATTTTTTTGTCGCTCTAAACATTCATTCGTTCGTCGTGTATCGTTGAAAAATTGTGTGTTATCATATAACAGCGGCAGATTCCGTATACGTGTGTTTACGTTCATCGTTTGATGAAACCTGTGCTTGATTTCAACTGAAAATTGTACGGAACATTCTAATCAATGCGGTGTGTGTCAAATCGAAATTAATGGAAAAACAAACATGAAATCACCTATCAGTTTAAAGTTTCAACTTGAGACCGTGCAATGATATTTAGCAACTTGAAAATTGTGTAGTTTTTTTCGTAAATGTAATGAATTGCGTGGCTATCGATTGCGATTACACCTACAAATTCAACACATGGTCATATGAGTGCCGTTTCTGCCACGATATAGAAAAAAAGTGATTTTGTGTTAATGACCAGTTTTTTTTAATATATTCTTGTTTTTTTCTTCTTCTCTTCTTGAATATTCAGTGTGATAGAAGAACGAAAGAGAGATCAAATCGAAACCTGCGCCATCGCATCAATTGGAATTGTTTTGACAGCAGAATAGATCGATCGAAACGCGCGTGAATACCATTATCGTATTCAATCATTTCAGCGAAAAACAGAAAGAAGACTATAAAAAGACACACATGAAAAAATGCCATTCAAAATCAAATTGAAAAAATCACGACACTATAATGTCACATCGAAGAGTCTCTTCGTAATATCAGTCCATCATTTGCTGGGTAAATATTTGTGCATAATTTAAATTCCATTGAGAGTGAAGACTTGAAAAATACAGACTTGAAATAGAAACACGAGATCAATGTGTGTGTGTGTGACGAAAACATCACACGTTCCAATCAGAAAAGTCATCAAGTGTAAAGGAATGATGTTATGTGTCTTGTTAAAAGATCGCAATAATGCTTGTAAATGTGTGAAAATTTTCCAATTCTATTCATTACTTCCATTTATTTTCTTCCAACTTTATTTGTACATCGCTAGATCGGGGCAATTTATTTACCGGCACAACACGTAAGATTACTGAGAGCGGCTACCTTTTTACATTGTTTCAACTTTATTCTTTTTGATTAAATTCCATCCGCAATGTTTTTTCTGCAGCTTATAATTAAAATGTTTTGCGATTATTTACATGAATTGTACGCATCACCTAAATGCACATGTGAACGATCGTTTGCTTGCTTGGTAATTGGGTAGCTTCACTGAGCTACGTTACGCGCGAAATGCTCATTTACCCCGTTTTTCCATCTACACGTCACTGTCGAACGATTTCGATTAAATATTTTCGAACCAATACACGTATTTTGCGATGTTTTTCCTCTATCACTGCATTTTAATAAAGAAATAATTGAAACTTTAAACATATTTCTGTTTGCATTTTAAATAATAATTGTTCAATCGAAATATTTTTACCATTCGATGCGATACTGCCGCATTTAATATTTTAAACATACATTGTTATGTTTTGCAGTAAGTGAATTTCGATGAGTTAAAGTGATGTTGATTCAAACATTCAATTTCAATATAATAACAATTTCGCGTAATATCTGAATAAAAGAAAATCAAACAAATAAGTGAATAAACATTACAAAAAACAAGGCATTGAAATCGAAATGTAAACGCTTCAGTGACGCGCATTATACATTTGCGGAGGGTTGAAGAGAGTTGAAACAGCGGAAATTCTTAGAAAATCGCCGCCAAACATTCGGGAAATGTTTAAAATACTTCCATCCATTTTATGAGTCATTGTCTCCATTTGTCGGTTATTTTATTGGGGCACTCTCTCGAAATAGCTCTACTTTCATCTGTGTTTCTTTATTGATCGTTCATTGGTAAAATTGCCAAAATGCGAAGGAATGTTCGACACGTGACACGAATAATTCATTTCGGCTATTTCAAATTCTTCGCGGACATAAAAAAAAACAATATTCGACACATAAATAAATATACTGAAATCGGTAAACAAATGATTGCGGTTAAAATGAATTTGACATTGAAATTTTGCGGTGCATATTGATGATAGACTTTCTAAAGCTTGCGCTCGCACCCGCAAATTTGCGAGTTGGTGTGTTTTCTACATTCCGCTTTGAATTCACGATTCGAAATCTGCCTACACTGACAACGAAAAATCGGTAATTGCGCGCCAGTTTGATATAATAATTGTCGAGAAAAAAATAAACATATGCCCAATATTAAAAGCCATGAACCAGATTTTCGTTTGCATATCATTGCTATATTTATATGTCACAGCGCTTGCAATGCGCACATTTAAATAAACTCCTTCGGTTTGCTCAAATAAAAAAGACTTTTTAACGCAGCAGCAGTAACAGTAGCTGCAAAGATATTCGATAAAAGAAAACTGTGCATAGTAATTGTCTGTGCAAATGGTGCACAACAATAAGTTCGATTTGATATATTCTGCCATGAATGTGCACTTTGTGCGAGCGCAAATGCTCGATATAATGAGAAAACGAATGGAACGTTTTGTTTTGCAAACAAACTTTGTGTGATTCGTTCCAATTTTTATTGGAGCAGATTTGATTGAATGTAAGCGTATCAGTCTGATGATTCAACGCAACTTTGTTTCTTCTTTATTTATTTATTTATTGTCCAGTACTGGCTGGCTACTGAAAGAATTCGTTCCATTTTCAGATGATTACGTCCAATGATCGAAAATCTCGATATTCCTCTGACATAGAAACAAAGTATGTATCACCGATTCGAACCGATTGTTGCCATGTGTGCACACATTTCTTTTCTCGGTAACATCCAAATCTGTTCGGACCGCACGTTCCATACACAGCTGACAATTCCGCTTTCTTTCTTCAACAAATTAGTTTACTTTCTTATAAATAGGCTACGATTTGCACGATATCAAACCGCATACACACATGTAGCTGTATACACAGAGAGCGCTGAGTTTGCAACGCAATTTCCCTTCATTGGCAACCATTTTATGGGCAAAATATAGAATTTGGACGTGCACATTCAGCTATTTAATTGGCGACGATATGCAGTGCATGCATTTTCAAAGTCTTTTTCAATGTGAATAAAATGGACATTAAATTACATGACGGGCGGTAATATTCCGTGCACTGACAACTAAATCGAAGAAAGTTGTTTTGAATTATAATCAAAACTTTTCACATCAATTGCAGACATACCGAAAGTTTTCCATGTTTGGGAACATTATGTTTTTCCGGTTGGACAACTTTTACTTAATCATTTAATTGGTCTTTGGATTTATGTAGAAAAAATCTTGAACTCTTTTCTCATTATGTAATTAAAATGATTCAAATAATTGCACCTTAAATGGCTGTACAGCCGAACAATGTCAAAAATTGTGATTAGTCCTTTTTTATACCAAAGAAAATCAAGTAAATTACATGTTTAGCACGCACAATTATACCAAAACAACTGCGGTTCAGCAGAAATGTATACCAAGCGAAGGACAAGTGCCACCAAAAATGATGGTTAATTTGACTAATTTATGTAAAATTGACAAATTTTCGCATACATTTTGTAACGCTTGGGATATCTTTTAATAAATACAAATCGCTCAATTATACACAAATACTGAAAATTCCTTTTGGCTGGTTGACCTTTCCACTGTTGCAAGCGTAAATCTAACAATTCATTATTGTCGCTTTTGTTAGCCAAAATATGGCAAAACAACATTCATTTTCCGCGAGCTATTGTTTGCCGTTTTTATTTACATTATTTTCTTTTTTGGTAGCGACGGATTGTTCGGCAAACAATTGTTGAGCGCTTAATTTTTTTCATGGCGACAATTGTCGTGTTGACACAACAGTTACTGTTTATTTTCTCCTTTTTTTTTCGTCTTTGAACGCAAGCATTAGTTCATTGTAAATCATTTACACATCGAACAACGCCTCAATGTACATCAATCTTCACATCGAAGAACGCCAATTGATCACGTAGCTAACAAAGATGCATAACAAGTTGTGATCGGTCCAAATGGTGATTGACCGATGAAATAAGCTTGACTAAGTTATGCTTCTGTGCTTTTTGTCGTTGAGCAGCCATCAGGAATGCGATCGATATGCACAAACTACTATATACACTTTTTTCTCTTCTCCAACGAATGCTAATGCGCTCAAAAATAATTATAGGTCTCATTAGCTGTTGCATGCAATATTGAAGACTGAAACAAGTGCGTGAGCTGCTTTCCAAAGCGCCAACGTACGGAAAATGCTCAGTATGTTGTGTGCTCTTCGCCACAATACATTTTGTAATCGATCTCATAGAAAAACAATGCACTCTATCGTTGTCGCCACCGTCGTCGTGTACGGTGCGCTTAGCTAAACCTTAAGTCGTGCACGAAAAGCCGTTTTAATAAGATTAAATCGTCTCTTGTACGAGTTCAACTAACTTTTTGAACGGGACAGCACAAATTCAAACTCGAAAACGCATGATCTTATGCGAAGGCGAGCGAAAAAACTCGGAGCACAACCCAGAAATGTCACATCTCGTAAAATCAATTAACAACTCATTTTATTGTGGCGTTTCTCACAAATGCGCATTCATTTCTTCATTCGCTGAATATTCATTAAATTTTTTATTGGGTTTTTCCCGGCATTTTATTTTTCACAATCGCACACATTCTTCTTTTTTGGTTTATATTTGTTGATGTTTCTATTTTGTGAGTGACTGAAAACATATTCGTTGATTCCTGCATGTATCTAGTTCAGGCCCGAATAATATAGACGGGAAATGTGTCAGCACTTTGAATGCTTCACGCGTTATTTTAAGAATATTGTATTGATTTCAACTCAAAAGACCATTTTCCACATAGTACCTTTCCCTCTGTTGAATAAATTCAAGCTGAAATGGATACAAACACGATCTATTAGAGATGAAGAAAATAAAATGTTGATCTCGCTTCCAGGCCCGCATTTAAAACTCGATCATTTGAAAAACAAAATCCATTTGCAAAGCCTATCGCTTCTACTATTTGTCTTTGATATCAAAGCAGTCTCTGGCATTCTCGAAAGCTTAGTCACGCGAAAAAGGTGATAACAAAGGGAATAAAATAAATAGAATTTGTAAGTATGTTTCGAACACACCAAAATGTGATTATCCATCTGTTTGCTTGTGTATTCTGACGTCATTCGCCCATTGTTTATGATGTCATAAAACACGTGTGCATTTCCTTGCCCGCACATTCCCAGATTTCTCTGTCAATTGGATGTATTTGGATCTTAATCTCGATTTAAAGTGTGCAAATGTTGGTAACAATGAAAATGTATAAAGTTTAATGAATTCACCATGAACTGTTCGAGACATAACTCTTGTGGAAAGAATCAAAATTCAACCGCACGCGATGACTCATACGCGCTTTGTGATTATCACATCGTGTGAAAAATAATTCACTCATGAAACTTTGTCTGCGACGTTTATTTTCTCCGGAACGATAGCGCGTCATCTAAAATTAGCTCTTACTGTTGTTTTGTTGGATGTGAGCATGAGAAAAAACTTCAATTTATGTGAATTGTTTGATTAATAATTGTTTCTGATGCTGTTGCGTTTTTGGTTTTTGCAATGTTTTGGAGCACAGCAAAGTAAAACAAGTTCACTAAATCTACATTTTAACGGGCAAAATTCAAATCGTAACATAAAAAAAAAACAGAAACGCCTATTTTATACATTCCTTTGAATATATTCAGCGTCGCATTTCATCCAAATTCCCTCACTCTTGATGTCGAGATCATATCCATTACATATTAATCCAATTACCTAGTTTTTTTTATTGTGTCTCAATCCACGACCATCGCAGCACACTGAACGTTTGCCAGCCGATGTTCGCGTTGGCTTCAACAATTCAGTTTCATCTCGTAAAATAAGAAAAGAAATTCGACCACAGTCAACAGGTCACTAAGCTCATGCACGGTTCGAAAAGATCAAGGTTGTACGTGATTTTATTTATGAGCGAACTGCGAGAGAGAGAGAGAGAGAGAAAGAGATAAAGAGAGAAAGGAAGAGCAAGAGCGACTAAGAGCGCAGACAGAGTTGAGTTAATGGCGCAGAAAGTTGTAAAAGCATGTATCGAAAGCCTTTCGGACATATAACGTGAAGCATTAAATCAAGCGGTTGCATTTTATTTATCTACAAAATTTAATCACGATTGTAAAATCGCGGCTATGCTATACCGAAAACTGTAATTCGATGGAGAAAACAAAGACCTGATTTATCTCTGGCTTTTTTTCTCTTTCAACTGGAATATCTCTTTTTCTTTGTAGCTGGTTTCAATTGAATTGCAACGAAAGCTACGATTCAATTCACTTTGTTACATTGATTCACTGAATGTGAACAAACGAACGCGCTCGCGCTGGGCGAACGATTTGTTGTTCGTCGTATTGTAATGATGAGTCAACATGTGAGATGGTTTTCATGTATTTACTATGCTCCATGGTTTTTGTTGCAAATGCAATTGTGCGTTCATTATCACTCAAGCAGATCGCATGTCTCATCGAGAAGCAAACTAAAAATCAGCTGAAACGACGAGATTACACAGCAATATGTGAGCAAATATGAAATCTTGTGAAAATATAATTGTTGTTCATGTTAAAATTGCTTTAATTGTTGTTCAATTGCGAAAATAAATTGCGAAAGTCTTAAATCAACACATGCAAACCGCGAAGATAGCAATTTTTCAATTCGATTCAATTAATCATAGGCTCTCCGCGTTTTGACGTGCCCGTGATTTCCAAATAAATCAGCAAAGTGCTCATTAGATTTTCGATTCCATCCATTTATCGAGCGCTTTTTTTTTGCCAAGCCACAAAACTTCGCGTAAATGATAGCAGCAATTTGAAATTGGCGTTGAAAAGTGGTACGACGAAGAAATCATCTTTTAATATAGGAAATTCGCTAATGGGTAAAACCGAAACAATGAATATGTTTGTAATCGATAACAAGCATTGTTCGTTTGTCTCTCGCTGTTTGATAAATCAATTGAACACATAGACTTGAAAAAAAAAAAAACAAAATCTAAACGAACGTTAATCACGTATTAACATGAAGGCGAACACGCCCAATTTACTTTGCATTACATTTTGGTTCGGCTGAATTGAATCAATAATGAAATATTATGGAGATGAATTGACTTTGGCACTTTTCACAAAGCATTTTCTCATCATTACGTCGAAACATTCCGAAGCGATGCAATTAAGTTAAGCGATTCATCAATTGAGGTTCGATTGGAAGCCAATAAAATACTTTGTTGACTTTCGAAATCATCAAAATTGCAGCGCGCTCGAGAAATCAAATCGGAGAACGAAGAAAACGCTATTATCTGCGATAATAATGAATTTCATTCAATGTGCGTTGGCTCATGAATGAGTTGAAACTGAAGAGCAAACAGCAGAAAATAGCGTAACTGAAATCAATATTGTCACACGATTTTGCTTTTGTTTTATTCCATTTGTAATTCATACACATTGAATGGGATGTGTAGCTTTGTGATGCTGCTCCTGCTTTTGTCGCTTCTATTCAAATCGCCAGAGGTTGCCGGCTCAGCGCACGCAACTGATGTCCCAAAAACAATACGCTTTCGGCAATTTGGATTCGAATGAAAAAATATTGCCACTTGAAGTGAAAACATAAATCAAACAAACATTGAATGAATGGAATAGAATGGAATGAACTGAATGCGAAACACACTCACTCTAATCATACTTTTGTTTACATGCGAATGTGCGAGTACCTTTGTGGGAACCACATTCATCACATCAACACAAATACAGTCACATTAAACCGATTTTAATCATAGTCACACTCATAATCAACGTACGCGAAAGCTTCGCGAATACGCGCGCGACGTATACGATGTGAAAAAAGAAAGAAAAAAGTGAGACTGCCTGTTTGTCGTACATGTGTGATGTGTGTGAAAAGAAACAAAAGGAGAGAAGAAAAAAGTCATAATAATAATGCCGTCGTATTCAAAACGACCGAGCTACTGCAGCCTCGCAAAATACATTAAAGTTAGTCGATCTGTGACGCTCGTCTAAAGCACAAAACCTTTTCCTTGCTGCGCAAACATTCGTTCCACAGCTGGCTACTGCCAAAAACGGAAATCCACAAAATTTTAAGCGTGAAGCAAAAACAACAAAGTTCAAATAATTTCGCGTATCTTTTGTGTGTATCGTGTGTGGAATTGGACAAGAAGCAAATATCGCGTAATTTCGTTCGAACTTCAGTCTGAACGAAGCGTTGAAAAAAGACGTTAAAAAAGTGCTGCAGTGTTGTGGCAGTGATATGAACAGATTTTCTTAGAAAAATGTCTATACAATTAGTACCTACCGTTCAAAAATGGAAACACATTTGATTGTCATTTCATGGCGGAATTCCCATGATAATCATCTGATTAAAAACACCCTGAAAGGTTAAGTGAGGTTTGAAAACTACCCATCGGTCCAATGTCATCGAAAAATGACTATAAAAAAATGCATAATTTCATGTTCACGGATCTTTACCAATTTTAATGTGAAGCATCAATGAAACTCTCGCATACAAAGTCCGCCGTGTTTCATTTATGTGCAATGTCTGAATGGTAATGTGTTGAATATTTGAAGAATAAAAAAAGAGCGAAGAAACGACTATAGAATAGAGCACAAAAAGGAATGCTTAAGGAATTTCTGATTTGAATTGAAATAAGAAACTTGTCTCTATGCGTTCGAGTGAATAAGTTGTGCCGAGTGACTCATAGAGTTTGAACAATTTCAATGATTGTTTCAATAGTGATTTTATTGGAATCTATGAATGAATAACACATTACACATATGCGAACTCTGTAGAAACAGCTGGATATCGATAGTGATTGTGATTGCAGTACACTTGATGATTATTTTGGTGGAAAAATGATTTTGGACAAAGAAAAAAACTCTTTAAATACAACACAATTCGAATCATCCGAATGTTTTTTCGTTTCAACAGTTTTAGATACGCCAACAACGGTTGATTGTACCCTGAGTTCCGAAAGTACTGGTTTGGAATGCTTAGAAAATGTGTGTCAACGTTTATCGATCAATCAGCCGGAATTTTTTGGCTTGCGTTACATAGTCAAAGGCAGTGATACGGAAATGCGATGGGTGGATTTGGAACGGCCATTAAGTCGTCAATTGGAAAAATATGCGGCCAGCCCGAAATTATATTTGCGCATTATGTACTATGTGATTTCGGGTGTTACATTGATAACAGATGAAGTGACGCGTAACTATTACTTCCTGCAGTTGAAAAGTGATGTTGTCGATGGCCGCATATCGTGCGATCCACGACAAGCGGTTGCACTGGCTATGTACTGTCGACAAGCCCAGTATGATAGCTATGGTGAACGGCACACCGTCGATTATTTGAAAACGTTGTTGCCATTTCCAAAGCACATGATTGAAGCTGGTTTATTGGAAACACTCACCGAAGAAGTACTGCAACCAAATCCAGAAATTCAAAGTCTCACACAATCGGCGGCCGAAGGTTTATTCATTACAGCATGTCAACAGCTTGATGGATATGGGCAAGAGCGATTCAACGCTAAAAATGATTCGAGCCACATGATTTCGTTGGGAATTACTGTTGCTGGTATTGTTGTGACAACCATCGACGGTTCATACACGTTTTATCCGTAAGTTTTTCTGAGTAAAAGTCTATCTTTTCAGATTTTTTTGGTTTTATTTTGAACATTGAAAATACGAAGATATTCAAATTAAATTATCATTTTCCTGTCTCCAGCTGGCATGAAATCAGTAACGTTGTCAATCACAAACGTATTTTCAACATAGAATGCACTGAATCGCAGAAAAGTGTTGGTTTCACATTGCAAGACGCTGATACTGGCCGCTATTTTTGGAAATTGTGCGTTCTCCAGCACACATTCTTCATGAAATACGAACAAAATCAAGTTCATCCGAATGTCGAACAAAATGTCAATCTCTTCCAAAATGTGCCAGAAGATCTAAATGAAAGTCGCGATAATTTATTCGAAAAATCGTCAACGATTTATGCGTCCGATTCACATATACCAGCATCTTTGATGTGGAACCATTCGCACCAGCAATTGCATCCACATCAAACGGAATCGATTATTTCGTCGAACATGTCATTAGCCGCTAGTCAACAGCAATTGCGAAGCGCTTATGAACAAGGCTGTACACCGGTGCCTAACGATTACACGCATCGCAACAGCAATTGGCAATTGGTTGGATCGAATACGTCATTGCATAACGGACGAACACAAAGCACATCTTGCTTGGATTTAAGCAACAACAATATTCAACACGAACGTGAACGATTGAAGGCATTTTTGCCTGGATATCGACCTGCTCCGGACTACGAAACGGCCGTTCAGCAGAAGTATCGATCAAGTAAGTCTTTTTTTCTTGAAAAATGCTATAGAAATGATTAATAAATGCCAACTGACAATATTCCTCCTAGATACACACATCAATTCATGTTCGGGAAGTCAGCCGGACGTACATCAAGCGACTGCCATCACAGATGCAATCTTCGGTCATCAACTGCAACAGAAGTTCCCAGATGTAACGCAAACAACGAATCCAATTTATCAGCAACATTTTGCCGATCCAAGTTTAATGGGCGTCGACGGTGGATTATCACAACAATTGCAAATGATGCGTTTCAATAAACCCCCACCGCCTTATCATACGAATAGATTTAGTTCCACATCGACACCAGATTTAGCTTCACATCAATTGCTCGGCTATCGAGGTGCTTACGGTTCTAGTCCTGATTTAGTATCAACACGCACCTTCGTGAATCAACCACCGCTTTTTATGTCCCAACAACAAGTCTACCCGATATCAACAACTCAATCGCAAACATTCCGCTACCGGTATGCACAAGGCGTTGTGCCTCATGGCACTTACGAGAATTTGAACTATATCGATGGACACACAAAAGCAAGTCTACTGTCGCAAAAGCTGCAGAACGGCTATCGCAATGGATCACCGATGACAAATGGGTTGATAAAGCAGCATAACAACGGATCTATTGAACCGATTTATGAGAACATTCCATTGCCGTGGCAAAGCGAAAATAGTCAAGCCGAAATGCGCGATCGAGCGTCAAGTATACAATCGGCGCCGGGGGTAATGCGTTTTAAAACGCAGCCACACCTCAATCAACAATATTTGAACGACGCAAAGAATAATAATTTTGCTGTTTCGAATACCAGCTTAACGACAATGAACGATTTGAAAAATAATAATTTGGCTGAACATGCAATGCTATCGAAGAGCACATCGAATCCAATCGAACAACACCATCATAAATTCGCACACCAAAAATCAAATCATGAGGTGGATGGACGGACAACAGGCAGCAATGGAACGGTGATTGCGATCAATTCGAATTCAGCATTCGAACCAAATGTTGAAATCATTCAACCGCCGAAGCAATTCCAACAAACAGATAAGCCGGTTCATAAAACTCGCATTGAAATCACAGCCGCAAATAACGATGAATCAACGTCAACAATGAATAACATTTACGAGACTAGTAATCGATCCCACTCATATTCAAATATTTTGGAGACGTCACAAAGTTCGACGTTTACTAATCAAACTGCGACCACAACGGATTCGGGCGTCAGCGTGGAGCACAAAGAAAAGAAGAAACGTCGATGGGTGTTCTTCGGTGGCAGCAACAACAGTAGCAAAACAAATTCAAACGATAAACAAAAGAGTGCAACGCTTGGCCGAGAAAAAGACAAAGAAAAGAGTAAATCTTCGAAGACGAAGACGATATCACGCGAGGAACCAAATAATTTGAAGCACCGATGGTCAACAGGGCTAATCCAACCTCTAGCAGCGACTATTAGCAAGGAAAAACTGGTGAGTAACATAGATAGGGAAAGCAAATTATTCACATTGATATTTTCCGTTTGATTGTACAGTCACAAATCTTGGAAGAGAAACTGAACGATGCGAAAATGTTTATGGAATTCGAATCGATACCAAAAAGAAAAGAAGGAGCTCGATACGATTGTGCATTGCACGAGGAAAATCGAATGAAAAACTGCGATCCAAACTTCCTGCCATACGACGATAATCGTGTTCGAATCACACCAAGCTCTGGAAATCGGCTTGGCTACGTGAATGCTTCGAATATTCAAGTAACCGTTGGGAAAAAGCAGCGTTTCTACATTGTAGCACAATCGCCACATAACACACAAACGCTGCACTTGTTTTGGCAATGCGTATGGGAGGCCGATGTCTATTTGATCATTCAATTATCAGAAGAAATCAATTACATTCCGGCCACGAGCGACAAATGCTTGGACTATGGTCAATACCAGGTTTTCCAAGAATTTTCCCAAAACACTGGACGATGCACAACATCAAAATTCCGACTATATCACACACAATCGCGACGATATCGTTCTGTATGGCATCTAAAATATAATGATTGGGCTGAACAAAACTGTCCGCCGGACGTAGAACACTTTTTAGGTAAATAAGTATACATTTTTACTAGTTGCTTATTAATCACATTTGCTGAATTTTAATTGCAGATTTTCTAAAAGAATTGAATTCGGTTCGTTTGGCTTCGGTAAACGAAGTGCCACCTGGTCACAATACAAATCCTCCTGTATTGATTCATTGCAGCGAAGGTGGAGGACGCGCTGGTGTTACTCTTTGCTCTGACTTGCTGCTTTACACACTAGACCACAACCAGGTTCGTATGCAATTGATGACACCTCACTGACAATAGCAACTATACAATTTGGTTTTACTTTTCAGGATTTGGATATACCGCGTGTTGTTGGTCAATTACGTCATCAGCGAGATAACATCATTCCGTCATTGGCTCAATATAAATTCATCTACTCATTGCTCATACATTCGTTTAAACAAACGCGACTCATTTAATATTTGCTGTTTTCTCTCAATGAAAATCCACACGTGTACATATAACTATCAATCAATCCGCATCAACCACATCGTGATAAACTTTTCATGATCATTTCATTTGTTTCTTCGCAATCACCAATCGAACTATTTTTTATGAATCATTCAGACACTCAAGTATTTGTTTATTTGACTGAACATTTCTATTTTTATTTTGTTTTTGCTAGGATTTTTTTACATGCAAGAGCTGTAAAATGAAGAAAGAGCTTATGTATCGAAATTTATTGATCAAAATATTTACGTCTTTGTCCAAATATTTAGTAATTGTTAGAAGGAATTTCGTGTCGTATATTAGACGAAATTAAATACTTTATTGAAAAATTATCAATCAACAAAACGAAAAGTAGAATGAGATTCATATGACATACATATTCGGTAATCGCCACAAAATGAGTTTATTCAATTATTATTTTTTTTTTTTTTCTATCGAAATCGAACGCGGCGAAATTAAGAAAATGTTGGTATTCATAGATTTAATTATTCAAAAATCCATGCATGCCTTTCATGAGCTGTATAAAAGTGAAAATCGGTTGTCCTAATTCCGGATACATACAAAATGACTTCAGAAAAGCAATCTTTTGTGCCTTTAACCAGAAAGTATATTGTAGTTCATCTAAAGTTTAATAAAAACGAAAGTAAACGGAAAACAAATATAAAGAAAATTGTTGAACTACTTAATTATTTTTCAAACATAGCTTGAATTTGATTCAAGAATGAATCCAGAAAACAGATGGATTCAAATGTACAACAGCATCAGTCAGAAAATCGCTATGAGAAAAAACTTATCCATTGAACTCTTATGCCAAGCTCATTTGTTCAGACTTTTTTAATGCCAGAATGTTTTATGCAGAACTTTCTGACACTAAAAATCAGCCACTGAATGTCATTTGCGTCATAATACTCTCAAATAAATCAATTAGCCTCACAAATACAGTTAAAATTGGCTGTGTACTCGTGTGAAGAACAGGAATGTGAATCGAAAAACTCAGTGTTGAATGGATGTCTTCAGCGAATTGACAAAACGATTTCTAAAGTCGTCCATCGGAAACATTTCTCGTTGTACAATAAATTATTAGGTAAAATGTACATGGAAGTAATATGAAAAAGACATTTTGAGGGAAATGTCACATTAAAATAATTTTGTGATCGAAAATGGCGTTTCAATACAAACAAGAGACATGTAGCTCCTTTCTCATAAAATACAGCATACTTAATCACACTCGCATATTCAAATGGCAACATTGTGATTTCGATATACCGTGAATCCAACGTCCGCTTGCATGAATATGGTCTAGATATGACATTTCATTGCAAAACTTATTCACATCACGTTTAGACATTTCCGTAGCTCCGTTATTACTTTTTCATATTCATTTCGTTTACAGTTTACCAAAGCAATTGCATTTGTTTTTCGTGTATTTTCCGGCTCTAATTCCGAGGTTTGTAAAATGCATAGTTCAAATGTTACTCGATTATTTACGAGTTTTTAAAGGAAACAGTTTCAACACCAAGTTTGAGGCAGGTACAATTGCGTATCAAACCATTTAAAAATATTATTTTTTTCTCTAATTTCAATAGGCATCAAGTCATGGGTAACAACGGGAAAAAGCGTAATATAAAGAAGACACTGCCAGTGCCCGAGTTATCGCAAAATATTTCGTATCAGTATTTGCGCTTTGAAAATTTGTTGCGACACTCTTTGTCTCGAAAGTGGATATCTTATGAATGGAAATACGACGAAGTTGAGAGTGCATTTTTCAACAGACACAGAACATTTTCAAACATTCTATTGCAAAAGTTTCCTCATCTACAAACTAGGAATCTAAACAAATTTGAATGGTGCAAAATTCGCAAGTTGGTGCTGGATAAGAAAAAAGTACGTCGTTTTTCTCCGAAATTTGTGGTAGAACAGCGCATCGATTTGGAAAAATATCGGCGTCGCTACCATTTGCTGAAGGAGAACAAACATTTCGATCTTTTGGAGAAATTGAATGAACCGGAAGAATTCGTGTCACTGCCCGAACAAAGATCTCAATTTGAATTGTATCGGCTGATTGTTGAATCGAAAAAGATGCTCGCATTGAAATCGGCAACAGTTGCCGAACTGCGATCAATGAACAATGCGAAAACACTGACACCACAGTCAAGTAGTGACGAATCTGGTGGAAATGCGATAATCAAGCTGCGAGACTGCAACGAAGAAATCATGAATTGTTTGGAAAAATTGGTGCATTTCCAGGTGGTGAAAGACGCATTGCTATTTGATGCGTTGAGCAAGAAGAAAATGTTATTGACTTTGTCGCCAGTTTACTTTCGTCGTAAGTGTGACCTGAGAATCTACGAGAGCCACCGCGAATATCAATCGGACAGTTTTGTCAAATTCAATTCAACGATGACTTTGATAGACATTTTGCTAGAAATGTCGCTCACCGTCATCGAACACCAACTGCTAGCGATCAGCATTGAAATATTTGCAAACGACCTCGTATTGGAACTTTTGAATGTCGCAAAGCCCATCTTGATGCCTACAAACATGAAATATTTGCAGAAAGAGTGCTTGCCGCTACTTTTTGGAGTTTTTGAAAAGATTTCCAAACAATAAATTCGGTTTTGGTTTTTGATATTTCGTCTTTGATTGGTAAAAAGCTTGCACAAAAGTGCACGTTTTTACAGAATTTTCCAAATGTAAAATAATAAATTGAATCAATATCTTTTGTAACTTAATTGAAATGGTGTCTTCTTACACACATAAAAGACGAGCCCTAGAATCTTACTAGTTTATCTCGCATCGGCATACAATTTATATGCAAAATCGTTATAAAATCCACTTCATATATTTCGTTCTTAAGTGTTTCTCCGTTTGTTAATCCCACCAGCGATCAATCCAAAATTATTTTGCTGTTTGCCGATCTCTCTACTTATCGAGACTGAACATTGCTGTTTTGCTGATGTTTACATAAACCGGTTTCATTCAATTTGAATAGTTTGCGGATGAACATGACAAAGAAAAATGGATTAGTTTTGAATTTGACTTTCTTTCGTGCAGTGTATTTTGTTAGCTGCTCTCAATTTCTGCGCAGCCGATAACGAGATATTCATTTTACTGTTACATTTAATTCGTCTATCATCGATACGTGAGTATTTATTTCCACTTGAAATTGACCTAGTTCCATAAAAATAGAAATTAAATTAGATTGAATTTTACTCATCGAACGCGCGTACCCTTGCAATTTAGTGGAATAATCGAATTCTAAATTTGCTTCATTTTTAACAGATTCATTTTGTCACAGAAGCATGAAGACTCCAATTTTACTGATTCTAATATGTCTTCGCTCAATTTTAGCTGACCATGGGCCACACAAATATTTTATTCTTGATAATGCTGAAGGTATCTTATCAAAATACAATTTCCAAAATTAGTCGATTTGAAACGCCCAAAATATAATTTCAATTCAATTTTCATCAACATGTAAGCAAATAACAAATTTGTTGACTGATCGAAAATTGATGTAAATTCATTTATTAGATCGATTGCTGTTTATCGTTTAAGTATCTATCGTCACAGATTCATATTCCGGGAATCAATGAAAAATACACTAAAAATGCTTATATATTTGGGGTTTTGCAAAAAATGAAGTGACAAAAATATCACCAGAAACTTGCATTCAAAAGTATTCAGACTGTGTTCCGATTTGATCTAGGGGAAAACGACGCAATTGAAATTTAATCTAAATTTTAAACTGATAATTCTTTACATTTCACGTAAATATTAAGCAATGGTGTGCTTATTGCACAAATGTTTGAAAGTTTCGCAGAAATGTGTGCAAATGCGTTTCAAATTAGTGCGAAGCGCCAAGCTGTCATTTCAATGACGATCTGCCTTCCCGGCTTAATTCACATGCGATACAAATCGAAATAGCAAATAATATTAATTTTATGACGTTTTTGAGTTATAGTACGAAACATAAATACATATTCTTGTACAAAGCAAACAATTAAATGAATCGGTGGGAAGAAAATTTACCTTCAGATTAGATTGGAAAAGCACTGAAACTAGATATATTCGAGCGAAATCGTGAAATAAGAGATTCATTCGGAGTAATTGTGAAACATGATTTCCATATATTTCATAATCTGAAGGTTAGTTTTCTTCCCACCGATTCAAATATGATTTCAAATAAAGGACACAATTGCAATGGACAGAATACTGGATTTCTTTTGTCGATTATAAAAATGCTCATCGACGTTTCGCACAAATATCACTCGCATTTGTGCTGAGTGTAAGGACCATATTCACACTATCCCTAATTACTGACGAAAAACTGCAAGGGAGCGCAACGACGAGACTACGCGCCCTAACTACGCTATGCAAAATACATGGCGTAGTCTACTACGCGTCTTACCGCGTTTCTGCTCATTGCGCCTCTCTGAAAAACTGACACGTATTTCTAAAAAATGTGAGATAAAGTTGAGCTTAAGAGTGCATAATGCGCAAAAGTTGCGTCAATACATATTTCAGCAATTGAACACAAATATTGGTAAATGACAGCACAGATTCTATTCGAAATTAACGAATTACTGTGTTATTTACATGTGTTAAAATAAAATTGCGAATGAGTGAGACACGGATTTTTGATTCTCTCAGATTCGAAGAGATTCAGTTACATTCAAACCGTAGAAAAGTCATGAAGAAACGTATAGATTCATTGAGTGTCATTGTGAATTATTATTAATGTTTGGAAGGATTTGAATCGATTGAAACCGATTTGTTTTGATTTAATGTGATTGTGATTCATTCAGATTTGAAACGAGTCGGTAAAATTCATAAGGATACTGGATATATGCTGTTTATATTCGTACCCACCCCCTATATAATTGCACACACATATTTTGGTTATTTGCACCCAAGATTTGATTCGATTCCCGGGGCAATCTACTCATCTAATTGATTGCCGTTATAAAAATTTCTATGAAAATTAAGCAACTTCAATCGGATGACAATCAGTCGGCTCATTTGGGACAGCCTAAAATCGGCCAAATCGAATTAGTCAGTAGACTTCAGGCAATTAAAACCAATTTCAGTTATTTTCTATTGTATTGTAATTTAGCCATTTTTGTCCCAAATTAGTCGGCCGACTAGTCATTCAGAAAATTGTAACACGAGTAAGTCTTACAACGTTCAAAGTGTCCAATTAGGACCCAATGCCCAATTGTTATGAGCAATGATATTCCTTTTCGCAGTTGGGTCATAATGAGATAGTGAATGATATTGTGATACAATTTTCTAACTGCAACTACACCTGCAATTACACCACGGTGAGAGTCCCGACTCCGAATCAAAACAAAATATTTCGTTATTATTTTTAATAAAACAATTTATTGATTGGAATTATTTGTGATCATTATTTTATGTTGGTCAATAAGAAATTATTAATTGCTTAGTTATATTTAGTACCTCAAATACAAAATGAAAAGAATACGAAATTTTGTTCAAATTGTCAGTCAGCATGGGAGAAAAGAAGTGCATTTCAGATAGCATGATCCAACATGTTGGCTAGCTGCAGTTACATTGATTCGAAGGCTGAGCTTATGTTGTGAGATCGTAGACAATTTGATGTTTCACGTTGGACCGTGATAGTAATTTCTAGAGCTAGATGGAGGTGGTGGTGGTTGATAGTAGGCGGCCGCTGTATTCGACTGCGGGAATTGCATTGTGGCAGTCTGAATTGATTGCGGCAATGTTGGCTGTGTATACTGATTCGCTGGATACATACTGTTCTGTACGACCGATGGATGCATCGGTGCTGGTGCTATTTGACCAGAAGCAGCCGCAGCAGCAAATCCATACGACTGCTGAGCATATATCGCTCCATACGATGATGCATACGAATAGTGGACGTTTTCATTCGTTGTTATCAGCTTCGGGATTGGCTGATTGTCCAACGAACTCTCAACGGTTTGTTGTACGGGTGCTGCCGATGGATTGACCGGCTTAACACTAACCTGCGTTTGTGATTGTGATTGAGCTATACTAGGTGATTTCTTGATCAACGGTGAGCTCGGAATGCGTTTAGTTGTCGGTGGACTGGCCTTGCTTGCCGGCAACTGTGGCGGACTTTCGAGACCGCTTTGATTCGGTTGTTGATATAAATCTAACACTTGATGACAAATATCTTCTAATATTTCCATTGTAATATCGGCTACGAACATATCCCACCAGCGAAGATGGTTTGGCCGTCGTCCTTCCCAATCGTCAACAATAAATTCTCTCAATTTACTCGCTAAATGAATCATAGCCACGGCTATTATCTCAGGTTCCCATTGTAGACACACTGTCGTACTCATTGAATCGTTCACAAAATTCCATGCCATTTGCACCATTTTCTGCAGTTTCGATTTGTCACCTTTCAAACATTTCGCATACTTCAATAGAAAATTATAAGGATGCTCAACTTGAAGATCGAATTTGATCGTTTGTAGTAGAATTCGTTCAAGTGTCATAACTTCTTCCTTTGGATCTTCACCGAATGATTTGAATTTGGAATCTGTTAGTAATGAGCGCGCTGTTTTGATTATATCCATGCATTTTTTTGGTGTTTCTTCAACTTTGCCGGCCAAAAATAGGCAACAGCATGCCGTCACATAACGCGGAAACGTTCTGAATGAATGAAACATATAGAAGCGATGAAAGTAAACAACTCCAGTTGCCACTGTGTTGTGGCCCAAACCCATTGATGTGCCACATTGCATTATGAATCGGGCTCCCTCCTTTCGATATCTCCGTTCAGCTTCATAATCCAGGCCATCTCGGATCGACACCGTGGTTCGCAAGTCTTTTTTATCGTAGTACCAACAAGGCATTTTCTTGAAAACTTCAATTGAATTGTTAAGAGCTTTTTCACCATTCAATATGGCACAGACACTTCAATTGCCCCACAAATACGATGCAAAACTAACGTGATAATTGTTATCGTAACCGTTTATTTTGTGTATTCGCACTCATACTATTCAAATTGATTGAAGAATATTGAAAATAATATTCTTCTTCGTTGTCTATTTTCTTTATTTTCACAATTTTATGTGAAAAGCGACCAATAAAAAAGAGAAATAAAATATTTGACAGATGCTATGAAACAATTGTTTGACGTTTCACACGATACCAGCTTAATGACTGGTTCAGATCGTCAACCGTATGTCAAGTGTGAATAAACGTTCATTCTACGGAAACGTTCACATTCTTACATTTCAGTTTGTGTGCACCATTGGGGCAGTTCATTCGAACCATATCACAGCTAACAATATCCGACATCGTGTGTCCAATTGAAGTTTTAACTCAGCTTCAGCCAAGTGATTCGTTATAATCCATTGGATTCGTTCAAATTCACATCTGTTTATTAGTGCAGTGAAGAAGCTAAACAATTTCAACGTCGACAAAAATTACAGAGGGAAACAAAACACAAAACTCCTAAGCAAATATCAAGGTAATCCAAAATAATTCTATTATGATTCATTCTCTTTTTATTGTTATTCCGTTCGCTAATCCCACCAAAGATCAATTCAGCACCATGAAACTTGGAATGCAAAGTCATGGCACCACAAAGAATGTAGAAATAATTTACACAAATTATTTGCAAATTTTGAAAAGAAATTTGCAAATGTATGCAGTTCATCCTTCGAAATCAGTTTGACATGACGATAAAGCGGCATTCGAAAAATAAAAAAGTCATATTCCTTCAATAGCTGAATTGCAACTTGCTTAACAATTGTTAGGTTAAGTTTCAATGAGATGAAATGTCATTTTTACACAAGTTTATTGAAGCACGCATTTGCGGTAAATATTGTGATTGCCTTCAAAGTTAAAGCAAAACGGTTTAGAATAAAGAGCATAATTTCGATTGAATTATGTTACGATTGCTGGGAAATCGTCTGAAAACGGCAGTTGTTTTGGCACAAAGTATGAATTTGGTGACATTGAATCGAGTTAGTTTTTCAATAACTTCATTAAATCGACATGGCGAATACGAATGGCAAGATCCTAAATCCAAAGATGAAATTGTGAATATAACGTACATAACAAAAGACGGAACACGAATTCCGGTCAAAGGAAAAATTGGCGATAATGTTTTGTATCTGGCGCATAGGCACAATATTGAAATGGAAGGTGCATGCGAGGCGTCACTGGCCTGTACGACATGTCACGTGTACGTCCATGACGATTATTTGGACAAATTGCCTGAAGCAACGGAAAAAGAAGACGATCTTTTGGATATGGCACCATTTCTGAAGGAAAATTCGCGACTGGGTTGTCAAATAGTACTCACAAAAGAGCTCAACGGAATCGAATTAGCACTACCGTCTGCAACACGGAATTTCTACGTAGACGGACACAAACCCAAGCCACACTAAAATCACTTGACATTTTTTATAGTTTTGGTTTTGGTTCGGCTAGGCTTAAGCGTTCCTTACTCTTGTTTTTATTAAAATTACTATGTGATGCAAATATATTAAACGAAATTTGTCGAGATCAAATATCGTGCCTATCATTTTATTAGAATAATACAGCGCAACATTCTGAATGGACGTCAAACTGTTTGCAGAGAGTGACAGTTGTTGATTCATTTGATTGAAGATGATGTGATTATAACAGATGCCTAGACACACTCTGATCGCATTTGAGTAGGAGTGTCCGAAAATTCAATTTAAATCAAGCATTAACACGATGTAAATAGAACGAAATGTATAGTATTTTCAATTACATTCAATCAACTTTAATTATTTTAGTATAGGGGAAAAAGTGCGACGTAAATGCCCGAGCACATTGAGTTTTTGATTCAACCATTGTTCCACATGATTCGACTGTTTTACTTTTGACGAGTTGTACGGCAAATTATAGCAGAGCTTTAACCTCGACAATAGAACTAAAATACTTGTTTTACAACGAATTGTAATTTTGATTTTATAAACAAAAGAAATTAATTGTTCTGAAGCGTCGGACGATTTGCAGGGAGATAAAATTGTCTTTTGTTCTGCGTCAAGTATTATCATTTGATTTCATAACATACTCGAAAACCATAAAATTAGCATGTTTCCGTCGGATTTGAAAAAAAGCCATGACATTTGTGTTTGACTTTCCTTAAATAATATCATGTTTAAGTTCATGTTCACGTTATTTGTGTGCAACGTCTTTTCAACTCCGGGATCTTTCGGTTTATCAAATTAGTTTATATCATTCCGAAATTCACTCGAATTTCAGAGCTACATTCGAATAGTTCAAAATCACATGCATTGAAATAACAGCAGCATGCATTTCAAATTAAGTACAGCGTTTACCGTTACCATTCTGATCATTTTGTTTATTTTGATTTGGATCTTTACAGAAGAGTTTAGTACGCGTAGTTTGAGTTGTCACAACTTTTCAGAAATGGTCCGCGATTTCACATATCCCGTTGCACGACGTGATGAAACTGTCGTCGATGATTTTCATGGAACAAAGGTATTACATTAAAGCCTTTTCTCTATCTTCAATTATTTCTTTCAACATTTTCATTTTTTCATTCATAATAAAGGTGGCTGATCCATATCGATGGCTCGAGGATCCTGACTCGGAAGAGACAAAACAATATGTCGAAGCTGAAAATAAAATTGCACAGCCATTTTTAGAGAATTGCGATAAATGGCAGAAAATCAATGGTAAATTGACCGCACTATGGAACTATCCGAAATACACTGTGCCGACACGCCATGGAAATTACTACTTTTCCTACAAAAACAGCGGACTACAAAACCAAAAGTGAGTTTAATCGAGTATTTCTTAAGATAATATAAATGTCGTTATATTTGTCTCTTCCTCTATTTGACAGCGTTCTGTACAAGCAAAAAACGCTCGATGAAGAGCCAACCGTATTTTTAGACCCAAACACGTTGTCGGCTGACGGTACAATTGCTTTGCAAGGCAAGTCATTCTCTGAAGATGGAAGCCTTCTAGCATACGGTCTGAGCAACTCTGGATCCGATTGGATTAAAATCAAAATCCGTAATGTCGAAACTAGCGAAGACTTTCCAGATCTGTTGGAAAGAGTGAAATTTTCATCAATGTCATGGACACATGACAACAAAGGACTTTTCTACGGCGTAAGTTTTTACGATTTCCATTAGGAAACGCATATTCTAACATGTTTCTCTACATTATTATAATTAGCGCTATCCTGATCAAGAAGGAAAAACCGACGGTTCCGAAACGTCTATGAATGAAAATCAAAAATTGTACTATCATCGTGTTGGCGACACCCAAGACAAGGATGTTCTTGTGGCTGAATTTCCAGAAAATCCATCGTGGCGAATGTAAGTGATCATTTTTGACTGCTGCAGGCCGTCGTTAGAACACAAAACGTGGGATTTACTCCTTCAATTGCATAAAATAATTAGGTCCACCGAAGTGAGTGATTGTGGAAAATACTTGATTGTATCGATCATCAAGGGCTGTTGCGATAATTTGGTATATTTTGCTGATTTGGAAAAAAATGGCGCAATCATTGGCAAAATCCCCCTCACACCAATTGTTTCTGAATTCGAGGCAAACTTTGACGTAAATAATCCAAAATTTGTTAACTCAATCCGTTTCTCTGACCTTTTCCCGTATTTTCAGTATATTACAAACACGGGATCGAAAATGGTATTCCGAACAAACAAAAAGGCACCAAACTATCGCCTCATCGTCATCGACGTAAATAATTACACAGAAGAGAATTGGGGCACTCTCGTTGAAGTAAGTTTTTTATTCAATTATTGTTGTCCACATTTTGTTACAGTGCAAACTTCGAGTAACTAATCACGAATACCATCGATTAGATTAGAGCGATAGTTTAAATGTTTCTCATATATTTCATGTCTATTTCATATATAGGAACATCAGAAAGATGTTTTGGATTGGGCGCATTGCGTTGACAAGGACAAAATCGTGATTGGATACCTAGATGACGTCAAGGTATGAGCAAATTAAAATGACTTGAAATCTATCTGAAAATTGTGATTTATCGAATTGTACGAATACAATATTTTTAGAGTGCTTTGCATGTACATTCGCTGGAAACAGGCAAATTTATTCGAAAATTCCCCCTTGAAATTGGTCAAATTGTTGCATTCAGCGGCAACAAGAAATATTCAGAAGTATTCTATCAATTGATGTCCTTTTTAACGCCCGGAACAATCTATCAATATGATTTCGCGAAACCAGATGTCGAACCAATCATTTTGCAAGAAGTGAAATTGAATCTGGAAGGATTTGACAAGAACAACTTTACGGTTGAACAAGTATTCTATCCAAGTCGTGACGGTACGAAAATCCCAATGTTCATTGTCCAGAAAAAGACCGAGAAAAAAGGACCAAAACCAACGTTGCTGTATGGTTACGGTGGCTTTAACATTTCATTGCAGCCATCATTCAGCGTAATGTTGTTGTTCTTCATCGATGCTTTCGATGGCATTTTGGCATTTGCGAATATTCGTGGGGGTGGCGAATACGGTGAAAACTGGCATGATGGTGGTCGTTTGCTCAACAAACAAAATGGTTTCGACGATTTCCAGGCCGCCGCAAAATATCTTGTTGAACACAAGTATACAGAACACAAAAAAATTGCCATTCAAGGTGGATCGAACGGTGGATTGCTCGTTGGAGCATGCATTAATCAACGACCCGAGCTTTTTGGCGCTGCTGTGGCTCAAGTTGGCGTAATGGATATGCTTCGATTCCACCGTTTCACAATAGGCCACGCGTGGATTTCGGGTGAGTATTAAAAGGATTCATATAAATGTAGCCAGTTGAAACAATTTTTCCATATTGTTTTCAGATTATGGGAATCCAGATGAGAAGAAACACTTCGAAAATCTGTACAAATTTTCGCCAGTGCATAATGTTCGTTCGCCAAATAGTACAGAAAACCAATATCCGTCGACATTAATTCTTACTGCCGATCATGACGACCGCGTAAGTCCACTGCATTCATTGAAATTCGCCGCTTCCTTGCATAATGCTGTCAAAGACAACGAATTCCAAAAGAATCCAATTTTGCTGCGAGTTTACAGCAAAGCTGGACATGGTGCGGGTAAACCGACAGCTAAAAAAATCGAAGAAGCCACCGACATCCTAACATTTTTGTTACAAGCACTTCACATCGATACCGAAATCTAATATTTTAAATCGATTTGATATTTATTATTAAATACTCATATAAAATGTAAAAACACTGTTCATTCATCGAGCGAAGAAATATAATTTGAATTAAAATGTTTGTGAACATGTTTTAATTAAATCATTACTTTCTTCTTCTCTTTAATTGAATCGGTAGGAATATTCATGACCCAAAGAAAAGTTTTTGATTTCACCCCATGAAAAAAGTTAAAAAAGCCCCATGAGTAAAATTGCATTGTTCGTTGAAATAGTAAAAGATACAGCTATGGCATGTTCCACAAAGTCATTAAGCTAATGCGAATCAATTCTGAAACACATGTTTTGCATCACAATTAAAAGTTTTCATTATATGCATAAAATTTACTTTTTCGGTTTTTATTGTTAACTTATCAGCTTAAGAGTTTGACCAATATGTTGTAAGATGGGTGCGGACAAACGAAAAAGCAATGGCATGAGGGCTTCCCTGAATACCGTGCTCATTATCTAGGAATTGACTTGATAGAATATAGGAAATAACTTGCGGAATGATCAGACATCGAAAATATTCCAGGACTCTAAGTAAATTTTAGATTGAAGCAACCAAAAGATTGGCAAATATATTCCACATTGCTCTTATTACAATTATGTATACGACTTTCAAAATTCACACCATACAACACATGCACCAAAGTCCATGCTACGCACAACTGAATGACTCGTCGAAAAGTCAAAAGTGTTGGAAGGTATTGTAAATCACTTCGAAAAAAATAAAAACTCAACAAAACAACAGAAATACATGTTACTCTTTCTCTCACAAACAAACAAGCACGCATGCTCAAGTGACTTGCTATTTTGCTCTTCCTATCTCTCGTTTTCTTTCTCTCTCTAACAAATCTCGCACAGTATTCTTACCCTCCCAATACTTTTGGGAGATTTCAAGAATATTAGGCCCAAAAATTATTTCGAGTAAATATTACCTGAAATCCTTTGGCACACAATTAAAAGGAAAATCTGATCATATACA
Source organism: Obolodiplosis robiniae (assembly GCA_028476595.1). Classification (NCBI taxonomy): domain Eukaryota; kingdom Metazoa; phylum Arthropoda; class Insecta; order Diptera; family Cecidomyiidae; genus Obolodiplosis; species Obolodiplosis robiniae. The sequence goes on from CM052014.1 coordinate 17,725,747, forward strand.
GCATGCCTAGTAATGTTGCCACTTATCGGTGCTGCAATCGAAGTGTGTTTGGGAATTTTGATTATCTCTTACTCTTAATTTAGTTCCTGCTTTCAGGGTTTCAAAATCTAAGATTTTTTTTTCTACAGCTTTTTAATCTAATGGCTAGTTTGGGTGAGGCCAAACTACAAAATACAAAATTGATTTTTTTAGACAATCACAATGACTCAACCACTCAATATTAAGATAACATGAACGTCAAAACTAAAGCCAATTCTTATGTTGTTGAAAAGATCAAGATTTGGAAAAGATACTTTCCAATCAGTATTGTGGAAAGTAAAATTGCTTAACTAAGCATGATTTTTTTTTTTTATGGTTTGATCGAAAAAATAACAGAATTTGTTCACCCGGATGTGACACCCAAATATCATTCTCGTTGTTTTAGACAAAAACACTGAACAAAGATTGACCAGTTCGGAAGTACCTATTCCTCGGAATCTACCAGATCTGAATGCTTTTACTAAACGATAATACTTTCGATCTTTTCGATTGTTGATCCAGGAAATTTTCTTGTTGGAACAAAAACTGCTTTTAGAAAATTAATTATTTTTCGATCAGAAATGCTCTGATTCGTCATTCAAATTTTGTGAATATATAATTTAGTGGAATGACGTCAACATTTAATTTGTGTCCATGAAAAAAATCTACTAAAATTTGTGAAACATCACAAATGAAACACTTCAAAGTGGAACGCGTTGATGTTTCACTTAGAAAAAAAGTCTCATGCAGATTAAAATATTTTGGTTTGTAGAGTCGAATTGTCATTCTGACACATTTATTTATGTGTGATTCCTGAATCAAGAGGCCCAGTAGGCGAAGGATGGTTTAGCGATTTATTATGCTTCTCATAGCTGCACAATTTGTCACATCATATTTTGACATTCCAATCCAGCAATCCACTTGAAGTTTCAGAAAGTGATATGTTGATTCAGCAGTTTGAATGTTTTGACAATGACGTCTGCGACTATAGGCCAGAGCTCATAGCAATACTTAACCTGAAAAGGTGAACACGCTACGTTCTCAGCTGTCGTGGCTTTTTTTATTATCTAGGTTTCACCTGCAGAGAAGTTTGAGCGGTTCCACAAAAATCAAAAACATTCATTTTATTTATTCAATTTGATTGCGTAAAACGCATAGTTTATCGATAGTTAGGCGGCATCAGTGAAATTCAAATGGTAAAACAAATTTGCTCCATTGCGGCTTTACATGACATTTTATTGAATTTGCATTTGTTTTGAATTGAATAGGCTGCGGTCGAGCGTAAAGGGACTTTTAAAGTCGAATTCCTCCAAAAAATTGAACATGATGTTCAAGCAAAATGGGAGAAAGATCGTGTTTATGAAATCGATGCCCCAGCTGAACCACGTACCAGCGATGACGAAAAGTTTTTCGTTACATTTCCATATCCATATATGAACGGTCGCCTGCATTTGGGTCACACATTCTCCTTGTCCAAGGCTGAGGTAAAAATACGTTGAACCAGCAAATCTAAAACATGGTCTTAAAGCAGATAAAGTCATAAATATTTCTTGATTTTGTTTATTGCTTGAATAGTTCGGCATACGGTATCAACGTTTAAAGGGGAAGCGATGCCTATTTCCATTCGGATTTCATTGTACAGGTATGCCAATTAAAGCATGCGCCGACAAACTGCAACGAGAGCTAGAAACATTTGGCTACCCACCAAAATTCCCAGCTGAAGAAGCACCAAAAGTAGTTGAAGAAGAAATGGATATCGTTCCAAAGGATAAAAGTAAAAGTAAAAAGGTTGGTTACTATCCTATCATTATGGCCAACATGATTCGCATTTGACTTCCTTGCTATTTTATTAGAGCAAAGCTGTTGCTAAAACCGCTGGGGCAAAATATCAATGGCAAATTATGCAGAGTTTAGGACTTGCGGATGAAGATATTAAAAAGTTTGCTGATCCACTTTATTGGTTAGAATATTTCCCACCATTGGCTATCAAAGACTTAAAGGCACTTGGAACTCATGTAAGTGTGTCATTCGATTGTGTCATATTGTATTTGTTGACCCGGGATTCATCTGTCATGTCATTCAAAATCGTTTTCATATCATTTTAAATTGAATCAATTGTTTGCAAATAGATCGATTGGCGTCGAACATTCATAACAACGGATGCGAATCCTTACTACGATTCCTTCATTCGATGGCAATTTAATCATTTGAAAGCGCGAAACAAGATCGCATATGGAAAGCGATACACGATCTACTCACCGAAAGATGGTCAACCATGTATGGACCATGATCGCTCTTCTGGCGAAGGTGTTGGCCCACAGGAATATACTCTAATCAAAATGAAAATTGTGGCGAATGTACCGCAAAAATTGCAGTAAGTATTTAATAAAATCAAAGTCAAGAAAATTTCCAAAAAAACTTCTGTTCATAATGAAATAAAACCCTTAATTAATTTAACTTGTTCAAGATCTATCAAAAAGCCAATTTGCTTAGTTGCCGCTACTTTGAGACCTGAAACAATGTATGGCCAAACTAACTGTTGGTTGCATCCTGATATTAAATACATTGCATTTGAAGTGCCCAAGCACAATGAGGTTTGGGTTTGTACTCGACGTGCCGCACGGAATATGTCATACCAAGATTTCACTGGAGCCGATGGAAAAGTAACAGAACTCGTCGAAATTATCGGTTCCGATTTGTTCGGTGTTGGCCTAAGCTCACCATTATCAACACACAAAGTAATCTACGCGCTTCCCATGCTGTCTGTCAAAGAGGACAAAGGCACTGGCGTTGTAACATCTGTCCCATCCGACTCACCAGATGACTATGCGGCCTTGTTGGATTTACAGAAGAAGGCTGCGTTCCGTGAAAAATACGGCATTAAGGATGAGATGGTTCTGCCATTTGAACCAGTTCCAATCATTGAAGTGCCCACACTGGGCAAATTGAGTGCCATCACCGCGTACAATCAATTTAAAATCCAAAGTCAGAACGATCGCGAGAAATTGCAGTCTGCCAAAGAGTTGGTCTACTTGAAAGGTTTCTACGATGGTGTTCTTTTGGTGGGTAATTTTGCCGGTAAAAAGGTGCAAGATGTGAAAAAGGATTTGAAACAATATTTGGTCGATCGCAAAGAAGCTGATGTCTATTATGAGCCAGAGAAAACGATTATGTCTCGATCAGGCGATATGTGCGTTGTTGCCCTTTGTAATCAATGGTATTTGACATATGGCGAGGAAAAATGGCAAGCACAAACAGTGGCGGGCTTGAAAAAAATGGAGCTATATCACGACGAAGTGCGTAAAAATTTTGAAGTTTGCTTCGACTGGCTGCATGAATATGCTTGCTCTCGCACATACGGCTTAGGCACAAAATTGCCATGGGATCAGCAATGGCTGATTGAATCACTCTCAGATTCCACCATTTATATGGCATTCTATACGGTTTGTCATTTGCTTCTTGGTGGCAGTTTCAAAGGTGAAAAGCCCAGTCCATTGGGTATCAAAGCCGATCAAATGACGGCTGACGTGTGGGACTTCATTTTCTTTAATAATGCAAAATATCCAAAAACTGCAATTAAAAAAGAACATTTGGATTTACTACGTCGAGAATTCAGATATTGGTATCCGGTTGATTTGCGTGTATCTGGGAAAGATTTGATTCAAAACCATTTGACATTTTTCCTGTACAATCATTCGGCAATGTGGCCAAATGAAGAACATTTATGGCCACGAGGTATTCGCTGCAATGGTCACTTGATGTTAAACTCAGCAAAAATGTCAAAATCAGACGGAAACTTCCTCACTCTATCCGAAGCAATCAATAAATTTAGTGCGGATGGTACACGTTTGTGCTTGGCAGATTCGGGCGATAGCGTCGAAGACGCAAATTTCGTCGAAGCAACGGCTGATGCTGGCATCTTGCGTTTGTACACATTCATCGAATGGGTGCAAGAAATGATCGAATCGAAATTGCTGCTGCGTACCGGGCCAAAAGACACGTTTAACGACAAAGTATTTATGAGTGAATTGAATCTAAAAACGAAAGAGACCACGGAGTACTTTGATAAATTTTTGTTCAAAGAAGGTTTGAGGTAACGATCGGCAACCCATTCATTGCCGACAACAAAGCGTTACACCTAAAATCATGACTTTGTTTATCACTTTTACAGGGCCGGATTCTTTGAATTGCAAACAGCTCGCGACAAGTACCGAGAACTATGTGGAGCGGCTGGAATGCATGTTGATCTCGTTTTTGAGTACATTCAACGGCAAGCATTGCTGCTATCGCCAATTTGTCCGCACATCGCTGAACATATTTGGACATTGTTGAAGAACAAAGGCAGCATTTTGAATGCAAAATGGCCAGTTGTTGGCGAAATTAACGAATTGAATATTAAGTGAGTTTGATTTTGATACTTTTTTGTCGGATTTTTTAAGGAAAAGTCTTATTATAACGAGAAAAAGACAGAGGTAATTCATATAAATAATCCCATTCCATTCTAGACGCTCAGAATATTTGATGGAAGCTGCTCATTCGTTCCGTTTGGCGCAGAAAAACGCAAGTCAAGTGAAAGTTAAAGGTGGAAAAGAGCAGAAACCGGCTGCACAGAAACCGACCAATGCAATTATTTGGGTGGCAAAATCTTTCCCACCATGGCAATCATGCATCTTGAACACACTCAAAGAACTTTTTGAAAAGCACAATGGTTTGCCGGACAATAAAATTATCTCGGTTGAACTCGGAAAGAAGGATATTTTGAAAAAATATATGAAGAAAGTGATGCCATTTGTTCAAGTCATTCGTCAGCGTGTCGAAAGTGGCGAAGGCAAAAAAGCATTTGCCACCACACTCACCTTCAACGAAATCGAAGTTCTGAATAATAATTTGGATTACCTGAAGCTAACATTGAATGTAAGAGAATTTATCTCGTTGTAAAATCCCTTTTTTCGTATATTTAACACGTGCATTCATCCTGCAGTTGGAATCATTGGAAATCCATAGTAACGATGAACAGGGTGCTTCGGAGAAGTCACGCGATGAAACTTGTCCAGGTGCTCCATTCATTATTTTTAGCGCAAAACCCACAGTTCCAGTGGTGTTGGAAAATCCAATCCCACGATCGGGCCTGTTTACAATTACAAGCGATATTTTAAATGGCGAAACAACTCAATCTTTCACCAATAAAATCGCCAAAATTGTTGGTCTCAAGGGTACGTAACCATACTTTTTCTTCCGACCAAATTTCACTTCACATTAAATGCGATTCGTTCGTCAATTGCAACATGTTTAAATTCATTTCAGATGTAAATGCACTTCGGATTTGGCGATATGAAGATGCTGTACTCGGTCCACGGAAGATGCCAACTTTCAACGAACCACTCAAAGGAACAGTTCAGCTGGAAGACGGTGTATTTTCGATTGATGTTAATAACAGTGAAGTTGTTCTACAAACCGAATCAACAAAACTGAACATTGGCACGTCGTTCATTTATGTTGTGGAATGATTTCCTTGCTAATGTTTTATTTAAAATTATGTCCTTAATCCTTCATAATGCCAACAGGTGGTATTATATCCAATTTCCAATTTGGAATAAAAATCATTAAAAATGCTTGCAAAAATTTGTTTTTTTTTTTTCATTATTCTAAAAGGTAACTTTATTGCCGCTTTGAAATATTATGGAATGAGAATGATTTTCGACATGAAAACCTTAACGTGCGTATGCATTATTAAATTGGTTCGGATCAAATGTGAAAATTTAAATCTAAAAATTCTTTTTCGACAGAATTTTCAAGTTAACAAATAAATAAATTACATTGAACACAGTTCATGTTTCTTCTATCGTGGTGTCTCACCGAAGGTTAATGGGCCTGCCTGAGGGCTCTGTCGATTGCGCACTTCCTGAAGTTCATTCGCTTTCAATTGTCCATTTGTGTATCCGAGTGAGCCGGATCCCAGATAAACTGCACCATTCGGGAGGCGCACATATCCAAGTGAGCCAGAACCCAATTGAACAGGCGTTGGTGACACTCTTCGATATGCAAAATACTCGTTTAATTGATTGTTTGGAATCGGATTTGTTGGTGGTGGCACTGTGGGGAATCCTAAATTCGGCAATTTTGATGCAGGAGCATTGAAATTGTTCGGAACGAATGGCATAAATCGGCTTAAAAAGTTATTCAGTGCATTTATATCATCGATGTTATCTTCCGAAACGAAATATTGCTTGAGAACTCGTCCATTGTGATAGTATTGCAAAAGATTTTCATCAACAACATCCGATGGTGATTTCACAGTTCCATGAAATGTCGCGAGTATTTGTGGGTGATAGTAATTCGTGCCGAAGCCACTTAATTTTCCATAATCATTTGACACAAAATTACTATCGAAAGCAGGTAAAACTGGAGTATTTACAGAGTCCCATACGGAGAATGTTGGCACTGGTGTGGCTTGAACTGGCGGTAGCACGCCATAATTTTGAATATTTTGATAAAGAATTGCATTTGCAACATTGAACTGGAACGCAGCGCCTACAGCAAAAATCCACATGAATTTACTCTGTAAATAAATATAGAAAAGAATTTGAAATGCTGCGGTTGGTCAATGAAATGAAATAAAATAGAAAAAAGCAACGATAATAAATGGCATTAGAAAAAAAAGACGCGGACAAAAAATTTCATCGCAAAAAGTGAGCAAAAAGCAACAGCAAAAAACAGCGTCGAGCCACGCAAAATATGCGTATACGCAAATCTAATCGGCAGAGAACGTATCACACCCGGAATTCAACAGTTGATGAATGCATTGCAGCACACACTACCTTTATCCGTAGCACAAAGTACAATAAAAAAGGTGCTTATACTTATTTAATTAGTGTAAAAGCTTGTCGTTGCATATCACACTAAGATGCATTCGGTGTTCAGCGAATGCATTCGATATTTATTTCGCCGTGCATGCATGTGAAACACGAAAAGGATCGAATGGCTTTAATGGTCGATTAAAATTAATACTCCATATACGCATTCATTACACAATTTATTCATATAGATTGCAGTTCTTGGCAAAATTCAATTGAACGACTCAAGCAGCAAATGAGTGTTTGAATTTATGCGTTAAATGTGCACCAATCATTCTAAATTCCCGGTGAGCTCTTGCTAGACCGCATGAAATCACATAATATGCGTTTCAAGCACGTCGATTATTATGCAGCCAGAGAAATCGCTGATCGAACATTATTAAAATTTCAATCAATTTCGATTTCGAATACTTTTCACAGGCATAAATTTTTACTAAATGGCAGGCACTTGGTTTGAGTGCAAAAAATCAGAGAGAGAACACGGCAATATAAGTGAGCCAAATTACACGCAGAGAGTGCGTCTTTTCGTCGTTTTGTGCATTGCGTATGACGGCGTTGAGACAACGAATAAATATTTCATTGCATTACTCATTCTTGCGCGCCGTTGACTGTTTCAAATGGTAGATATTGATCGAGACACTGCTTACTTCTCCGAAACGACGTGTATTTTGCTCCGATTTTTTGTGCGCCAAGTTGATCGCGAGTGTTGGTGACACGACACATAAATGATACACATTTTATGCCTAATAATTGCGTTATGAGTATCTATTTTATGCTCAACGATCTTTGCCATTTTTCTGTTAATAATTTTTGTTTGTCATTTTTTCCATTGAGTTTATTGCTAAATGCTAAATAATTCATGATTTAAAAGCTCGACAATCATAACAGTCAGACAAATATGGAACAAACAAAAAACTACTAACGATATGCAGCACATATGTATGTTTTTCTGTTTGTTTGAAAGATTTTTGCGGCTTTGCGCATACACGCGAATACTCAAGATTTAAAACGGATAATGGAAACGCAACGACAAAGTATACATGCATTTATACAAACAAGCTTCCAGGAGAACCGACCAAATCGAAACTTGTTGAACGTGAAGCAAACGTATTACATAAATGCGTAATCGGTGACGGTTTTTTGCGGTCGTCTTTTTGAACAAACAAGTAACAATAATTAAGATTAATTTGACTGTTCGGAATATTTCGATTTGGCTTTTGGTAAAAGTGAACAAAAAAGATGTGATTCAATTTAGATTTGCCATGAATCGTTGTTCGATAAATGAGTCCAAATTCTGCATTTTGGAATACCCAAAATTATGCACATGTCACTTGCCAAACATCACTTTTATCATTCCATCCATACTTTCTCTTTTGATCTAATTTTTTTTCATATAATATTTTATTTCAGCTGATTTTTTTTTTTTTTCACATGAATTATGAACAATTGCATCTATTTCGGTCGAACATCACTCCTCTCAAAAGGTGAAAAATCTGTGATTTAGCGAAGTCATCGAGCCATCAACCACTTCAAATATCCTTTCTAAAAATTCTTTTATCGAAGAACGATATTCAGAATGTTTACATACCAATCGAATGGTCATTTTGCACAAATCTATTTATCGCACGGTTAAAATTTAATCGAAAATTAGCATCGTCATTCGCTGATGTGAGATGCGAATTATGTGAAGTTCACGCGGACGTGGTGGCCGTTTCAGGTTTTTCACACGGCGATTCGAACTGTTTTAGGGCAAGAGCTTAACTGAAGTGACTCGAACGAATGGAAACGTCTTTTATAGTATAATCGTGAACGAGATATGTTTTTCGCCAATATTAATGCGCCTTCGTTTGGCTTCGCAGTCTGCATCAGATTACATTGTGTAGGTACATGACTTGTAATGTTTACTAGGCGCAAACAGCATACGCGCACTGAGGTTTTTTCCCTCTGGTTGTTGGCAGTGTGTAAATCCGTACTAGTGTGTTTCTACTTCTTCATCGCGATCCGTGAATTCACGTCGGGTAAAGGTGAAAAAAAATTTACTCCGCCAAAGAATTTATGTGTTTTTTATTTTTTCAGCTGAAATCGAATTTCTCTGTTTGTTTATTCCATTTCAAATTGGCTTCTTATTAAAAACGGGTTCGGTAATTATTCGCATTTATCCGTTGCATCTGAGATTGGGACCGCGTTTTAAATGTCTGGTAGCAAATCGGCAGACACACATGGATTTATTAGACATTCAAATTGCATGCTATATTTTACGAGTTAACATCTTTTGTTTATGATTTATTGCAAAAATTGCTGTTCAAGACATTTATCCTAAAGTAACGAGCAGCTGTAGCTGCCGATTCATTTTTGGCCCTTTTTCAATGGATCAACCGTTTAAGAGTGATTTGATTGATTTACATGGTCAATAAATTCTCAGTTTTTGGTATCATTTTCAATTCATTTGCGATCTGTGTGATGCAGGAACTGAATAGTCTCACTTATTATCAGCGCCAAAAAAAGCCAATTGTGTGCAACAAAACGAAAAATTCTCACATCGCATAACCACTTAATTATTATAAACTTTCGATTTCATTTGGGTTGAAAAAACCATGAAAAAAGCGGAATGACACATGATCGCATCCATTGTTTCATTTACATAAATGATTTCACTTTCGATCGTTGGCATCGCAAAAAATTTGTCTATTTGATTGTCTGTAAGTGTGTTTGTTTGTGTTATGTGCGGCAAATTCAAAAGCAGCTGATATTATCAAATTCGACGTTTATTGCTGAGTTAATATCCGTAAGCAATGAAAACTCCATTGATTTATCTACCAACCACAAATCTGGATCTAATTTTTCGCATTTCAATAAAATAAACATACGAGTAATAATAATTGGATGAATGAATAGCTGAAAATGCGCAAAAACTCAAAAGAACAGAATTTCATTGGTTGCGCATTTTTGGCAAAGCAACTGGCACAACCGAACCGAATTACCATGCATCAAAGTGCGACCAAATAAAGGTATTCTCTTGATTTATTGATTGAGATTTAGAGCAATTTGAAATGATTGGCAATATAGAGAAAAGCAAATCTTTTTAATTCGTGATCGATTAACAAATTGCTATTTAATTGAAAATGCACATTTTTGGTATGCGCTCGTTTTTTGGTCTGGTCGTCGTTGGTTTTTCCGTCGAGTGACAAATGACGAAATCACTCAATTATTTGATTTTTTTGTTGGACATATGTTTTTTCCAATCGCAATATTTGAGCATGTAAAAATGTAGTTCAATCGCTTCATTTTTGTTCTTAAAATATGGAATTTTTGCCAACAAAAATTACCATTTCCTTCGACACCGCACTTAAAGTCGATCTACTTCATTCTTATCACACCTGGTATTTGTCTTATCATTTCTATTCCTATTTGAATTGTATCTACTTCGGTGAAGAGAAAAAACACAGTTGCCATTCTCAAACTTCGATTAATTAAGTTGACACGAAATGCTATTTTGAAAAAGGTTGAAATGTCACGAAAACATCGAGAGCATTTAACCTTTTTGTACTATTAGAAGAAAAAACAAATTTATAAGGAGGCACAAAGCCACACCAACACGATTCGTCTTTTAAATATAAATCGATTTCACGAAATATGTATTCATCAACTCCACGCGCCGCAACGGAATGTCTATTAAAGATGTCAGATATTCGTTCAGTGAGCACACAGCCTGTAAAGCTTAAGTGCTGCACCGCACATCAAGAATTTGGCACATCGGTTTTGAATGTCGTTACCATTTTTCTGTCTGTTTACGGTTTTATTTTCAACGCAGTGCCACAATTGACTTGATGTTTATGACTTTGTTTGATTTGTAAATGGTTAATGCCGTACCATTGTGTCTTTGTTAGTTTGCATTTACACGAAGAATCGAAAATGGCGAAGGAAAGATTATGAGAATAGCGAATTTAATCGATGCTGCCACCGCCACCGCCGCTCTTGTTGCTTACACAGTATCAGGACAAGTAATCTGTTTATTGAAAAATCAACATAAAAGCGTGACATGTCAACCAATAATTATGTTCTCTTGTAAAAATATGTGAGTGTTTTGTTCAATTTTTCTTTCATTCTCTCCTTCAATTTTGTTACTATTCACAACTTAGCACTGGATCACTTTGTGATTACTGGTAATCATATTGTTGATGAAAATTAACAATGTTATTTCCTTTGGTAAGCGCTTGTGTGCAATTTTTACACTTGATTGACTGAAAGCCGGTGGTTTCGATCAGTTAATTTGCTGGGTTCAGAAGTCAACAATCAGATAAATATGCACGTTCTTATACGCGCTGTATGTGTGTGTCCAGTTAACGAAACGCCCTAAAATATTTCTTTTTGATTTCGATCATGTAGTTTACTTTGATCGATTTATTCGTGTTCTAACTCCTCAAGAGGTGCTTGCTTGCTTTGCAGTGCAATTGCATTGGTCTGATTGGACACAAAGTGCAGACCTCTGTGGTCGATGCAGAGCCAAGCAAGATTCGTGCAAACATGACTGAACAACAATTTTCGCGCGATTACACGGCGAATTTTGTTCTGAGAATTGCATGCGTCGTGTTTGAGCAAATATCAATTCAACAAAATTTAATAAATATAATTCAGAATGACTTTTATTGTATTTGATTTGACTCTCTGTCACTCTTTTTTCGCTCTCGCCTGTTGACTAAGGTGAATATGTTAATTTTCAAAAACATTCAGAACTAAACCAGATCCATGCAATGATGCCAAACTGTTGAGTGCATTTTTAAGTTTGGTTTGAAGAGTGTTCGAAACTAATCGCGGGTTCACACATAGTCGTCACTTGTGATCACGATATGCATTCTTTTTGTCGAATATATTGAACGCCGAACAAGCCCAAAAATCGACTCCATGCCGAGCGTTTTATAATCGATTTATTAAATATTATCTGTTGTTTTCCGTTCAATGGCATCGCATTTCATTTAAATTTCAAATTGCAAACACACCATGTGCAATACGTGAGTTGCACATTTTTTTTTACTCTCCTCATTTTCATATTTTTGCGATGATAGATAGTTACACGGTGATGAGAATAACAAAGTCTCAAGCAAAAGCATTGCAGAAAATTGATCAAATTCGACAATTACTACTTGCAATCGAAAATGAGTGTATTTGATCTTTTATAGCCTGTTAACACATCGCGTTCGATGATAATTGGAACTCCTTGGCCTTGCACGTGTTGCTTGATTTATCTGAATTCAACGTGCTATTTGTATGCATCTATTGAGATGAGAATTACGAAATTTCGAAAGTATTTTCTTTGATATCCAAACGATAAATTCTTACTGCGCGGGTTCGCGGAGGGCGGTTATGCACCATAATGTTCAGTCGGGTACATTCAACACAACAAACGCTTTGTGAGATTGAATCAGTTTTTCGTATATTTTTTCTTTTGAATCATGATACGCTATTTTACACGAAGTGTTTTTTCTCTTCACTTAACATTACAACTTTTCAGAGACAGAGGATTTAATACTGAAGCGCGAAGGAGCCGTTCGAAAATGGCTTGAACAGATCGATTTGTATGAAAGACGAATTTGATATTTACATTCTGCTAAAACAAAAATAATTCAACGAGTGGCCGTGTTTCAATTGACTTTGTCATCCAATTCCAATCGATCCAGTGTTAATGTTAATTCCATTATGTAATGCGCAAACTAACTGTTTGACCCAAATACAGAGCACAAACGTGCCTCTCATTTATAAACGGCTGCAATGAAGGTAGGGAACGCAAAACCTCGTCGATAATTGACTTGGTATGGACACTTTTCTTGGGAACAACACGAACTTTGCGTTCCTAATGATTTTTGCGCGAGGGTAAAGAAACAAAATATTGACTTGAAAAGTGAATCTTTATTGGTTCCTTGACATTGAAACTACATACTTATGTTTCTCTCTCTCTCTCTCTCTCACACAATAAATAAAATGAAAATAGAATTCTAATTAACAGTTTTGGATGTTGCAGAATATTAGTTTCAAAATATATAGATTTTTCTTTTTCGACACAAAGAAGCATCGAAACATCTTCACAAACTTATTTCTATGTTCAATCTTACAGTTGGATTTTGTCCACACACAGTTTTTCCTTATTCCAAACAGATTTTTTTCTCTCTATTATTTGATTGAATTTTATATTTTGACAACATTTTTAACATTGAATTCATTTTATTATTACTTATTTAACATGAAAATTGGAAGTTTTTTCCATCATCCTCCGAATAGACTCGAATCAAAATATTATATCACGTCAAATTAATACATTACCAAGTATAGGGAACTTATAACAACTTTTTATTTGACTAATTATGATCCAATGCCTTATTTATATGCGGAATGAGGTTCATATTCGCAGTTGAGTCATAATTATACAATAGATCAAAATATGGCCACTTAAATAACATTGTGTTTTTGTAATTTTATTCTGAATATGTAATTCAAAGATTCTTGTAATTCATATCATGGATTTCGTCTAAATTTTTAAAATACTAAATAAAAAGAATTCTCCAATCTTCAGTGAACCGATTAAGCATTGTACATCATAAGATTCAGACAATTTTTATCATAAAGTCATCCTATACTATTTTGTTATAAAAAATAAAATATATTGTGCTCTTGACTTCTAATATCATTCAAATGTGGTAAATAAGGATTTGCATGCAAATTGACCTTTTGTAAAAGTTTCGACATTTTGTATGAAATCATTCGTTAAAATATTTACTGCATTCTATTAATTGTACTGACTTTAATAATTACTGCGTAAAAAGCATTGTACATTTTAAATTATAAAAGACATAGCCTCCAAACTGTAATACATTTGTTTGAGTTGTGAACACTGAAAAATCAATACCTATTTAAATAAAATGTTCAACATTTTCATTGAAATGCTATGATTATGTCTGATTAAATCTCAAGTAGAGTGCCAAACTTTAATGATTATAATTTGTAGGTGTTGCAAAACTGAACAAGTCATGCATGGCAAATGGGCAAGCAACTGCATAGGCATTTTACTTGAAATTTTCATCATTTTTCCTCTCTTCATGGCCGTTGTCACCCAAATCGAGCGATATAATGGTGACCAACGATGAGTCTGCATCAATATCCATTTGATCGGAGTCTGAGGTCTTGTCACGTTCACCCGACACCGACACTTTGCTCGATTGCACAATTGAGATTGCATTGGACTCAATTGAAATGGACACAGAGCTGGAAATATGCAAACACCTGCGAATAGTTTTGGCCACAAGCAAAAGATTGTCAAAGAAACCATTAAATGCATGCATTTCACAACTCCATTCAATTTCCATCCTTTCAAATGTTTAGTGTTATTTATTGTATATGAAAAATGATTAAAAAACACGAAAAAAAACCGAAAAAATATGTTAACCAAAAAAATCGATCAACGAAACAGAATTGCAAGTTATACTCTCTTTATATGATCAATTCGAATCTTCATGCTAGAGAAAAATGTAGCAATCACTCGCTAAAAAGCTTTCAAATTAGATTAGCGAAAAATTAGGCAAACAAATTGTAGAGAAATGATAGAACAAATGAACAGATGTGAAATACCTGTATGCTTGTTTCGAGCAATCGAACGCATTCATTTTTGTTGTTGAAAGGAAATTGGTGTCACGTAATGTACCGTAAGCCAACCGTTCAGCCTTTCTCCCATGTTTGATCGGATAATTGGGACAATAAAAACCGAACAGAGTACTTATATCGAAAGCCGGCATTCTAGCCAAAATGCGAATGAACGACGACTTTTGATTTAGCGCATGGAAAACATAAACCGTGATTTGTTTGACGGCTGAAATTCCATATTATTCCATTCCGTTCAAGCTTCAAATAATTTCAATAATATTTATATGCCATAAAATCCAACAAAACAGATCATAACAACAAAATTCTGTCCCAAAAAACATACAAACATATGTGTAATTCAAATTAAAAGTAAATAGTTTCCTCGAGAAATGATCAATAGCAAACCACTGAAGATGTGAAATGGAATCAATGTCAAAAAATCAAACTAATAATAGAATTGTGGAAGCTATTTGCTCACATGTCTGGATTATATTGAAGGCTTGATTGCTCTGGGGAGCATGTGAATACGTCCGAGTTTGTCGTGCTGCGGCTTGAATTCGATTTACTTGCATGGATTTGTCTACTAGGAATGTAAAATAAATGATTTAGCTATAGAATTTATGAAATTCTTTCTGATTTTTTTATATTACTTCAAAATAGATCTGGTATTGAGAATATTTGTCGGCAGAGCAATATTCAAATCACCACTTGTAGTGAATACATCACCATTTCTAACGATCATCTCCTCATGGTTTATCGAAGCGTGCATCGTGAAATGAGCTGGCTTCACTTTCAACTCATTCATATCGAATTTTAAAGCTTCTATAAAAATCGATAATTGAAATGTGGAAAATAAATTTTGATGAATGTGAATTCACTGATTTTTTAACTACATACTCTTGTCGATTGGTCCAAGCTTTTTCGCCACACTAAACAGAATATCAGCTGTCCAGAACTCTGGCACGCGCACAAACAGTTTGCCAGCGTCAACCTAAGAGAACAGAATTTCACTGGTAGTAGCTCATATTTCGTGAAGCATATGACATAACCGAGGCCATGCATTAAAGTACAACCAAATAAACCAACCGGTAGGTGAAAGCCCAGTTGATGCAATAATAATATGAATGGTTCATACGATAGGATGCTTGTTTGTTCAGCATTCCAGGGAACGACTGGAACTGACTGGTTTTTTACTACAAAAACCAAGCAAATGGAAAAGATTCCAGTATTAAAGGAATTGGAAATGAAAAACGATATTGATTTCAAACTAACGAATGGAATAATGAGGAATTGGCTCCAAAATAGTCACTTCGTCTCCATTTTTAACGATGATTTGTTCCCTCAAACTACACAATTTCGCAAAACAGTACTCAATTAAAATTCGCTGCAACCAAAGAATGTGTTTGCCTTTATTCTCTCGCAATAGACGTGCCTTGAGGATCTATTCAAATACATTGAATTGTTATATATTATGACATATTTTTTCTCTAATTCTTTTTTTACTTGAATATCATCATGTGTGTTTTCAGTTTGCTGTTTGGTTGAACCACCATCAAGGTGCACGGAGCAACTAGCTGATGTATTTAGTTCATTCGACCCGACGGTAGGTTTCGATTGGAAATTTCGCTCGAACTCTGCATTTTCATATTTCATGAAAGCATTAAATTCCGAACGATTGATGATATCCTTTCGATAAATATCAATTATTTATAAATCTCCATTGGTGGCATTTTTTTGAAATTTAAAATGGAAATTGCAGAATTCATGTTACCTGTTGCAAAAGCTGTTGTATAACATCGATGCGATATTTTGGTTTGAAGTGATTATCTCTGAATCGTTTCACAATTTGCCCGACCGAGTCGGGATATGATTGACTTTCTTCGTAATACCAATAAAGCACATCCATTTCTTCTTTGCTCCAACCATTTTGGCTGAAAAAAAGTAACAGCAACATTCTTTGATCGATTTCATTCTATTGTGATATCCATTAAAATGTCTCACCATAAAGTTTTTTCATCCGATTTATCGATGTGATTGCCAACAATCAGGGACGAAGTAGATAAATTATTAATCGGCGGCTTTTGAGGTGTATTTATAAATTTTGTCATAACATAGAAAATTAAATCGGACCAGTCCTGCGGTATTGCCGAAAAAACAGTTAGCCAAAAATGTAAAATAAATCGGAACACCTTAGAAGCTTACATCGCAGAGCTCGTATTCCGTTTCCCACAGTTTCGAATATGTTTTCAAAATAACCGGTTGAAACAGGGCTGTAACCTCCCCTAATTCACCGCCCACGTGATACATCATCGTAAGAATGCAATCGTTGACGAAATCTCCATTTTCCGAAAATCCTTCTAAAAGAATGCCATACTGCTGCATCATCTCAACTGTTGCAAACCTACAAATTCGAAAGCATCATTTCACATGCGCTTCAAACAAGGAATTTTGATTGAAACTTACTGTTGGATGTGTTCCTTTAATTTAGTTTTAACATTCTGATCAGACGGCTCTTCAACCGAATCCGGTATCAACAGTAAAATGTGATTGGTAACGATCAAATCTTGAAGAAAAAAGGAATAAATGAATTGGTGTTGGCAAATATTGACAACATGATGTGAAATACCTTGAAGATACTGTTTGCTTTGGATTGAAGGCTTATAATTTCTGATTAATAAAATGAATAGCTGTTTCAAGTCCTCCGTAACGCTGATTTGTAGCTGCAACAAACGGATGTATTCGATATCATTCGTGCTTAAATGACCGATATTCGTGTAAGAGTTGAGCGCTTGGAGGAATTCTCTTATTGCGGTGACCACCAAGTGCATTCGTCGCATGCTCGGCTCCAGATCAATTTCGTAATGCAGCGAAGTTAACTCCAATTGCTCGTACAGAATGACAGCTTCGTATGTTAAAAAGCTAACGATTTTATACGAAAGAACGCATTTAATGTGCTCTAAATCAATTTCAAGTTGAGCTGCAAATTTCAAAAAGTACGTAACCAGCCATAAAAAGTGTGAAGTATCGATGTGACTTGGCTGCAATGAAAGCAACAAAAAAGAAATGTTCAAAATCCAACAGTTCACCACTGGGCCCATTCAATTAATAAGACTGATCTACCAAATTAAAGTCGGATAGAAGTTTTGTATACAGTTCCTCCATCAAATGGCCATAGCCTTTAAGGAGAAAGTCTACTGTGAATTCCTTTAGAATGTTTGAAATGTCCTCATCAGTTGGTGTATGATGAACTAAGCCCTTCATATTGATTCTGGCAATATTGCAATAAGAATATTCAAAATGATAAATTACTTGATTATAATCAAATTCAAAATAAGCACGTACAAGCTGCTTTTGCTTCGTTTCACCAGTTTTTTTCTTCGTCTATCTTTTAGCTCCTGTGCAGATAAGACTTTACACGGTTTTTTGAACACATGGAATCGCTGGGGAGGTTTTTGATTGAATTTTCGGCTGGGATGATCCTCGCTGCTGGTTATGGAAGAAGATTCTGGATGTGTTCCATATCCACAGTCCGATTGATCGAGTGCCGATAGATATTGTCTTTGTTTCTCTCCATCGGGATTATCGCCATGTTCAGCACTTTTCCGAGATTGTAAATTCAGCGCTGCCTCAACATTTTTCACATTCGCTTGTGATCGCCTGCACTCAGATAATGATTTATCTGCATTTTTACCATTACCAACTTTAATCACGTATCATAAATGCAACTGTTACAATGAATGATTAAATTTCTGTCTCATTTAATTTACCTCCATTATTATCAGACGAATCAGACGTTGGATCCGGTGTTAGTACTGGACTCGATTCCCCGCTGTTCTCATTTTGCGGTGGTGTTGTGTTGCTTTCGAAATCGTCGGAGCTATCTGATAACGCATCTTCCAACCAAACATTCAACAGTTTTTGTATCGTGCTCACCTGCTGATCCTTGTACATGACAGAAATCAATTGTACCATTGTAACGCTCCAGAAATCACGTTGATGACATGCCATTAAGAAAAGTAATAGCTTATCAATACTCATCATGAACAAATGCCATATAATTTCATTTTGCATCGATGCTGAATGATTTTTTCGTTCGCTCGGATTTGGATTTTCCGGAATGTGCAATATATTGCGCAGTAATAGCATACAATTATTAATGCTGTCACATTGTTCGAACAACAGCTTGTTGCCTTTATCGAAAAGGTTTTTCATATACTCAACAACGGCACGTGTCGCACGAGCATCGGTGAACGTTTCTTTGCAACTCGTCAATAGCAATGTTAAATCGGACACGGTGTGCCGACCGATTTCCGTGCGCATCATCACTTTTGTGGAGAACAAGCATTCAATGGGCATTGTTAGGTTCACCAAAATACGAATCATCATATCGATCAGCTTCGGATCCTTGGCATTTATGAGAAATGGTATAAGGTCATTTTGCACGTATTGGCCCGAACCTAATGCTCGTCGGAATGTTCGCAACGTTTGATCTTCACACGTTAATTTGATGTAGATTTCGTTGAGAGCGTCTATATGAAAAAATGATACAAAATGAAAGTCGGCCACGTCAAAACAGAAAAACCATTTCAATGTAAGCAATTTGAATGCATATTTCCCCAGAATTTTTGTTATTCAGCAATTTCGTTATTCAATTTATTCGTATTTAAAATCCTTAAATTAAAAATGTATATAAAACATAATTATAATCATTTACCTAAGGCTCGATCAGAAACATTGTAATCATCTCCGACTCTGATTCCCAAAGCACAAAATGTGCTACCGATTTTGGGATTGGAATACATTCTTTCTTAAGTTTTGACAAAAAGATAAAGAAGCTTCTCTTGGTGCTCTTGTGGCTGATCGAAATGTCTATTAGAAGAAACACAATACATCAAATCTTATCAATCGCAATCCAGTCGAATGAACTATTTTTTTTTTTAAATTTAGACAATTTCTCAGACAAATGATTCATATACCATTCGATTCGAATGATTCGAACTAAAGCAATAATACAGAATGTCCTACAAAATTATTGAACTGTCCATGTTTGAATATTTTCGTAATACAATAAGGCACGTGGCCGATAAGCGTGCTGCGAGGGAACACACTGCACAATAACCTGACATGTACGCGTGTACAATACTTTATATTGATTGGAAAACAAACGGAAAAATTGGCTCTTGTACGTGTCATACTTGAAATGGAATTTCTTTGCACCAGATTCGAAAAAGCTAAATAATATGTTCATATTTATAGATGAAAATAATATAATTACAAGAAAACATATGAATGCTGAAGAAAATAAAAAAAAGGTGGTGTGTGCAAGTGAACGTCGCCGAAACTCAAAATAAACAAAACAGTTTGAATCGATGTTTGAGAGAGATTAAATTAAGATTATTGCAATGTGACTATTTGTGTCCATTGCATAAACACATCTGATTTCCGGCCGAAATTGAAATTCATTTGTGTAATCTAATCGAATGTCAATCCTGATGAATGCTTAACTCGTGACAGAAAACTCTTTTTTCAGGCTCATACAATCTTTCGATTTTTTGAGGTCACTACGTGAAAAAGCTATGAATGAACAATCCAATTGTTAATTCAAATGAATTATTAATGATGTGCTGAATAATGAGTTAAAGGGTCTAATTTTTTGCATCTATTCATTTTTTCGATTCAATAAAAATGCTCTTTTGCGGGCATTGACAAAGAATTGAAGCTTTCGATTATAATTTAAAATTTCGAATCACAGTTCGACATTTCTCTGAGTCGACTTTATTTATTGCTTACATTTTAAACGAAAACTGAAAAAAAATATTGGGGGCACGTTTACATAAAAAAAGAGTTCAGTTAATTTTTCCACTGTCCACATCGCATTCAACCATTTGGTCGTTATGTTTTGATATTTTAATGAAATAAAAAAATTAGATCTGCTCTGCTTTTCGCAACGTTTTTGGTTTTCAAAGTCCTCGAATTACTTGTAATTGTATGTAGCGCTGCAGAAAATGCGAATGCGCGTGTACCTTAATTCATCAACGTTTTTATGAAATTGTTCGGTCATTCGACTCGTGTTGTTTGTATTAATATAATAAACAAGTGGACATCACCTATGCATTCGCAAATGCTCAACGGCCACTTTGCTGTATGGATTTTTTGATTGCTTTGATACTGGAGATGTGCACGAGTTTGCAGTGTAACCTGATATAGGTTTTTTTTAGCGCCGTTCCTCCAGACCGGATGTTATTATTATTATTATTATTGAATGTGTTCACATTGAAGGAACCATTTAAAATGGCTGAACATGAAAATGAAATCGAAAACTGCCAGTGCACTCGTTTTCTCCTACAGAATTGCACATTTTGATCTAGTGGCACAATTTTTGCTGGAACACATTATGGCTTCATTATAATGCTGAACACGCTCACCGAATATTAGACACGATAACAATCGGTATCAACTTTTATTAGACAAACAACAACTCCTCGGTTCATGCAATAGTTTTACCGCATGCTTTCTTCGATTTTCCAATCTAATTTCCACCACATTTGTTTTCTAATTGTATTGGTCCCACAAATCGTCTTATGAAAAAATTTAATGATACGGACTTAAAAAGGCCGACCGTAAATCCAATTTACTTTTCGTTTTGTCACCAAGGTTTAGTGTATTGTAGACATTTTTCGCGGAACACTTTTATATCGATTATGATTTTAATAAATTTTTACTGATAAACATCAAAACAAATAAACTTTTTGGGCATTGGTTCAGCAGACTCTATTTTTCGAAAACTACATATTGGAATGTGACAATCCATTTATATATTTTCAACAATTCTTATATTTCAAATATTTTATTTGCACCAGTTAGAACTCCAGTAATTCGAAAAAATATGGGTGATAAATTAACATTCATTTATTATTCTAGAATTGTATTTTGGTCTATTTTGTTTTAAAGTTATTTTTATATTGAAATTATAGAAGTAAATTTTTGATTTTTGCAAAGCACAAATAAAATAACTTGATTCACTTGATTCATTGATTGAATTCTTTCTCATCACAGAAATTGTGATTTTATAATTTAACATTTGCGTCCGTTTGCTTCAACCGACCGATGGATTCTGCAGCGGATTTTCGTCTCAAAGCACAGCAGATCAATCGAAAAGTGGAAAATTTTGCTCTACAATTGAACAAACATGTGTTCACAATGTACTCGTGAATTCAAGTTACACCAATTCAATGTGGGTTGTGGATTGTATTACTGTAGTTTATGCTTTGTGTAAAGCGGTAAAGAAAAACAAGAGTAATTGAAATATCACGTTGGAGAACCACGTGACAAGCGCTGTTGATATTATTGCAAATGCGTTGAATTTATGGTGAACGTGCCTTCGTCTTCAAGGAACCATGATGAGAATTATTCTTGTCAACCATCTCTAGTTGCGGAATTCTGAACAAATAATAATCATCAATTTGTATGTGACTTGTGACTATTTAGGAAAGTCAATTTCAATGATCCCAAAAATATGTAATTTTATTAGAAAAGATGACACTGACTTGCATAGCAAAGGATAACGAAAGTAGACAATCTCTGATGATTCATCAGTGATGAACTATTGAATTATCCACAAATCGATTTAATTCGCTTCTCAAAATATTATCAAAATCAAAAAAATAGTCACAAGTCCTACAAAATTATCACAAATCTCACGGAAATTCGTGAGTAATGTTCAGAATTCGGCTACATTTGATTTGCGTGCGACCACAAATAGACCGAAAATAGGAACAGAACTTAAGCGAACTTTTCAATTCCAAATGAGAGTAGGTGAACATTGCTTTACATAAGATATTTTTTTTATTTCTCATTTATTTAAGGCCTCACATTTTTTCGATGTGACACACTTTTCTCCTCAGTTCGCTCGGATTATTCAATTGGGTGAATTGCGAGAATTCGATGAATTTATTCTTAATTGATGTCAAGTGGCAATGTGCTTCTTTATTCAAATCAATCAAAATATTTTTCAGAGCAAAAACATATTTTCCTTCTTTGACAAGATGGCTTCCTGAGAATCAGCAACAAACAATGTTATGAGGAAGCAAGTTGCTCACAGTAATATGCTTATGGAAGGCGCTTGGATTTTGAAAGTAATCGGTTCAACTTGAAAAGATTTGCTATCAATACAATTTGAACGGTTTATATAATTCTTGTATAAATATTCCATGAATGTTAAACAAAAAGGCAAATCAATTATGTCTTATTATTTTTTATTTAGATAAAAATCCAACTGCTGGAACGATGCCAAAAAATGGCATGCTATTATATAAATATGTATATCGAATCCACAAATGAAATTAGGTTTGCCCGAAATACATTTTTATTTTCAATTTCCACAACATTTCTGAAAGAACACAATCTAGTCTGTACATTTCTGGTCAATATGAAGGTGCATCAATTTTCAGCAGACTTATGTAACCACAGTTTTCCGGATAATTTTCTTTGTTGGATGAAAAGGAATCGAAATTTGGCCACCGTGAAAATTGACAGCTTGCCATGCAGCACAGCTGAACGACTTTTTCTCCATGATATCGACAAATATTTGACCATTCAAATGATCAATCTCATGTTGAGCAATTCGAGCATTCCAGCCCTTCAAATGCATTTCAATCGCAGTCCCTTTTTCGTCGAAACCACTCAGCATTACTTCTTCGTATCGGTTTACATCACCAATGTAACCGCACACACTTGCGCAACCCTCTGGAAATGTTTTTATGTTGAAGTTTTCAACCTTCAATTCTGGATTAATAAATGTCTACGAAAGAAAAAAACGGAAAGGATAATAGTGCCATGTATAATGCAACTAAACTTCTTTGCTTGACTCTATTGCTACGTACAGTCATTGGTAAAATATCCATTTGTCGAGATTTATAGACGGCCGCTGGATATTTTTCTCTAAGCTGCTCGGGCGCTTCTATAACAATAATCCGCGATGAAATGCCGACTTGCGGTGCGGCAATCCCAACCAAATTATAATCGCGCAACACTTTTTTCATTTTGCTAATCACTTCTTTTACTTCATCGCCTTTAATTTTGTCCAATGGCACTTCTTGGGCTCTTTGCCGCAGCACAGGATCCCCTAAAACCGAATAAATTCAATAAATGTGTTTCAAAGATGAGTAACTTTTGGAATCCAATGTATAGGTATGCTACACTGCAGAAAATTGCTTGAAGTTCTTCTCACCAATTTGTGTTGGATGACTATAAGGCGGTTTAATTTCTTCTTTATCAATTTTGTTCCAAAATTGGTTATACCAATACCAAAATGTCTTCGGATGTTTAGAATAAAAATTCCTTTGATTGCTTTTCATGCAATTTCTCAGGAACGCTCCACTGATTGAAGACTGTGAATAGAATTGCGTCAAAATCATCCTGGTGCTTTGTTTTATAATAATTTTTCTTCCGCTTAATAAAAATAATATTCACAAACTGACATAACCTCACTTTCATTTGACACCTTCAGCAATGAACGAATGTCAACAACGGTATAGACTTCAAAATGTGGAAATAAATTTAATATTCTTATTTTCGTGTTTACAAAAGAAGCAGCTGAACTGCATCAATAGACTTATTATTGTTCTTAAAAAACAAAAATAGAGTTGAAACAAGTTCGCATATTCTATTAAACTAAATCGCTAAAGAAGTCGCCAGCGTTCGCAACTTTCGATGATGGAAGATTGTGTTTGTGATCTTTGGATTTATTGTGTTTTTCATTGTATTTGATGTCATCAAAATCTTCGAAGTATTTTATGTTCCAGAATTTGATTTCATTGTTGTCAGCCGATGAAGCAATGTATTCGCCACTGTGATTGATGTCCATTGCATCGACAGCGAGGGAATGCTGACCGACAACGCCAAGATTACGACCCGGTATGCAATGCAATGCGCGTAAAACCCCTTCTTCGCCTGCCACAACAGCAATTCGGTCTGTCACCGGTATCATGTGGCTCATCGGTGTTTTCGGCCCCGGATACATGCTGTTATGATAACCGAATTCATTCCAATTAAATGTGTACAGACGACCTTTTGAAGTGCCAACCACCAATTTTGAATCATTTCTGAATAGACCCATGCAAGTTAGCTCCTCGTCGTATGGTTCCGATTGAACCATCATCTTTCTGTAAAGAGTAAAGATGCATTAAGTAATTAAAAAGAATGAACAAACGAAAAAAAGGAAATTGTAGATAGAATCCATTGAGTTTCCACTTTGTCAATTAGAACTTACCGCGAGCCAATGTTTATTGCTGTAAGATATCCATCTCCACTTGTCGTAAGCAGAGTTTTTCTGGCATCATTTGTGAGAATCGATGTGATATAATCATCAACTTCTTTCAATGAGAAGATTGGTGCATCAGTTTTCTCTCGAATATCCCACACTTTAACTGTTCCATCGTCGTCGCCGGTAGCAAAAAGATGTTCATCAAACACATTCATTTTGGAAACTGGTTGTTCGTGAGCGTGTTCGAAAGAGCGCATGAACTTTCCGGTTTGTACGTCGGTCAGTAGAATGCTTCGGTCTTTTGAAGCCGATAACAGCACACTGCCATCATGATTGAACTCAATTTGGCGAATCGCTTTCACGTGTAATTCCAATGTGTTAACTAATACATTTCCATCGACCGAGTATTTGTAAATCAAAGCATCACCGCTAATTGTGCCAGCAGCTAAAAAGTCTTCATCCGGATGAAAAGATAAATCCACGACATAATCATCAATGCTTATGTCTGGTGGATGGGTGCGCGGTGTTTTCGTGTTGGCCAATATCTTTGCAATCACATCATCATCCTCATCTTCGACATCCGCACTTGTTGATGCAGCCGCATTTTCACTGTTTCTAGTTCTTGCTGAATTGCCACCCTCTTCTTGGTTGGAATTTTTTATTGTGTCGTCATCATCGGAATCTACGTCGAAATCACTGTCCTGACTGCCTGAATCGGAATTGATTGAAAAACTGTCGTCTGAGCTTCCTGTGGCGAAAATCTCGTCATGCACTTCACCTATTTCACCTTCATCGGCGAAACCAATCAGAATATCTTCATTTGTTTCATTTTGTCCTTCGAGCTCACCATCCAAATCGTCAGACTCCATTTCCTCCGGTTTGTAGAATGTTTTCCTGGAAAAACAATTTTTTGGGGGTATTTGTCATAGAAAAAAAATTAAATAGTATACAAAAAAGCAGAAATTTACTTACATCGTAATAAACAACTGTTTAGAATGTTCTGTATGCTCTGAATCTATTGGAAGCAATCAAATTTAAAGTTCAGTTGAACTTTAGACTTTCTTTGTGAAATTTTTTGAAAATAAATTCAATTTGCTTTTCACGGCTGAATGTTTTCAATGCTAAATCAACAATTTTGTTCAACTGAACCAAACACATTAAGGAATAATAAAACTACAAGAATTGACGCAAGCTTCATTCAGATTGTAAAAATTGTGTAAATTCCTCTAAATGTCTTTCTTTAAGTTGAATGTGTCAAACAGAACAGAGCAGTAGAAGGTCTTTGACAGCTTCAAAACATGCTGCTTTATTAGCATGTATGCTGAACCGATGAACTGAACCGTACTTTGAAATTGGTCTTGGTTTTCTAATGTCAGTAAAATTTAATTAAATTTTTGTTTCTAGCGTACTTCTAATTTCACTGTACAATAAATAATGCGCGCAATTCAATTGTATTAAAACTGAATTTCGTGATTTTCTCTTTCGCCATCGCTTTGGAAAAAGAATGATTTGGGTATTTTCAGTGAAATTCAGCACAAACAACCTATCAAACACACTACGCATGTATATCTGTCAGGTCGCGTGTTTCGTGACCAACTTCAAATATTATACGAGTTATTTACATATTATCAATGTACACACTAACCCACACATATGCGCCCCACATCATCATTATTGAACAGCAATACAGTGAAGAATACACTCGCAGTAAGTGTAACAAACGGCACAATTTGTTGTTGTTGTTTTTCATTTGTGTGAATAATCTATTGTATGTGATTGTTATTTGCTTCGTGTTCTCAAATCGAATGTTATTATTTCGATGTGTGCACATTATAATTGAGAGAAAAGAAGGTGCAGTACAAGGAAAAAGTGGAAAAATTCGCCAGTTCTCTACCAAGCAAATGGAAAATTTATTTTAATTGCTTGTGTTGAATGAATTATTTTTGTCGAATTCTTCAGCTTTGGTCATTTTATTTGACATTTTCTTAGCAAATGGCATCGTGGAGAAATTGAAAATATCTTGTTCGTATGTCTCGTTTAATAGCCAACAAAATTGTAGAAGAATCTTTTTATGAGTGTTCATCTTGTGTAAATGTAAACAAATTTTATTTAAAAGAAAAATAAGCCGTAATCAGCAGTTTTGAAAACATTGTGACGAGTAGATCTAAAGCACGCAGTTAAAATAAAGGAAAAACTCAAAGCTGTGGATTTTAAACCAGTTTTCATTTTTCATATCGATCAATTACAAATAACAAATCAACAATGACAATGAGCGATGATACACCAGTTTCAACGCTAGTCTTACCAGTTCTCTTACGCCCCATTTTGTCGCAGGTAATTTCTGAACTGCATTTGTTCAACGTGAATTTGAATTTGACATTGAATCTGAATGAAACGAATTATGATTTGTAGTTGGAGCGACGGGATGTGGTTGCTTCACAAACACTGCGAGCTGCATTGACCAAAGCCGAACAAGCGCATCCGGGCCTGTCCTATGACATTGTCATGGGTATTTTGAAAAAGGGCGACCTCAATATAAATTTGAATGAAAGCATTTTAAGATTACAGGGAAATGCGTCTGAAACTGACCGTAAGTATCACTTCCGAAAGTCACTTTGCTTGGCCATCATTATATTTGTCAATAACCGTATGTTATACTATTATAATATTTTATGTTAACTTAAACGGTACTTTTGTTCATTTGATTGCAGTTATTGAATATCGCCTGAACCGTTCTGAAGATGCCTTTCAAGAGCTGAACAAAAAGTCAGCTTCACTGAAACGGATTTTAAGTCGAATTCCTGATGAAATTAGCGACCGTAAAACGTTTCTGGAGACAATCAAGTACGCGTCATCAAAACTTTATTCGATTGAATGCCTGATAGTGAAAGCGCAGGAGAAATATCTGAATGCAAAAATACGATAACGCGATATTCGAGATTTCATTCTATGAATATGACTGAGGCTGGAACGATTCTTTCCTCATAACAGCTGTGTAAAGCTCACCAGCTGAACAATTTTATCGTGAATTTTCTTTCAGAAAAATATTGTTGTTTTTTTATCTATCGGGTGTTCGATTTTATCTATTCAACGGATATAAATGGTGTTTTCAATTTTGAATTTCAACTGCCATAATTCCTCTAATTTATCAACTCTTATTTTCAGAGAGATAGCAAGTGCCATCAAGAAATTGCTTGACGCCGTTAATGAAGTGGTTGGTTTTATACCAGGAACGTCTGGTAAACAGTCGGTTGAGCAACGAAAGAAGGAATTTGTGAAATACTCGAAGAAATTCAGTACAACACTGAAAGAATATTTCAAAGAGGGACAGTGAGTACAGCATTCTTTTCAAGCCACGTGAATTTGATCCATACAATTACATCAAAATTGATAAAAAATCATTTTTGAATTTTCAGAGCCAATGCCGTGTTCATCAGTGCACTGTATTTGATACATCAAACAAATCAAATCATGATCACAGTAAAAAACAAGTGCGAATAAGTCGCAGTTCTTTGTTAACTTAGCCAATATTATTTAAATATAAAGTATTGAACTAGCAAACTGTTGTTGGTTTTGTGAACGTTTCATCGCGTGAACGTTACGATTGAAAAGAATGTTTTGTTTTTCAAAGAAACTGCAATACATACGAAATCCCATAATAATATGATAGGTCTCAATTCCAATTTGTTAATTTTTTTTATCCGTATCGACGAGAGAGACACGTAATTCTGCTCTTTTAGTTTTCGACGAAGTAACATCGTATGAATCGCTAGCGTGTATGTGAAATGGAACGTTGAACAATTCAAAAAATTTATACGAAGATTACGATAATGTGTCAATCGAGACCAATTCTATACCTATGAGTGAGATGTAGAGTGGTACATGTACATTTAAAATAACATAGACATACACCACTCTACGTCTCACCCATAGATATAAAAGGTCATTATATTGTATTTCACAATGTTTGATTAATATTGCACATTTTCAAAAAAATCAAACAGAAATTTCATCGAGAATTGTTGAATAAACGATGTGCATAAAATGGAATCCTCCAACATTTTAGCGAGAATAAATGATAAACAAGATTATCTAACTAAATTATTTATAGAAACCTAATGAATACTGGATAAATAAAATCACGAACCAACATTTTTTGTATTTTATTTGAAATGAGTCCAATTGCTTAATGAACTATGAATAGTTGACCTCATTCTGAATCAACACTTGCCAGCAATTACATTCTTTGAGAACAAGAGTTCCTCCTTAGTTCACACAATACCGACAACCATTGCTGTTGCAAATTTACTTAAAATCAGTTGCATATCTTATTTTTCTTAAGTGTGGAGTAGTGCTTACATTTCAGATTTACGACTTATTTCATTCTATCTACTGTTCGACGAGTCAGAAAGTCTGATTTTGCCTGTAAAACGTAGAGGCGCTAGATATCATCAGACAGAATGTGCAAGCAATCCTTTGTATCTTATCGTTTCTTGGTTCGGATGCCGTCCCTGCATTTGTCAACCAAGATAATGAACTACAAAATATGGCAATAGATTAAATAATAATTATTTACAAGCATGCAGCAACCTTGATATCTGGAATTATAATCTGTATTCGAAGTCTATCCGAATCCCTCATGCAAAGCATATTAAGCGACCATAAATGTGTTATTTTGGCGCGATAACAACATCATGTGCTCATTTACGTTTCTGTTGCTTTTTATGCGGGCGAGATATTTTCTTACAATTCGATTGTATCTTCAAAAGTTCGTCCAAAAAATAAAATAGGAATAACATATAGATACTCAAGGATGAAATCTATACAGAAAAGTAACATATGTCATAAAAACACTCAATGGGATTCAGATGGGTAGCATTTGCACATGATAAAAAATAGATATATTTGCACTTGGTACAATTTAACTCGCAATAATTCTTTTTTAAGAGTTGTTTTTATCCATACGCCTAAAACAAAAGATATCGAAGAAGAAGTTGAATCCGTTTAGACTGAAAACATGTCCACATTATCAGGCTTCACGGGTGAGAGAGAAGCATTTTCATGTAACTCAGCTTCAAGTATAAAATCTGATATGGTTTTGGTTTAGCCCTTCATTCATTACAAAATTGCTAACAATGAAATTACATGGAATTCAATGGGATTTCTCTCGACGTTTAACACCCCCCAAATCGTCTCATTTCGGATTTTGTTTTCCCACTGATCGTGGCGTGATCATTCTTACATGTCAGACACTTTCAAATCATGCATTATCTTCTCAGAATCAACCCAGCTCTCGCTACCATATAGAATATTTGGTCTGAGGATTGACCCGTGAATCAACATCTTCGTTTCTGTACTCATTTATTGAAAACGTGTGATCTAAGTGGCGCTACAACTTTATTTCCATTAACCCTTCGCTGTTCAAACTCTTTATTAAACTTGCCATCTTCCGAAAAGATGCAATCCAAATATTTGTATTGGTAAACTTGTTTCAACAAGTCGCCATTCAATGTGGCTTTCTAGTTTTGCCCACATGCATAACATGGGTTTTGGTGCGCTTATGGTCATTCCGCAGTGCGTACAAGCCTCTTCCAGATCTCTGATACTATTTAGCAGCTCCCCTTCAAAAAAATTAGATTAATATTAATCGTACACGAATGCGCAAATAGGTCTTCGATGAGAATCAAGGGAGAAATCACTCTGAAAATGGCCAAGGGGGAAAGTACAAGATTATTGTAATGCACCTAATGCAATCTAGTACAAAAATAAAGTGAAATAATATCCCAAAACAGTTCCCAATAACCCTTGAGAAGGCATATCAATTTTCAATAATACCATGCATAATATGAATATTTGACCTGGATGAACTGGGCATGACAGGCTGCGAACGAAGGAGAAACGTCGTTACGTAGCGCGTATACGACACATGCGACGGCATATAGTGCAAATATCGCATATTTATAGTTAATGTGAAATATGTGCTAATATATTTCTAGCGTCAATACGTGTACAATCGCTGAACTCAACAAAATGAAAGAGCGACATAAACTATGACGCGAATTCTACTGTCTCTTGTTACCTAATTGTCATTGTAAATTACCGCCATATTTCATTCTATTCCATGGAAATAGTGAATGTAAGATAATTTTAAAAATTCAATTCGCTCTTTTCATTGGCTTATCGGAATGTTATCACGTAAATTTGGTTGGAGATCAGCTGAACAAAGCGTGGATATTATAAACTAGATATTATAAAAAAATCAGAAAATAATTGATAATGTAAAAAACAATCGTTCATTGCGCGACAGAAGACACCAACGTTGAAAACAGGCCCTTTTTTCGATATTTTCTAAAAAATTAACTGACGACTCTCAAGCTTTTAATGGTACATAGCTAAACATAACATAGCAACTGACTGCGAGTGACACAATAATTTTGATTTTCAACAGATTGATCCCTTCAAAATGATCAGAATACAAACATTTATTGTCAAATTTTACCTTTCAAAGCGGTTCGTTTATGATTCATTTGTCGGTTGCAGAGATATACAGTTTTTGTATCTCAATTACTTTATAGAGTGTATACATTCATCAAACCAATTTATTATTGCCAGTTTGCTTAAGTTAATTCACTCTAGCGAATATATAAATTTGGGAGTTTAGGTAACAGGATGAGAGTATTCAAAGAGGCTTTGGTACCCGTTTAGTACAATTGGCTTCAGGCAGCTGTTCAGTCAGAACAATTTGAAAATCAAATCGTATGTGAGTTGAATATATAAATCAGTTGAAAAATGCATGCGATTTGGAGCGTTCTACTCTTAGTGACTGTGTGTCTTTCAAATCAGCCGACGATTATTAGAGCTGATTCAAATACAGGCAATGAAATTAACACGCCATTTCAAAATTATATTTCTCCGATAGATCCAAGCATTGCTGAAGATGCGAATTTGACTACGGTAAAATTTTGTGTTTTATATAAATTGAATGCTAATTTTAATGGAAATAAAATTTGAATTGACATTTTATCATTTCGATTTTTCTTCAAATTCCAAACAGCCAGAGCTGATTACAAAATATGGATACCAGGCTGAGGTGCACTATGTGACAACTGAAGACGGTTACATATTACAATTGCATCGAATCGCTGGCGGACCTAAGTCGCCGGGAAGAAAAGGAAAGAAGGTGTGCTTAATACTTCATGGACTTTTGGATTCTTCAGCTTCATGGGTTCTGACGGGTCCTGGAAATGGTCTAGGTATGCACACTTTTTGCCTTGGATCTATTTTATGGAATCGAATTTTCTATGGAGTAGCGGCGGAAGCTTTAAAAGTAATCGAAAAACTAAAGGGAACATTGATATTTTCAAAGGTTACATTTTGTCGGATAATGACTATGATGTGTGGCTTGGAAACAGCCGCGGCAACGTTTATTCTGCAAATCATACTACTTTGAATCCGTATGGTTCATCTAAAGATCGAAAACATTTTTGGTCATTTTCATGGCATGAAATTGGTTATCATGATTTGCCAACCACAATTGGTAAGTTAATTATCTGTTAAGCAAATATAAAAACGAAACACTCAAACGACTAAACAATTACCTTTTTTTTAAATGAAGACTATATACTTGACAAAACGGGAAAGCAAAAACTGCAATACATTGGCCATTCACAAGGGACGACTGCATTCTTTGTTTTGCTTTCTGAACGACCCGAATATAATGAGAAAATTGAAATGATGCATGCCTTGGCACCAGTTGGCTTCTTATATCATTGCAAAAGTCCAGTAATACGTGCCTTGACTCCGTTTCTGACTATTGTTGAGGTTTAATTTGGAAACTCAAAGACTTTATTTTATATTTTATGTGTGCCGTTTAAAATTGTATTATGAATACTTTCAGAAATTGGCCGCACTAATTGGTCTCGATTTCTTCGCACCCTCAGACGAATTCTTATTGTTGGCTGGTAAAATATTGTGCAAAGATACGGCACCTACCCAAATTATTTGTGAAAATATATTGTTTCTGTTGATGGGATACTCATCTGACCAATTGAACACTGTAAGTTTTTCGGCGTGCAAATGATGTATGTTATAGATTATGATGTGTTTTCATTTGAAGACTGCGTTACCCATCATTCTGGGCCATGTACCAGCTGGAGCTGCGACAAATCAATTTCTGCACTACGGACAAGAAGTCAATTCAGGCCATTTCAGGCAATTCGATCACGGGCGTATTGACAATATGAATCATTATAAAAGGTTTTCTCCACCTGACTACAACCTGACTAATATCAGAGCTCCAGTTGCTGCGTATTATGGTGAAAATGATTGGCTTGCTGACGTCAAGGATGTTATTAAATTACTGGAGTTGTTGCCAAACATCATCAAAAAATATCCCATTTCAAATTTTAACCACATCGATTTCTTATGGAGTATCAATGCTCCACATCTTTTATACGATGAAATTCTGAAAACAATGAAATTAAACATGTAAAAACTTAAATAATATTGAGCTAAATTGTTTAAAATTAAATTGTATTGATTTGTTTGCAAAATTAACTAAATAGCTAATGGTAAGCTGTATGTTCCTTTGGGACTGAAGCTAAAAATACGATGAATATTCATAAAGAGAACGCCGAAATATGTGATTGATGTCACATCAATTTTTTTTTTCTGTCGAATTTGATTCAAAGCAAATCAAATAGAGTAAACGTTAAAGACTGCTCAACCACAATTTTATTATGCAGCCATTCTTTTCGAAACGATATTAATTTTTCGTTTTTTATAACAACAACGAAAGCCATATTGTTTGAATTCTTTCTTTTCGTATAATTTTTATTTAGTTTTATTATATTTTGTAATTTTTCCGTTTCGGCTTCTTACGTATAAATTGCCGTTGGTTGTCTTACACTTATTTGACAGTTGTAATATCAATACACTAACAATTCGATACCGCTCAATACAAAAGCTCTCGTCCCTAATAACCAAAATCGATTTTCCAATTCAAAAAATAAACACATTATTAATAATTACTGTTTTCTTTGCTCTCCATTACTTTTTGTCTTCTCGAATTGTTTTTGCTTATAATTTTTATTAAAAATTTAACGGATTGTTTGACAGCTGCTCCTTACGAGATGAATTGCGTACGTGCTCTATGCAAATGCACCCGGCGCCTCCCCTCAAAACATAAGCTTTAGATGGTACAATATATCCGACAAAACTTTGAACGTTCTTTTGATACATAATTCCTATTTAAGAATGTGAAGCATAGTTGGAAAGCCTTTGGGCAATAGGTCTACAAAAACTATGGAAATTTGGAAATCAACCACCCCATATCCTAGTTGGATATGTGGTTTGAAGTGCAATCCAAAATTCAGTTGTTTGAGCCTAACTCCACTTTGGAGGACAGAATGATTTTGAGTTTTACTAAATTTACTCGTCAAGATGCTTTCAACGGTACCTCAATCATGAAAATCGGACAAGCCGTTCAAAAGTTATGACAGTTCAAATTTTTAATTTTACTTAGGGGCAATAGTTCTCATTTATTTCCTAAATTGAGCTAAAAAATTTACTATGCGTTATATCTTTATTGTTTTTTATCTTATC
This sequence comes from Obolodiplosis robiniae, assembly GCA_028476595.1. Classification (NCBI taxonomy): domain Eukaryota; kingdom Metazoa; phylum Arthropoda; class Insecta; order Diptera; family Cecidomyiidae; genus Obolodiplosis; species Obolodiplosis robiniae. The sequence continues at coordinate 17,760,115 of CM052014.1, forward strand.
TCAAGTCATCTGCTGGTATTTTCAAATAAAACTTCTATTTGCAAATTATTTACAGCCTTGAGTAGACAAGAACTTGAGCAAATGCTGCAAATACGTGCAAACAACTTCTAAGGAGAAAGAACAACGAAAATACAAATGCAAATGCTCAAATAAATGAAAGTAACAATAATGGCTGGATTTATATGTAAATAAATGTTCTCTTGCAAATACGTGCAAATACTAGATTTGGAATAGGTACATCTGCAAATATGAAAATCTGCATTATCTATTTGCAAGGGAACAGTTCATTTACATATAAATCCAGCTATTATTTTTATTTTCATTTATTTGAGCATTTACATTTGTATTTTCGTTGTTCTTTCCCCCTAGCCTTTTACTAAACACTCATGATGATGATTTGGTAACACTGTAAGTTTCGGCTTATTCATTGATAAAGATTCGATCTTAATCACGATTGAGATGATTATTTAAATCTTTTTAGGAACCTTAATCACCAGCGATTAACATCAATGATTAGAATTTTCGTTATTGAGATTCCGGCTGGAAAAAACCGCAAGATGGCGTTGAGAGTGACAGATGTGGATTTCTGTTGCTGCCGAATCGGTTCTCACTTTTTCCGAACTTAATTAAAATTCAGGCTTATTAAATTTAATTTCCGTTTTTGTTGTGTCAATTAATAGTGTTCGCTTAAGGATTTTATGGAGTTCGCGTGAAAATGTTGATTTTTTGGGATATTTGCTTATAGTGTGAGTTCGGTACGGGAAAGTGTACACTTGTTTACGCGGCAAATGTCAAACTCGAACATATTTACGAACAGATGCACCGCCTGCAATGATTGTGCAACTTAAAATGTTTTGGCCGAATTCTAAATAGGAAAATTGGGGGGAAGTTTATAGATTCCTAAGCGTTTACTCGCCATATGCAGGGGCAAACTTGCACTGAATGATGTATTCGATATAAAGAGCAGTGAAAGAGTGATTCTTTTATTTTATTTATTTTTATTTATTTATTACGAATCCTAAATTTATACCAATATGTACAAGAGCTTCGCAGTAACTCATGTATGCTGGCAAAGTGCCCAATACGGTATAAATTCCGCCCATGGAACAGGGATGGGAGATATCAACGAGTGACTATAGATATCAAATTGAATCCGGGAAACCATGGAAAACCGGAGAGTCAGGAGAAAACTTAAATAAATGAAAAAATAAATGATGATGTTGATAGAGAAACGTTGGCAAGAGCATAAATTCATCAACTAAGCAACGAAAATTGAAAGAAACTAAAATTATTGCTGGTTGTTGCACAATCAAATTTTGAGCTGAAATTTAAATGAACCGATAGAGTTACATTTCTTGATGTCGACTGGAATTGTATTAAAAAAGATGATTTCCGCGAACCTCAATGCACGTTTTTTCAACTCTGAGCGAGGTTTGACCAAAACCCGCAATTAACCATTTGCGCGAGTTGAACCTTCATTAAACACGAACATATCATTTAAATAAGCAGGAGAGTGCGTTTTCAGTTGTTTGAAAATCAAAGTAGCAGAATGAAGCTTTGCCATGGACTCTGGGGTAATGCCATTGATTCGCTCACGATGCTTGCTTATGTACTCGGATCTTTTCAAGTCATGAATATAACGGATGTTATCGTTATCAGCCATGCGAATACGATTCTCCTGAACAATTGAGCCATGTGCTCCCCAACCATAAGAGATCACATCACCATAACTTAAAATGGGATCAATGAGCGCACAAGCAACATCACGCTTAACATAATATGGCATGATCATGATATATTTGAGTCAAATACAACACCGAGATTTTTTATTGATTTACAAAACTTCAGCTGTTCGCCGTCAACAACAACGCCATCTATCAAATCGAAGTTTATACGATTAGTATTGCGCTTCGAACCAATAAAATCATAACCTTGGACTTGGCTTCATTCAGAGCCATACCACGACGCGAAACTAAATCGTTAATTTTATTTGAATCAAAATTTACTTTATTTATTCCTTCGTTGATTTTATCGAAATTTACTTCTAGATTAGCCTGAAAATCATCTGCAAATAAGTGGCCAGTCATGTGTTCAGGTACATTGAGAGTATTATTGAAATAAATTGAAAAACAAGTTTGGCCGACAGTCGATCGCATGGATGTTTCAATTTGAAGACAAACCAACAAAAGTAATTCGAAGTCGAAGCGTTGCCTAACAAATGGTCGCCTGTTTTTTTGGAAAAACTGGTCATGTCGCCACAGTGCCATTAGAGCAACGTAAAACGGTCAATTCTGAATGGTACACAACCATTTGTTTGCCAGAAGTATTTGGCAAATTAAGAAAAAACAACGCAAAGAGAAAAATTATCCTTCATCACGATAATGCGAGCTCTCACACCTCGCATCAAACAAGCGACTATTTGAGTACTCAAAACATCGAATTGATGGGCCACCCGCCGTACAGTCCCGATTTGGCACCCAATGATTTCTATTTGTTCCCGAGCGTGAAGAAATAACTGCGTGGTGTGCGATTTTTGACGCCCGAAGAAGCTGTTGATGGCACAAATGCATCTCTAATTCACAAATGCTTCTCTAATTGGTTTGAGCGAATGCAAAAGTGTATCAATAATCTTGGAGCGTACTTTGAAAAACAATAAAAGAGTTTCAACCGAAAACGATTTCTTTTTCTTAGTGATTCGCATTCGTTTGTGTGCAACTTACGTATTGTAAGAGATTTTAGCGCGAAAATCAGTGGAAATATTTGCGCAGGTTAAAGTGAATGAAGCTTCTGATATTGAGTATGAATGGAATTTGTAAATAAAATAAAAAACATTTCGAATGTTCAAACAACAATTTTTAGATGATACACCAGGACACGCGCTCTCACTAGCAACAGCTCTGTGACTGTAGAATAATCAATGCATTCAAAAACTATTTTATTTGTATTCATGCATTTTGAGAATTTGCATGTTGAAAACCTATTGTTTTATGAGAAATGTCGTCGGAATGATTTTTTGGCGCACTACTACACATGCTTCGTATTTGAAAAAATTCCATTTCAACAAATCATGCAACGTTTATTTGAATATCCAAATTACTTACGTACATAAATTATATCTTCATTTGAATGGAATGCGAAAAAAAATACATCTGCTATTGATGATTCGAAAATGTTAAGATGTATAAATGCCAGTACCCAACAATGACAAATTGAGTTTTATTCGGAACAATTCAATCGTTCACACTTATAAAACTACATTATACCTAAATTCTGTGCTTTTGAGAATAAAAATGGCGATTTTGTGGGGAATCATACTAGTTCTATTGTTGCATGTTGAGAATTTCGTAAGTATTTTTGAAATCATTCTTAGAGCACTTAACAATTGTTCAAAAAACGAGGTAACTTCCGAAGATTGAAAACAATCATTTAAAAAAGTCAAATTTTCAAAGAATTTCCCACCCTTTTTGGGGTGCCTGAAAAATAGGTTAACACTCGTATTCTCCTGGATTTAAATTTTGCCAAATACTCAATTCCAAAATTCAATTTTATTCTTTAAAAACAGCTTGCGAATGATGTGACAGGGAATGAAAAAAGTAATTTTTGATTTATAAATTTTTATTTCGAATATTTTGCATAATAATTAAAACTCACATTATTTCAATTAATTTCATTTGTAATAGCGCAACTTCGTTTGGGAGAACGAATTTTTAATGGAGAGATTCCAAATGATATAGTCAAATATCACGCTGCACTACTTAAGGAAAATTTGTTTGAAGGCAATGGGGTCATAGTCAAACCGAGGATCATGTTGACTGTTGCACGTTGTGTCTATGTATTTGAACAACGTGATGAAAATGCTAACCTATATAAAGTTGTAGCTGGTTCGAATGAATTTTTCCGACTTGAAAATGGAATAAAAGTTTGGTGTGGAAAACTGTTCGACGTTGCCGAAGTCATCGCCAATTGGAATTATTGTGATGAAACAGAAATAGAAATGGAGAATAATATTGCCGTTATTAAAACCCAAAACAAGATGACTGATGACCCAATGATCGAAGCTATAGACTTGGCTGATAATGATGTAGACTACCTAACAACCACGCTCACTGTTACTGGGTTTGGAAAAGCTGAGAATGGCAGATATGTCACAACACTTCGATCGCTTGAAATGATAGTAACTCCCTGCGATGAAGGAGCAGACATGTTTTGCACTTCGGCTGAACCATTACATCTTGGAGCTCCAATGACAGTGGGATCTAGAACGAGGAAAAGGGAAACGGCAGCAGGAGATAAAGGAGGTTAATTGAAAATAGCTCATTTAAAATATAAATGTCAATGAATAGACAAAATTGTGTTATTTGTAATAGGTCCAGTTGTATATCGCACTTCGTCTGGCAAAACTGTATTGATCGGCCTACACGTAAGAAATGGATGGGAGTACATGGTACATACTAAGGTTACCGCGCACCTTCCATGGATTAGAATGCAATTTGTAAGTGAATATATTATCAACAAACGAAATTGAAAATAAAATAAAGTTCTTTGCATTTAATTTTATGATAAACTATGATAGTACTTTTCAAAATGTGTTTATTCCAACAGTTGGAATTTCGATAGAAGGGTGCCGAAAATACATTTCATGACATCAATCTGTAATACAAAATGGAGCTAATGCAAATTTCCAAACAATGCAGCTATTTCTGAATATATTATTTTCATTCAATTTATTCTTTTGTGAACTGTACAATATACAAAAATATGAATAAATGAGATATTCTTGCATTGAATTTGTTGATTTATTTTTCATTTTCTTCGATTCGACAATATAAAATGTTAACAAAATAAACAGTTCACGTTTATTCTTTTGTGTTGTCTAAACCGTGGAAAGTGAATGATTGTTTATAGAAATTTTCAGAGACGACGCAATGGTCCACGTTTGTTGGCCGGTTTGCTTAGCCGGCTAATGCCTATCCATTAGCCGTAGATGTGCACAAGTGTTTGTTGGCAAAGATATTTGTGCAGTGAATTAATTTGTAATAAAATTACGTGTGGTTCGGTTGACGTCCGTATGAAGAGAGAGAGCCATTTTATTCACCATAGGTTAGCTATCAAAATTTGTATTACATGTGCGGTTCACATTTCAACATCCTTCCTTAATACAATATTTTTCAAAAATAGCAAAAATGTTTCTTTCTACGGTAAAAATAAATTAATTAATTTGATTTAAGATGAAACTAATTGAAGTGCTATTTAGCGAACATGAGGATATTTACAATGACAGTCTAAATGTCCGAGCAAAATTAACAATTTAATCCCATTTCGTTCACACAGAATTTACAGGGTGAATGATATGAAGTGTTACCTATTCAAAATACCATAACTTTTTTGTGTGAAAATATTTTTTATTGATTTCAAAGACAAAATTGTTCAGAAATGATCAAAATTTTAGAATATATTCACTTTAACTCGATATGACCACCTTTTGCATTGACTATAGCCTTCAAACGGTCAAAAAACGAATTGCATGCTGCACGAATGTGATCTTGCGGTATTTTGGCCCATTCTCGTACAATCGCTTTCTTCAGTGCATCCATACTGGCATATTTTTTAGTCCTCACTTTGCTCTCCAAAATGGACCAGATGGAATAGTCCATCGGATTTGCGTCTGGCGAATTCGAAAGCCATTGTGTGGTCGAAATGAAGTGTGGAACATGGTTTTTTAACCATTCTTGGTTCACACGAGCTTTATGAGACGGTGCTGAGTCCTGTTGGAACGTCCATGGTCTACGACCGAAATGTTTGCATGTCCACGGCTCTGAAGCAGCTTCCAAAACATTTTCCCGATAATAAGTCGCATCCACTTTGACACCAGGCTCGATAAAAACGATTGGAGAGCGCCCATCAGCGGTCACTGCGGCCCAAACCATTACTTGCGATGGGAATTGCTTTGAGTGGCCATACGGTAGGTTCAAATTCTCGTATGAGCGTTCGGTCAAGTAAACACGATCGTTTTGAGAGTTTATGAACTGCTCAATTGGGAAATTTTTCTTATCAGAGAACACAATGTTTGGAAATTCGCCACGTTCGTGCAAGCGCAACAACTCCTTTGCTCTTTCGCACCGAACTTTTTTTTGCTGGGGTGTTAGATTGTATGCTTTTTGGAACTTGTAAGCCTTGACCTTGAGCTCATTTTTCAATATACGGCGAATGCTGTCTTGCGATATTTTCTTTGGCCATTTTTCTTCCGCTTCGACGTGGATTTCGTTCAAGTCGAGCCTTCACTTTCCGAACCATTTCTGGCGTTGTTGCGGTTTTTTTTGGTCCACCTCCATAGCGTTTTGCAATGCTACCAGTACCATTGTAACGTTTTATGGTGCGATACACCGTGGTTGTGATTTTCCACCAAATATAACGCAATCACACTATTACGTTTGAATTCCATCACAGTAAAAAAATTTTTCAACAAAACTCAGACGCAAATGCTTTTGGTGGCTTGTAAACAATATACTTTTGCGTTTTGGGATATCGTAATAAATTTTGTTTATGATGATAATTATTATGATGAATTTCGTAATTAGGATTGGACACTAATAACATTATTATGATTTTATTAACTACAATAATCATAATAAAATCCTAATAATGTTATCAGAACTACATCATAATAATTATCATGATTTATCATATTAATTTATCAGGTTCAATCATGATAATTATTAAGATTTCAATCAAAATAATTATTATGGTTCGTACAACATATTTATTAGGATTTATCATGATAATTACAGTACGATTCCGATAATTCGAATTCCGAAACTTTGAATTATTCGGTTTTTCGAATCGGCAATTCTTTTGTATGAAAATTTGATAATTCGAATTTTAATTCGAAAAACCAAATGTGTTCAAAAAAAAATTTTTTTTTTGCTTTCATGCATATTAAATGATTGTTAAACCGATTTCATCCAATCGTGACTCCGATTTATTGATTTGAAATTGATATTTTTGTTTCAACTTTATCTGCTACTGAGCTCCAATATCAATGGTGCACATTGAATGTGGGCTCTTGTCTCTTTGCTCTATGTTGAATTTTCAGAACACAAAATGTAAACCAATTGGATTTTGCAAATTCAGCAATTTCAATCAAGATAAAAACACAGATGTAACACTCAGTTAGAATGTGACAGTTTAGTTTGAGAAACACAAATGCGATGCATTTTCGATCAGTTTCAAAATATTCTCACACTTGAATGGTTGAATTTAAATACATCATGTCGCGAGCATCATTGAATTTAACCCAGAAAACCGAAATTTTGCGAAAATTAGATGCAGGAACTACTGGAAAACGGCTTGCTCACGATTATAACGTTGCGGAGTCAACAATAACATATATCAAAAAGCAACGAACGGCAATTTTGAGTACTGTGGCCAGCTCTTCGACCGCAGTAAACAAGAAGAACTTGCGCTATGCTGAAAATCCTGAAATGGAAGAGGCTCTCTACAAATGGTTCCTCGATCAACGTGCACGGAATGCTGTCATTGATGGAGCAATTTTGAAAGCAAAAGCCATTGAATTTTTCACCAAATTGAAACCTGACGACGACTCGTTCAAAGCAAGTGATGGCTGGTTGCGAAATTTCAAACGTCGTAAAGGAATTCGGTTCATTTCAATTTGCGGTGAAAAGAATTCTGTTGACTGGGATGGAATTGACCCGTTCGTTCGGCAATTTCGAGCTAAGGTTCAAGAGATGAATTTGACGAACGAGCAAATCTACAACGCTGATGAGTCGGGTATTCAATATAAATTGCTTCCTACAAAAACGTACGTGGCTGCAACCGAAAAATCGGCACCTGGTGGAAAGAAAATGAAAGATCGCATATCGTTTATGTTGTGTGCAAATACAAGTGGAACACATAAGTTGACACCGGTAGTAATTGGTAAAGCGGCAAATCCACGATGTTTTAAAGGATTCGATAATCCACTCATATACTACAATTCGAAAAGCATTTGGATGACTGAATACATCTTTACAGATTGGTTCCACAAAACGTTTGTGAAAGAGGTGATTCATTTGAACTATTCTCACATTGAGAAAGATTTTTTAATGAAAACCAATTGTGAAAATTATACCAACAGGTACGAAAATTTTGTGCTGAACACAATCTACCAGCAAAGGCTCTTCTTTTAGTGGATAATTTCACTGGCCATGGATCACAATCGAAACCTCTCCAAAGTGAAGATGGTCGGTCAAATATGCTTGATGTTCCTGCCGCCCAATACGACATCAGTAATTCAACCAATGGACCAGAACCCGATTAACATCACTCAAACAAAATGCAAGAAACTTCTTTTAAGCAAAGTTGTGGCCCAGGAAAACGAGCCGATCGATGTTTTATTGAAAAAGCATAACATCAAAGACGCAATTACTAATCTGAGTGAAGCATGGAACACACTGGACGATTCGGATTTAATAAAAGCATGGAAACCATTGCTTGAATGGCGAGATAATGAATTTGATGAAGAAGATTTGTTGCCGTTGTCAAAAGTGCGAACTGAAATTTACATGGAGCAACTTAAGGACCTTCAAATCAGCGGGCCAGGTGATAATGAAATGTCAATAGAAGAAGTGAAGGACTGGAACGAAAATTTATTTCTTGATGACGAATCAAGTGCTTCAGATTCATCGGAGCATGAAATGGACTACTGTGAAATGGATTTGCCAAAGGTGTCACACAATGAAGCGATTCAACACGTAAGCAGTTTGTTGAAGTGGTGCGATGACAATGGACAAAGCGCGTCATTCATATCCAACTTGAACAGTTTACGAGCTCAAATAGTGGATGTGATGTTGAAGAAGGAAAAGAAACAAACCACAATGAACGACTATTTCAAAACATCATGAACCAATGTAAAAGAAAAAAAAATGTCATACCGTTGAACGGTACCTTTGTTTTAGGAACAGAGATTACTTATGTGAAATTATTTACACTTTTAAAATATTTACTACATATATTTAAAACAAAAACAAATAACCAAAATAGATAAAACTGATTTTAATCAACAAAAGAAACAATAAATGAAGCAAAAAACCGAAAGAAAAATCAATTTCTTTGATTGTAACGAATTAAAAACAAAAAATAGCACAAATCCACAAATTCGAATTATTCGATATTTTGAAGTCGGCCGTGAACGAATCGATTCGAATTATCGGAATCGTACTGTATTACGATTCAACCTGAAAATTATTAAAATAAATTATGAAAATTATTATGATGCGATCTTTATAATTATTACGATCGAAATCGAAATACAAGCAGCTTATTTTCTGTTCTTTGTGTTTCTGATGAGTTTTGTGGAAACTGCTTGTATTTCGATTTCGATCGTAATAATTATAAAGATCGCATCATAATAATTTTCATGATTTTTTTTAATAATTTTCAGGTTGAATCGTAGTAATTATCATGATTAATCCTAATAAATATGTTGTACGAACCATAATAATTATTTTGATTGAAATCTTAATAATTATCATGATTGAACCTGATAAATTAATATGATAAATCATGATAATTATTATGATGTAACTCTGATAACATTATTACGATCTTATTATGATAAGTAAATAAAATCATGATAATGTTATTAGCATCCAATTCTAATAACGGTATTTTTCAAAATGCTTATTATTATTGATTTATCATAATAATTTTTTATTACGTGCAAAACTATAGTAAACAATATATTAAAATGTCATTAGAACAATTTTGACGTTGATGTCATGATCGGTTTGACAAATAAAGGGTGATTTTTTAAGTGGTTTCTTTTTGAAAATCGAAAAAAACGCAAAAAATTTCGAAAAGTGAATCAAATCTTTATTGAAATCGATAAATTGGTTCTTGCCATTTACTTTTTGAAAATAATTTCATGCAAATGTTGGCCGCGGCTACGGCGCAAATGGTCCATACGGGAAGTCCAATTTTGGCACACTCTCTCCAACATATCGGCCGGAATCCAACATATCGCCAATAACGCGTTCGATGTTGTCCTCCAAGTCGGCAATCGTTGCTGGCTTGTCCGCATAGACGAGAGACTTAACGTAGCCCCACAAAAAATAATCCAGGGGCGTTAAATCGCACGATCTGGCCGGCCAATGAACGGGGCCGAAACGAGAGATGAACTGTTCGCCGAACTTACGGCGCAGTTCGTCCATGGATGGACCCGATTTGCAAGCGTTGCTCGTTTGTAAGTCTTTCCATCTTGAAATTGCAAAGCATACTGAGCATTTTTGACTGTGACAGACGTCAGTTGGAATTTGACATCTGTCAAAAAATTAAACGTCAAAAAGAAACCAGCTAAAAAATCACCCTTTACAAGCAGTGCGAAGTTAGTAACACTTCATATCGTTCACCCTGTATGTTTTTCAATTGCAACACCTTTGGTCAAATTGTCGGCTGTCATCCTTCCTGTCTCGATGTGTTTCAGTACGATCGTTTCATTCTTGATAAGCTTGGGTATGAAATGATGCTTGATATCGATATGTTTCGTTCGTGCACTGTAAACTGCATTGTTACTCATATCGATTGCACTTTTGTTGTCGCAAACAATGACATCATCGAGTTTTCCATTTAATTTTTGTGAAATATTTTGATCAATCACTTCGTTGTATTGCAATTGCAATGATGATAAATCCAAATCAGACCCCAATTGAACTAATTTCATTCAAAGTGTTGTTTACAATGCTATGCATTCCGCACACGTCACCCCAAACTAGTTCCGTGCGATGCGCTGAGCACCAAATTTTCTTGAGTGGTACAACAGAGCCGATTCAACGTATTTCATCTTCAATAAGTTTCCACAATCCACCTCGTTCTCCCGTATTGACATTGGTGCCATCCGTGCAAATCGATGAAACGCTCAACATTACGGTTTTGTACAAATCTTCGCCGATGTTTTCAATGATACCTGTTTGAATTCATATAGAAATAAATACCTCCCTTGACGGCATCATTTCGAAATAATTTTTCTCGAAAAATGGTAAAATAAATATGGATAAAAAAGAAATAAATTCTATTCAATACCTCTCTTGACGGCATCAAATAAGCCAGTTGCGCCACGCGAAACTTGTTTTCCGACACCGAGGAAAATTAATTCCGATTCTCCATCTGCTCTGATAATTTTCAGCAAAGTGTAAATTTTGTCGATTTGTGTTCGACCAATAGATCCACCAATCCAAAGAGAACAAGCGATTGCTGTTTTGAGTTTCTGTTCCAAATTTTCCTTATCGGATTTTACGATTGTTTTCAAGAATTCCAAATGTGTATTCGGGTTGACGTATTGCAGATTCAACTGAGGAATAGTTTGCGCATTACTGTCATCATACTTGAAAATTCCACCAGCTTCAGCAGCAATGAAGCGTGCGGGAAATGTGTTTGCAGCACAAGTCAACTTTCTAGCGTCAATGTAAACATGAAAAAACAGTTTCGAAACATGCGCAGCTAACTTTTGATTTGCCTTGCTCACAAATAAATCAATACCGGACTTTGGCTTGTTTGGTAAATTGACTACGTTTTTGCATGCCTTGTGACACTTCGACTCAAAATGTTTGGAAACTTGATCAGATCGAAAGCGGATTCCTTCATCGGTTGTAATTGGCGGTGTTCTATTACTGTCGCTATTCATTTTCACAGTAGTCGGATGAACCATACAAACTTTGCATTTGACATACCGTAGTTTCTTTCCATTTTGATCAACAACAGAAAATGATTCGAGACATTCTTTCACTTCATTTTCGAAAGCAAGTTGTTCAGCTGTTGATTTCGATGACGATGCTTTACCAGTTTGGTAATTGTTCTTTTCGGCTGAGCTCTCATGGACATCATTTTTCTCAACGATTTCATCACTTTGCTCAACGATTTCGTCACTTTGCTCAACATTTTGTTCACCTTCTACGACATTTCGGTCGTCAATATCGATGGATAGCAAATCATTTTGCAGACTTTGCATTGAATTTGATTCGTTCGGCTTACGAGCTTCAATCGGTGGTTCAGCCGGTACTTCGGTCGAATCACAACTTGTTTCTGTATCAAATTGGCTACTACATGATTCTGTATCATCTACTTTAGCACCTAAAATTTGTGACAATTAATGTTAATGCGACTGTAAAATACACAGTTTGAATTTATTATTTTCATGTCGGTGACGAAAATAAGTAAAACACTCTTGCTTTTGATATTTTGAATTAGAATTAACTCACTTTTTCCTGAAAAGTAATCGTTTATCAACTTTCTTTTGCTCATATTTTTAGCAGTTGACAACTCAAGTAATAATAAGCAAATGAAATGAACAAGTCGGCGTTGAAACTGAATTTGGTTTTACACGTTTTTGCAATATACGCGGTTATGCAGCCGTCTGTTCACGACCAGTGAGTGCCGTTAGAATTCGCTGCATTATTTGCCTTCCTTTCGTAAACAAATCATTTCATCAGAATAGACAAACATAAACATTCAGAGTACTCTGCTATGCAGTATTATCGATTCTCTCTTTCTCATAATTCTGGCATAGCAATAAACAAACGAAATGATGTAGTGTGCTTTGGCCAAAAGTAAGATAACATTACTTTCTCGTACAAAGCATGTATCCATGGGTTTCGGCGTGTGTCGTTTCGCGGCATGTGTTTGTTAGTTTTTCAGTTTCGTAAACAAACCAATGAAAGAGCAGTAGCAGCACACACCGCCGATATGCGGTTCATGATGTTTTCGCAAGCAAAAATGCTGTGTTGCATGAAAGTGAAATTCATATGCATTAAATCGACAAATTAATTCATCGTTATTCAAAGAAATGATTTTGAGTGAAACTAAAATAGAAACACAGCACATGAACCAAAATTATATCTTTCAAATATGAAAAAGGTGTCTTCCCGATTTCTGATTCAGAAGATCCCGATTCAATTCCGAGGATCCCGATTCGGGCGTAGGATCCCGAAATTTCAGGCCCTGGTTTATATATTCGATATATAATCGTTTGAGTAGTTTTTGAAATATTTTATTGCAATTGATTTTTCTTTTTTGATTTCTGTTGGAAGTGTATAATATAATTTAATGCCATTGTAAAATAATGAATTCTGTGCACAGGTTTTGCTGGCGTTTGTTAGAGCAAGTTCATTTGAGATTCTTAATATTCCACCCTGATGTTCGCTATTTAATATACAATAATTTTGGTTTTTAAGTACTAGGGGACTTCGCAAATTATTATTTTATGTACACTGCCGTCAGAAAGTTTGGACACGATTGAAAAAAATGATATTTTTTGTGTTTATTGTCATATTTGTCGGAAAATATCATAATATTTTATTGAATTCTTAAAGAATAACATAAAATAGACTATATTTATTTGATTTTTTTATTTTAAGTGCACTTTTTAGTGAAAAAAATGAGAAAAAATCACAATGAGTCATTTAAGGGTTTTTTCATTGAAGTGTCCCCCCTTCGCTTTGATCAACGCCTGGCAGATCCTGGGCATTCTGTCGACTAGTTTCCGAAGTGTTTCGATGGCCAGGTTGTCCCACGCCTCTTTAAGACAGTCAAACATTGATTTTTCGCTGGTTGGACAGAGAATTCGTGCCTGTCGATCGAGCTCTTCCCAGAGCAGTTCAATTGGATTCAGATCGGGCGATTGTGGCGGCCATTTCATCACTTCCAGCACTCCTTCGTCTTCTTTTGATTGCAAATAATTTGTGCAAAGTTTCGAGGTATGTTTGGGATCATTGTCATGTTGGAATATGAATCCATAGCCGTTCAAACCGATTCCTGAAGGAATGGCACTTCGCTGAAGAATGTTATGGTAGTGCTCTTTGCGCATGATTCCATCTATTTTGATCAGCTCTCCAACACCAGCAGATCCAAAACAGCCCCAAACCATCACTGAGCCACCACCATGCTTCACAGTTGGAGCTATGCACTTTGGATTGTAGCGTTCACTCACTTTTCGCCGAACCACTTGGCGCCGCTTATTTCCAAATATCTCGAACTTCGATTCGTCCGACCAAAGAACCGATTGCCACTGTTCTGCCGTCCAATCTTTGTGTCTTTTGGCAAATGCGAACCGTTTTCGACGATGTACAGGTTTGAGAAGTGGTTTTTTTACAGCGACGCGTCCAAAATAACCTTTTTTTATCAACCGATTTTTGACCGTAGTTGTTGAAATTGGTTTAGCCAATGCTTTGTTCACTTCTGCTCGAATTTCTGGCGCCGTTTTGAAGCGATTTTGCTTTGAAAGCATCAAAATATATCGGTCATCACTTTCGGTAGTCATTTTTGGTCGCCCAGCACGTTCTCGATCGCGATGTGACTTTGTTTCAGCGAACCGCTTCAATGTTTTGTGAACGCCACTCTTCGAAATTCCAACAATTTTGGCAATTTCTTCCAACGACTTTCCCACTTTTCTTAATATTTCGATCTGAGATCGTTTTTCCGACGATATTTCTTTGTTTTTTGCCATTTTTGGCTATCACAAACACGATTTTAGTGCGAAAACATTGATAGAAATGAATTTGACAGTTCCGATTCCAGATCCGCGACAAAGTGACAAAATTTACCGTTATGTTTTCTAGAAATGTGTTCAAATGACATTTGGGTGCATTGCCGCACATTTTAAAATCAATATGAATCATATTCAATCAATATTTCAAGGTAAAAATCAAAAAAACACAATATTTTGAATAATACGAAATCATAGGTTTTTGACTTTTTTGATAATTAGTGGAGTTTTACGCCATATTGCTTCTAAAATGCAAAATATTGGACATTAAATCAAATTTATGTTATTCTTTAAGAATTCAATAAAATATTATGGTATTTGTCGGCAAAATATGACAATAAACACAAAAAATATCATTTTTTTCAATCGTGTCCAAACTTTCTGACGGCAGTGTATGAATGTACAGTTTGGTAGGAAATCAGTTGTCTAACGCTCATTAATTCTAGCGAATCACATACAATTTGTCTAAGACATTTGTTTTGAAGTATTTGTAATCGGTCAGTATGTCAGAGTTATTTGATAAAAATAGTATCGATGCGCAATATGTAAAATGTGGTTGGATAATCGATTTGTATAGAGTCAATTTTTGGTTTGCATTGAGCTCAATTCTAAGGCTCCCTAAAACATTTACTTTCATTGTTCGTATATATTGTCACGCTAAATGGTTAGTATGAGTTAAAATGAACACTAAAAGTCCAAGATAGAGCAATTCAGAATTAAAAATATTGACTGTTGCTATCATTAGGCGGAATTGCCATTAAAATATCCATTGGTTCCGAAATGAATATTAATTAAATTACATTGATTTGTCCATTTAATCGAGGGCGCTTGCGTCATCTCGCCTTGGTTTTGGTTAGACGTGTCCGTCCGAAAAGCTGTTTCAAAAAAAAGAAACAACTCCTGCTTAAGAATGCAAACTATTAAACATGCTGATATAACCTACGATATAACTAACAATAATAAGCACGACACGGCTGTTTCGTGATCTTAATTTGTACCGAATATCATCGGAATGCATCATGACTTGAAATGTTATGTGACTTGTTGTTAATGAAAAAATAATATTATCATTGTAACGTAACGATGCGCAACAAATGTATAGTAATAGACGAAAAACCCGGGAGAGTTAGTTTTGCGTATACAAGACTATTTATTTTTAAAATTGAAATTCTATAAAAACTTGCAAGTTTGAATGAATAATCATGTCCATATGTCGAGTGCAAGGCGGTTTTTGCCACTCCCATATACTTCACCATCAACTCGACATGGCCCTTTCAACAGCTTTATGCTGCTGTAATAAAATGGCTGCCAACCATTTCGTATAGATGGGGAGTCAGAAAAACCTCTTTACTTCGACGTATGAACACGACAATAGCCATCTGATCGTGTATCACGATCCAAATATGAAATTAGTATAAACCGTGTGCAACATTTGTGTCATTAAATAAATATTAATTTTCTGTGTTTACTTGAACAACTCATTTTAGTTCACGGCTCATATTTAAGTTAATTCACTCTAGCGAATATATAAATTTGGGAGTTTAGGTAACAGGATTAGAGTATTCAAAGAGGCTTTGGTACCCGTTTAGTACAATTGGCTTCAGGCTTCAGTGTCAGAACAATTTGAAAATCAAATCGTATGTGAGTTGAATATATAAATCAGTTGAAAAATGCATGCGATTTGGAGCGTTCTACTCTTAGTGACTGTGTGTCTTTCAAATCAGCCGACGATTATTAGAGCTTATCCAAATACAGGCGATGAAATTAACACGCCATTTCAAAATCATATTTCTCCGATAGATCCAAGCATTGCTGAAGATGCGAATTTGACTACGGTAAAATTTTATGTTTTATATAAATTGAATGCTAATTTTAATGGAAATAAAATTTGAATTGACCTTTTATCATTTCGATTTTTCTTCAAATTCCAAACAGCCAGAGATGATTACAAAATATGGATACCAGGCTGAGGTGCACTATGTGACAACTGAAGACGGTTACATATTACAATTGCATCGAATCGCTGGCGGACCCAAGTCACCGGGAAGAAAAGGAAAGAATGTGTGCTTAATACTTCATGGACTTTCGGATTCCTCAGCTACGTGGGTTGTGACGGGTCCTCGAAATGGTCTATGTATGCACACTTTTTGCCATGGATCTATTTTATGGAATCGAATTTTCTATGGAGTAGCGGCGGAAGCTATAAAAATAATCGAAAAACTAAAGGGAACATTGATGTTTTCAAAGGTTACATTTTTTCGGATAATGACTATGATGTGTGGCTTGGAAACAGCCGCGGCAACGTTTATTCTGCAAATCATACTACTTTGAATCCGTATGGTTCATCTAAAGATCGAAAACATTTTTGGTCATTTTCATGGCATGAAATTGGGTATCATGATTTGCCAACCACAATTGGTAAGTTAATTATTTGTTAAGCAAATATAAAAACGAAACACTCAAACGACTAAACAATTACCTTTTTTTTAAATGAAGACTATATACTTGACAAAACGGGAAAGCAAAAACTGCAATACATTGGCCATTCACAAGGGACGACTGCATTCTTTGTTTTGCTTTCTGAACGACCCGAATATAATGAGAAAATTGAAATGATGCATGCCTTGGCACCAGTTGGATTCTTATATCATTGCAAAAGTCCAGTAATTCGTGCCTTGACTCCGTTTCTGACTATTATTGAGGTTCAATTTTGATACTCATAGACTTTATTATATATTTTATGTGTGCCGTTTAAAATTGTATTATGAATACTTTCAGAAATTGGCCGCACTAATTGGTCTCGATTTCATCGCACCCTCAGACGAATTCTTATTGTTGGCTGGTAAAATATTGTGCAAAGATACGGCACCTACTCAAATTATTTGTGAAAATTTATTTTTTCTGTTGATGGGATACTCATCTGACCAATTGAACACTGTAAGTTCTTCGGCGTGCAAATGATGTATGTTATAGATTATGATGTGTTTTCATTTGAAGACTGCGTTACCCATCATTCTGGGCCATGTACCAGCTGGAGCTGCGACAAATTGATTTCTGCACTACGGACAAGAAGTCAATTCGGGCCATTTCAGGCAATTCGATCACGGGCGTATTGGAAATATGATTCATTATAAAAGGTTTTCTCCACCTGACTACAACCTGACTAATATCAGAGCTCCAGTTGCTGCGTATTATGGTGAAAATGATTGGCTTGCTGACGTCAAGGATGTTATTAAATTACTGGAGTTGTTGCCAAACATCATCAAAAAATATCCCATTTCAAATATTAACCACATCGATTTCTAATGGAGTATCAATGCTCCACATCTTTTATTCGATGAAATTCTGACAACAATGAAATTGAACATGTAAAAACTTAAATAATATTGAGCTAAATTGTTTAAAATTATATTGTTTTGAATTGTTTGCAATATAAACTACCTGGCATCTGAAATACACAATCAACCGTTAACAAAATAACTGCTTCGAAAATCATCCCTCCTGAAAATTTTGGATTTTACACTTAATTATATTGAGGAACACATGTCACATAAGAGAATCTGAACTGATCGAACCAAAAAATTAAGTTCTGAATTCAAGAAGAACACACAGTAACTCTCGATCACAATAATGATATTATGTGGTTAAAACTGGATACACCAGCCAAGATTGAAAATGAGACAATATTGAAAACAAAACCATAACAGAACCGATGATCATGTGGCAAAGAGACCAAGAAAAACGGATTTGATGGATGAAGATGTAGAAATATCAATAAAAAAGTGGTGCTTGAAGTCAACTATATTTTGTAATATTATAATTGTACATTGTACATTTATGCGTAAAGGAGTTTTCAGACAAACATTTCCTTGCGTCAATTTTCCTAAAGCAAGGAAAAAGGGTCCCATACGAAATGAAGCCGAGAAATGTTGAAAGGCGATTTTTCACGAAAGGTTTTCAGACGAAAAATGGATCCAATACCTAAACCCAAAGCATAAAAAATATATAGACCGCCTGGCCTTGCATCAACATCAACGGCAACGCCAAATATTCATGGATTCAAGCTCATGCTCTGAAAGTTTGTGAAAGCATCAAATATTCCAACTCAATTGAGTGATCGTTTCGAAATATCGCCACGCATTTCTGACGATAGCACAAATAAAATGTGGTATTTCATAGATATGCGCTGCAATGGTAGCTACAAGTTTTTGCATGCAATCGATGAAGCGTACTTCGCACATCCATACCGGTGGATTTTATATGAGCCAAATCAGGACCGTCTGATGAATTTGTCTTTTCTAACAGATGGTAACGTGATTTTTGTAAATTTTAATACAGAAATGTCACGATATGACTTGAAGCATGGTGAATTGGTTGAAAATATTGAATTAAATTTCTGCTTCGGATCATTCGAACCGGATGGACCATAAGCAGTAAGTTTTGAGTATTTTTCTTCTTTCAGTGTATAAAATTGATAAAAACCAGACATTTACACGTGAAGAGTTCGGACATTGGAACAGTAAAAGCTGTCTTTCTGATTTGCGTAAAACCAACGGGACCGTACTATTTGAGACATTTTAATGATATCTATTCTTCAGCGCCATCTATTGGGCAGAAGTATGATGTGATATTTCAATCGTTTCAATGACTCATTTGTTTTTATTATTTGTGTCAATAAAAATTTTTGTTCGTATTACAATGGATCTAAATTGGGTTCATCTATGTAAAATAAGATGGCGCGGTCAATTGTCATACTCTCGACTAGCTCTCAATTTCCATATAAGCACGGTCCGCTTGCGTAAAACAATGATTTGAAAAAAAATTCAAATTTGGTTGATATTCTTTTAGGCTGTAACATTTTCATTTTGTTCACCTTTAGTATGTGTTCTGCTTGAACTTAATATTCATATCAGAGTTGTAAAGGAATCATTACATCTCGCAATTAAGTACATATTTTTCCATTACGCATTACATGACAGATGTAATGGCGATTTTCATTACACATTACCATTAGTAATGGGAATTGTAATTAAAAATGGTCCTTTCCATTAATGTAATGGAATTGTGTACTTGGAATTTTTCATTACTTTTCATTTCGTTCGTCATATACGCCATCTAGCGTTTTAATGTCATACTGACTGATTCGCAACACACATTCGCTGTCAAAATGGTGTGTTGAAGCATTCAAAGCGTGAGATGGCGCTACTAATTTCGTTAATACAATTACCCATTATAATGGTATTGGAGAAAAATTCTAAATACTTTTTCCATTATATAATGGTAATGATTCCGAAAAGTAATGAATTGCAATATTTCACAACTGTGATTCATATACACATCCTATGCGTCGAATATTGTTGCCTTACTGCAATCAACTTCTGGAAGCATTCGAACTTTATCCGATTTGTTGAACTCCGATATCGGACTCGGAGTCGAAGAAACCCCGTATTCACGGTTTTTCTTCTCAACCGAAACTGAGCCGATTCGCAAAAAAATTTACGAAAAAGTTGCTCCACCAAATAAACCATCAAATTTCGTGAATGTTAGCTATGGCGTCAGTTTGATTCGTAATAGTTTTTATGCATTTCACATGGAGAAGGGTAGTGCATATCAAGGTATATTGCTCGAAATAATATTCGATGCTTCTATTTTATTTTATTTGGTCTGTCTTTTTAAAGGACACTTTTCTTGAGCATAAAAAGTGTGGCTTAATGGAAATTTCATACCTGCGATTAGTTGATCCATATCAAGCGATTCCCAAGCACAGTCCATACAAGGAGATTTTTAAGATTGGCTTGTTCAAGCTTCGTGAGCATGGGATTCAAGGGGTTGAAAAGGATCGACGATACACAGATCGGCCCATTTGCAGCTCACATGCACACATTTTTGAAAGTGTCCGAATCATCGATTGTTATGCTGCGTTTTTACTAATGTGCTACGGATTTTTGTTCGCTCTAGTCTTACTTTTCCTAGAATTTGTTTTCAAAATAAAGTGCTTCAACAAATAAAATTAATTTAGCGAAGATTTTGAAAATTATGTTGAAGTTTTACTTGCATCACCATTTCAATTTGTTTGTGAAAAAATTAAGAAATACAATAATATCACAAAAACACCTATAAATAAACGACTCGCGGTATGAAATTCGTCATACACGTCATACAGGGGCTGGGGTTCAAATTCTATCAATATTTTCGTTGATGATTCTAATTTCAGTTCCAATATAAATTCAATTGATTTTTTTCTATGTAATAATAATCGCAAAGATCGCTAGGCGCTTTGTAATTCGAACCATTTGCAATTCATATGCACATTTTATTTTTTAAGCATTCGAATCAGCGATCGTTATGTGACTTTTTTATCACCAAGGAATTTTGACCAATAGAACTTTCCTAGTTTTACTTCCAGTCTAATTCCTAAATATACGCCGATGCATCGCTAATCACGGCTTCTGGATAGGTATTCCAGCCGCGATGCAGCGCTACTGGCGATTATTTTGAAATTAGACTGGGAGTAAATCTAAAAAATTTCTATTGCTCGAAATTTCTTCGTGATAAAAAGTCAAAAAAGAACCCTAATACCTAATTAAAGGTGAAGGAGGAGTGGTCAATTGAGGACTCAGACTCAAACTACGTACTAGCTGCAATGTAAATAGAGCTTTGGCTGTGAACTACACACAACAAATTTGTAAGTGCCAATGTGACAAGTGACCCTTAGCTGCATTATTCGATAAACATCAATTTTGTTAACCGAATTTACATTCAAATTTACGTAAACATTAATTTGATCGATTCAAAGGTTGCAATAGTCAGAATGTCGCAGCATTTATTGGATCGAATATCAAGGGAATCAACATCGAATCTGATGAAGTCATTTAAAATTCAAACCTGTTATTCAAAAAACGCCCACGAAAATAATAGATACAGAGGTGCATCAAATTTTAACGCTATGAAATGAGTTAATTTGATTTTACGCTACACTATTAATGATAAAAGGGAATTCATAGCCCATAATTTTTATGAATAATAGGCATGTCTCGTTGCAAAATCTTTGGATGTATCGCTTCAAATTTCAGTCGATGATGTTGTCTTGAATCAACCATTAAATGATTATACGAACAAGATTTGGTTTTTTCTTGACATGAAATGTGAAAGAAGTGTCGAATTTGTTCTGATGGTATAAATTTGATCTTATAAAACATTCCAAATTTAGTATTAGTGAACCTGAAGGTAAACTATGGGGCAATTTCAGACAGATCCATGGTTTTACGGGAATCCCTATCGTTGGATATTTTACAATGTCTCTCGAGAGCAAATCGAACAACTCAAAAAACTTTCGTTTTTAACGGATAGCAACATTTTGTTAGTTTATGCCAATAATCATCCCCAACACTTTCTCCTGCAACAATGTAAAATTCTAAAATTTACCAAGAAATCTATCAAATTATTCACATACATTCTTTATTTTCATAGTTTACAAAACATTTGCGAAGGCAACGACGGTTAATTACGAAGATTTTGGCACATGGAGTTATGAAAAAGGACTCGTTGATGTTCGATCCACTCGCATCCTATCCAAGCGGAGACGTGATTTGAAGGGTCGCGTCGTTTCAGTCGCAATGGTTCTCACCAATAATGATTCTATAAATCATTTAACTGACTATCGGTAATTTTGAGATTTATAACAATTTTTTTCCATTGAAGAATCTTTTAAATTGTTGAACTGAATATAATGAAAATCTGTGAATTAGTGACCGTTTGGTGGACTCACCCTCCAAGGCATCTTATCCGATATGCGTGCAATTAGTAGCTGCAATGAATGGGACAGCAAATTTTAGTATTGAAAAAACATGGGGCTACAGAAATCCAAAGACAGGCGAATTTGATGGCATGACTGGCCAGCTGTTGCGGAAAGAAGCTGATATTGGCGGAACAATCATATATATGGTGCCCGCTCGAATTCCACAAATGGATTTTCTATCAATGATTGTTGATACAAGGGCTGAATTTGTGTTTCGAGCACCCCCGCTTTCGTATGTTTCGAACATTTATTACTACCCTTTTGCAGGAATGGTTTGGATTGCATCGACAGCACTTCTTGTACTCGGCTCAATTGTTATTTATTTCACGTATATTTTGCCAAATGATAGCCAACGCGATCATATTCAAGATGGTTTTTCGGATGTAATGTTTCTCGCTGCTGGTTTAGTCAGTCAAATGGGCACGCATTTAAAACCGAGGATTCTATCGGGACAAATTTCTACGGTAGACGATAAATGTATAATTTTAATTATTCTAAACTGATTTATGTGCATTCCAAATTAACGCAGTTCACCGTGTTGATCTGCCTATTGTTCGTGATGACATCATACACAGCAAACATAGTTGCATTGCTTCAATCAACGACGAAAAGCATAACAACGCTTGAAGATCTGCTGAATTCGGAAATGGAAGTTGGAGTACAGGATGCTCCTTACAACAGATATTTTATACCAATTATGACGGGTGACGTACAAACTAGATTGTATCAAAAGAAAATTGCCCCGCCAGGCGAGGAGCCGAAATTTTATAATTTAACATACGGGGTTCAGAGAATGCGAGAGGTATAATCTCGATTTAGGATTATATGCCATAGTTTTGAGTATAAAATATAGTTGATTAACCAATCTGTATCAATTAAGGCTTTTTCGCATTCTATGTCGAATTGGGGAGTTACTACGACCGAATTAAACAAACATTTTAAGAAAATGAAAAATGCGGCCTAATTGAAATACCATTCTCTTACATGCGAAATCCTTGGTTTGCCATCCAAAAGCATTCGCCGTTAAAAGAAATCATTAAAGTCAAGTAAATTGAATCTTTCACAGAAGCAAGCTGAAACATTGGCCAGAGAGTTGAGAAAAGCTCGAGTACTGAGAAGTGATGTCAAAGTTACCGGATATCGTTTTCGTGAAGAAAGATTTGTGCCGTATTTTACAGCATCCGAAGATAACAAATATGCATATTGCATATTAAAACAGTAAATAAATCCAATGCTGACTCTGTTTTGATGAGACAAAAAAAAATTCTATGCGAACGTCATTTATTTATTTCGAAGGCACTAATATTTAGTGAAACATTTGTGTGAAATTGGCTCTAATTCGAGAAATTTGTATGGGAGGCACGCTGAAATCTTATCCTCATGACTTATAATTTGGTGTGGATAATTTTCCTCCCTAAAAAATGTGATTCTGAAAGTTTCATGGCAATCAGTTGAGAAATGAGCATAGTCCCCATACAAAATTTCACAAATTTTACATCGAAATTAGCAAATTTTGAAAGTGAATAATAAAGAAAAATGAACCTGGAAGTCGGACTATGCGCGTTGAACTCAGGCGGTGGTCCTCTTTTAGGATCATTATAGATCAATGCAGTATTATATCGACTGTTCCACTGTGTAATGTGTCAAACGAGACCAATTCTATATAAAAGCCATTCATTATATTTCACAATGTTTGATTAATATTGCACATTTTCCAAAAAAAAAAAAAAAAAATCAAACGGAAATTTCATCGAGAATAGTGGAATAAACGATTTACATAAAATGCAACCCTCTAACATTTTAGCGAGAATATACGATAAACAAGATTATCCGAATAGTTTCGAGTATAAAATCTGATAAGGTTTTGGTGCAGCCCTTCAACGATTACAAAATTGCTTCCAATGAAATTACATGGAATTCAACGGACCTCTTAAGATAATTGGCTAAATTATCTGGAATTGAACCTCCCTCACCAAATTATAAGTTGTTGACAGTCTTCCATACATAAAATTTTGATAAGCTCATGATTTATGATGCGCAATTTACATATGTAACTAAAGGATTTGTGAATAAAATGAACGAATTCCAAAATACGTAATTTTATATGAACATTCGTTTTTATCGACGAAGCATATACTCAGGTTTCAAAATCTTCAGCACAAATGAACGCTTGAAATAGAGCCACGGATGGTCAAATCGTAAACGTTCCAAAGAATTTTGAAATTATATCAAAAATATAAAAGAGTTCCGAAAATTCAATTCACTACCTAATGAAAACGACTGCATTCGTTCTTTTATCTGCTCAATCAGAATTTTATCACGTAAATTTTGTTGGAAATCAGCTGAATAAAGATTGGATATTAAAGACTGTGATAAAATAATAAGAAAATGATTGATGTTGCCAAAAACAATCCTGTATTGCGTGATAGAAGCTACCAACGTTGAAAACAGGCACGTGAGACTTTATATTACTTTTTTCTTTATAGATTATTCTGTTAACAGAATATATATGGCCCTCACATGCATCTGATTAAAATTTAAGCTTATTATTTCATTCATTGTTGAATTTTTCTTAAAAATTATCTGATGACTCTTAAGCTTTTTATGGTACGTAGCAATACATAACATAGCAACTGACTGCGATTGATACGACAATTTTGATTTTCAACAGATTTTTCCCTTCTTAATGATCAGAATACAAATACTTATTTTCAAATTTTACCGATCGTTATAAAATGACCCATGTGGCCAATACTGTATATTGCCGGAACAATTTTCAGTCTCGCAATAGCGTTTTATGCATATGTTTCGAGATACAAAGGGAAATGGGATTACTGGTCATTAGTTCAGTGTGTTGAAGACGTCACTTTATGAATAATCAGTTGTTTGCTTACATGAATATTCGTTTGTAGCGGTTCGTTTATGATTTATTTGTCGGTTGCAGAGATATACAGTTTTTGTATCTCAATTACTTTATAGAGTGTATAAATCAATCAAATCTATTTATTGTTGCAAGTTTGCTTAAGTTAATTCACTCTCACGAATATATAAATTTGGGAGTTTAGGTAATAGGATTAGAGTATTTAAAGAGGCTTTGGTACCCGTTTAGTACAATTGGCTTCAGGCTTCAGTGTCAGAACAATTTGAAAATCAAATCGTATGTGAGTTGAATATATAAATCAGTTGAAAAATGCATGCGATTTGGAGCGTTCTACTCTCAGTGACTGTGTGGCTTTCAAATCAGCCGACGATCATTACAGCTGATTCAAATACAGGCGATGAAATTTACACGCCATTTCAAAATAATTTTTCTCCGATAGATCCAAGCATTGCTGAAGATGCGAATTTGACTACGGTAAAATTTTGTGTTTTATATAAATTGAATGCTAATTTTAATGGAAATAAAATTTGAATTGACCTTTTATCATTTCGATTTTTCTTCAAATTCCAAACAGCCAGAGCTGATTACAAAATATGGATACCAGGCTGAGGTGCACTATGTGACAACTGAAGACGGTTACATATTACAATTGCATCGAATCGCTGGCGGACCTAAGTCGCCGGGAAGAAAAGGAAAGAAGGTGTGCTTAATACTTCATGGACTTTTGGATTCTTCAGCTTCATGGGTTCTGACGGGTCCTGGAAATGGTCTAGGTATGCACACTTTTTGCCATGGATCTATTTTAAGGAATCGCTTTTTCTATGGAGTAGCGGCGGAAGCTATAAACATAATCGAAAAACTAAAGGGAACATTGATATTTTCAAAGGTTACATTTTATCGGATAATGACTATGATGTGTGGCTTGGAAACAGCCGTGGCAACGTTTATTCTGCAAATCATACTACTTTGAATCCGTATGGTTCATCTAAAGATCGAAAACAGTTTTGGTCATTTTCATGGCATGAAATTGGGTATCATGATTTGCCAACCACAATTGGTAAGTTGATAATTTGTTAAGCAAATATAAAAACGAAACACTCAAACGACTAAACAATTACCTTTTTTTTTAAATGAAGACTATATACTTGACAAAACGGGAAAGCAAAAACTGCAATACATTGGCCATTCACAAGGGACGACTGCATTCTTTGTTTTGCTTTCTGAACGACCCGAATATAATGAGAAAATTGAAATGATGCATGCCTTGGCACCAGTTGGCTTCTTATATCATTGCAAAAGTCCAGTAATTCGTGCCTTGACTCCGTTTCTGACTATTGTTGAGGTTTAATTTTGAAACTCAAAGACTTTATTATATATTTTATGTGTGCCGTTTAAAATTGTATTATGAATACTTTCAGAAATTGGCCGCACTAATTGGTCTCGATTTCTTCGCACCCTCAGACGAATTCTTATTGTTGGCTGGTAAAATATTGTGCAAAGATACGGCACCTACCCAAATTATTTGTGAAAATTTATTTTTTCTGTTGATGGGATACTCATCTGACCAATTGAACACTGTAAGTTCTTCGGCGTGCAAATGATGTATGTTATAGATTATGATGTGTTTTCATTTGAAGACTGCGTTACCCATCATTCTGGGCCATGTACCAGCTGGAGCTGCGACAAATCAATTTCTGCACTACGGACAAGAAGTCAATTCGGGCCATTTCAGGCAATTCGATCACGGGCGTATTGGAAATATGATTCATTATAAAAGGTTTTCTCCACCTGACTACAACCTGACGAATATCAGAGCTCCAGTTGCTGCGTATTATGGTGAAAATGATTGGCTTGCTGACGTCAAGGATGTTATTAAATTACTGGATTTGTTGCCAAACATCATCAAAAAATATCCCATTTCAAATTTTAACCACATCGATTTCTTATGGAGTATCAATGCTCCACATCTTTTATACGATGAAATTCTGAAAACAATGAAATTGAACATGTAAAAACTTAAATAATATTGAGCTAAATTGTTTAAAATTATATTGTTTTGAATTGTTTGCAATATAAACTACCTGGCATCTGAAATACACAATCAACCGTTAACAAAATAACTGCTTCGAAAATCATCCCTCCTGAAAATTTTGGATTTTACACTTAATTATATTGAGGAACACATGTCACATACGAGAATCTGAACTGATCGAACCAAAAAATTAAGTTCTGAATTCAAGAATAACACACAGTAACTCTCGATCACATTAATGATATTATGTGGTTAGAACTGAATACACCAGCCAAGATTGAAAATGAAACAATATTGAAAACAAAACCATAACAGAACCGATGATCATGTGGCAAAGAGACCAAGAAAAACGAATTTGATGGATGAAGATGTAGAAATATCCATAAAAAATTGGTGCTTGAAGTCAACTATATTTTGTAATATTATAATTGTACATTGTACATTTATGCGTAAAGGAGTTTTCAGACAAACATTTCCTTGCGTCAATTTTCCTAAAGTAAGGAAAAAGGGTCCTATACGAAATGAAGCCGAGAAATGTTGAAAGGCGATCTTCACGAAAGGTTTTCAGACGAAAAATGGATCCAATACCTAAACCCAAAGCATAAAAAATATATAGACCGCCTGGCCTTGCATCAACATCAACGGCAACGCCAAATATTCATGGATTCAAGCTCATGCTCTGTTTTTGGTGGGATCGGGAGAGTTGTGTTCTATGAGCTGTTCCTACCGAACTAAAAAATCATAAAGGTTCGCTTCCGATTGCAATCGATGCGTTTGAGCATTGCGCAAAAAACGGTCGAAAGGCATGACGAATTGATTCTTCAGCATGACATTGCTCGACCACATGTTGCAGTTAGAACATACTTGGAAACGCTGCAATGGGAAGTGCTAACCCACCCGTCGTATTCTCTTGATATCGCTCCTCCTGATTACCACTTGTTCCGATCGATGACGCATGGCACGGTTGAACAGCGCTTCACTTCTTATGAAGATACCAAAAATGGGTTGATTCATGAATAGATTCGCCGCGGATTCCGTCTCTTGCCTGAAAGATGGGAAAAAGTTAAGGCAAGCGATGGACAATGCATTGAACAATGATCCATTTAAAGTATTTTTTTTTTAAATAAAGCTTTGACTTTTCAAAAAATTCGCGGTTTGTTTTAAATGCATATTCCCAATGAATAGTATGAACACTTACATATCTCCGAGAGCTCCAGCTATCAAAATTTACGAATTTGATGCATGAGGCAAATCTTTACTGCAGAGATTGTGATAACGAGGAGGAGGAATTTCGAGGAGGTAAATGAGGAGGAGGAGAGTAGTGAGGAGTAGCCTTCTTCTCAATAGAGGAGAACATATGAATTTATGTAGAAAAATATTTCTACACGTATGCTGAAGCATCATGCACACATTTACCCTATGAGTTGCGCTATCCTGCTTGCGCACGTACATTCATTTGCATAAGCGCAAGTAGATCAATGCACTTAATGCATTTGCTATAGAGGGAAATAAAAATACAATGGATGCTGAATAGGGCTATGATGAGCTAATCAAATGCAATCAATGGGACCCGTAAAATGGATAAGATGGAAGCCATTAAAATAAGAATCCATTAGAATAGACACCGTTGTTTTTTTCAAATTGTGACGTGTTGCAGACTTACAATAGTATGTTCAATTTCGTTTTGAGAACATTGATTTGATATAAGTTATTTGCTGTTCAACAACTCTCCAACAACTAATTCCGTCATTACATAAGTACCTCCACCCTGCGAAAGAAAACATTTATTTATATTCCTCCATTATACAGCTTAGTTTACAGTTTTGGTTGGTTTGAGTATTCAAAATATTTCCGTTTATATCAGAGCCTGAAATTTCTTTTTTTCACAGGATCCCGATTTGAAAAAAGATTCAAAAGGGGCTTTTTTTTAAAGAAATACAAACAGGTAGTTTTTTCTTGTTGATTTCTATTTATATATCAAGTACCAATTAATCACTGAAATAAAAAGTCATACAAAGTTTTAACATTTTTTCGACGATTTCATTGCACTATCATCACCAACTTCTTCTTTTTCTGCTTGAACAGCTTGGAAAACGCCTTTGAAATAAGGAGCATGCGTTGCCTTCCTTTCCATTACATTTGAAAAATCCTTGCGTTGTTTCTCCGTCAACCATTGTTTAATTGCCAACCGTGGATCCCAGTTTTCAAGAGCAAGCATATTAAAATACACGTACAAATATTTCACCTCAGTTTCAAGTGAAATAGAGCTTCACAATTGAGTTTTCAGTATATTGTTCGCACTTATACACCTCTCTACATCCGCAGAATGTGGTGTACACGCCTGAATTCTAGCAAGTATCGTTATCACTTCTTTGTAGTTTGTGGAGTTCAACGGATCTTTTGCAAGTGTTTTAATGATATCATCGAGTTTTCCATTTAATTTTTGTGAAATATTTTGATCAATCACTTCGTTGTATTGCAATTGCAATGATGATAAATCCAAATCAGACCCCAATTGAACTAATTTCATTCAAAGTGTTGTTTACAATGCTATGCATTCCGCACACGTCACCCCAAACTAGTTCCGTGCGATGCGCTGAGCACCAAATTTTCTTGAGGGGTACAACAGAGCCGATTATTATATGTTCTTATCTAATAATACCCACGTGGAATGGATGCCCAATGCATCTAGCTGTAAGAGAGTAAATGAGTTTCGACTGGTTTAAGGTTTTTGTGCAGCCCTTCAACGATTACAAAATTGTTTCCAATGAAATTATATGGAATTCAACGGACCTCTTAAGATAATTGGCTAAATTATCTGGAATTGAACCTCCCTCACCAAATTATAAGTTGTTGACAGTCTTCCATACATGAAATTTTGATAAGCTCATGATTTATGATGCGCAATTTACATATGTAACTAAAGGATTTGTGAATAAAATGAACGAAAGCATAATACGTAATTTTATATGAACATTCGTTTTTATCGACGAAGCATATACTCAGGTTTCAAAATCTTCAGCACAAATGAACGCTTGAAATAGAGCCACGGATGGTCAAATCGTAAACGTTCCAAAGAATTTTGAAATTATATCAAAAATATAAAAGAGTTCCGAAAATTCAATTCACTACCTAATGAAAACGACTGCATTCGTTCTTTTATCTGCTCAATCAGAATTTTATCACGTAAATTTTGTTGGAAATCAGCTGAATAAAGATTGGATATTAAAGACTGTGATAAAATAATAAGAAAATGATTGATGTTGCCAAAAACAATCCTGTATTGCGTGATAGAAGCTACCAACGTTGAAAACAGGCACGTGAGACTTTATATTACTTTTTTCTTTATAGATTATTCTGTTAACAGAATATATATGGCCCTCACATGCATCTGATTAAAATTTAAGCTTATTATTTCATTCATTGTTGAATTTTTCTTAAAAATTATCTGATGGTACGTAACAATACATAACATAGCAACTGACTGCGATTGATACGACAATTTTGATTTTCAACAGATTTTTCCCTTCTTAATGATCAGAATACAAATACTTATTTTCAAATTTTACCGATCGTTATAAAATGACCCATGTGGCCAATACTGTATATTGCCGGAACAATTTTCAGTCTCGCAATAGCGTTTTATGCATATGTTTCGAGATACAAAGGGAAATGGGATTACTGGTCATTAGTTCAGTGTGTTGAAGACGTCACTTTATGAATAATCAGTTGTTTGCTTACATGAATATTCGTTTGTAGCGGTTCGTTTATGATTTATTTGTCGGTTGCAGAGATATACAGTTTTTGTATCTCAATTACTTTATAGAGTGTATAAATCAATCAAATCTATTTATTGTTGCAAGTTTGCTTAAGTGAATTCACTCTCACGAATATATAAATTTGGGAGTTTAGGTAATAGGATTAGAGTATTTAAAGAGGCTTTGGTACCCGTTTAGTACAATTGGCTTCAGGCTTCAGTGTCAGAACAATTTGAAAATCAAATCGTATGTGAGTTGAATATATAAATCAGTTGAAAAATGCATGCGATTTGGAGCGTTCTACTCTCAGTGACTGTGTGGCTTTCAAATCAGCCGACGATCATTACAGCTGATTCAAATACAGGCGATGAAATTTACACGCCATTTCAAAATAATTTTTCTCCGATAGATCCAAGCATTGCTGAAGATGCGAATTTGACTACGGTAAAATTTTGTGTTTTATATAAATTGAATGCTAATTTTAATGGAAATAAAATTTGAATTGACATTTTATCATTTCGATTTTTCTTCAAATTCCAAACAGCCAGAGCTGATTACAAAATATGGATACCAAGCTGAGGTGCACTATGTGACAACTGAAGACGGTTACATATTACAATTGCATCGAATCGCTGGCGGACCTAAGTCGCCGGGAAAAAAAGGAAAGAAGGTGTGCTTAATACTTCATGGACTTTTGGATTCCTCAGCTACGTGGGTTGTGACGGGTCCTCGAAATGGTCTAGGTACGCACACTTTTTGCCATGGATCTATTTTATGGAATCGGTTTTTCTATGAAGTAGCGGCGGAAGCTATAAAAATAATCGAAAAACTAAAGGGAACATTGATGTTTTCAAAGGTTACATTTTGTCGGATAATGACTATGATGTGTGGCTTGGAAACAGCCGCGGCAACGTTTATTCTGCAAATCATACTACTTTGAATCCGTATGGTTCATCTGAAGATCGAAAACAGTTTTGGTCATTTTCATGGCATGAAATTGGGTATCATGATTTGCCAACCACAATTGGTAAGTTGATAATTTGTTAAGCAAATATAAAAACGAAACACTCAAACGACTAAACAATTACCTTTTTTTTTAAATGAAGACTATATACTTGACAAAACGGGAAAGCAAAAACTGCAATACATTGGCCATTCACAAGGGACGACTGCATTCTTTGTTTTGCTTTCTGAACGACCCGAATATAATGAGAAAATTGAAATGATGCATGCCTTGGCACCAGTTGGCTTCTTATATCATTGCAAAAGTCCAGTAATACGTGCCTTGACTCCGTTTCTGACTATTATTGAGGTTCAATTTTGATACTCATAGACTTTATTATATATTTTATGTGTGCCGTTTAAAATTGTATTATGAATACTTTCAGAAATTGGCCGCACTAATTGGTCTCGATTTCATCGCACCCTCAGACGAGTTCTTAATGTTGGCTGGTAAAAAATTGTGCAAAGATACGGCACCTACCCAAATCATTTGTGAAAATATATTATTTTTGTTCGCTGGATACTCATCTGACCAATTGAACACTGTAAGTTCTTCGGCGTGCAAATGATGTATGTTATAGATTATGATGTGTTTTCATTTGAAGACTGCGTTACCCATCATTCTGGGCCATGTACCAGCTGGAGCTGCGACAAATCAATTTCTGCACTACGGACAAGAAGTCAATTCGGGCCATTTCAGGCAATTCGATCACGGGCGTATTGGAAATATGATTCATTATAAAAGGTTTTCTCCACCTGACTACAACCTGACGAATATCAGAGCTCCAGTTGCTGCGTATTATGGTGAAAATGATTGGCTTGCTGACGTCAAGGATGTTATTAAATTACTGGATTTGTTGCCAAACATCATCAAAAAATATCCCATTTCAAATTTTAACCACATCGATTTCTTATGGAGTATCAATGCTCCACATCTTTTATACGATGAAATTCTGAAAACAATGAAATTGAACATGTAAAAACTTAAATAATATTGAGCTAAATTGTTTAAAATTATATTGTTTTGAATTGTTTGCAATATAAACTACCTGGCATCTGAAATACACAATCAACCGTTAACAAAATAACTGCTTCGAAAATCATCCCTCCTGAAAATTTTGGATTTTACACTTAATTATATTGAGGAACACATGTCACATACGAGAATCTGAACTGATCGAACCAAAAAATTAAGTTCTGAATTCAAGAATAACACACAGTAACTCTCGATCACATTAATGATATTATGTGGTTAGAACTGAATACACCAGCCAAGATTGAAAATGAAACAATATTGAAAACAAAACCATAACAGAACCGATGATCATGTGGCAAAGAGACCAAGAAAAACGAATTTGATGGATGAAGATGTAGAAATATCCATAAAAAATTGGTGCTTGAAGTCAACTATATTTTGTAATATTATAATTGTACATTGTACATTTATGCGTAAAGGAGTTTTCAGACAAACATTTCCTTGCGTCAATTTTCCTAAAGTAAGGAAAAAGGGTCCTATACGAAATGAAGCCGAGAAATGTTGAAAGGCGATCTTCACGAAAGGTTTTCAGACGAAAAATGGATCCAATACCTAAACCCAAAGCATAAAAAATATATAGACCGCCTGGCCTTGCATCAACATCAACGGCAACGCCAAATATTCATGGATTCAAGCTCATGCTCTGTTTTTGGTGGGATCGGGAGAGTTGTGTTCTATGAGCTGTTCCTACCGAACTAAAAAATCATAAAGGTTCGCTTCCGATTGCAATCGATGCGTTTGAGCATTGCGCAAAAAACGGTCGAAAGGCATGACGAATTGATTCTTCAGCATGACATTGCTCGACCACATGTTGCAGTTAGAACATACTTGGAAACGCTGCAATGGGAAGTGCTAACCCACCCGTCGTATTCTCTTGATATCGCTCCTCCTGATTACCACTTGTTCCGATCGATGACGCATGGCACGGTTGAACAGCGCTTCACTTCTTATGAAGATACCAAAAATGGGTTGATTCATGAATAGATTCGCCGCGGATTCCGTCTCTTGCCTGAAAGATGGGAAAAAGTTAAGGCAAGCGATGGACAATGCATTGAACAATGATCCATTTAAAGTATTTTTTTTTTAAATAAAGCTTTGACTTTTCAAAAAATTCGCGGTTTGTTTTAAATGCATATTCCCAATGAATAGTATGAACACTTACATATCTCCGAGAGCTCCAGCTATCAAAATTTACGAATTTGATGCATGAGGCAAATCTTTACTGCAGAGATTGTGATAACGAGGAGGAGGAATTTCGAGGAGGTAAATGAGGAGGAGGAGAGTAGTGAGGAGTAGCCTTCTTCTCAATAGAGGAGAACATATGAATTTATGTAGAAAAATATTTCTACACGTATGCTGAAGCATCATGCACACATTTACCCTATGAGTTGCGCTATCCTGCTTGCGCACGTACATTCATTTGCATAAGCGCAAGTAGATCAATGCACTTAATGCATTTGCTATAGAGGGAAATAAAAATACAATGGATGCTGAATAGGGCTATGATGAGCTAATCAAATGCAATCAATGGGACCCGTAAAATGGATAAGATGGAAGCCATTAAAATAAGAATCCATTAGAATAGACACCGTTGTTTTTTTCAAATTGTGACGTGTTGCAGACTTACAATAGTATGTTCAATTTCGTTTTGAGAACATTGATTTGATATATTGGGTGTGTTCCTAGAAAGACGCGCTTTTTTTGTTCAAAAAACCATTTATTTATGTATGAAAATGAAAATACATGTCATTCAAAATATTGTCCATCGGAAGCTACGACTTTTTCCCATCTTTCAGGCAATTTATGGATTCCATCCCAAAAGAATTGCTCATTTTTCAGAGCGAAGAACGAATCGAGCCATTTTTTGATACCTTCAACTGAAGTGAACCGTATTCCGGAGAGGTGATTCTGCATCGACCGAAACAAGTGGTAATCGGAAGGGGCCAAGTCTGGGCTATAAAGCGGGTGAGGCAGAATTTCCCATCCGACGTTTTCCAAATAATTTTTAACAGGCACCGCAACATGTGGCCGAGCATTGTCATGATGGAAAATTATTGACTCATGTCTAGTCGCATATTCCGGCCGTTTTTGCTTAATTGCTGCATTCAATTTGATCAATTGTTGTCGGTAGCGGTCCCCATTAATGGTTTCACCTGGTTTTAGCAGCTCATAATATAGCACACTCTTCTGATCCCACCAAATACAGAGCATTACCTTAGCACCATGAATATTCGGCTTTGGTGTCGATTTTGCAGGCTTGCCGCGCTTCGTATATGATTTCTTTCGCTTCGGATTATCGTAATGAATCCACTTTTCATCACCAGTCACAATACGATGCAAAAAACCCTTCCGTTTTTGCCTTTGAAGCAGTTGTTCACAAGTGAAAAATCGCCTTTCAACGTCTCTCGGCTTCAATTCATATGGCACCCAATTTCCTTGCTTTTGAATGTATCCAGCTGCTTTCAAGCGTTTGGAAATGGCTGAGTGAGTGACTCCCAATGATTTTGCAAGTTCTTCTTGAGTTTGACATGGATCTTCATCAAGTAATGCCTCCAATTCGTCGTCTTCAAACTTTTTTGATGGACCTGGTCGCTCTTTGTCTTCTGTATCGAAATCACCACTTCTAAACCGTACAAACCACTCCTGACACATTCTAATGCTTACAGAATATTCAGGGTAAGCTTCAATGAGTAAACGTTGCGCTTCTGTTGCACTTTTCTTCAAATGAAAGTAGTGTATCAAAACTTCCCGCAAATGTTGTTTTGAAGGCACGAAATTAGACATTTTCGATTATGATAGAAACTTCTGCAAAAATACGACTGTTCACTTTGACACTTGTAATTCAATAGATTTTTTGATGCTCTTTAAGATAGAATAGCTGTCACTGTCAAAAAAATGGCGCGAGTGAATCGAAACGATGTTAGTAACGATGCGCGTCTTTTCAGGAACACACCCAATAAGTTATTTGCTGTTCAACAACTCTCCAACAACTAATTCCGTCATTACATAAGTACCTCCACCCTGCGAAAGAAAACATTTATTTATATTCCTCCATTATACAGCTTAGTTTACAGTTTTGGTTGGTTTGAGTATTCAAAATATTTCCGTTTATATCAGAGCCTGAAATTTCTTTTTTTCACAGGATCCCGATTTGAAAAAAGATTCAAAAGGGGCTTTTTTTTAAAGAAATACAAACAGGTAGTTTTTTCTTGTTGATTTCTATTTATATATCAAGTACCAATTAATCACTGAAATAAAAAGTCATACAAAGTTTTAACATTTTTTCGACGATTTCATTGCACTATCATCACCAACTTCTTCTTTTTCTGCTTGAACAGCTTGGAAAACGCCTTTGAAATAAGGAGCATGCGTTGCCTTCCTTTCCATTACATTTGAAAAATCCTTGCGTTGTTTCTCCGTCAACCATTGTTTAATTGCCAACCGTGGATCCCAGTTTTCAAGAGCAAGCATATTAAAATACACGTACAAATATTTCACCTCAGTTTCAAGTGAAATAGAGCTTCACAATTGAGTTTTCAGTATATTGTTCGCACTTATACACCTCTCTACATCCGCAGAATGTGGTGTACACGCCTGAATTCTAGCAAGTATCGTTATCACTTCTTTGTAGTTTGTGGAGTTCAACGGATCTTTTGCAAGTGTTTTAATGATATCATCGAGTTTTCCATTTAATTTTTGTGAAATATTTTGATCAATCACTTCGTTGTATTGCAATTGCAATGATGATAAATCCAAATCAGACCCCAATTGAACTAATTTCATTCAAAGTGTTGTTTACAATGCTATGCATTCCGCACACGTCACCCCAAACTAGTTCCGTGCGATGCGCTGAGAACCAAATTTTCTTGAGTGGTACAACAGAGCCGATTATTATATGTTCTTATCTAATAATACCCACGTGGAATGGATGCCCAATGCATCTAGCTGTAAGAGAGTAAATGAGTTTCGACTGGTTTGGTTGAGCGTTAATGATCGACTGACGATTTATTGTCATCATTCTAAAAAGATGTGCTTCAAATGACATAGCATAGCTTTATCGCTTACACCTTCCCTTTTAAAGTGGACAATTTTTGTTGTGATAATTGTTCATAATATTATCTTTTCCTCAGATCCTTCTTCATCGAATCTTATTTCGTTCACAATTTTTACCAAACTTAACCGTCTGCTCCCTTTTTTTTGCAATAAAAATTGTTCTACAAAAATTATCAATTCATTCTTACTCTATTTTTATGTATTTTACACGGTTTACCGTTTTCTAATTTTATTATTACATCACAGTTACAGTTCAATTTCTAAGACTTCAAATGGTCCATCATAAATTTTATTAAATTTATTATATGATTCTTTGACTATCTTGATTTTATCGCCTATCTTTACATCAAATGTATTTACATTTTTATCATAATACAATTTCGAATTATTTTCAATTTTGTCTATCAAAAATTTTGTATGTTGGTGTGCAATTTTCAACTTATATTTGGCTTCTGATACATAATTATCATGATTGTATATAGGATCTACTGAATCATTTAATATTTCTTGTAACATATTCGGCTTTTTAGCAAAAATCAATTCAAACGGACTATATCGTTCACCGTTGCTTGAATGTTTTTGGATGTTATATGCAAAGGTAAAATACATTAAATAAGATTCCCAAACATCAGCACCGAGTAAGTCAAATTTGATTGTACCAGCAACATTTTCGACACCGAGTGGTACACTGAAACCGCGCCAAACCAAATTGACTGAAATGGGGTTCGCAGAAGCAAAACCAGATGGTCCGTCAATTTTATCTGAATTATCCACAATTAAAAGTATGATTTCGAAATTGACTGGGAAAACAAACGAAATACACGAATACATGCAATTTTTGGCCCAAAAGCCAATTTCTCGAGGTGATTCGGTACAGAAAAAAACTGTTTCGCGAAACATTTCAATCGCTCATGCCTCAAAATCATCTTTTGCACACACCCCGACCAATTCATTCGCAGACACATTGCGCAGTGGCTCACAGCCTCAATCGGCCAAGCGTCAACGTTCCGACTCACCGAAATTCCTTGCTCCGAAAATTAATGTTTCGAAATTTGAAGCTCCAAAGCCAAAAATGGGCACAAAATCGTCTGTCACTGGCCTAAAAATCGTAACAAAACCGAAACGCGTCGAGAAACCGGTGTTCCACAAAGCAATTTGGGTTTCCGGTTTTGATCCAATGACCACCACAGAAGAAATCGTAAATTACATTGTGCGGGATAGATTGGTAAGTGACAAGTCGATGTGCAATGTACACAAATTGGTGAAAAAGGACAAGGATGTCAATACGTTGAAATTCGTTTCGTTTAAAATCGAAGTGAATGAAGCCGATTTTAATGTTTTGTCTGCTCCGGATGCCTGGCCAGAGAATGTTTTCGTCCGAGAGTTTCTGCAAAACAAAAATTTAGGTGATTTTTTTCCGAACTTGAATTCGAACAACAGCCGCAACTCGACCTCAACGGATTTAATGGAAACAAACGAGTCACAATTACCGGCCAGCACCGCAATGACCTCGTCGAAATCACAATCGAACAAAACACCGAACAAAACGCCCAACAAATCACCGATAGAAACACCGACAACTTCACTGATAAATCGCATCATTATCTAAGTGATCATTCGTCTGCAGTCAATTCGAATGAAACAAATCTGAATGCGCATATACAAAATACTTCGCCTACCAATTTTCCAGGCCACATTAATATTAATCATCTGGACTTATTGGAAATCAATATCTACTCCTCGAATATGCGTGGTATGAGAACGAAATCAAAGGAAGTGTATCGCAACTCATCTTTGTCAGAATATGATATCTTCACATTGACTGAAACCTGGTTAACTGATGGAATCGCTTCATCAGAATATTTTGATACATCATTTAACGTTTTTCGTAAAGATAGGGATCAAACTGATTCAATTTTTGAACGTGGAGGAGGAGTTCTGGTAGCTGTCCGATCTCATTTCATCTGTTCAGAAGTATCTATTTTCAACGCATCATCAATTGAATGCATTTGTGTTAAATTAACGTTGAATAAGCATACAAATGTATTTATTTTTAATTCGTATATTCCACCAATGTCGTCAAACGAAACTTATCAATCTCATCTTAATGCCATAAAATCAATACATTCATCATGCCGTCCATCGGATATTTTTATATTGACTGGTGATTTCAATATGCCAAATGTGTCGTGGATCGCGGATGATGATTCTAATATTCTCCTGCCAGAGCAAATAGAACCTTCACATGCAGCTGAATTTATTGGTACAATAAGTGAGCTTGGATTGTTTCAAGTCAATAATATTCGTAATTCAATGGGTAGACTATTAGATCTTGTATTTACGAACGACCACGAAAATCTAACAATTTTTAGACCGCCTCCGTTAGTCAAATTAGAGGATCTTCATCCACCGATTTTGCTCACATTTGAATGGCATTTCAATGTTGCTTCATCTGAGCCAAATACCGACACATTTAACTATAAAAGAGGAGACTATTTTGGCTTGAATCAGTATTTGTCATCTTTATGCTTGGAAAATCAACTTATTAGTCGTCATCTATCTCTGGACGATAAGGTGACTGTGCTTGTTAATTCATTAACGACAGCAATAGAGCGGTTTATACCAAAGAATACCATTAAACGTAATGTAAAGTGTCCATGGAGCAATGCTCAACTACGCAACCTAAAAAACAAGAGAAATAAGGAATGGAAGAATTTCAAAATCTCGGGTTACAGACGTTCGTTTGATGCAGCATTCGCTGCGTTTGATTCATTGAATACAAAACTCTACGATGACTACATCAATAATATGGCTTCTACTGTTCGATCAGACTCAAAATCATTCTGGCGTATTATTAATTCCAGGAGGAAAACTGATAATATACCGAAAATTCTTCATTATGGTGATACATCAACGACTAATATTCAAGTTCAAGCTGTTTTTTTTGCAAAATTTTTCAACAAAAATTTTGAATGTAATAGGAATGGCTTACAACCCAATCGAGTTACCACCATTGGAGGAACTAATGATTTATTCCTGTTGGAAGAAGCATTTGTATTCGACGAGCTTATGAAAATTGATATATCGAAAGGAACGGGACCTGATGGTTTTCATCCATTATTGCTGAAAAACTGTGCAGCCTTTTTGTGCACTCCACTTCACATCATATTCAACGAATCACTAACTCTCGGATTGTTTCCTTCTCAGTGGAAGAGTTATAGCGTGAATCCAATCTTTAAAAAGGGATCTAGATCGAATGTTGAAAACTATCGCTGTATAGCTAAACTACCAACTATAGCTAAATTCTTTGAGAAACTCGTGAATATTAAACTGACTGATATGGTTGCAAATAGAATATCACCGAAACAACATGGATTCTATAAAAGGCGTTCAACAGTGACCAATCTTATGGATTTTACTCACTTTGTGTTTAAAAATCGACGACAAGTAGATGTGCTGTACACAGATTTTGCAAAGGCCTTTGATAAAGTCAATCATGATATATTGATTTCAAAGTTAAACAGATATAATATACCTAGTAACCTCATCTATTGGATCAAATCATATCTTCGCGACCGTCGTCAATTTGTATACTACAATGGTAGAAGTTCCGGGGAATTCATAGTAAACTCGGGTGTGCCTCAGGGAAGTCACTTGGGACCTACACTTTTTTTACTATTTATCAACGACATAGTTGAGGAATTGGGTATTGATGTGTTTATATCTTTGTTTGCTGATGATCTTAAAATTGCAGCTGCAATCAATTCCGCTATGGACACATTGAAGCTTCAACGTGCTATCGATAAATTGAGGCAATGGTGTATCGCAAACGATTTACACCTAAACTTAAACAAGTGTTCAGTGATGTCAATTACCAACAAACAACAATCGAACATCTTTATTGGAAATAACCATTATGGGGATCACGTGTTTGAGAGAGTTAAAGAACAAAAGGACCTTGGTGTGATTGTGGATTCGAAACTGAATTTTAATAACCACATAAATATGATCGTGTCTAAAGCAAAATCTACACTTGGATTTATCAAACGCTTTTGCTTTGACATAAGAAATCTCAATACTCTCAAGACTTTATATAACACTCTAATTCAATCATTGCTTGAATACTGTTGTGTCGTATGGTTACCATATCATTCGATATCGATAGACTTAATTGAATCGGTGCAAAAGCAATTTACAATATTTGCATTGAGAGAATATCCATCTGCCGAAAACAACTATCATATTTCTTCATATGAATGTAGACTGGAAAATTTGAAAATGATGAAACTTGAAAGGAGGCGTATCAATGCAACTTTGCTGTTTTTCTACGACGTATTGAACGACATTATCCCATGCTCACAGATAAAAAACGATATTGCGCTTCATTCAAACCCATTCAATCTTCGTGAATCGTCGGTGGAAACTTTTAGAATAATAGATCTATTACTTATTAATGAACATACGG
This sequence comes from Obolodiplosis robiniae, assembly GCA_028476595.1. NCBI lineage: Eukaryota > Metazoa > Arthropoda > Insecta > Diptera > Cecidomyiidae > Obolodiplosis > Obolodiplosis robiniae. Next base: position 17,801,673 of record CM052014.1, read on the forward strand.
CACCAGTAAATCAGATGTGTAAACTTGCAAACTTCATTGATGAACTGTTTAAAGAACCTGCTTCTCGTGCAAATTTTAAATCTCAATTAGTTGCCTGTGATAAATTGAATCTTAGGTTGAAACAACAACAAATCCAATGATTGTAATTAAACCATTTCTTTTTAAATTTCATTAGCATTGTTAATATTGTGATATTGTGATTATGTGATATTTTTAGCATAGTTATCGAATGTAATATTTATACAAATTGTATTTATAATCATCCAACCTTGCAATGTTTGAATGGATTTTTCTAAAAGAAAAGATACAGGTTTTAATGGTGGTGAGATCCGATATAATCGATTAATGACCCTTACCTTTTCCCTGTCAGATATGTAATTAATCAATAATGAATAAAAACAGCCAGTCTTTGGCGGTGTATTGTTAAATAAAAAAAAAATAAAATCAAGATTCCCCTCTTAATAAGCTCTGATATATTCGTTAAACACTCTATGGTTTCGTTCAACTACTCCCAATGATTCATGATGATAAGCTGTTGATATCTTATGTTCGACGTTCAATAATTCACATAGATTTTTAATGATTTCATTTTTATACTCAGTTCCCATATCAGTACGTATGGATTTCATTGGCCCATAAATCAAAATAAAATGTTCGAATATTGCTCTTGCGACTTCTTTAGCGCTTTTATTGGGAATTGCAATTGTGACCAAGTATTTTGATAAATCACACACTAACGTAACTGCGTATTGATTTCCATTAATGGTTCTTGGCAAAGGCCCAATTGTATCTATTTGTACAATATCGAATGGTTTTTGTGGTGTCTCCGTAATTATCATACGCTCTTTAATTTTTGGATTTGGCTTTGATAATTTACACGATGTACAATTTTTGACAAATTGGGAAACATCTTTCGTCATATTCTTCCAATAGTACATTTCTTTTAATTTCGCATATAGTTTCTTCATTCCACAATGACCTCCATATAATTTGTCATTGTGATATTCATTCATGATACTTAATTTCTCGTCTTTATCGGTAATAATTTGCGGTGTTTGAATTAATTCGACTTGTAATGACTGTAAAATCTTATTAGCAATCTCTTTGAAATTGTTTATAGTACACATAGAAAATATTTTGTCATGCAGTGGCCACTGTAACAATTTTATTTTGTGTGCTCTAGCTTCATGTTCAACTTGCGAAAGAATCATCGTTAGTGATTACTTTTCGTTCATGATAGTAAATGAGCAAACTTTATTGTGTTTGTGAAAAATTGATAATGTGATTTGAATTAAGTCGTTCGATTGTTGCGAATGTTTTGCATCTATGACTCGCATTCTTGGAATTTTACGATTGAAACCGGACAAAAGATTTTCATATACTTTAATTGGAATTGGAGTGTCTTGTGTTACGTGTGGGCATTGTGTAGGTGATGATTCGAATTTTCTTGACATTGATCTAGTTATAGCCAATATTTGATTGGTTTTTCTTATTCTCATGATACGCTTAGAATTGTTTTCACTTTGCTTAGTGTGTTCGATTTTTAAAATAGGATTTTGTTTATACAAGTCTTTTAAATCTTCAATTTCGATACGTGAAAGCGCGTCCGCTACGACGTTATCTTTTCCTGAGATATGTTTAACTGTGTAATTATACTCTTCTAAATCGAGTCTAATTCTTGACAATCTTGACGTAGGATTTTTCAATGAATATAAGTAAATCAAAGGCTTGTGATCAGTAAGCACTTCAAATTTATTCCCATAAACATACGGTCTAAAAGTCGTGATTGCAAAATGAATTGCGAGCAATTCTTTCTCGATTATAGCTTTATTCAATTCTCCTTTTTTAAATGTTCGCGAAATATATGCGATTGGCCCATCGAAATGATCTTCTTCTTGACTTAATACTGCACCCATTGCTAATTGACTAGCGTCAACAGTAATTTTGAATGGTTTAGAAAAATCGGGGTATGCGAGTATTTGTGGTGAGATAAGTTTTTGTTTAATAAGTTCAAATGCATTTTGGCATTCGTTTGTCCAATCAAAATTTACCCCTTTTCCTGTCAGTTTTGTAATACATCTAGTAATTCCGGAAAAATTTTTAATAAATCGCCTATAATAATTGGCAAAAGCCACGAAACGTTTTGCTTCTTCCTTATTCTTTGGCACAGGATAATTTTCAACAACTCGAATTTTACTTGGATCTGGTAATAATCCTTCGGACGTACATCTATGTCCCAAAAATCCAACTTCTGTTTTAAAAAACTCACATTTCTGTGGATTCAATTTCAAATTAAATTTTCTGCACGTTTCGAAGATTTTTCTTAGATTTTCTATATGATGATTTTCATTCAGTCCAATGACAATTACGTCATCCATATAAATAAAACATTTTTCTGGTGTTAGTCCAGAGAAAGCTAACGTCATCATGCGCATAAATGAAGCTGGCGCAATGTTCAACCCAAAAGGTAAGACTTTCCACTGGAAATGACCAGCGTCTGCAGTAAATGCTGTGAATTTTCTTGAATTCTTTGTGATTGGTATTTGATGATAGCCACTGTATAGATCTACGATAGAAAAATATTTTGCATTGCCCAATCCATCTAGAACTTCATCAATTCTAGGTAACGGAAACTTATCAGGAATTAATTTTCTATTCAATGCACGAAAATCAACACACATACGCCATTTGCGTTTTCCATCCGTAGATTTCTTCGGTTCTACTATTGATGGACTATTATAATTTGATGTACAAATTTCTATCAAATCATTTTTCAATAGTTTTTGAATCTGTTCATTTATTTCCGATTTTTGACTTTGTGGCAGTCTATAATTCTTTGTATAAACTGGTATATTATCTTGAACGTTAAGTTCTTGCATATGAAAATTGTTAGTTGGCGGTTTATTGCTTTCCAATTGAAAAATATCAAAAAACTCCATACAAAGTGGCATTAATTTAGGCTTAGCATGATTTGGTATTTTTGAATTAAGGACATTTTCCAAAAAACTATTCTTCTTATCTGGTTCATGATCATTTTTTGCATTTATTTTCAAAATATCATATTCATCAATATGCTTAGCTTTAATATTATTAGTGTTTATGAATTTAAATTCATCATGAACATTCAAAACTCTAATCCATACATCTTTTGAATTAGCAATTGTTGTTGGAATAAATACATGTTCATCTATCATTTGTGATTCTATTATACACGGTAATGTTTCCGTTTGTATGTGAAATATTTTAAATGATTCGCTTCTTGGCGGTAGAATTGATAGTCCATTTAAAATTTCAGATTGAATCGGGATAATAATATATTCATTTTGTGCTTGAATTGTTAAATGCATTCGACTAAAGTCAATCAAACATTTATTTCTCTTCAAAAAATCTTTCCCAATTATTCCATGAGTTGGTATCGGAAATTTATCATCCACAACATAGAATTTATGTTTTAAAGAAACATTTCCAAATTTAAATGCAATTTCACGGGAACCCAATGTTCTAATTGGCTCTTTTGTAATTCCTGTGAGATTTACTATATCATTCTTATCGTAGACGAATGATTGTGGTATTGAATTAGTCTTAATTAATGAAATTGTAGCTTCAGTGTCCACTAGAAATATTAATTTATTTTTTGCCACATCGGTATCAATTGATACAAAATCCGACAAAGTGCTTTTAATTGAAAAAATGCTGTAAGTTTGTTTATCATTCGAAGCATTTCTAACCAATTTGCTTTTGGTTACATTTAATTTGGTATTTGTTGACAATCTTGCCGCCCCGCCTGCGGCGTTTGATCGTTTCCCGAAACTACGCGAATGGTATGAGAATTTGAATCATTGTTGTTACGGTTATTTCCATTCTGACCGTTTCTATTGCCACGGTAATTGTTATTACTACCATTACCATTATAACCACTGTTATTCGATCGGGTTTGGTAATTTCTGTTGTGATTTTGATTACCATTCCATTGTGGTTTCGATTTGAATTGCCAAAATTATTGTGACTGTTCTTATTATTCCGATTGTTATGGAAATTCTTTTGTGTCTGTGATTCAAGTCGCTCTTGTTTGACATTATTTATTTCAATAATCATCTTTGCTATCACCACTTTAGGCTCATAAAATTTACTAGCTGCTAAAATGGCTTTTACAGTGTCGCTTCTCGACGATTTTCGACACATTTCAACAGTTTTCTCAACTGCTATTTCTTTCGCTTTTTCTTTTGTGAAACCTTCAGTACACAAACTTCTTCTAAATTGCTCTGCCAGTTCTTCGGCACGCTCAGCGAATTTAGTCAAATTTCCTTTATCAGCTCTTAATGCTAAAATTCTACCTTCAATTATCTTTGACGGTTCATTTTTAATATTATCTCTTAAATGATTCATAATATCTTCAACACTTTCTGGTTGATCAGGTACCACTTCCCTAGCTGTACCTTCCAACCTTGTCATGTCATCATGACATGTCATTTCAAAAATATTGCATTATTTGCTTCTTCACATAAATCTTTCAATAATTCAATTGAATCAACGAAACTTTCGAGTTTCAGCGGATCTCCATCAAATTTTGACCCAATCATGTGATTAGCCATTGAAATAAAATCTTTTGCCGTTTGTACCATTGTAATGCTTCCAGCAGTCGGTGTATTATGAGAATTATTGTTCGAATTTTGAACTGTTTGATTTTGTTTCATATCATTGCTTGGCTTCTCATCAGAAATCAATGAGTTATAACCATCATTATTAGAGTTATTAGAGGCAATTTCTTTCTGTTGTTCTTCCCCACTTGCTGTTTCACCGTTTACTTTCTGTTCACACTTGGTGAGAATATAGCCGTTATCATCGAATTCGTATGCCAATTCAAGGATATCAAATGATTGTATCACTAATTTTTTATTCGATTCCAAATGTTTTTCAATCAATTCTTGATTAACCTCTACATCATTTTCATAACAAGAAACCAAATATGTTGTTAAATCGTTATAAGTCTTAAATAATTCCGTTCGATATTCTTCTCTTAATTCTAAATTCTTTGTTAATGGTCTTCTATCCTGATATGGTTCAACTCTTTTGAATTCTCTAAAAAAACTATCTCTTTTCAATTTATATATTATACTATTGAATTCTGAGGTCATTTATCTAGTTTTGTAATTCAAATTAATGAATGAATAGTTTATATAAGTTTGGCAAAAAGGTTGGTCAAAAATATCATGTAAGCATATAATATGAACTTGACCTTCAAAAAAATCATTATGTATTAACTGTCTTATATTTAATACCAAAAATTCTATATTGTTCGATAAATTCAACTTAAATGTAATATTCAAAAGTAGGAAAAGGAAAAAAGACTGACTCAATATTCAAACATTTTGTTTAATTGATTTATTTGTGTTGTTCATATTCTTACTGTGTGACTATTACTATCTTACTCTTATCGTTATTGAATACTCGATGTGATATCGTCATTGCCTGAAATGTGCTGTGTGTGTTTCACTTCAACCGATTATAGCCGTTTGTGTAGATCTTCCCATCTTCGTATGGCTTCGTAAAAAAAATGTGCTGTTTTCGTCTTCCTCTCGCCTCTACTCACCTATAGATGCTTCGTTTGCATTGAGCTCTACCGTATATAACGCTGTTGTTGCTTTATATACTAATGACCCTTTCGGTGCAAAAGAATCATTCTCACCAGATTTACTATGTTTCCTACACGTGGTCAATACTAATTGATCCGTTATTCTCACGTTCAAATGGTTTTTTAAATTCGTAGTATTTTGATAGTAAAGTCCAATAGCCATTGGCAATTATTTCATTTATTTTTCTATGGTTTTTAATCTCACATTCGTAATTAATGAGTTAACTTAATTTGATTATTATATTATAATAATGCCATATTATATGTTCTCCGATTTATTTGTTAGAATTAACTAATTTTATCGCAATGTGCCATGTTACATTAGCGGTATTGTTCAATTTTATAGATTTCCATGAAATACCACTGCAATTGTTTTTTAATCGAACGATATTCACTTTTAATCTGATAATTTTTGCGAAATATTTAATGATTATTGTTAATTTAAACGATTTTAATCGATGATTGTTCATACGTTTTTCGATCACCACGCTTGCATGAAGAAAATTATTAGTATAGAATATTCTAGCACAATCACATGTTAATTCTTTTTGGTAACCAAATTTCCACATATTCGTCACTTGTCTAATTATGTGTCAATTAATTCCATTTATTTTCACTACTTATTAGATTCTTTTTTTCCGGACTCGTCATATTATATGTTCTTATCTAATAATATGCACGTGGAATGGATGCCCAATGCATCTAGCTGTAAGAGAGTAAATTAGTTTCGACTTGTTTGGTTGAGCGTTAATGATCGACTGACGATTTATTGTCATTATTCTAAAAAGATGTGCTTCAAATGACGTAGCATAGCTTTATCGCTAACCGTGGATCCCAGTTTTCAAGAGCAAGCATATTAAAATACACGTACAAATATTTCACCTCAGTTTCAAGTGAAATAGAGCTTCGCAATTGAGTTTTCAGTATATTGTTCGCACTTATACACCTCTCTATATCCGCAGAATGTGGTGTACACGCCTGAATTCTAGCAAGTATCGTTATCACTTCTTTGTAGTTTGTGGAGTTCAACGGATCTTTTGCAAGTGTTTTAATGATATCATCGAGTTTTCCATTTAATTTTTGTGAAATATTTTGATCAATCACTTCGTTGTATTGCAATTGCAATGATGATAAATCCAAATCAGACCCCAATTGAACTAATTTCATTCAAAGTGTTGTTTACAATGCTATGCATTCCGCACACGTCACCCCAAACTAGTTCCGTGCGATGCGCTGAGCACCAAATTTTCTTGAGTGGTACAACAGAGCCGATTCAACGTATTTCATCTTCAATAAGTTTCCACAATCCACCTCGTTCTCCCGTATTGACATTGGTGCCATCCGTGCAAATCGATGAAACGCTCAACATTACGGCTTTGTACAAATCTTCGCCGATGTTTTCAATGATACCTGTTTGAATTCATATAGAAATAAATTCTATTCAATATCTCCCTTGACGGCATCATTTCGAAATAATTTTTCTCGAAAAATAGTAAAATAAATATGGATAAAAAAGAAATAAATTCTATTCAATACCTCTCTTGACGGCATCAAATAAGCCAGTTGCGCCACGTGAAACTTGTTTTCCGACACCGAGGAAAATTAATTCCGATTCTCCATCTGCTCTGATAATTTTCAGCAAAGTGTAAATTTTGTCGATTTGTGTTCGACCAATAGATCCACCAATCCAAAGAGAACAAGCGATTGCTGTTTTGAGTTTCTGTTCCAAATTTTCCTTATCGGATTTTACGATTGTTTTCAAGAATTCCAAATGTGTATTCGGGTTGACGTATTGCAGATTCAACTGAGGAATAGTTTGCGCATTACTGTCATCATACTTGAAAATTCCACCAGCTTCAGCAGCAACGAAGCGCGCGGGAAATGTGTTTGCAGCACAAGTCAACTTTTTAGCGTCAATGTAAACATGAAAAAACAGTTTCGAAACATGCGCAGCTAACTTTTGATTTGCCTTGCTCACAAATAAATCAATACCGGACTTTGGCTTGTTTGGTAAATTGACTACGTTTTTGCATGCCTTGTGACACTTCGACTCAAAATGTTTGGAAACTTGATCAGATCGAAAGCGGATTCCTTCATCGGTTGTAATTGGCGGTGTTCTATTACTGTCGCTATTCATTTTCACAGTAGTCGGATGAACCATACAAACTTTGCATTTGACATACCGTAGTTTCTTTCCATTTTGATCAACAACAGAAAATGATTCGAGACATTCTTTCACTTCATTTTCGAAAGCAAGTTGTTCAGCTGTTGATTTCGATGACGATGCTTTACCAGTTTGGTAATTGTTCTTTTCGGCTGAGCTCTCAAGGACATCATTTTTCTCAACGAATTCATCACTTTGCTCAACGATTTCGTCACTTTGCTCAACATTTTGTTCACCTTCTACGACATTTCGGTCGTCAATATCGATGGATAGCAAATCATTTTGCAGACTTTGCATTGAATTTGATTCGTTCGGCTTACGAGCTTCAATCGGTGGTTCAGCCGGTACTTCGGTCGAATCACAATTTGTTTCTGTATCAAATTGGCTACTACATGATTCTGTATCATGTACTTTAGCACCTAAAATTTGTGACAATTAATGTTAATGCGACTGTAAAATACACAGTTTGAATTTATTATTTTCATGTCGGTGACGAAAATAAGTAAAACACTCTTGCTTTTGATATTTTGAATTAGAATTAACCCACCATCATATCAACATTTTGAGTTTAGGAATTAGCTCATCGACATTAATTCTCTTGAAATTTCTGCCACTAATTACCACTTTCTTTATTTTATCGATTTTTAAAATAAACGAGCACAAAATGAAATCGTGAATAGGAAAATACGCGAAGGGAAATGATAAAATTTGTTAACGCGCGCGAGATTACTTGTGAATATTAGATCGATTGCTCGTGAGCCATGGTTGAAGTTATTGAGTCCAAAAAATTGTATTGCTGACGTCGCAATGTGGTGCGCGATAGCCGACGCCAAAAAATAACTTAGCATTACGAGTGAAAATTTCTAGGAATACAAAATCAATGACTTTATGCGAATTTAAAATTACTTTGATTATCAAGTGATTGAAAATATACATCACGACAACACCCCCTTTATTATGATCACCACGTTTACCCTTTCTATCAACGCGATAAATTTTGTAATCATCAATTTTGACTAACTTATTCGTATTAGCAGGGAGATGATTTGCTTGAAATATTTGCGCAGGTTAAAGTGAATGAAGCTTCTGATATTGAGTATGAATGGAATTTGTTTAAGGAAGTGATTGTAGAAGTAGCAAAAGAGTGTTGTGGCATGTTTATTGTCAAGAACGGGAGAAAGAAGACTGAATGGTGGAATGAAGAAATTAGATATGCTGTGAGAGAAAAGAGAGTAAGATGGATTCGCTGGTTGCAGAACCGAACTGATGAAAATCTGATGCATCGTATCTTTAATTTAGCTTGGAGTTCCTCTGTTGTCCCTGATGAGTGGGGTGGCGCAGTCATTTCGCTACTTCATAAGAAAGACAGTAATAGAGACTGCAATAACTATCGAGGAATTTCTCTATTGAGCGTTGTCGGTAAAGTATATAGTGCAATTTTGAAAAAGAAAACAAGAGCAATTGTCGAATCGCTGTTGGATGAAAATCAATCGGGTATCCGCCCAATGCGCAGCTGTCAAGAACAAATTTTTTGCATAAGACAACTAATGGAGAAATTCTTTGAAAGAAATAGGGAACTGTACTTCTGTTTCGTGGATTTAGAGGTGGCTTGCACGTACTGCGGAATGACCATTAGCGGCACCAAAACTCAATTTATGCATGTGGGCAAAACTCGAAAGCAAATTCATTGCACATTGAATGGCAACTTGTTGGAACAAGTTTCCCAATTCAAATATTTGGGTTGCATCTTTTCGGAAGATGGCAAGTTTAATAAAAAGTTTGAACCAAGGGGACCGTGCTTGTATTGGATTGGAGAGCTATTCGAGAGTATGCCAATCGACCGCGCCATCTTATATTACATCCGTTACATCGGTGAACTCAATTTAGATCCATTGTAATACGAAGAAAATTTTTATTGATACAAATAATAAAAACAAATAAGCTATTGAAACGATATTGCCCAATAGATGGCGTTGGAGAATAGATACAATTAAAATGTCTCAAATAGCACGGTACGGTTGGTTTGAACAGAGTAGGGTTATTGGAAATAAATTAGTAGAAACAAAGATGTTGAGTGAAAGTCAAAGCGTTCAGTCGTGTAAATTATTTTTCGTCCTTGATTTAATATTTTCTATTTATAACATCGTCTCTGTTTCACTATTCTCTTTCAAATCATAAGTTAACAGAGTTAATGTTAGTAAATTGGTGAAATCAATCAAAATTGTTCGTTTTGTCTTGCTTTTTAAATCGTTTTCATCGTATTAAATTTCGCAGCATTTATATTTCGTATTGTCAGGTTTGAGTAGTTTCTATTTCGTTTTTAACTCAAACTCAAATCATGTCATCGTCGTCTTTGTGTGGTTTATGTGTGCAGCGGTTGGACACCTCCGTCGACGTTCTTGGATGCTATGGTGTTTGTGGTCGTAAATTCCACTTAGCATGTTGGTCGAGTTGAAATACAACATACAAGAAAGCAGTTATTGACTACTTGAGTAAAATCTCAAATCTACATTGGTATTGCAACGAATGCCAACCGCTCACTGTAAACGGCATGGTGAATACATTCACTGATTGCGTTCGGGTTATGAGTGAAATCAATCCGTTGTTGTCAAAGGTCAATTAGAGCGCTCTTGCACCGTCGACCCCCCAAATTGATACCAATGTGGAAATGCGAAATGTTCCGGATGCTTTCGTTAATGTGGGAGCTGGCACTGGGGCTACTGGCTCACCGCTTACAAACAAACGTAAACTTGTGCCGGCTGTTAATCCACTGAATAAACAATCTAGAACCAGTGCATTTAAATCGAACGTCACTCAAATTGATTTGACAAAAAACGACAACAGGAAACAAACTGAGATTGCATCGAAGAAGTGGAATCGGTTTTTCCATCTGCAACTCGCTCAATTCATGATACTCGGGCATTGTTTGTTTCGGGTTTTAAGGTCGATAACTTTCCTGTGAATGTGCGCTGTGAATTATCAACTGGCAAATGGAAGCAACAGCTGACAGTCACATATTCGTCATTCAAACTATCAGTACCATCTGAATGTTACGATTTGTTCATTGACCGTAATATTTGGCCTGATGGAATTGAGATTCGCGAGTTTTCAAATCAGAAACCTATTGTTGCCGATCGTGAATGTGTTTCAAAAAATGTTCGGAAGGAAAATAAAGCCCAAAAAAAGCAGCTGAATCGAAACCAAATGAATGTGAAATTAATTGCAAAGTCACAAAATCGTTCGAAAGGGAAGGCGATCGATAAAAAAACGCAAAATCGGTCAAAGTCCGTTTCGGACAATCAGAAACAACAGCAAGAACCGGAAATGGAATGGATTCGGGTGCCTGTCAATCGTTCAGGAAATCGACTCCAGCCGGTGAATCAATATCAATCGATGCCATTGCCAATGTTCAATCCGTGGTATTGCCAATGTTCAATCCGTGGTACTACCAAAATGTAAACGGATTGAGAACGAAAACTAGCACTTTTCGTCGTGTAGTTCAAATGTGCCAGTACAAAATTATTGTTCTCACCGAAACTGGATTGACAGCCGATTTTGATTCAAACGAAATATTTGACGATTCCTTCATGGTTTTTCGTTGTGACCGAACGGAATGGTCTAGTGATAAGAATTGTAAAGGTGGCGTGCTAATTGCTGTGCACTCATCGTTAGATTGCATTTTACACTGTTCGGGTGAATCAATTGGTTTGGAACACAGTCTCTGTTCATGGGTGTATGCTACATACCACCAAAAAGTGCCAATACGGATATCGAGCTTATCAAATATCAACTACAAATCGATTATGCATGTGAGGCTTTAAAAGCGGCAAAAGTTTCAGATATTTCGTATTTTTTTGGCGAATTCAATCCACCTAATATTTCATGGGTGCCTGATGATGAATGTTCGAACGTTTTGGTGCCGATGAATGTCAAAGGAGAACAAGAGATATATGTTGTTGACAGCTTGCTATCGATGGACCTGGCACAAATAATAAATAAATGGAATTCGCAATGACCAACATCGCATTCTTGATCTGATCTGGACGAACAACTATGATTGTTCGGAGCTGTGCTCTGCAACTCATCCCTTGCTTCCGGATGAAATCTTTCATAAATCAATTGAGTTGAGTGTTGAGTATAAATTGATCTCTAACCCCAAAGATTTTTCTTCCTCCGAATGGCTCAGACGTTTTATGAACACATCGGTTTTGGATTGTCAATGTTTGCCCCAGTAAGAGTGATGAAGACCAATTCATCTCATCCCCCCTAGATGTCTCGAGCTGTTGTCAATTTGCTGAACAATCAAAAGAAGGCTCATGCCGATTACATGGCATCCGGACGCTCTAATTATTATTATGAAATTTTCTCAAATGTTCGTAGGCTAGCCAACAAAGTTTCAAATGAAAAACGCAATTTAATGGCATGCCCTCAACCATGAAATATGGTAACAAAAAATCATCCGATACCTTGGTTATCGCTAACTGGTTTGCTGAATTTTTCAGTAGCGTTTATACCCCTTGTTCGAATGCTTATATGCCTTCTCATTATGATTTGAATGAGCATAACGTGATGGTGCCACCGCTTTTTATTGATGCTTCGGAGATCAGTAACAGATATTGCAAATTGGCCAGTACTCTCGATCGTGGCCCGGATGGATTACCGTTAATTTTCATTCGCGAGTGTGCTTTTTCATTAGCAGTGCCATCGCAAATTATATTCAATGAGTCATTGAGTGGTTCAGTTTTTCCTATGGCATGGAAGCTGTCAAATGTTCGCCCGATTTTCAAAAAGGGACTGAAAAATGATGTGTCGAATTATCGATGTATTTCAAAACTGTCTTTTATACCAAAGATTTTTGAAGCAATTGTTTGTGATCACGTGTCGTTCCATACAAAATCATTAATACCAACAACATGGCTTTGTGAAAAAGAGATCGACTACCACAAATCTTGTAGAATTCGTGGTGCGTAATTTGATTAGTGGAAAGCAGGTCAATGTGATCTATACAGACTTTACGAAAGCATTCGACAAAGTAAATCATTTCACTTTATGTAATAAATTGTCACGTCTGGGTTTCCCACCTGCGTGGGTGAAGTGGATTAGATCGTATTTGTCTGATAGATGGCAACAAGTTGTTACTGATAGCGTGCATTCGTATAGTTTTTTGGCAGCTTCTGGTGTTCCGGCTGGTAGCCATTTGGGCCCGCTGTTGTTCATTCTCCTCACATGTGACATTGGCTCGGTGTTTAAACATTGCCTTTTCCTTGCCTATGCGGATGATTTGAAGATTTTCAAGGCAATATCTTGTGTTCGAGATTGCATTTTACTGCAAGAAGATTTAGCTGCCTTGTCTAAGTGGTGTAATGATAATAACTTGCTTCTGAACGAGAGTAAATGCACGGCTTTCACATTTAGCAAGAAGAAGAGTTTGATGATCTTCGATTACTCCATGAATGACAGCGTTTTGGAACGTCCGAGACTAGTGAAAGATTTGGGTGTCGTTTTTGTTCCGAATTTATCATTCAGTGAGCACATTGACAATATAATTGCGAAGGGGCTTAGCGCTTCTCGGATTCATTAAACGCTGTGCTAGTGATTTCAAAGACCCATACACTGTCAAAACGTTGTTCTATGCAATTGTTCGCGCGACAATTGAATATGCCTCAGTGGTATGGGCACCGTCATACGAAGTTCACGTGAAGCGTTTGGAGTCGATGCAAAGAAAATTTTTAATTTTTGCACTTCGCGGTATGTTTCGTCTTCGAAATTGACTTTTGTCAATTATGTATTGCCGCCATATAGGGACAGACTCCAATTATTAAATTTGTCACTGCTGGCTACGAGAAGAATAGTTGCTGATGTAAGCTTCTTTGCTAAGTTGCTCTCTGGTGAAATTGATGTCCCCCAGCTTTTGAGGTTGGTAGATTTCAATACAAGAATCAATGTTCGTCTTCAACACAACGCCATTTATGTTGATTTCCAGAGGACAAATTATGGTCTACATCAACCAATTGTTAGAATATCTCGTATTTATAATCAATTGCATCACCTAATCGATTTCAATCTGAGCACAATCGTTTTATTTCATTAGAGTTTAAGTAATTATTAAAGCTATTTTGAGTTGAGTAGTCAGCTGAAGAGGGTTAGAGGCTCGTTCCGAATGCGTTAGGCATGACGATGTCTTTTTCGGCTCACGTGTTAATGGACTTTCTCACTCATGTTGTTACTCTATTGTTATATGTATATATTGTTATATGAAATCACTGTAACCTTTAGGAGAAATCTGTTTGGTTAATAAATTCAAATTCAAATTGATTCACGGGTCAATCTTCAGACCAACCATTCAATATGGCAGCGAGAGCTGGGTTGATTCTGAGAATTTGATTCATGATTTGGAAGTGTCTGATATGAAAGTGTTTAACATGGTTTCGGAAGTCTCGCGCCGCGATCAGCGGGAAAACAGAATCCGAAATGAGACGATTTGGTGGGATTTAAACGTCGATTCGGTTGGAGACCAAGCAAGAAAATCCAGACTAAGATGGTTTGGTCATGTTAAACGCATGGGAGAAGAACGACTGCCGAAACGGATTCTGTTCGCCGAAGCTGATGGGCTGAGAGGTAGGGGTAGACCACGTAGACGATATTTAGATTCGGTTAATTGTGATTTAAATGCAAGGGGATATGAATGGTGTGATGAAACTCCAATCTTGGCTCTCGATCGGGGTTTGTGGAGAGGTATTGTCAGGGATATATGATGTTTCGTGAAACAGTCCAGACGCTGAAAGGCAATAATAGTCTATAAATGCTTGTTTTTGTTGTAGATCAAACTCGTGTGGTGGTTAACATCGCAATATAAAGTTAAAATTGCTGTTGAAGTACTTCCTTAAATCAAACACAACGCTACAGTCGATCGAACAAAAATATTTTGTTTCGGGACACAGTTATAATTCCTGTGATCAGTGCTTTAGTTTAATTGAAAAAAGACAGGAAAATCATGAAGTCATTAGAACACCTGACCACTGGATTGGAATAATCAAACATTCTATAGTCGAAGAGCCCAAATTTGATGTCAAGAAAATGCAGACCGAAGATTTTGTTGCACCGTTGCAGCAGCTTATCATAAATCGGAAAAAAAGATATAGATAAAAACAAAATCAACTGGCTGAAAATACGGTTTATGTGCTACAATTATGTGTTCAATATTTATATGAAAAATAACAACAGTCAAAGACAACAGGTGAACATAAAAAAGAAAAGAATTGAACCAGCTTTTTTTTGAGATGACGAATTAACTTCCTGATATCCAAGCGACAAGCGACAGAGCAATCACAGAAACAAAATATAATCTTATTGCAACTCAAAACTTTTTTGTTGCCATACTCAAAGAAAATCTAGTACGTTTAAGTGATGAAAATAGCATTGTACGACTACATGCCTGTCATGCAGGTTAAAGTCGATCTGTTAGACTATTATTGGCATTAAAGCAGTGAAAGATAGACATAACCTCTAATTCGATAGTTCCGAGCGCTTGTTAAATGAAAAATAATGTCGATTGAAATTAAAAATTTTCTTAAATGTTGTATTGCTTCTCTTTCATTAAAAACTATTTTTGTACGCTCAAAACACTGATATTCCATGTTGAACGATGTGTTTATAAGCAATAATTACGCATGTCATCGCTTAAGTGCCAAAAATAAAATAACCCATAGCTTTAATCTGCGTGACAGGTATTTTGACGTACCATGCTATTTTCAGCATTGAAACGTTCTATATTTGATTTGAGTGCCACGCATTTTATAATAATTGTATATTTTATATTTAATGAATATTAATAGATTATGGCTTAGCGAGCGATATCAGCGACGATGAATAACAGCTAATGTCAAATATGTAACCACTTGAATGCAAATTCGAGAATTTAAACATAACGTGCTAAAGATTATATGAATTACAAAATAAACCAATGCTTATCCGAATGTCGTTTTTCACCTAACCGCGATTTTTATTTCCTGTGAATTCTTCTTCATATTTTCTAAATCATATCAGTAAGTATTTTGAGATGGAAATGCATGCCTAACAGGCGGGTCAAAAAGTCTTAGACCTGACATACAGATGGCGACACTAATTATGATCCTTATGATTTTTCGATAATACCAACCTTAAAAGCATACTGTCAAAATTTCATGTCATTCTGTTTGTAATTACTCAAGCAACAGAGCTTCAAGTGACGCTACTTTTGTGTTTTCATATAAAATCATGGATTCAAAGCAATTTCGTGTGTTGATTTATCATTGTTTTCTGATGGGAAAAAATACCGTTACAGCCCACGAATAGCTTGAAAAGTGTTAAAGGAATCTGTACCATCGAAATCAAGCGTCAAATACTGGTTCGCTGAGTTTAGACGTGGTCGTACAGACACCGATGATGCTGAACGCTCTGGTCGTCCAAATGAGGCAGTTACGGCAGAAAACGTCGAAAAAGTCGAGAAAATGATAATTTCGAACTGCAAGTGAAGTTGCAAGAGATAGCTGATGCCTTGAAGTTATCAAAAGGCAGTGTTTTCACCATAATACACGGACATTTGGGCATGAAAAAGCTGTTTTCAAAGTGGGTGCCGCGTTTCCTTAAACCAGAAGAAAAACAACATCGAATCAACATTTCCGAGAGCTGTTCGGCGATGTTTACGCGTAGAAAGTCGGAATTTTTGCGTCGGTAAATCACGATGGATAAAACATGGATCCATCATTACACTGGGAGACCAGTCGCGAGTCAGCTGAGTGGAGAGCGCCCGGTGAAAGTGCACCAAAGCGTCCAAAGACGCAACAAACAGCTGGTAAGGTCATGGCCTCTATTTTTTGGGATGCGCATGGAATTACATTCATTGACTACTTGGAACATGGAAAAACAATCAACATCGAATACAACATTGATTTGTTGGTGCGTTTAAAGGCCAAAATCATCAAAAATAGACCACATTTGGCGAAGAAAAAAGTGTTGTTTCACCAAGACAATACACCGTGTCACAAGTCGCAAATCTTTGCGAATCACGAATCGGATGAAAAGATTTGTAATTTGCAAGGATTTGCGAATCTCTATAAAATTTTCCACAGAGATTCGCAGCAAAATTTAAAGATTCGTGATGGAATGTTTGATTCGTATGCTATTCGTACGAGATAAATGCCCCTAGGACACATCGTTCTTCAAAACCGGAATTGAAAAGTTAGAGAAGAAGTTGGAATGATTGAATTTTACATATCTTCCTTCAGGTTCCAACGTAAATTGTTGAACAAAGACACGAGTAAGCAACATTTGTTTTCTGGCAATGAATCGCCGAAATGTTCTTCCTCCGAAAATGACAATATATTTGAGAGCGCATTCTTATTGACTCTCACAGTTTTTGTTGTTTTTTGTATTGTCAATTAATTGCTATATTATGCATCAAGTCAGTCAAACGACTCTTCTTTTTCTTACTTCTTGAATTTTTTGAATGCTATTTAACGGTATTGTTGTCGTCTGTTTGAAATTTTCAGTGCAAATGAGACACTTGAAAAACAATATCTGAGTGTGACGAAACACATTACAAAACAGATGTTTTGTGTACATTCAAAAAAAAATGGTTACGCGTTGAAACGCTTGTATCTATAAGTGACTGAATATTTCTCGCTTCGCGCGTTTAAACGTGTAACAATTTTGTGATTGCTTTTGACAATGAATTCATCTCTTATGCAATATTATATTCTAATTTTCTTTCATTTTTCTGGACATAAAATATTTGAAAGTTAACCCCGAGTAAACATCGCGAGCCAATTTTCTCTCTCTTTCATGCCATTTCAAATTATTTCCTTCGCCAATGATTGCATGTATGAGCATACATTTGGCGTGAAGGAAAAGAAATCATATCAATGACAACTTATTTTTTGATTTTTAAGTAATGTTTTGGTCATTTTTGAAATTCACTCTGAAAGGCCCAGAAAGGCCAAACGTTCTATTCACGAATTCTAAGTACAATAGGAGAAGGATACCAAAGAATATATTTCATGACATCAATCTACAGTATCAAATGGAGTTTATGAGTTTTTTCAGAAGGATGGAATTAGCGTTTGAAGTTCTGTGAAAAACAATTTCAAGTCAAAACCAGCTAAATTTGTAACTAATCAAGCATCAAATCCTACTTTTTTATGACATTATGAAAAAACTTCAAATTATCGAATTTTGTCAGATTAGTTAATTATTTTTATTTTAGCAAAAATAATATTTCATGCGACCTAATTCACGAGACTTTAATATTATTATGATAGTGAGGCTCCAAGCGTCAAGCTTCATAATATTTGAAAATATGACCCGTTTGACATAAAATAACAGATTCAATTCAATTTACAGTGTAATAATATCAAATAGATTCTAATTCAATTTTGTATCCAAATTTTTACAGTAACACGAAATTAACTGCAGTTTTCATGAAATCAAAACGTTAATTTGTGTTTCTGAAAAAGATTCATGAAAAATTATTGTGAGTTTATTAGCTAAATCCAGTCTCTAGATGCAAAATTGAATTTTGACACTTAGCTTGACAGCAGCGCCCTCTGTACCATTCGTCCATGGATGGTAAACACTTCTTCCCCTTTTTCAAACAATGACAGCAAAGATGCGGACCCTGTCAAACTCGCTGTGTGACATTTGATGCAATTCAAATCTAAAGAATTTAAAACGAATTCTACGCTTAGAAAAAATTGTTAATTTCAAGAAATTAAATGTGTGCTTTCTTGCGAACACTATCGGTCACATTTCTAGTGCAAAAATTCTTTTGCGAAGCGAATGAAAAACATTCAATTCAAACGAAACTTTACTTTGGAAAAGCAGGTAATTGCTTGAGAATTCAGCGGAATGTGGTGTGAAACCTCAATTTGTAATTACAAATTCCAACATGCATGTTATATATAACAAGCAGATCCAACTAAAATGTATTTGGATTAGCCCGATCTTTGCTGTCATTCGTTATTGTTTGATGTTTGGGAAGGAGAATGTTTACAATATGTCTGGCGAGAAGCTGTTGATTGAAGATTCACAAATGTTTTATTTCTAAAAACATAAAATATGGCTATTTAAATATTTTTTTTTGCTGTTAACATTTTTATATCTGAATTATTTAACCTTTCAAAGTGAATATAAATCAGCATAAACATTAATATACAGAAAATTAGTGAAATGTTGAGTACAATCGTTTAGGTAGAGATGGCGCGGTCCAACGGCATTCACCACCCCTTTACATGGGAGAAGATACAAAGCATCGTCCGCTTGGCTAAATCTATGAAGATAAACTTGAATATTCTGTATTATTTTGAATAAAAATATAAAAATGAAAAATTATGTCAAAACGTGCGCGTAAATAATAAAATGGACGCTTTGCACACACGAGAGAAACAATATAACTTTCAAGATAGTAGATTGATTTTGGGAGTTGATAAAATATACAAGTTTCCTATATAAATCCGAAATTTTAAATGAAATATATTGTAAGAATATTAAATGATATATTTGAATCCAAATTTTAAATTTTAAATGATTTATCATATAAAAAGATTTACTGTTTTTCTTATGTGTATGTTCAGTTTCTGAATGCGAATGAAATACAAAATCGAAGCTATTTCCTACGACTAGTTTGTTTGAATCCTATGCCAAATGCCGAAATTTTCACTGTCAAAGCATGGGCAGCTCAATTTAATCTAACAGGATTTTATTAGTAAGAAAATCCAGATGGATTTATTGTACGAAATTTCTCATAAAATCAGATAATACAATACATCCAACATTTCGAACGTTCAAACAACAATTTTTACTTTTCCGCACACACCACTGTGTGTGGTAAAAGTATTGCGATCGGTCCAAAAAATTCAAAACGCTCGGAATAAGTTTTCTATGCGTTTTGAACCTAGAAAAAACGATTGCAACCATTCTCGGAGCAATTTTTTGTCCGTGTGTGGTACGTTGTACGTTGGCCATTGTACGTTGTACGCAAAAATTTGTTAACACGATAACTCAAAAAATTGATTTTAGAATTGAACAAAAATTTACACACACATTTGTCTTCATTAGGAATAGAAACATTTCAATTTTCAGCCTAATCGGATAATTTTTTTGGGTAGCTCTAGTGGAGTGGAATCAAAAAATGGGCTGTTTTTCAATATAATTACGAAAAATTTGTATGGGGACTATGACTATTCCGCATTGTATCATTATGAAACTTTCAGAATATTATTTTTTTATGAAAAAAATGAGTCACGCTAAATTTCAAGTCATTTCAATGGGATTTGGGGCTACCTCCCCTGTAAAATTTTCGTTTGTTGGGACCTTTTCGAGGTCTAAACTGAACATTTGTATGCCGACTTTCTCAAGTTCACGTTGTACCGAATTGAAACTTTGAATATATTATTTTTTTATGAATAAAATGAGTCATGCAAAATTTCAAGTCATTCCGACTAGATTTAGGACTACCTCCCCTGCAAAATTTCGGATTTTTGGAGTCTTTTCGGGGTCAAAACTGAAAAATTGTATGGCGGCTATCTTAAGTTCACATTGTTTCCTATTGGAACTGTCAGAATATTATTTTCTATGTTTTCCAAGTCATTCTTATGAGATTTAAATCCAGCTCCCTCACAAAATTTTCAATTTTCGGGGTCAATATTCAAATCAATAAATTGGATGAAGTATTTGTGATTTTCTAATCTGTTTTTTTTTCATCAGTTTGAATGCTCATGCTGTTACCGAAAGTTATACTGTTATACATAACATAAATGTAGAACCATATCTATCGTTGGCATGAATTGAAAGTTCACATCAGAGTGAACTAATTCGTAATTTTTATAACCAATTCAAAAATAGAGAACGTTGAAGTAAGAATTAGGAACTGAGATGTTTATTTGTTTTTATATTAAAATTTAAATTTAAATCACATGATGTGTAATGACTCGAAATTCGATCTCATCGTAATGACTTCATATTTTCTGTGATTTATTCTCAAAGTTGCATGATGATTCGATAAGAAATAAACATAAATCCAATACAAATGAGTAGCAATCAATGAAAAATGCGTAAGCCCGAACAATTTCGGGAAATGTGCGGAAAAGTTAGTTTTACGTACGTAAGACCATTTATTAGATGATACAACAGCACACGCGCTCTCACTAGCAACAGCTCCGTGACAGTAGAATAATCAATACATTCAAAAACTATTTTATTTGTATTCATGCATTTTGAGAATTTGCATGTTGAAAACCTATTGTGTTGTTAGATTTTATGAGAAATGTCGTCGGAATGATTTTTTGGCGCACTACTACACATGCTTCGTATTTGAATAAATTCCATTTTATTGAGTTTAGTACTGCTTATTAAACAATACGGTGTTGTTCAAGCCAGACACTCACACACGCATACACGTTTTCGATTCGGCTGTATGTGCGAACTGTCAGAATCGTTTCCGCTTACTCCATATCAAACATTCTTCGTAGCAAGACGTGCAAATTCGTCTTAATATAATTTCAAAAGAAAGTCTTTACAAACGAACATTTTTTATTTCAGTGGAATATTGACAAAGGTGAACTTTAATTTAATCCAATACATTTCAACAAATCATGCAACGTTTATTTGAATATTCAAATCATTTACGTACATAAATTATATCTTTCTTTGAATGGAATGCGAAAAAAAAATACATCTGTTATTGATGATTCGAAAATAAGATGTATAAATGCCAGTTCCCAACAATGACAAATTCAGTTTTATTCGGAACTAAATTCTGTGCTTTTGAGAATAAAAATGGCGATTTTGTGGGGAATCATACTAGTTCTATTGTTGCATGTTGAGAATTTCGTAAGTATTTTTGAAATCATTCTTAGAGCACCTAACAATTGTTCAACAAACGAGGAAACTTCCGAAGATTGAAAATAATCATTTAACAAAGTCAAGTTTTCAAAGAATTTCCCACCCTTTTTGGGGTGCCTGAAAAATAGGGTAACACTCGTATTCTCCAGGATTTAAATTTTGCCAAATACTCAATTCCAAAATTCAATTTTATTCTTCAAAAACAGCTTGCGAATGATTTGACAGGGAATGAAAAAAGTAATTTTTGATTTATAAATTTTTATTTCGAATATTTTGCATAATAATTAAAACTCACATTATTTCAATTAATTTCATTTGTAATAGCGCAACTTCGTTTGGGAGAACGAATTTTGAATGGAGAAATTCCAAATGATATAGTCAAATATCACGCTGCGCTACTTATGGACGATTTTTTTTATGGCAATGGGGTCATAGTCAAACCGAGGATCATGTTGACTGTTGCACGTTCTGTCCATGTATTTGAACATCGTGTTGAAGATGCTAGCCTATATAAAGTTGTAGCTGGTTCGAATGAACTTTTCCGACTTGAAAATGAAAGAGAAGTTTGGTGTGGAAAACTGTTCGACGTTGCCGAAGTCATCGGCCATTGGAATTATCGTGATGAAACAGAAACAGAAGTGAAGAATAATATTGCCGTTATTAAAACCCAAAACAAGATGACTGATGACCCAATGATCGAAGCTATAGACTTGGCTGATAATGATGTAGACTACCTAACAACCACGCTCACTGTTACTGGGTTTGGAAGAGCTGAGAATGGCGAATATGTCACAACACTTCGATCGCTTGAAATGGTAGTAACTCCCTGCGATGAAGGAGCAGACATGTTTTGCACTTCGGCTGAACCATTACATCTTGAAGCTCCAATGACAGTGGGATCTACAACGAGGAAAAGGGAAACGGCAGGAGGAGATAAAGGAGGTTAATTGAAAATAGCTCATTTGAAATAAAAATGTCAATGAATAGACTAAATTGTGTTATTTGTAATAGGTCCAGTTGTATATCGCACTTCGTCTGGCAAAACTGTATTGATCGGCCTACACGAAGGAAATAGACGGGAGCACATGTTACATACTAAGGTTACCGCACACCTTCCATGGATTAGAATGCAATTTGTAAGTGAATATATTATCAACAAACGAAATTGAAAATAAAATAAAGTTCTTTGCATTTAATTTTATGATAAACTATGATAATACTTTTCAAAATGTGTTTATTCCAACAGTTGGAATTTCGATAGAAGGGTGTCGAAAATACATTTCATGACATCAATCTGTAATACAAAATGGAGCTAATGCAAATTTCCAAACAATGCAGCTATTTCTGAATATATTATTTTCATTCAATTTATTCTTTTGTGAACTGTACAATATGCAAAAATATGAATAAATGAGATATTCTTGCATTGAATTTGTTGATTTATTTTTCATTTTCTTCGATTCAACAATATAAAATGTTAACAAAATTAACAGTTCACGTTTATTCTTTTGTGTTATCTAAACCATACAAAGTGAATGATTGTTTATAGAAATTTTAATGTACATTTTGTTTGGAAAGAACAACAAAAATTTACGTCTTTATTCATCGGCTGGCTTTATTTGTGCATGTAAGTGACAGTTCTGTCACTTGCCATGCTTTCGTCTTTTGGCATCACTGCCAACATGAACATGTTTTGTTCAATCCTTATCATCCTCCTGACCCCTGAATGGAGTGTAGTAACCAGTCTGTGCAATATAATTTACAGTGGAAGTAAATTTTAAATAAATGACTAATTTATAATAAGAATAATGATATATTTAATATGACCAGTGGCAGTGCATACGCATATCAATGAGACAATTTTCGTGTGCCGGCACATGCACATGCATATGCCATTGATATGCACGGGCATGCGGAACAGCGTTAGCGTTACCGTACCGATAGAGTGACGCATGTCTGTGTTGTGTATATGTATTGTATGTGTTGCATGAAAGCGAATAAAATCGATTAAAATATTTTCATTTGCTAAATATAAACAAAACTAATGTCGCCAAAATAAGAGACCCAAACAAGCAGAAAATAATACAAACAAATTTTTTTATTATTATTATGCTTATGAGGATTCAATTTCATCAAAAATTTCTGAGTTCAGACGAACTATCAATAAATTTTCTAAATTGGTATCGGTTAATGTCATACGCAATGGACTGAAAACTAATGCCATTGCTGAGAATGCTCGCTCAATGGTTGTTTGTGATGGTGGAGCTGTGTGAATGATTGATGCTAACCTGTAGAGCTAGAAACTACAACAGTTTTGATTTTTGAGATGAAAATATTTATTGAAATATAATTCTGTTCGCATGCGAAATATGAATCGTCGCACGAAGAGATACCGCACACTCAGAGTGTTTGCGTCATTCATTGCGATGAGTCCGGCATACGTTTACCCGTATGCGCGGCAAAGCACATTTGCCGGCATATGCTTTCAGGCACATCGTCTTGTGCCCCTGAATATGACCAGACAATGTAATATCGATATATATATGCTTTTTCCTATATTCATACGGAGGCATACGAACACCGCACGAACACCTCTGGTCTTCGTTGCTCCGCTTCGTATGCCGCATGCGGTGTTCGTGCGGTGTTCGAATGCCTCCGTATGAATATAGGAAAAAGCATATATGTATTGATATCACCTACATTGTCTGAATCGGCAGTTTCGCTCTGATGAAGTTGACTTTGGTGCGTGAGCGCGTTCTGGGTGCGACCCCGGGCTTAACCGTCTTGAGTTTCTCCTGGTTTGCGTTCTGCACATCGTTCGACCAATCAGTATAATTTACGTTGTTCCGAAAGTATTCGCAGTTTTACTCAATGAACAAGTCACCCATTATATGGAATCGAATCATCTAATACATGAGCGACAGTTTCGTGAGAACCACAGCTGCTCAACTGCATTATTGAACATATCAGAGAGTATCAGATCCGCTATCAACCGTAAAAAGGAGGTCATTTATGTCTCTTTGAACATCAAAAGTGCTTTTCCTTCGGTTCCACACGACGGATTGCTTAAAGTGTGTGAAATAAATCAATTTATAGTAATAATATTTCTCAAACAGTTAAAGTTGGTAATATTGAATCAGATAGTGTTGAAATTGATAATGAAGTTCTTCAAGGATCAAACTTCGACCAAATCTTTTTCTCAATTTATTTAAATGATACTCTCAATGTGCCTGCCCGGTCAACTCTTCGCTGATGATTTCCAGGCGCACCTCGAAGTTCACTTCGACAAAATTAATGAAGGAATAAGTAAGGTAGATTCGTACTTAAATAAAATCAATGACTTCGTTTCGCTTTGTATAAAGACAAATCCAAGGTTATGATTATTGGTTCTAAGCACAATACTAATCTTATAGATTTCAACATGATCGATGGCGTTGATCTAGATGGCGAACAGCTTGAGTTGTGCATAAAAATAAAAATCTTGGTGTAACAATATATTTGACTCAAACTTCGAGGAGCATAATAGCGAAAAATTGCGATAGGTTTATGCTTTGGTTTTGCTTGCTCGCTAATCGATCCTATTTTAAGCAATATTAATTTTTATATTCATGGCTTGAAAAGATCCGAACACATAAGCGAGTATCTTAAGCGAATCAATGGCCTTACCCCAGAGTCCAAGGCAAAGCTGCATTCAGCTACTCTGATTTACAAGCAGCTAATTTTCAGATGCGTGTTTTGGTCAAAACCCGTACTGAGTTTGACAGGCGTGTAATCAGTTTCGCGGCAAAAGCATTTTATAATACAATTCCAGTTGACATCAGGGAATGTAACACAATTGGATAACCAACTAAAAATGTAAATAAACTGAATGTCATTTCAAATGGTGGAATTGACATAACCACAAATTGAATATACATTTCATCTTAAACAGTTCAACGGATTTCAAGTGCAATTCTTGCGGAAATTTATTTTCTAATACTATAGATTAACTTATACATTTGCGGAAAGAGCATCAAGTCGTTGAAAAATCAGATAGAATCAAATGTGCCGTGAAACTTTTTTCCATGTGTCTATTCTTAGATATGCTCACATCCTTGTAAAAGTCGCAGCAAACCTTTGCTTTGGAGAACACTAGAATGACAGTTGTTACTTTTCTGCACACATCACTGTGTGTGGTAAAGGTATTGCGATCGGTCCAAAAAATTCAAAACGCCCGGAATAGGTTTTCTATGCGTTTTGAACCTAGAAAAAACGATTGCAACCATTCTCGGAGGTAATAGTCAATAGAAACCTATTAACAGACGGTGGAAGTGCTGTCAAATAGTTCCGAAATTTTTTACATGTTTGCACTGATTTGCATGGGCGCTCGTGTCGTGTTGCTTGGTGACTTTGTACTGATGTGTCAAAACGCTTCCACCCTTCGCCTATTAATTTTCAGTCCAATCGGATAATTTTTTCGGATAGCTCTAGTGGAGTCGAATGGAAAAATGGGCTGTTTTTCAATATAATTAAGACAAATTTGTACACTGCTAGAAATCTACTATTTCATCTATTTACGTGTGTGAATAATACGCAAGTTAATTTACATTTGTATATGAACCGGCGCAAATGTAAATAAACCAAATGTCAAATGATACTTTTCATAACGTAACCTTAATATTCAGAAGCAACTGTGTTATAAGTTTAAATCCATATTAATGTAAATATTTCTGAAATGAAAAATGGAAAAAAGCAAATTTGTGGTCGAGACACGCTGCAATCATATAAATAAACTAATTTTCTTAAATGAGGCGTCATTGGATCCGTACTTAGATGAATGTTAGTAGAAAAAAATTGTCCATGTATTCATAAATTCGTGCTTGCGTCGAATAATAATCATTTCAATGTGAAATGTTTTAGGCATGAAGGCATTCCAAATTCCATTCGACTCCGCTAAAGTTCGGATGACTACTAGTAATGGTGCAGTTATTCCGAACAATCGATTTGCAAATTTTGTTGAAGTGGCCGGACCATTTTTAAATATTCATCTGTACTTGGATGAAGTAAGTGGTTCCTCGTCGATTGTCACACCGAATGTAAGTTAAATTCTAACCTCATTTAAAAAATTTATTGTAGCTAAAACATAAATTTAAACTTTGCAGGACATCAAGCTATATTTGATTAATCGTAACGCAACACATATTCTTAATGAAAATGAAGCCGGCCCATTGACTGAAAAATCCCGGCGCAAACTAATCCGCCTTCTTTCCGAATACCAAGTAGAACGATTTGGAGAAAGTGCTTCTAACCAGCAAAAAACATCAATTGCAATTGCAACATCGCTTGTGTTCACCACATTAAGTGCTGTAGGTTGAATTTGAGACATTTTTGAACCGTATTTATAGAATACTCATTATTTTCAGAATGTTGTCAAAGGTTTTTGCGGTATACGAGCACGCAATGAACGCGCCAAACCATCTAGACTAAATGAGGCCGAACCGAAACAAATGAGACAGCAAATGGCTAAAGAAAACGATGAACAATGTGCGGCGGATGTTGTGGCTTTGAAAGGAATGGTCGTTTGCCCAGAAAAAATGACTGAAATTAAAGAAAAATTGATCTCAACCATGAACTATCGTTTGCGAATGATGGAAATAATGGAAGTTGATTTATTGGAATCTTTTCCTTATTTTTTCACAGATCCGACACTGGTAAAATTTTCATTTAGTCATAGATTTTACATGAGTAGTTATTGATAAAATTTCTAAATTTAGATTCATTTCGACTTTTTGCAACGATTCAAAATCGATGATCTCAACGTATTTTTGGTTGAGTGGCCCAATTTGCGCAAGAGATTAAACTCTATTTTGATTGATCAATACAAAACAAACATTCAAACGTTGTGGCCGAGTGAATTTCGTGATTTGCTGATTTTGCTGAAATTGGTGCATGCCAAAGCTTCAAAAAATTTGTTATCCGTTCAGGCATTCAATAAGGCTATTGGCAAATTGATTATTTTCCGAGAGGTTTGAAAATTGCATACAAATGTTGTTTTTTTACGTTTACAAGTGGCGTTTTTTCAGAGTGGCTTGCCGGAAGAAAAATTGCGCGAACCAGCAAACAAACATCCATACATCATCGCTTGTGGCGATTCCATTGACGACATTACTCACTTTTATATTGATCTCGAAACACATCTCATGTCGGTAAGATCGTAGTGTGTAATCAATTCTGGAAGGTAATTTTAATTATTTATCATTGTTTTCTCAAGGTACCACAGGATTATGGTATAGCTGAGACATTTGATTTGTTTCTGAAGACTCATGAATCAATTGGTCTGCACTTCGATGCGAACATTAAACCAATGGCTCACTTTTGCTTACATTTCTTTTACGGCATCAAAAAAATAAACCGTCCGTCGCCTCTTAGCGAAAGCATCTTAGCGAAAGCATGAAAATGATTCAAGCTTGAGAGTGTTTCAAGCATGATTAAGTGATTTTAGTGACATAATTTTAGTCGTACCGTCCTTCCAAAGAACTCGTAATTTTCAGGATATTCAGTGATCTTATCTGATTTTAGGTAAAAGCGTGATGTGAAACAATTTTTAGTTACCTGAATATGCATATTTTAGAGAAACATGTAAAGAAAATCATATAATAAGAATAATATGACGAAAATCATACTATATTGAGACAAGTGTAGTGAATCTTTAATAAAAATTAGTTTTAGAACTTTCTTTGTGCAAATATATTTCCAATATTTCAATGAAATAATACATTTATTTATTATGTTGAAAATTTCAACAGATTTCTGATAGTGAATAAATAAAGTTTAAAGATATAAAACAATTTATTAAATTATTGAAAAGAAAACTTACTAAATTTTTATATTTATTTAAATTATTCAAAATATGGATGAAAATTTATTAATTTTTTTATTAAAATTATTCAAAATACGAACATTTAATAAATGTTTATGTTTAAATCCATATCTGGCATAACTTTGATATATTTATTTGAGCTCAAAAACTGAATTGCATAAGTTCTTTTATATTTTAAATCATTAAGCGCAATGATTCGATGAACAGTTGTAACATTTTCCTCAACGTTGAAACTATTTAAAAAATCATCAAATGAAATAATTTCAAAAGGTTTACACAATAAGTAATGTCGATTGTTTCTTACGAGAACCGTTTTAATTTGGAAAAATTTTGCTTCATGAATAACAAAGTGATCTTTACGATAATCGAAATTATTCACTCTCAAAAATCTAAGCTCCCCAATAACGCCGATTTCTGGTTGTATTCTATTCAACAAAACCTCATATTCATAAAAATTTTCTCCGTATTTAATAAACCCCTCATGAATATCGTCTTTATAAGCAAATTGATTGACTGATAGTAACTCTTGGTGTTTTTCTGCTAATGTTTTTTTGATGTTCTTGAAATTTTTGGTTAAAAATTGTTTGAGCTCATAGTGCATTCGTTCATATCGCATCATATTCATATGGACAATGGGTCCAACCATTCGAATAATATGAGGGTAGTGTTGCATAAAATGCATTTTTGGAGTAAGATCACGACCGGACTTCAATATTTGTGATGAAAAAATTTTGATCTGTTTTTCCAGCTCGATTACATCTTCTTCCATCAATTCTCTCGAAAATACAATGGCAATAATTCGATTCAAAGCTCTTGTACTTTTCCAAATTAATTGCAACTTCGGGTGATCACGGTATCTATACAGAATAAACGGAATATTCCTTATTAGGCATAGTGATTGAGATGCATTTTGCCCAATAGATCGCTTATCCAGGTCGATTGGGCTTGGAATATTAGAACGTTCCAAAAATCCATAGTTAAATAATTGCACGCACTTGCTCAAACTGTCTAGACTCATTATTTTTGATGAAATCACTTCGCTAAATAGTAGCTTCAATATGATTGGGACTGCACCTTCACAGATATCATGCATAACATCGACTGTTGGATTCATTATGATATGAAAATACTCTAAATCTGACAACAAACAATAGTATTTAACACCCTTAGTCTCACTATAGTCGACTTTTGTAGATTTTGCAACAATATCAATTTGTTTGTTGTAATCCTCCACTGTGCGAATTTTGTTGGCGTTCTCCTCAGTCAAATGTCGACATTCATCTCGCGAACATTGACAAAACCGGCAATAAAAATTTGATGAAAATGATTTCACGAACCCTAATGCAGTATGACCACCGAGATTGTCAAAAGCCATTTCCGATAGGGTCCCTTTTAATCGCCCGAAGCCCGGCACATTTATTCCATTTGATTCCAGTTGCTTAATTTCACTAACGATTGGATACCAAATATTGTTGAAATCAGTGTGTTTCATATTAATATCATCTGTGTTGCACAATGCAACTAAGAAGATATATCTGCACTTCGATAAAAATTGAACGGGTAAATTCAAAATAGAAAGATACACTGCACAAATTTTATGTCGATTAGATTTCGAAGCAAGAGGATTACATGGCTCGAAGTCATCGGACGCAAGTTGGAGCTGCAAACTTTCCGGGTGATTTTGAAATAATGCGATGGACTTGTACGTACTGCCACAACAAAAACCGACGAATTTGCCTGGTGTGCAAGTGTGATTTTGAATACGTTTTGAATTGTAATCGTAATAAAGTTGGGTGAATTCTTCATTGCTGAACAAAACTTCAAGTGATTTCAATATGGAAATGTACTGGAACGTTGACTGTATAAGTCGAGGAATTTTGATAGTTCTTTCCTTTACTCTCTTTTTTTGCAATTCCCATCGTGTTCCAATCGCAACTTCGGTTGGAGGATTATGCCATTTATTTGATTTAATGGTTTTATTGCGCTTGTATTTGGTATTCATCGCAAAAATCGAATTTCGGAAATACTGAAGGGTCATTGCGAGTACCTCAGCTGTTGACAAGCTGTTATCTTCCTCAATGAAACACATACTGAATGCATTCATATTTTCTGAAGTAATAAAAGTATTCATAAACTCATCAATCTTGCTAGTGGCACTCCTTTTTGGATTGATATATATGAAACTTTCATCAGCATCATAGTATTCAGGTTTGTTGTCGCCCATTAATCCAAATTTATATTGAAATTCATATGCCAAGTCGTCCATCTAAAATCAATGAAAATAATGTTCAAAGATCATAACTGAACCATCAACATTTTAAGGATTTTCTACCTCAGTTATAATATCAGTCGCGTTCTCACATTCTTGGAGACAGCATTCCGCTTCAAGTTTCTCGGTTTCATCCGAGATTTCGGAGTCGACAACCTATATTTTGCATTGAAATATTATAGCGATTTCATTTTTAGACGGAAAGAAGTTCAACATCACCATTTGATCCTCGTCGTGTTTACAAATCAAACATGTTTTCATATGTGTTCGCAAACCACTGAAAGTAAGGTACGATTTCTGACAAAAATTGGCTTTGAAATTCACAAGACATTTAATTCTTTCTGAATTTTCGGTCACTTTATGTTCTCTTCTCAAATGCAAAAATATTTTATTCACTTCAGAAAATTTTTCGCAACAAAAACTACATTTAAAATCCATTTTTGGGGGAAATGAAATCACTACTTATAATTTTTTTGTTATTTGAAATAGTTTGACATTTGGTTTATTTACATTGGCGCCGATTCATATACAATTGTAAATTAACTTGCGTATTATTCACACATGTAAATAAATGAAGTAGTAGATTTCTAGCAGTGTATGGGGACTATGTTTAGTTCGCATTGCATCATTATGAAACTTTCAGAATATTTTTCTGATTATTATATTTTATGAATAAAATAAGTTATGCAAAATTTGAAGTCATTCCGATGAGATTTAGGACTACCTCCCCTGCAAAATTTTCGATTTTCCACGAAGTAAAACTTAGGAACTGAGATGTTTATTCGTTTTTTTATTAAAATTCAAATTTGAATCACATGATGTGTAATGACTTGAAATTCTATCTCATTGTAATAACTTGACATTTTCTGTGATTATTTCTCAAAGTTTCATGATGATCCGATAAGAAATAAACACGAATCCAATACAAATGCGTAACAATCAATGAAAACCCGTAAACCCGAACAATTTCGGGAAATGTGCGGAAAAGTCAGTTTTACGTACGTAAGACCATTTATTTTTTTTGCATTTTAGCCGGTTTATTGACAAATATAAATTGACACGCGTATTATTGACACATGCCAATAAACGAAGTACTAGATTTTTTACAATGCAGCACTAATTTTAGCCCTTTCCAAAGGTCGTTGGTTTATTGGTGAATTTGTGCTTCTACAACATTTCTTTTTCTCATCTTCATCATCATAGATATAAGTTCATTTAGTTATTTAAGATCATTTAGTCATTTAAGTGTTTCTTTTGACTCTCCAGGGTCAGTCCGGTTTTTCCATGGTTTCCCGGATCCAATTTGGTATTTATCAAGCGGACCGTGCTTGTATGGGATTGAAGAGTTATTCGAGAGTATGTCAATTGACCGCGCCATCTCATTTTACATCGGTGAACTCAATTTAGATCCATTGTAATACAAACAAAATTTTTATTGACACAAATAATAAAAACAAATGAGTCATTGAAACGATTGAAATATCACATCAATACTACTGGCCAATAGATGGCGCTGGAGAATAGATATCATTAAAATGTTTCAAATAGTACGGTCCCCTTGGTATTTATAGTCACTTTTGAATGCTCCCCATCCCTGTAATTGTCTCTGTTCAAGTCGTTCCATTCAGACTTTCCGTTGAGCTATCTGATCATGCCTACGCTGACAGTAGCAAATGCCAGCCGTTGCTGAGCAGCGCCTATTTCAACGCAACATTCATTTCGCTCACTGCGTTCTGAGCGCAGCCTGAAATGATTCAATTTGACAAGTTACAAAAATGCTATAGATTTTATTTATTTTCAAGAATTCGATGAAATTTTTTCGGTTACACACCATTGACAGATTGACACTAACTAAACAAAAATTTCAGCGAATTCATGAAAATAAATAAAATCTATAGCTTTTTATTCACTAGTCAAGTGCTACTGTCAGCGCAGGCATGAGCAGATAGCTCAATGGAAAGTCTGGTTCCATGGACAGAATTTATACCGTATTGAGCAGCTTGCCAGCATACATGAGCTACTGTGTAGCTTCTGTAATATTGGTATAAATTAAGGCTTTGTAATAAATAGATAAAATAAATAAAAAAATTAGTATTTTCAGTATCAATCTGCCCATCATCATTTAATTCGTCCATGGCGTCCATGGTTGAATCTGCACTAATTTTACGACTGGTCGTGTGAAGCCATTTGAAGGTGTTCTGATCTAAACGTTTCGCACCGAACTGTCTACTCCAGGTTAAACTTCAATGACTCGGGCAACTGGCCATAGACCCAAGAGAGGTATGTTGTCCTCTTTCATCAGCAATAAGTCGCTAACTGCGACGTTTCGTTCTGCTCTATTCCATTTGTGACGATTTTGTAAGGTACCGATATATGCTTTG
This sequence comes from Obolodiplosis robiniae, assembly GCA_028476595.1. Taxonomy (NCBI): domain Eukaryota; kingdom Metazoa; phylum Arthropoda; class Insecta; order Diptera; family Cecidomyiidae; genus Obolodiplosis; species Obolodiplosis robiniae. The sequence goes on from CM052014.1 coordinate 17,834,856, forward strand.
CCCCATACGTTCCTAAATACCTGCTGTAATCTATCTAAAAGTTTCATTTGATGGATCCGATTGATTTGTACGTTTTGCATATTTCTGCACAAGGGTTGAATGATACGCTCTTCGGTCACTGCGTGTGATGGTTTGAAATAATTCAAGTCCATTGAATTATCTGATAATGGTACAAGTGGCCGGCTGTTCAGCACTCCAGAAATCTTCGCGAAAAGAGTTTGATATCGCTCAAATGTCAGTGCATAATTGAGAATCATGCAGCGCATGTGAAACTTTGCAAAAAATTTCTGTCTCCTAAGCTATTTGAATAGATCCAAGGCGGCATAATTGGTTTGTATAATCGAGTCAAGTATCATTACAGAAAGTTCTCTCAAATCGTTCGTTTGCTTCGCTCTAAAAGAAGACTTGTCAAAAAAAGAAAATGGGATGGTGGACATTTTTGAAGGCCGTTGGTAAATTTTTTTGGCAGCATTTACTGGGAATGAAGTTGCAGATGCAATTAAACGCTGATGAAGTCAATAAAGAGAGAAATCAAACAAGATATGAAGGGTTGAGAGTAAAAGTGTCCAATGCAATCTCACCTCCTTTTCTCGCTGATGGAAATGTTTATGAACAAGAGCAGGAGGTGAGATCACTTTGGTCACTTTCACTCTCAACCCTTCATATAACATCAATAGGATTCAACGGTTTCGAAGATGATAAATCATACTAATCATCATATGGGCCGTTTTTTTTATGTTTATCGTATGGCTATGCGGGATAATCAAGCGGTGCTTGGGATATTTCGTAAAATGTCAATTAAAATACCAACCAACTTATTTGGTAACACACACTCAAACAATATGCACCGTCTTTTAATCACTCTCTTAAAATCACAAATACCACAAATTTATGCAGAGACCAATTCTATATAATAAGTCATTATATTTCACAATTTTGATTAATATTGCACATTTTCAAAAAAAATCAAACGGAAATTTCATCGAGAATAGTGGAATAAACGATGTACATAAAATGGAATCCTCCAACATTTTAGCGAGAATAAATGATAAACAAGATTATCTAACTAAATTATATATAGAAACCTAATGAATTACTGGATAAATAATATCACGAACCAACATTTTTTGTATTTTATTTGAAATGAGTCCAATTGCTTAATGAACTATGAATAGTTGACCTTATTCTAAATCAACGCTTGCCAGCAATTACATTATTTGAGAACAAGAGTTCCTCCTTAGTTCACACAATACCGACAACCATTGCTGTTGCAAATTTACTTGAAATCAGTTGCATATCTTATTTTTCTTAAGTGTGGAGTAGTGCTTACATTTCAGATTTACGATTTATTTAATTTTATCTACTGTTCGAAGAGTCCAAAATCTGATTTTGCCTATAAAACGTAGAGTCGATAGATATCATCAGACAGAATGTGCAAGCAATCCTTTGTATCTTATCGTTTCTTGGTTCGGATGCCGTCCCTGCATTTGTCAACCAAGATAATGAACTACAAAATATGGCAAAAAATTGAAAGAAAATAATATTGAAAAATGATAAACTATTTACAAGCATGCAGCAACCTTAATATCTGGAATCATAATCTGTATTCGAAGTCTACCCGAATCCCCTCATGCGAAGCATATTAAGCGACCATAAATGTGTTATTTTGGCGCGATAACAACATCATGAGCCAATTTACAATAATCCTTTCAAAAAATAAAATATGCGCATGGAACGCTTTGTCATAAAGACACTAAATTGGATTCGGATGAGTAGCATTTGCACATAATGAAAAAAAAATATATTTGCACTTGGTAAAATTTGATTTGTTGCACAATTTACTCACAGTAATTCTTTTTGAAATGTTGAGAGAGAAGCATTTATATGTTATTCGGTTTCGAGTATAAAATCTGAACTAAAGGATTTGTGAATAAAATGAACGAAATCCAAAATACGTAATTTGATATGAACATTCGTTTTTATCGACGAAGCATACACTCAGGTTTCAAAATCGTCAGCACAAATGAACGCATGAAATAGAGCCGCGGAAATGTTGTTCCTAAGAATTTTGAAATTAGACAATATCAACAATATCAGAGTTTCATCACTTATATTTTATAAATAAAGCGTGGAAATTATAAACTGTGATAAAATAATAAGAAAATGATTGATATTGTCAAAAAATATCGTGTATTGCGCGACAGATGCTTCCAACATTGGTAACATATACATGTGGCTTCCAAGCTGTTAATGATACGTAGCATTGACAACATAGCAACTGACTGCGATTGATACGGCAATTTTGATTTTCAACAGATTTTTCCCTTCTTAATGATCAGAATACAAATATTTATTTTCAAATTTTACCGATCGTTATAAAATGACCCATGTGACCAATACTGCATATTGCCGGAATAATTTTCAGTCTCGCAATAGCGTTTAATGCATATCTTTCGAGATACAAAGGGAAATGGGATTACTGGTCATTAGTTCAGTGTGTTGAAGACGTCACTTTATGAATAATCAGTTGTTTGTTTACATGAATATTCGTTCGTAGCGGTTCGTTTGTGATTCATTTGTCGGATGCAGAGATATACAGTTTTTGTATCTCAATTACTTTAAAGAGTGTATACATTCATCAAACCAATTCATTATTGCAAGTCTGCTAAGTTAATTCACTTCCGTGAATATATAAATTTGGGAGTTTACGTAACAGGATTAGAGTATTTAAAGAGGCTTTGGTACCCGTTTAGTACAATTGGCTTCAGGCTTCAGTGTCAGAACAATTTGAAAATCAAATCGTATGTGAGTTGAATATATAAATCAGTTGAAAAATGCATGCGATTTGGGGCGTTCTACTCTTAGTGACTTTGTGTCATTCGAATCAGCCGACGATTATTACAGCATATTTAAATACAGGCGATGAAATTTACACGCCATTTCAAAATAATTTTTCTCCGATAAATCCAAGCATTGCTGAAGATGTGAATTTGACTACGGTAAAAATTTGTGTTTTATATAAATTGAATGCTAATTTTAATGGAAATAAAACATTTTATCATTTCGATTTTTCTTCAAATTCCAAACAGCCAGAGCTGATTACAAAATATGGATACCAGGCTGAGGTGCACTATGTGACAACTGAAGACGGTTACATATTACAATTGCATCGAATCGCTGGCGGACCTAAGTCGCCGGGAAGAAAAGGAAAGAAGGTGTGCTTAATACTTCATGGACTTTTGGATTCCTCAGCTACGTGGGTTGTGACGGGTCCTCGAAATGGTCTAGGTATGCACACTTTTTACCATGGAACTATTTTATTGAATCGAATTTTCTATGGAGTAGCGGCGGAAGCTATAAAAATAATCGAAAAACTAAAGGGAACATTGATATTTTCAAAGGTTACATTTTATCGGATAATGACTATGATGTGTGGCTTGGAAACAGCCGCGGCAACGTTTATTCTGCAAATCATACTACTTTGAATCCGTATGGTTCATCTAAAGATCGAAAACAGTTTTGGTCATTTTCATGGCATGAAATTGGGTATCATGATTTGCCAACCACAATTGGTAAGTTAATTATCTGTTAAGCAAATATAAAAACGAAACACTCAAACGACTAAACAATTACCTTTTTTTTTAAATGAAGACTATATACTTGACAAAACGGGAAAGCAAAAACTGCAATACATTGGCCATTCACAAGGGACGACTGCATTCTTTGTTTTGCTTTCTGAACGACCCGAATATAATGAGAAAATTGAAATGATGCATGCCTTGGCACCAGTTGGCTTCTTATATCATTGCAAAAGTCCAGTAATACGTGCCTTGACTCCGTTTCTGACTATTATTGAGGTTTAATTTTGAAACTCAAAGACTTTATTATATATTTTATATGTGCTGTTTAAAATTGTATTATGAATACTTTCAGAAATTGGCCGCACTAGTTGGTCTCGATTTCATCGCACCCTCAGACGAGTTCTTAATGTTGGCTGGTAAAAAATTGTGCAAAGATACGGCACCTACCCAAATCATTTGTGAAAATATATTATTTTTGTTCGCTGGATACTCATCTGACCAATTGAACACTGTAAGTTCTTCGGCGTGCAAATGATGTATGTTATAGATTATGATGCGTTTTCATTTGAAGACTTCGTTACCCGTCATTCTGGGCCATGTACCAGCTGGAGCTGCGACAAATCAACTTGTGCACTACGGACAAGAAGTCAATTCGGGCCATTTCAGGCAATTCGATCACGGGCGTATTGGAAATATGATTCATTATAAAAGGTTTTCTCCACCTGACTACAACCTGACTAATATCAGAGCTCCAGTTGCTGCGTATTATGGTGAAAATGACTGGCTTGCTGACGTCAAGGATGTTATTAAGTTGCTGGAGCTGTTGCCAAACATCATCAAAAAATATTCCATTTCAAATTTTAACCACATCGATTTCCTATGGAGTATAAATGCTCCATATCTTGTATACGATGAGATTCTGAAAACAATGAAATTAAACGTGTAAAAACTTAAATAATATTGAGCAAAATTGTTTAAACTTATATTGTATTGATTTTTTTGCAAAATTAATTAAATAGCAAATTGTAAGCTGATCTATTATCTTATTTTGATCCAACTGCGAAAATTAACCTTATGGCGAATATAAATAGGGCATTGGGTTATAATTAGACACGTAATAAAAAATTATCATGAAAAATTGATCAAAGTAATTATTTTGATTAATATCGTTATTAGGATTGAATCCTCATAACGTTATTATGATTTTATTCACTTAATTATAATAAAATCATAATTATCTTCAAATGGATTTTTCTGGCAGAAAGCTGAACTTTGGACCAAACTTTCAAACATCCATAACTTTCAAACATCCATAAGTCGATTTCGAGTGTTCACGAGTTCTTATGACCTAAGGACTTCCCAACGATATCACCTTAATCGATCTGGCTCCTGTATCAATTGTGCGGCAATGCCATCAAAATATAATACGTTAGTTTTTAAATGAATAGTTAAATTGCACTGATTTTTCCATTGAATTGATGGCGGTTGCGTCGGTTCGCGTCGGATTTAGCCAGACGTTTCCGCTTGATGCCTGTATCCATAGCTTGCTATATATACATATATGCTTGGGACTTTTTGGCCGGGGGTGCTTACGTCACTGTGATAATAAATAACAATAATCAATTGAAACTCGCAAAGAAAGTATTTTCAATACATGTGTCAATACATGATGTACAGTAAGGCTACGTACGTTTGTTGAGAATTCTGTTTATGCGAATCTTAAATCCCAAATACAAGATACGTGTACTAATTTCATCAGAATTCAATACTTTTTCATCCGAAATGAGAGACTTTTCTATTCAAAGCCATTCTCCCAAATAAAACTCATTTTCATCACCAAGAATTTATATACATTTGTTTCGTTTCCAGGGAATTCAAAATAAATTATGTTTTGGCTTCGGTTTTGATAAATACGTATTATTGGTGGCTTTCCTACTGACAATTTGTTCGGATAATTCTGCGGTACTTCATGCGGAATACGGTAGTACTCGGGGTCAAAACGAAACATGTGTATGAGAACTATGTTTATTCCACGTCGTATCGTTATAGAAATTCCATAATCTCATTTTTTCACAGACATATATTTTCTAACATCCGTAAAACCAACTTTTCCGCACATTTCTCGAAAGTCTTCGGATTCACGGGTTACGTTTATTTCTTAATTTATCATCATGTAACTTTGAGAATAAATCACACACAATTTCAAGTCATTACGATGAGATTTAGGATTAATTGGAATTAAGAATTAGCCGGGCCATGTTTGCGAAAGTAATGGTTCAAACTCACCAATAGCGAGACGGGAACTATTAGGAGGAAATTACTACTTGCGTATCAGAACCTGATAAATTAATATGATAAATCATGATAATTATTATGATGTAACTCTGATAACATTATTACGATGATAAGTTAATAAAATCATAAAAATGTTATTAGCATCCAATTCTAATAACGGTATTTTTCAAAATGCTTATTATTATTAATTTATCATATTAATTTTTTATTACGTGCAAAACTATACTCGAAAAGACCCAGAAAATCGAAAATTTTGCAGGGGAGGTAGTCCATAATCTTATCGGAATGACTTGAAATTTTGAAAGACTAGAAAGAATATTCTGAAAGTTTCATTATGATACAATGCGAACTAGACATAGTCCCCATACTAATGTTTCTTAATTATATTGAAAAACAGCCCATTTTTTGATTCCACTCCACTAGAGGTAGCTCTATCCGAAAAATTTATCCGATTGGGCTGAAAATTAATAGTTTCTATTCCTAATGAAGACCAATGTGTGTGTAAATTTTTGATCAATTCAAATATCAATTTTTGAGTTATCTTGTTAACAAATTTTTGCGTACAACGGACAACGGACAACGTACCACACTCGGACAAAAAATTGCTCCGGGAATGGTTGCAATCGTTTTTTCTAGGTTCAAAACGCATAAAAAACTTATTCCGAGCGTTTACATTTTTTTGGACCGATCGCAATACCTTTACCACACACAGTGGTATGTGCGGAAAAGTAAAAAAATCAAACGGAAATTCCATCGAGAATAGTGGAATAAACAATTTACCATAAAATGCAACCCTCTAACATTTTAGCGAGAATATACGATAAACAAGATTATCCGAATAGTTTCGAGTATAAAATCTGATAAGGTTTTGGTGCAGCCCTTCAACGATTACAAAATTGCTTCCAATGAAATTACATGGAATTCAACGGACCTCTTAAGATAATTGGCTAAATTATCTGGAATTGAACCTCCCTCACCAAATTATAAGTTGTTGACAGTCTTCCATACATGAAATTTTGATAAGCTCATGATTTATGATGCGCAATTTACATATGTAACTAAAGGATTTGTGAATAAAATGAACGAAAGCATAATACGTAATTTTATATGAACATTCGTTTTTATCGACGAAGCATATACTCAGGTTTCAAAATCGTCAGCACAAATGAACGCTTGAAATAGAGCCACGGATGGTCAAATCGTAAACGTTCCTAAGAATTTTGAAATTATATCGAAAATATAAAAGATTTCCGAAAATTCAATTCACTACCTTATGAAAATGACTGCATTCGTTCTTTTATCTGCTCAATCAGAATTCTATCACGTAAATTTTGTTGGAAATCAGCTGAATAAAGCATGGATATTATAGACTGTGATAAAATAATAAGAAAATGATTGATGTTGTCAAAAACAATCCTGTATTGCGTGATAGAAGCTACCAACGTTGAAAACAGGCACGTGAGACTTTATATTACTTTTTTCTTTATAGATTATTCTGTTAACAGAATATATATGGCCCTCACATGCATCTGATTAAAATTTAAGCTTATTATTTCATTCATTGTTGAATTTTTCTTAAAAATTATCTGATGACTCTTAAGCTTTTTATGGTACGTAGCAATACATAACATAGCAACTGACTGCGATTGATACGACAATTTTGATTTTCAACAGATTTTTCCCTTCTTAATGATCAGAATACAAATATTTATTTTCAAATTTTACCGATCGTTATAAAATGACCCATGTGGCCAATACTGTATATTGCCGGAACAATTTTCAGTCTCGCAATAGCGTTTTATGCATATGTTTCGAGATACAAAGGGAAATGGGATTACTGGTCATTAGTTCAGTGTGTTGAAGACGTCACTTTATGAATAATCAGTTGTTTGCTTACATGAATATTCGTTTGTAGCGGTTCGTTTATGATTTATTTGTCGGTTGCAGAGATATACAGTTTTTGTATCTCAATTACTTTAAAGAGTGTATACATTCATCAAACCAATTCATTATTGCAAGTCTGCTTAGTTAATTCACTTCCGTGAATATATAAATTTGGGAGTTTACGTAACAGGATTAGAGTATTTAAAGAGGCTTTGGTACCCGTTTAGTACAATTGGCTTCAGGCTTCAGTGTCAGAACAATTTGAAAATCAAATCGTATGTGAGTTGAATATATAAATCAGTTGAAAAATGCATGCGATTTGGAGCGTTCTACTCTTAGTGACTGTGTGTCTTTCAAATCAGCCGACGATTATTAGAGCTGATCCAAATACAGGCGATGAAATTAACACGCCATTTCAAAATCATATTTCTCCGATAGATCCAAGCATTGCTGAAGATGCGAATTTGACTACGGTAAGATTTTATGTTTTATATAAATTGAATGCTAATTTTAATGGAAATAAAATTTGAATTGACATTTTATCATTTCGATTTTTCTTCAAATTCCAAACAGCCAGAGCTGATTACAAAATATGGATACCAGGCTGAGGTGCACTATGTGACAACTGAAGACGGTTACATATTACAATTGCATCGAATCGCTGGCGGACCCAAGTCACCGGGAAGAAAAGGAAAGAAGGTGTGCTTAATACTTCATGGACTTTTGGATTCCTCAGCTTCATGGGTTCTGACGGGTCCTGGAAATGGTCTAGGTATGCACACTTCTTGCCATGGATCTATTTTATGGAATCGAATTTTCTATGGAGTAGCGGCGGAAGCTATAAAAATAATCGAAAAACTAAAGGGAACATTGATATTTTCAAAGGTTACATTTTATCGGATAATGACTATGATGTGTGGCTTGGAAACAGCCGCGGCAACGTTTATTCTGCAAATCATACTACTTTGAATCCGTATGGTTCATCTAAAGATCGAAAACATTTTTGGTCATTTTCATGGCATGAAATTGGGTATCATGATTTGCCAACCACAATTGGTAAGTTAATTATCTGTTAAGCAAATATAAAAACGAAACACTCAAACGACTAAACAATTACCTTTTTTTTTAAATGAAGACTATATACTTGACAAAACGGGAAAGCAAAAACTGCAATACATTGGCCATTCACAAGGGACGACTGCATTCTTTGTTTTGCTTTCTGAACGACCCGAATATAATGAGAAAATTGAAATGATGCATGCCTTGGCACCAGTTGGCTTCTTATATCATTGCAAAAGTCCAGTAATACGTGCCTTGACTCCGTTTCTGACTATTATTGAGGTTCAATTTTGATACTCATAGACTTTATTATATATTTTATGTGTGCCGTTTAAAATTGTATTATGAATACTTTCAGAAATTGGCCGCACTAATTGGTCTCGATTTCTTCGCACCCTCAGACGAATTCTTATTGTTGGCTGGTAAAATATTGTGCAAAGATACGGCACCTACCCAAATTATTTGTGAAAATTTATTTTTTCTGTTGATGGGATACTCATCTGACCAATTGAACACTGTAAGTTTTTCGGCGTTTAAATGATGTATGTTATAGATTATGATGTGTTTTCATTTGAAGACTGCGTTACCCATCATTCTGGGCCATGTACCAGCTGGAGCTGCGACAAATCAATTTCTGCACTACGGACAAGAAGTCAATTCGGGCCATTTCAGGCAATTCGATCACGGGCGTATTGGAAATATGATTCATTATAAAAGGTTTTCTCCACCTGACTACAACCTGACTAATATCAGAGCTCCAGTTGCTGCGTATTATGGTGAAAATGATTGGCTTGCTGACGTCAAGGATGTTATTAAATTACTGGAGTTGTTGCCAAACATCATCAAAAAATATCCCATTTCAAATTTTAACCACATCGATTTCTTATGGAGTATCAATGCTCCACATCTTTTATACGATGAAATTCTGAAAACAATGAAATTGAACATGTAAAAACTTAAATAATATTGAGCTAAATTGTTTAGAATTATATTGTTTTGAATTGTTTGCAATATAAACTACCTGGCATCTGAAATACACAATCAACCGTTAACAAAATAACTGCTTCGAAAATCATCCCTCCTGAAAATTTTGGATTTTACACTTAATTATATTGAGGAACACATGTCACATACGAGAATCTGAACTGATCGAACCAAAAAATTAAGTTCTGAATTCAAGAATAACACACAGTAACTCTCGATCACATTAATGATATTATGTGGTTAGAACTGAATACACCAGCCAAGATTGAAAATGAGACAATATTGAAAACAAAACCATAACAGAACCGATGATCATGTGCAAAGAGACCAAGAAAAACCAATTTGATGGATGAAGATGTAGAAATATCCATAAAAAATTGGTGCTTGAAGTCAACTATATTTTGTAATATTATAATTGTACATTGTACATTTATGCGTAAAGGAGTTTTCAGACAAACATTTCCATGCGTCAATTTTCCTAAAGCAAGGAAAAAGGGTCCCATACGAAATGAAGCCGAGACATGTTGAAAGGCGATTTTTCACGAAAGGTTTTCAGACGAAAAATGGATCCAATACCTAAACCCAAAGCATAAAAAATATATAGACCGCCTGGCCTTGCATCAACATCAACGGCAACGCCAAATATTCATGGATTCAAGCTCATGCTCTGTATTTGGTGGGATCGGGAGAGTTGTGTTCTATGAGCTGTTCCTAACGAACTAAAAAATCATAAAGGTTCGCTTCCGATTGCAATCGATGCGTTTGAGCATTGCGCAAAAAACGGTCGAAAGGCATGACGAATTGATTCTTCAGCATAACATTGCTCGACCACATGTTGCAGTTAGAACCAGAGCTAGTGAAATTATGCAAAAAAAACCCATGAAATATGGGAATAAAAATGCTCCAAAAACCAATCAAATATGCTGTCAAATATGCCGCTAAAAAGTAGCAAAATATGCAAAAATAGCCAGTATTTTCCTTAAAATATGTATTTAAAAATTATGAACAAGATAACGATTTATGTTTGGATGAAAAATATTTTATTTTTCTTTCATTTTGGTGCATTGCACTTAACAATCATGTGTCGTTTCAAGTTTTCGAAAACAAACGAACGACGTTTATCTGTCAAAGTGTTAGCGTATGCTGAAAAAGAGCGTTCTACATCACTTGATGTTGTTGGGCAAAATCGAAACAATGTCAATTCCTTTGTACTGAGACTTTTAACATAGTCGTCAGTTGGAGATGTTCCTTCATCCAAAATGCCACATATTTCTGTAAGTGGCTTATAACCCGCATTTCGCTGAAGAACTCTGTCCAATTTCTGACCAAATTCCTTTCGCGAAAGAGAATTTAGAGACTTGCGTATGTTTTCCATAATGCCAATGCTATCTGCCATAGACAATCCTTGTGTTTCGAGAATGATTGTTGCAGAAACTATCGATGCAAAATTGCTCTTGATAAATGCCAGCTCAGTCTTTACTCGTTGGTTGGAAAAACATTTTTTCGACAATCGAATTGATTCAGCATCTTCACTATCAAAGTTATCAACAACTAATTTCACTTTGTCAAAATGATCGCAGTAGTACAATGCTGCTTTCAACCAAGTCGTCCAGCGAGTTGTGACGGGTTGTGGTGGCAATGCTTGTCCTGGCCAAGTTTGTTGAAATACTTTTTTTCGAGATGGTGCCTATGTAAATGATTAATCATTTTCAAAAATGGTTTTGATAAACATATTTGGACAAAAAGAAGCAAAGAACAACTTCCTTTACAAAAACACTCTTTGTGCTTGATTTAAGCAAATTGGTTTCAGAAAACGTCGTGCGTATGAACTCAGCTACCCGATGTAATCCATGGGACAAACATGTCAAGTGAAGCATCTTTGGATAAAGTATTTTGAGTGAATTCATAGCTGCAAGCATGTATGACGCTGCATCAGTAACTACGAGAAGAACCTTCTGGTATTGAATACCTAATATTACAATAAAATATATACACAAAATTAATACACATTTTAAAAATGATGTAATAAATCTAAGATACCATTGAGCCATAAAATTGACAATGAATCATTGAAAAAAGCAGCCTTACTACTAGCATTCGAGGAATCCACTGCCGCCATGTTCAATAAATAGCACTTTCCACGTTCTTCACTTTTATAGTCACCATCCAAAATACCAAAAACAAAATTTGCCACCAATCGCTGTTCAGCGTCCGTCGTTTCGTCAATCGATACCCATATGTAATTGTTTTCAGCTTTGGCTCGCAAATTTGCAATGCAGTCATCGTATAGTAATGGTACGTACTTTTGTCGAAAAGTGCTCTCAGATGGTGTTGACTTTTTTGTGTATTTCTCCAAAACACCTGACAAACTCGGGTGATTGAGTTTGTGCAATGGAATGTTCGCTTCAACAAAAGCCTTACAGATATCTAAATTGTACTCATTTACTTTGAGTTCTTTGTATTCCGTGATTAGCGTTTGTGTTTTTGTTGATTGTGCATTGCTCAAATTAGCCGCATGTTGATGCTTCGTCGTTCCAATGTGTTGTTTGATCAAAAACATCTTATCTGCAGATACTGTACAACTGCAGTAATTGCAGAACAATACCGAGTTGTCCGAACGAAAAACCCCTGAATATTCACGCAATACCCGCGCGATAAATTCACTTTGACTTTCCTTTTTTTCGGCATTTTTAATGACACACGTATTACATTTATGATGTTCCAATCGAGGTCCAAAATCAAACTGATTGATTTAAAATAACACATTCGATATATTGATGCGTGCACAAATATCTGAATAACAGAACAGCTACATTTGCTCCGATTTCGTGTGGAATAACTGTGTTTATATAAAACAATCATCTCATTGTTTTGAAAAAACATTCACGTTGGATTCTTTGACGATTCAGATGTCGTGATGCGAAATATTCTCGAAGCTGTCACACTGACAAGTGACAACACAAATACAAACAATACAGAAACATTTTCAATGTTAACAGATATCTTATGTTTATTACTGTTTCAAACAGAATAATACTACTTTCATACCCAAAATGTAAAGAGGCTCAAAAGGTTTTTTTTAATCGTCTTTTTTGGCTATATATTTTTCATGATTTCTTTTGCACATATACAACGTTCACATTCGCACCAATTTGACATATAGAAAATTGAATGTTCTGTTTACGTTTCACATTTTTATTTACAGTATGTCGGTTTTTTGTCGTATTTGGATTTTATATTTGTTTGTTTATTTTTATCGATTTCGGGAATCTATGAATTGACGAAAACATGTAGAAAAATTTATTTTTTTTTAAAAATAAAAAAAAATTTCGAAATATGCTCGATCGACTAAAATTGCCCAAAATATGCAAATGCATATGCAATATGCATTTGCATGTTTTCACTAGCTCTGGTTAGAACATACTTGGAAACGCTGCAATGGGAAGTGCTAACCCACCCGTCGTATTCTCTTGATATCGCTCCTTCTGATTACCACTTGTTCCGATCGATGACGCATGGCACGGGTGAACAGCGCTTCACTTCTTATGAAGATACCAAAAATGGGTTGATTCATGAATAGATTCGCCGCGGATTCCGTCTCTTGCCTGAAAGATGGGAAAAGGTTAAGGCAAGCGATGGACAATGCATTGAACAATGATCCATTTTAAGTATTTTTTTTTTTAATAAAGCTTTGACTTTTCAAAAAATTCGCGGTTTGTTTTAAATGCATATTCCCAATGAATAGTATAAACACTTACATATCTCCGAGAGCTCCAGCTATTAGAATTTACGAATTTGATGCATGAGGCAAATCTTTACTGCAGAGCTTGTGATTACGAGGAGGAAGAATTTCGAGGAGGTGAATGAGGAGGAGGAGAGTAGTGAGGAGTAGCCTTCTTCTCAATAGAGGAGAACATATGAATTTATGTAGAAAAATATTTCTACACGTATGCTGAAGCATCATGCACACATTTACCCTATGAGTTGCGCTATCCTGCTTGCGCACGTACATTCATTTGCATAAGCGCAAGTAGCTCAATGCACTTAATGCATTTGCTATAGAGGGAAATAAAAATACAATGGATGCTGAATAGGGCTATGATGAGCTAATCAAATTCAATCAATGGGACCCGTAAAATGGATAAGATGGAAACCATTAAAATAAGAATCCATTAGAATAGACACCGTTAAAAAATACAGCCATATTGAAATTTTGGTTTAGCCGAATAGTTAAATATAAAGGGCAATTCGGTAAGGGTAAATCGTTCAGTTTTGTTAGCCATCTACAATGTTGTCTTCAACAATCTTCAGTGAAGTAGAAATATTTGTTATAGTTTCAATTAAAATAAATAAAGTGTTTGAAAATAAAATGAAGTGTGTTGTGGAAAATAAAATTGTGTTTATTCCTGACATAGATTAATTTTAAGTGATCGATAGCAGTAAACCACTCGGCAAACGACTACAGTGTATACAGTTTACAATGTTACTCTGAAAGTACTTACACTAGTGCATTATTATTCAGGCTCAGTTAAAAATCGTCCAAAAATAAGTTCGATATATAATCGTTTGAGTAGTTTTTGAAATATTGTATTGCAGTTGATTTTTCTTTTTTGATTTCTGTTGGAAGTGTATTATATAATTTAATGCCATTGTAAAATAATGAATTCTGTGCACAGGTTTTGCTGGCGTTTGTTAGAGCAAGTTCATTTGAGATTCTTAATATTCCACCCTGATGTTCGCTATTTAATCTACAATAATTTTGGTTTTTAAGTACTAGGGGACTTCGCAAATTATTATTTTATGTATGAATAATACAGTTTGGTAGGAAATCAGTTGTCTAACGCTCATTAATTCTAGCGAATCACATACAATTTGTCTAAGACATTTGTTTTGAAGTATTTGTAATCGGTCAGTATGTCAGAGTTATTTGATAAAAATAGTATCGATGCGCAATATGTAAAATGTGGTTGGATAATCGATTTGTATAGAGTCAATTTTTGGTTTGCATTGAGCTCAATTCTAAGGCTCCCTAAAACATTTACTTTCATTGTTCGTATATATTGTCACGCTAAATGGTTAGTATGAGTTAAAATGAACACTAAAAGTCCAAGATAGAGCAATTCAGAATTAAAAATATTGACTGTTGCTATCATTAGGCGGAATTGCCATTAAAATATCCATTGGTTCCGAAATGAATATTAATTAAATTACATTGATTTGTCCATTGAATCGAGGGCGCTTGCGTCATCTCGTCTTGGTTTTGGTTAGACGTGTCCGTCCGAAAAGCTGTTTCAAAAAAAAGAAACAACTCCTGCTTAAGAATGCAAACTATTAAACATGCTGATATTACCTACGATATAACTAACAATAATAAGCACGACACGGCTGTTTCGTGATCTTAATTTGTACCGAATATCATCGGAATGCATCATGACTTGAAATGTTATGTGACTTGTTGTTAATGAAAAAATAATATTATCATTGTAACGTAACGATGCGCAACAAATGTATAGTAATAGACGAAAAACCCGGGAGAGTTAGTTTTGCGTATACAAGACTATTTATTTTTAAAATTGAAATTCTATAAAAACTTGCAAGTTTGAATGAATAATCATGTCCATATGTCGAGTGCAAGGCGGTTTTTGCCACTCCCATATACTTCACCATCAACTCGACATGGCCCTTTCAACAGCTTTATGCTGCTGTAATAAAATGGCTGCCAACCATTTCGTATAGATGGGGAGTCAGAAAAACCTCTTTACTTCGACGTATGAACACGACAATAGCCATCTGATCGTGTATCACGATCCAAATATGAAATTAGTATAAACCGTGTGCAACATTTGTGTCATTAAATAAATATTAATTTTCTGTGTTTACTTGAACAACTCATTTTAGTTCACGGCTCATATTTAAGTTAATTCACTCTAGCGAATATATAAATTTGGGAGTTTAGGTAACAGGATTAGAGTATTCAAAGAGGCTTTGGTACCCGTTTTGTACAATTGGCTTCAGGCTTCAGTGTCAGAACAATTTGAAAATCAAATCGTATGTGAGTTGAATATATAAATCAGTTGAAAAATGCATGCGATTTGGAGCGTTCTACTCTTAGTGACTGTGTGTCTTTCAAATCAGCCGACGATTATTAGAGCTTATCCAAATACAGGCGATGAAATTAACACGCCATTTCAAAATCATATTTCTCCGATAGATCCAAGCATTGCTGAAGATGCGAATTTGACTACGGTAAAATTCTGTGTTTTATATAAATTGAATGCTAATTTTAATGGAAATAAAATTTGAATTGACATTTTATCATTTCGATTTTTCTTCAAATTCCAAACAGCCAGAGCTGATTACAAAATATGGATACCAAGCTGAGGTGCACTATGTGACAACTGAAGACGGTTACATATTACAATTGCATCGAATCGCTGGCGGACCCAAGTCACCGGGAAGAAAAGGAAAGAATGTGTGCTTAATACTTCATGGACTTTCGGATTCCTCAGCTACGTGGGTTGTGACGGGTCCTGGAAATGGTCTAGGTATGCACACTTTTTGCCATGGATCTATTTTATGGAATCGAATTTTCTATGGAGTAGCGGCGGAAGCTATAAAAATAATCGAAAAACTAAAGGGAACATTGATATTTTCAAAGGTTACATTTTGTCGGATAATGACTATGATGTGTGGCTTGGAAACAGCCGTGGCAACGTTTATTCTGCAAATCATACTACTTTGAATCCGTATGGTTCATCTAAAGATCGAAAACATTTTTGGTCATTTTCATGGCATGAAATTGGGTATCATGATTTGCCAACCACAATTGGTAAGTTAATTATTTGTTAAGCAAATATAAAAACGAAACACTCAAACGACTAAACAATTACCTTTTTTTTAAATGAAGACTATATACTTGACAAAACGGGAAAGCAAAAACTGCAATACATTGGCCATTCACAAGGGACGACTGCATTCTTTGTTTTGCTTTCTGAACGACCCGAATATAATGAGAAAATTGAAATGATGCATGCCTTGGCACCAGT